>CM038141.1:128525387-129177599 GCA_021437245.1 Aegilops speltoides
AACATGGATAATTAGGTGCGCGGTCTTATTTGTTGCCTGCTAACCTCGAATAAGGGTCACTCTTCCTTGCAAACTATGTGCATGATCTACCTTCCACTGTTATTGTAGCGATTTCTGAAGATATCCTACTGCTTTTTCCCTTGAAGTTCTTTCTGGCTGCCTCGCTCCATATGCAAAGCCATCCTCCAAGTTTGGGCGTAGGGTTTCGCACCATCGCCCCTATTTTGAGTGTGTTTCTTTTTATCCTCCTTTCTCCCTTTTTTTTGGCTGGAATAGGCAAAGGTGTGGTGCTTTCTCATATCCTCGATAACCCCTTCCACAAGAGTGTTTGACAAAAAACTACCACATTAGAGGTATCCATCCCACTGAACTACCACTTTTAAGAAAATGACCGAAAACTCCAGATTAGTACTAATTTTATGACAAAAAACTACCAAATTGAGTTGATGACCGTTTTTATGATTTTAAACCTGTTTATGACAGGATGGGCCCGCTTGTCAGGGCTGACATGGCGGCAAGGTCAACTCTATTTATTTTGACATTTTAGTTGACCATTATAATAGATGGGGCCCACACGCTACATTCAACCTCCTTCTTCGCCCCCCTCTTTCTCTATTTGACATTTCAACAAGCACCTTATGCGCATCGGGCAGCACCACCGTGCCGACGCGTCGACGCCGGCGAGCAGCAACCCGTGGCGCCGGCGACCTTCTTCCTCCTCCTCCTGCTCCCTGCTCCTGTCAAGTGGGAATCCTGCGAAGCTAGGCTCGCTAAAGCACGCCAACAGGAGCCTCCGTTGCTACCCTCACGGCGAGCGGCGCGACCGGACACCGAGCCCCACCGGCTTGTCCGACAGGTCCAGCTCCATGCCCATGGCGCGCGTCAGCTCCCCATTGCCGTCCGAGAGCAGCATCACCTCGTCGCCGACGCCCAGGCTCTCATTCCACGTGCGCACCACGAAGGCCGGGGACGCGGTCGCGGAGAGGGTCCGCGTCGCCGCGCTGGGAGGCAGCCCGGCGTGGAGGGGCCCCGCGGGCGGTAGGCGGCGGGAGGCGAAGGAGAGGGAGGAGGAGGGGCCGTGCGAGAGGACGGCGTGTCTGGCCCCCGCGCGGCGGTGGTGGCCGAGAGGGTGGCGCGGGGTAGGGGAAGGCGACGGGGTCGGGGAGTCGTCGTAGAAGGCGAGGATGACCATTCCAACATCAGTGGTAGTGGCGCACGAGCTCGTCATCGCTGCTGGTCTCCATGCACCTGCGCGTGCGCGTGGTGCCAATCGGTGGTGGTGCACGCCCCCGCCCGAGCCCGGAGCCAGAGCTCTACTACTCCTCGCCGGTGTGCTGCGGTCAAAGGAGCTGAGCCGGTGCTCTGCTGCTGGTAAGGTGTTCGAGGAAATGCCAACAAAAAGGAGAAGAGGAGGAAGAAGGAGGTTGATACTGACATGTGGGTTCCGCCTGTCATAACAGTCAACATGACAGTCAAAATAAACGAAGTTGCTGATTTTCGCCACGTCAGCCCTGACAAGCGGGCCGTCCTATCATAAAATGTTTAAACCGTCTAAACTGACCATTTTTTGAAAGTGATAGTTTTTAGTAACAAAATTACAAATTTCTGGTAGTTTTCGGTCACCTTTATTGATATGGTAGTTCAGTGGGACGTCAATCCCAAATGTAGTTGTTTTTTGTCAAACAATCCCTTCCACAATGTTCCAAGGCGTATGATAACATATAATGCTGTTGTGGCTTTGGAGAGTGTACACGCAATGATGAGAAAGAAGAAAGGGAAAATTACTCTTGTGTTTTTAAGTTAAACATGATAAAAGCCTATGATAGAGTGGAATGACATTATTCGGAAGATGGGCTTTAGAGCATCTCTAGCAGATCCCGTATAACGCTGACTCGCAAAATGCGTTTACAATTCGCGAAAAAACGGCTTTGCGGGCCGGCGCGGGCAGCCCCAGAGTGAAACCCCGCAATCGGACCCGTATAAAAGTATATTCGCAGAAGATGCTCTTTTACGGGTCGGCTACCCCATGTCTGCTCGGGCACCGCCGCGTCGACCCGCAAACCGAAAACCCCCAATGAGCGAATAAGACAGCGATTCCGACAAATTGAGTTCAAATTCAAACGATAAAACATAGTTCACGCGCAAATAAAAGCATAGTTTTGTAGGACAAACACAAAAGTACTTGCAAAAGCGACGACCACGTCCTTGATCATCTTGGTGGCTCTTCATTCCGCACCACCTCCATCGAGCTCATCTCCGCCATCGAATCCATCGCCGAGACTTGTTCCAACTCCTGCACCGAAATCATCGGCGGGCATACTAAATGCATTGGCGATATTAGCTCCAAATCCCGATGAGAAAACATCGCCGACACTGTAACACACACCGGTCGACGCAAGCATCCTCCTCTTCAAGATGTCCCTCCTTGCCATATCATGCCACCCTTTGGTGATGTCGTCCATGTCATTGCGGTTCAATGTCATTATCCTATTCTCTTCGGCAAGAAGCTTGGACATGGCTTTGTTCTCCGCGGCACGTGATCTTCTCTCCTCAATGGCCGCCTTGCGCAACCCATCGTCCTTGAGCAATTGTCACTTCTCTTACTTATCCCGTGCCTTCTTCTCGGCCAACTCTTTCTTTGTCTCCAATGTCTTCGCTAGCATCAACTCATTTAATTGCATCATGGCATCTATCTTGTCCCGCAAGCTCGATGCTTTGTGTTCCCTCTTGATCTTCTTCTTTGTCTTCTTGTCACCATTGGGCTTGTTCAAGTTTCTTGGGCCATCATCATCTTCACCCTCATCCATATTTGTAAGTGAACCTCTCTTCGGTGGGGATTCCTTGTCAATCAACTTCCACTTCTCGCACTCTTTGAGCATATCCCAACAATGCTCCAGGTTAAATTTTTTGCCTTCGGAAGCTTCCATGTCTTTGTATCTTTGTTGGGCAATTTTATCATACACAATTTATACAAAGCCAAATGATACAATCACTTAATATGATGCAAAATGACGTGCACAACTTGGGACGTGAAAACGAACTCACATAGTCGGATTCCACGGTTCCACTCGGAGGTGCATTGCGTACTTGTTCCAAGCAAGCTGCCCAATGACTGCAAATCGGCTTGATCACATCCCAACGCCCTTGGAGTGACCGAAAGATCCGTGGTGTCCTATTGGGATGCTTGTCCATCATGCGGAAGTATTGATCTTCGATTCTTTGCCAATATCTCTTGGAGGTTTGAGATGTACCCGTGCAAGCATCAAGAGACACCACACTCCAAGCCTTGATCAAGATTTGATCTTCTAAGATCGTGTAGTTCTTTGATCTCATGCTTTTTTTGCTTGTGCTTCCTCATACACACCCTCATCTACCTCCTCCACTTCATATTCACCACCGTGATCATCCACGCCACCCTCCATTTCATTGTAATCGAAATCGGTGAACGGGGCCCTATAGATGTCGACGGCGTTGGTGTCCAACAAGCTCCTGAAATCGGCAGTGCCATTGTTTGAACCACCGCTACATTGAGCGACATCAAGTCAAGAACAACCGCAATGCCGAAAAGCGAAGCAAGAACAAGAGATTGAAGATGCATACCTTCCGGCCATTTCATCGAACACCTCACTTGCGGTGGAAGCAGCGTCGTTGAACGGCATCATCGGGGAACATCTCACCGGGGCGGAGGTAGTGGACAAAGGCAGTGGCCTTTTCATAGAAACCTTCTTCCGCTTCACGCCCGAAACCTTGCTCACCTTCTCTGCCGGTGGCTGGGCAGATCGTGCAGCGGCGTCGGCGCCCTGCGTGCGTGCTTTTCCGGCGGGGCCAGCCGGATTGCCGCCCTGCACGACAATGTTGCCCTGCCGCTTGCGGGCAGGCACATTGGGGCCTTTGGCGACGGCGGGGGCGACATGGCTGGCGACGAGATCCATCGGAGGGGATTGCAAATGCGCGACCTCCACGGTGATGGGGGATGGCTGGCAGGCTTCCATGCCGATGAAGAACGACGGGGAGGATGGACCGGAGGGCACGGTGATGAGGCAATGGCGGCCGAGGAGGGAGGGGGGAGCGGGAACGGCCGCGTGGAAATTTCCCTCGCGCCAAATCTCGCTGTGGATAGGGGGCGAGCTCGGGTCGGCCTCCCACCCCGTGAATCTAAAGGTCGGGGGTAAACATTTGCCGCACCCCGCTGATACGTCTCCAACATATCTATAATTTATGAAGTATTCATGTTGTTATAGTATCATTCTTGGATGTTTTACAATCATTTTTATAGCAACTTTATATCATTTTTTGGAACTAACCTGTTGACCCAGTGCCCAGTGCTAGTTGCTGTTTTTTGCTTGTTTTTTACATCACAAGAAATCAATATCAAACGGAGTCCAACACCATGAAACTTTTTATGGATTTTTTATGGGCCAGAAGACATCTAATAGGCCATAGCAGCACCGTGGATATATCACTTGCTTTTTGCCGATGATACTCTGATCTTCATCAGTGCAAATATCATAGTGTGGACAGACTTAATGAGATCCTCCAGAGTTATGCAAGCCGTTCAGGTCCAAGTGTTAACAAACTGAAGGGTGCAATTTTCTTCAGCCCCAGCTCGCCAAGGAATGTGCGACAGATTGTGAAACAGAGGTTGGGCATTCTAGTCGTGGCCTTCAGTGACAGATATTTGGGTCTCCCTACAGCTGTGGGTAGAATCACTGGTGGCACCTTTGATCATTGGATGAATTCCATATATGCCACTCAAAATTTGCACGTATCCTCATATGACCCCGCTCCAATAAATCTGGCGCTCGAGGCCCGAGTACTGGCCTCGAGATCAGATCGCTCCACTCTGTTTCCAAAATTGTTTTGGGATTGTTCATTGGTATGTGACTCCTCCAATAGTCGAATTAGGTTTTGTTCTAGTGCTCTATATATTGCAAATTTTTGCTGCTGCGGTACCTTGTTCTCGAGCTTGCATGTCAAATTTATATGGTTCAAAGTAGTTTTGATGCATGATACAGCCTCTGGATGCTTATGAGAATAGTTGCTATCAGTTTTGTTGAGTTAGGTTCACTTTTATTTTGAGTCACTAAAAATTTTCAGAAAAAGAAAATGTTTCAGAAAATATTCCAAGGTGGTTCCTCGAGCAAGAGCTCTCAAAGGCTTGCTATACGAGAGCCGGACCTCGAACCTCCGCGGGAAGCCCTTGTGTGCCCGTGTGAATGGCCATCAGATTCTTTCATGACTCAAGCAGGTATTAATGAAGAGTTTAACATGTATGTGCACAATGCCGAGTTGACAGAATTCGTATCGATAAGTGCCCATAGTTCTATAATCTCATTGATACCTTTGTGCAAAAAATTGAGTACGTACCTCATCATAATTGTCATGCTGTCATCTTCAACTTATATGAAAATCCTTTTCGGATGGATCTCGCGGAGTTTTGTGAAGCATGTAAAATTCCCTATTGGGGGATATGTAATGAACCTCGTCAATCTGATTGCAATGAACTCTTGTTGAATATTAGTAGGGGAGAAACTAGAGGCATAACACGAGCTACTATAGGGAGCATCCATTTTACTGCTATGCATTATTTTGCTCTGTTCATAGGTAGATGCATAAACGGTAAACAGGACCCCAGTCATCTTTGTGCCCTTGATTTGAGCATTCTTAAGAGTGATGTGTCGAGAGATGGATAATTTAACATGGGGGTCATTATTGCACGTCATTTACACAACAATGCCTTAGTTGGTGATCTCTTTGGTGGAATTTAGCTACTCTCTTAGCCGGTCATCTAGGGGTACCCATTTAAGAAAATGATACCATGTTGCCACCTAGTTTTCTTAATTATGATGCTATGGTACGCTACCAGTTCCTTGAGGGAAACGACCCTTCATTCAGATACAGGCTAATCTTTAACCCACGTCGTGTCTTCCATATTACTTTGCCTGCTCCTTCCTTCTTCAACTTTCAGGAAAAATGTAGACATTATATACTTGAGGAGGAAGCGGAGGAGTACGAGAGGGCGGTGGAGACCACCCGCCTTGATGAGGCAGCATGCCAAGTCATGGCAGCTGCATACCAGTACAACCCGAACTACGATTTTGGGTATTATCTAGGCTACCAGGGACCGTAGACCCACTTTGGCCAAATTCCTAAGCTTGGGGGAGTACGCATTTCTCGTCGACATTACATTCATGTACCACACATTTCATTCCACTTGTCGGTGGTCATCTTTTTTCATTGTATATCCATGTTAGTTTTATCTTTGTTTTCTTCTTGTGTGTTTGAAAAACTTCGAAAATCCAAAAATATTTCTCGTTTTTTCGGTTTTTCTTCCTCATTTAGTAATTTGTGGCATTAAAAAGAAAACCACAAAGATTTCTTGTTTTTCTTTTACTTGTTCTTTTCCCGTGTAAATAGTTTTTCTCGTTTTCATTTTTCTTTCCTTCTTTTGATTTGCTTTCTTCAAGAAAAACAAAAAATCCAAAAATATTTCAGTGTGTTTATCTGAATTTCTTTTCTTTTCTTTGGGTTGTCGTGAGGAGAAGACCACAATGAACATGTTGAGTGGCTCTCATATTCCTTAGTGTTGATCTAACAAAGTGCTCATATTATCTTGTCTGCTCCTTTGAATAAAATGTTTGCAGATTCCAGCTTATTAGTCCATGGCACACATGCACTATTATTATTTTCATATCATTTGGTCATGCAAGTGAAAGGCAATAATGATGATGATTTGATGAAGTGATTGAGATGAAGAAAGGCTGGTATGAGCTCCTCTTGTTCTTGTTTTTGTAAATATGTTTAGCTCATCACTCTTGATTCAGTATTATTACGAGTAAACATGTTTGTGATGACAATTAGGGATTATAGTTGCTCATGCCATGCTTAAATATCTAGGAGTGGATAATGATTTATCTTGAGTGTTAACATGCACTAAAATGGTTATGATGTAGTATGATAGTATGGTATTTCCCTCTGAATGATACAAGTGGCTTGACTTGGCACATGTTCATGCATGTAGTTGATTCAAAACCAACATAGCCTCCACGATATTTATGTTCATGGTGTTTGATATCCTACTGATGCTTGTATTCAATGTTAATTATTCTCAATGCATTTTATGACCGTTTTCGCTCTCTAGCTGGTCGCTTCTCAATCTATTTGCTAGCCTTCGCCTGTACTAAGCAGGAATACTGCTTGTACATCCAAATCCTTAAACCAAAAGTTGTTCTAGATGAGCCCACTATATCTACCTATATGCAATATTACCCTGTCATTCCAAGTAAGTTTGCATGTGCAACCTCTAAACATTCAAATATGTTTTGTGTGTCTGTACCACTCATGAAGCGATAGAGGGCAGTCAGTATCTGCCATGCTGAGCAGGTTATTCTCATGATGAGTGTTTAATCACTTGTCCTTACACGAGAGGGGCTGGTAATCGGGATGCCTAGTCCCATGATCAAATCGCAAATAATGAAAGAAACTCCACTGGAAAGTTGTTTGTACGGAGGGTACACGAGGATTCGGCTAACCATGGCTTGTGTTTGTTGGTGGAGGGGGAGTAAATTTAATTTTTCTGCTTGGGAACCGCCGCTAATTTGTTTAGCATGGAAGATATTGAAAACTCTCGATCATGATGTTGACAGGAAAGGCATACCTCCCAAAATTATATTCATCTCTATTTCAAGCTTCGAGCTTTGGCACCTCCACAAATCCATGCTTCCCTCTACGAAGGGCTTATCCATTTACTTTTATGTTATTTTAATTTTATTATTGAGTCACCACCCTCTCATTTAAGCAGTAGTTGGGGAGCACTATTGTCATTCTTATGCACTGAGTATAGTTAATGTTGAGTGTGACGTGACTAGATCTTTTGTACCATGAATTACAATGTTTAGTCACTGCTTGAACTTCAGATGTGCTTTGCATTTATGTTTTGCGGTCTCGGAAAGGGCTAGCGAGATACCATGTTATCATATTATATCATGATTGTTTTGACAAATTATTGGCATCCGAGATATCTTATTATTGCTCGCTAGTTGGTTATGTCATTGGTATGAGTAAATGTGAGACCTAAATGTTATCATGAATAAGGTTAGTTCATAATATTTTTTGAAAACTTGAGCATCAATTAAGCATATACACAATAACAAGAACAAAAAGAGTTTGTAATTTTTTCTTCATCACTTTCAGTTTGTCAATTGAATTGCTTGAGGACAAGCAATGAGTTAAACTTGGGGAGTTGATACGTCCCAAACGTATCTACTTAACACTTTTGCTATTGTTTTGGACTCTAATTTGCACGATTTGAATGGAACTAAACTAGACTATAGTTGTTTTCAGCAGAATTGCCATGGTGTTCGTTTTGTGCAGAAATAGAAGTTCTCAGATTGAGTTGAAAATTTACTGAGAATCATTTTAGAATATATAAAAAATATTGGCAAAGGAAATTACCAAAGGGGTCCACCAAGGCGACACAAGCCCAGGGGCGCTTCTGGTAGGCTTACGGGCCCCTAGTAGCTCCCGCAACCCTAACTCCAACTCCATAAGTACCTATTCACCAAGAAAAAAAATCAGAGAGAAGGAATCATCACGTTTTACGATACGAAGCCGCCGCCACCTCCTGTTCTTCACCGGGAGGGCTGGTCTGTAGTCCGTTCGGGGCTCTGGAGAGATTCGATGTTGTCGTCATCATCAACCTTCCTCCATCACCAATTTCACGATGTTCACCGCCGAGAGTGGGTAATTCCTTCATTGGCTTGCTGGACGGTGATGAGTTGGATGAGATTTATCATGTAATCGAGTTAGTTTTGTTAGGGCTTGATCCCTAGTATCCACTATGTTCTGAGATTTGTTGTGTAATGTTGCATGAAAACAAAAAAAATTCCTACGCTCACGCAATATCTATCAAGGAGATGCATAGCAACGAGAGGGGAGAGTGTGTCTACGTACCCTCGTAGACCGTAAGAGGAAGCGTTTCACAACGCAGTTGATGTAGTCGAACTTCCTTCGTGATCCAACCGATCGAGTACCAAACATACAACACCTCCACGTTCAGCACACGTTCAGCTCGGTGACGTCCGCGCCTTCTTGATCCAGCAAGACGATGAGGTAGTGGATGAGTTCCAATAGCACGATGGCGTGATGACGGTGATGGTCAAGTGATCTCCGCAGGGCTTCGCCTAAGCACTAAGAAAAAATGACCGAGGGTGTAAACGGTGGAGGGGGCGCCACACACGGCTAGGCAATTGTCTGTTATGTGCTAGGCGCCCCCACCCACATATATATAGGTGGGAGGGAGGGAGGATCAGCCAAAGGAGGCGCCCAAGTAGGAGGAATCCTAGTTGAAGTCCATCCCAGGCCGCGCCCCCCGCCTTATATAGGTGCAGGGGAAAGGCAGGGGAGGGTGGCGCCTCCCCTTTCCTTTCTCCCATGAGAGGGAAAGGCAGGAGGGGCTAGGCCTCCCTGAGGGAGTCCTGGATTCGGGAGTCCTCAGGTGTCCAGCCTGGGAGTATGGGCCGGGCTGGATGAGCCGCACAAGATCAAGCTTAAGATTATCCCCCGTGTCCGGATGGGACTTCCCGATACGTGGACGGCAAGAATAGAGTCCGGAAGTTCCCTTCCCTGATAAACCAACCTTGTACAAACCCTTGACCCCTCCGGTGTGTATATAAATGGGAGGGGTTAGTCCATAGAGGCTATCTTGATCACCATCACCAGAATTCTCATAGGCTAGATATCTAGGGTTAGCCATTACGATCTCGAGGTAGATCAACTCTTGTAATCGTCATACTCGTCAAATATAATCAAGAAGGAGTAGGGTTTTACCTCCCTTTAGAGGGCCCGAACCTGGGTAAACATTGTGTCCCCTGGCTTCCTGTTACCATTGATCCTTAGACGCACGGCTTGGGCCCCCCTACCCGAGATCTACCGGTTTTGACACCGACACGGGTGCTTTCATTGAGAGCTCTTCCGTGCTGTCTGCAAAAAGCGATCTATGGCTCGCCTAGTCATCAACAACAATATCACTTCTGGAGGGTGCCTAGATTCGAGGCATACCCTCTGGTTCAGCGGTCTCACCATAAGGGCCCACACGGCTGTCGAGCCCGCAACCTCCCCCATGACCGCCGAACACCGTCCCCACATTGGCCCTAAGTACTCCGAAAAATTGGATCCGGCGGATGTTTCATCTTTAAATGAACTGCTCGACCGCATCATCGCCCTAGGGGTCTCAACGTACTATGACTGGAATGGGCTTAAGCCCGACCAGAGGGAAATTAATCACCCGCCGATCACCCACTTCGTGGCGGTCATTGAGGAACCGGCCACAGACACTTCCCTCCCCATATTGAAAACCAAGTATGTTCGGATCCACGAATCCCCTGAGCCAGATACTTCCACTGCGGACGGGACCTTAAGACCTCCGGATTCTGGTCCAAGTGTAGGATTGCCAAAGACTTTGCACTTAATTGGACCCGAACCTATCACTTCAGAAAGCATTATGGTTCCAAAAATAGAGGTGGGACAGGATCCAAAATTTAATCCACCCACCCACCACAATCTGTATTCCCCAAGCAACTCAGGTCCTCCAGATATACACAACCTGATGTATGTGCGGCAGCAGCCTAAGGAAGCAGTCCACCACTTTTGGGCCAGATTCCTGCTTGTCAAAAACAGGATCAAAGACTGCTCGAATGATGACATAGTTTCGGTTTTCCATCGTAACTGCATCGATGAAGGGATATTGAATGCCCTTGATCGTGCCACATATAGAGTTTCACGGAATTATCGCACATAGTGCAAAGTACTGTGCGATGGAATGGAGGGCCTAGAAAACTCAATTGGAGCTTGCTGCCTTGACGCAGTGTGCGGCCTGGGCCAAACGAACACATCCTGGCGGGTCACTCGACTACCAGTCTACGAGCAGGAAGAACAAACCCTTCACGGGACACAGGTCCGTTCTTGACGAACTGCTGGACAAGCCCTGCCCGATTCATGCCACTCCGCACATAGTCCCAACCCATAGCCTCCGTGCATGTTGGGTACTCCGGCAAGTAGCAAAAAGTGGAGAGTCCATCCTCACCACAATTCTAGAGAGATACTCACCGGAGAAGGACAAATTTAACGTCCTAACGGTCTTCAAGACCTTTTCTTCGAACAATCGGCGCAAACGGGCGCTCCGCGACCTCACCGAAGTCCATCAAGTTACCGCACTGAGCCCATGGAACGGCACGACAATAACCTTTACGGCCGAAGACTCACCAAAGGCTCGATCAGTCCGAGCACCCACCGCCTTAGTACTAAACCCCATCGTTGATGGTTTTCGGCTTACTAAACTGCTCATGGACGGCGGGAGTGGACTTAACCTCATCTACGAGGACACGCTCGACAAAATGCAGATGGATAGATCACGCATCAAGCAAAGCAACACCACCTTTCAAGGTATTATCCCAGTCGAGAGGCACACTGCTCGGGAAAAATTAAACTGGATGTGGTGTTCGGCACGCCTGAGGGCTATAGATCCGAAGAGTTTCTCTTTCACGTGGTCCCCTTCAATAGCGGGTATCACACCATCCTCGATCGAGATGCTTTCTCACGCTTTCAAGCTATACCCCACTATGGGTATATGAAACTCAAAATGCCCGTGCCTAATGGAATTATCACAATCTCGAGCGACCCAGACAAAGCCCTTTGTGCCGAAAACAGAACTGCATCCTTAGCCCTTGAGGCACTATCCGAAGCTCTAGCAACGAAGGAATTAACCACCCTACGGTCCATGGTGGATAGGGACGATGTGATCCTGGACAAAAGATCCAAATCCACCTCCTTCAAGCCAGCCGAGGAAATAGTGAAATCCCAAGTGCATCCGATGGACCCTAATAAAATAGCATATATCGGAGCACAACTGGATCCGGCAGTGGACGCCGCCCTACGCACATTCCTGCGGGAGAATGGGGATATCTTTGCCTGGCACCCTTCAGACATGCCCGACATGCCACGAAGACTGGCCGAACACAGTCTTAATATAATCAAGGGATTCAAACCCGTGAAGCAAACACTACGACGATTCTCCGAACCCAAGCGTCAAGCCATGGGAGAAGAGCTAGCCAAATTATTAGAGGCTGGGTTTATTAGGGAAATTAAACATCCATATTGGTTAGCCAACTTGGTTATGGTACCAAAGAAGGACAAATCTTGGCGCCTGTGTGTCGATTTCAAGGACCTTAACAAGGCTTGCCCTAAAGACCCCTTCCCATTGCCTCACATTGACCAAATTATTAACGCAACTACAAGGCACGATTCCTTATGTTTCCTCGACACTTATTCCGGATACCATCAGATTAATATGAAGGAATCGAACCAGGCGGCAACCGCATTCATCACCCCTTATGGTCCCTTCTGCTTCAACACTATGCCCTTTGGACTCAAAAACGCTGGGATTACCTACCAGCGCATGATTCAAACCTGCCTGGAAAAGCAAATATGCAAAACGGTCGAAGCATACATGGATGGCGTGGTCATCAAGACAAAGCACGTCGAGACACTGGTGGACGATCTTCGCCTCACCTTCGATAACCTCCAAACATACGACATACGGTTTAATCCGTAAAAATGTGTCTTCGGAGTTCCGGCCGGAAAGCTGCTGGGGTTCATTATTTCCCACAGAGGAGTTGAAGCAAACCCAGCCAAGATCCGAGCACTGTCACAATTGGCCATACCAACATACCTAAAGCAAGCCCAGAAGCTAGCGGGTCATGTCGCGACCTTAAGACGCTTTATCTCCAAATTGGGAGAAAAAACGCTACCACTCTACAAGCTATTACGATGCACAGATGGTGTCTACTATGCAACTTTATTCTTGTAGACACATGTTAGCCTCCAAGCGCAGAGTTTTGTAGGACAGCAGCAATTTTCCCTCAAGTGGATGACCTAAGGTTTATCAATCCGTCGGAGGCGTAGGATGAAGATAGTCTCTCCCAAGCAACCCTGCAATCAAATACAAGAAATCCCTTGTGTCCCCAACACACCCAATACAATGGCAAATTGTATAGGTGCACTAGTTCGACGAAGAGATGGTGATAAAAGTGCAGTATGGATAGTATATATATGAGTTTTTGTAGTGCGAACAATAAAAAACAGCAAGGTAGTAAATAGTAAAATGGAGCACAAACGGTATTGCAATGATGGAAAATGAGGCCTGGGGTGCATACTTTCACTAGTGCAATCTCTCAACAATGCTAACATAGTTGGATCATATAATTATTCCTCAAAGTGCGATGAAGAATCACTCCAAAGTTCCTATCTAGCAGAGAACATAAGACAGAATTGTTTGTAGCGTATGAAACCACCTCAAAGCAATTCTTTTCGTTCGATCTATTCAAGAGTTCGTACTAAAATAACACAAAGCTATTCTTTCCGTTCGATCTATCCTAAAGTTCATAATAAAATAACACCAAAGCAAATTAAGATTTATAATATTCAATCCAACACAAAGAACTTCAAAGAGTGCCCCAAGATTTCTACCGGATAAACAAAGGCAAGAACGTGCATCAACCCCTACGCATAGATTACCCCAATGTCACCTCAGGAATCCATGAGTTGAGTGCCAAAACATATATCAAGTGAATCAATACGATACCCCATTGTCACCACGAGTATTCAATTGCAAGACATATATCAAATGTTCTCAAATCCATAAAAATATTCAATCCGATAACAACGGAATCTCAAAGGGAAAAACTCAATTCATCACAACAAGATAGAGAGGGGAAAACACCATATGATCCAACTATATTAACAAAGCCCGTGATACATCAAGATCGTGACATCTCAAGAACACGAGAGAGAGAGAGATTAAACACATAGCTACTGGTATGAACTCTCAGCCCCGAGGATGGATTACTCCCTCCTCATCGTGGTGGCCGCTGGGATGATGAAGATGGCCACCGGTGATGATTCCCCCCTCCGGCAGGGTGCCGGAACGGGGCTAGATTGGATCTTGTGGATACAAAGGCCTTGCGGTGGTGGAACTTCTGATCTAGGGCTACCCCGAAGGGTTTTGGAATATTTTAAAATTTATAGGGCAAAGAGGCGGTTCAGGGGGCGCCCAAGGTGGGCAGCACCCACCAGGGCGCGCCTGGGCCTCCTGGCGCACCCTGGTGGGTGCTGCTCCCCTCGAGCAGCCTCCAGGTGCTTCCTTGTCCCACTAGCTTTCTTATGGTCCATAAAAAATCTCCAAAAAGTTACGCGGTGTTTGGAGTCCGTTTGATATTGATTTCCTGCGATGTAAAAAACAAGCAAAAAATAGCAACTGGCACTAGGCACTGGGTCAATAGGTTAGTCCCAAAAAATGATATAAAGTTGATATAAAATGATTGTAAAACATCCAAGAATGATAATATATTAGCATGAATGCTTCATAAATTATAGATACATTGGAGACGTATCAACATACAACTTCAAATGGATGGATGCTGCCATAGCCGGACTGGAAGAAATTAAAACCCTTCTGGCAAGCAACCCAATGCTAGCTGCACCGAGTGTTGGAGAGCCCATGTTGTTATATATTTCGGCAAGTAACCAAGTGGTTAGTGCCGTACTCATCGTCGAACGAGGGGAAGAGGGACATAAATTCCCCACCCAAAAAACTAGTCTATTATGTATCGGAGGTCCTTATACCTTACAAATCCCGATACCCCCACTACCAAAAGATAGCCTACACAGTCTTCATGGAATCTCGTAAACTGCGACACTACTTTCAAGAGTGTTCGATCACAGTGGCGTCTGAAGTACCACTCAATGACATTATCAACAACAGCGATGCCACTGGACGCATAGCCAAATGGGTCATCAAGCTTTTATCGTTCGAAATTGTATACAAGTCATGCCGGGCTATTAAATCCCAGGTATTGGCCGATTTTTTCGCTGGATGGACAGAAGCCGAACTCCCTAAAGAGTATAGCTCATACTCCAATTGGACTATGTACTTTGACGTCTCTAAAGTGCTGGCCGAACTGGGGGCTCGCATCATCCTCACATCCCCTACTGGGGACACAGTCTACTATGTACTGCAAATCATGCATGCAGATTCTAACAATGCAGCCGAATATGGGGCGCTTCTACATGGTCTTCGCATGGCTTTCTCCATGGGTATACAACGCCTGGAGTGCGCAGTGACTCCAATCTCGCAATTTCCCAGGTAAACAAAGAGTTCAACGCAAAGAATACAAAAATGGCGGCATATCGAAATGCCATATTAAAGATATCAGCCCGGTTTGAAGGACTGGAATTTCATCATGTCGCTCGAGAGAGTAATCAGGCAGCCGAGATCCTCGCCCGTATGGGCGCTAAGCGCGACACTGTGCCACCCAACACCTTTGTGGAACGGCTCTTCAAGCCATCTGTTGTGTGGCAAGGTGAGAGCGGAGAAGGCAATACAGACCTAATCACACCCTAGCCGACAAACACAATGTAGGCACCGTCGACGGTCCGGATATCGAGATAACACACTCTGCTCATGAGATCATGGCGGTTATCGCTCCTTGGACCGAATCATTCCTGTCCTACCTTAATAGGCAAGAGCTCCCCGACGATCAAAACGAGGCTCAATGCATAGTTCGGCACTCTAAAGCCTTTAAAGTGCATGAGGGTTGTAACGCCCTCGATGCGGCTATATCTCCCACGTGTCGAAGCACGACTTAGAGGCATAACCGCATTGAAAGCAATGTCGCAAGTGAGGTAATCTTCGCACAATCCATGTAATACATAAGGGAAAGAGATACATAGTTGGCTTACAGTCGCCACTTCACACAATACATAAATAAACATCCATCATTCAGTTTACACTCAAGGTCCGACTACGGAACCAAAATAAAAGAAGAATACCCCACATGCAATACAGATCCCCGATCGCCCCAACTGGGCTCCACTACTAATCGTCTGAAATGAAACATAGTAACGACCAAGTGCCTCATCAAATTCCCACTTCATTCGATTCGCCCTCTGCTACTGCATCACCGTACCTGCATCTGCTTTTGGTAGAATCTGTGAGCCACATGGACTCAGCAATCTCACACTCGCGAGATCAAGACTATTTAAGCTTAAGGGAAGGCTGGTGTAAAAAAAAAGGAGGGGCTGCAGCAAGCGACTAGCATATATGGTGGCTACATCGCAAAAGAGAGCGAGAAGAGAAGCAAAGCACGGTCATGAAACTAGTAGCGATCAAGAAGTGATCCTGAAACTACCTACGTCAAACATAACTCCAACACCGTGTTCACTTCCCGGACTCCGCCGAGAAGAGACCATCACGGTTACATACACGATTGATGTATTTTAATTAAGGTCAACTTCGGGTTTTCTACAACCGGACATTAACAAATTCCCATCGCCTCATAACCGCGGGCACGGCTTTGAAAGATAATACCTGCAGGGTGTCCCAACAAGCCCATAACAAGTTCTCGCGATTAACGAAGGAATAAACCTTCACCCAAGATACTCCGATCAGACTCGGTATCCCGGTACATCAAGACATTTCGACAATGGTAAAACAAGACCAGCAAAGCCTCCCGAATGTGCCGACAAATCCCGATAGGAGCTGCACATATCTCGTTCTCAGGGCACATCGGATGAGCAGTCCGTACAACTAAAACCAGACCTCAAGTTTCCTTGAGGGGCGCCAAAAGCGCTCTAGTTTGGACCAACACTCGAGGAGCATTGGCCCGGGGGGTTAAATAAAGATGACCCTTGGGCTCGCGAAAACCCAAGGGAAAAAGGCTTAGGTGGCAAATGGTAAAACCAAGGTTGGGCCTTGCTGGAGGAGTTTTATTCAAAGCGAACTGTCAAGGGGTCCCATAAATCACCCGACCGCGTAAGGAACGCAAAATCAAGGAACATAACACCGGTATGACGGAAACTAGGGTGGCAAGAGTGGAACAAAACACCAGCATAAGGCCGAGCCTTCCACCCTTTACCAAGTATATAGATGCATTAATTAAAACAATAGATATTGTGATATCCCAAAATATCCGTGTTCCAACAAGGAACAAACTTCATCTTCACCTGCAACTAGCAACGCTATAAGAGGGGCTGAGCAAAAGCGGTAACATAGCCCAAACAACGGTTTGCTAGGACATGGGTGGTTAGAGGTTTAACATGGCAATATGGGTGACATGGTATAGCAAGTGGTAGGTATCGCAGCATAGGCATAGCAAAAGAGCGAGCATCTAGCAAGCAAAGATAGAAGTGATATCGAAGGTATGGTCATCTTGCCTGTAAGGTTCTCAGAGTTGTCGAAGGCTTGATCTTCGTAGGCGTTCTCAACAGGTTCCTCGTTCACGTACTCGTCTCCCGGCTCTACCCAAAGCAAGAACACAAGCAACGGAACCACAATCAAAACAAGGAACAATGCACAAGCAATATGATGCAAAACATGACATGCGATGCGAGATGTGTTATGCAATGCATATGTGTGCTCCGGAAGGAAAATGATGAACCGGGCATCAACTTGGCAAACCAAGTATGCCGCTGGAAAGATGAGATGATTTCGGTTGAAATCGATATAAAGATCACCGGAATTGGATGCACGGTTTGCAAATGACAAGCAAAACAAGAATGACGCAAATCTGCGTTTAACAGCCTGATGCTACTTAGCACGCAACACGAAACTATGCTACAGCACCCCAACATACAAACAAAGCATATGGCAGCGAACTACAGGAGATGCTTAACAAAAGAGGAACACTGAGCTACGGCTAAATCACATCATAACATGTTCAAACAAGCATGGAGAAAGTGCTAAAAATATCAGGTTCACAGACTTGGTGAAAATACTAGCATGCCAGGAATTAACATCAGGAAGGCATGTTTAGAGCAAGCAAACAACATGCTACAGGAACTTATAATAGCAAAACAAGGCATGCCATGATTCTACTCAAAGCATATATCAATAGTCCCTTACTGACCATAAGCCAAAAAGGACTCTAAGAAATGATGGCACCCATGTAAACATTGCAAGTTTTATTACAGATTTCAGACTTGGCAGAAAAACTGGGCATGGCAAAAACAGATAACGAGTAGGCATGTTCGTGAGCTCGATGCACTCACTACAGAGCATCTCATGATAAACTAAGCATACACCCATCAAGAAGACATGGCATAGGAGCTATACATGGCAAGAACAACATTGAATCTCATGCAAACAGTCTGCCAGGAAACATTTTCAAGCAAAAGTAGAGCACGAAAATGACATGCTAGACTACTCCATAAATGCCAACAAAGGCATGGATGGATAGAGCACATCCATATGTTCAAAACACCCTTACTGATCATGCTCAAAAAGGGCATGGATCTCTCTGTAACAACATGAACATATGGCATAAAAATAACAAGAGGACAAGACTTAGTGAAAACACTAAGTTCCTGAAATCAGCAACATCATCATCCCTACTTTGCATGCTTGTTCTAGTCAACACATAGATCACAAAAATACATGGCAAACTCCCCTGGAAAGATGGCATGGCAATGTTCAACTCACATGTAGGACTCAAGTTCATAGGGTGCACACATAAATCATGGCAAAAATGACAAAAGAGCTCGAGCTGATAAGATTCTGGAACTAACGATCTGAAGCCATATTTCAACAGCATTTCGTGCATCAAGATGAGCTCAAATGCAAATGATGCAATGGAATGAAATGATGTACTCTTCGAGGCGAACAATTCGACATATTATACGCCCAAAACGGAGCCACGGTTGCAGAGATGTGATGCGTTGAAAATGCAAGAAAATATGGCAGAATTTATGACTTGGACGAAATTTGGGGGGGAAGAAGTCAACCTATGCGGGTCAGAACTGGATCGGGTCGGCTCGGACGCTGATGGTCGTCGGCCGGAGGAGAGGACGAGGCCGGAGCTCGCCGGAGTTGGGGTCGGGGCCGGAGGAACGGACGGCGACGGCCTTGACGGCGGCGGGCGCCGGAGAGGCGGCGCGGCGGCCTGGCGTGCTGCGGCGGCGGCGGCCGGCGTCGGGCGGAGGAGGCGCGAGCAAGGGCGGCGGAGTGCGGCGGTTGCGGCAGCGGCGCGCAGCGGCAGCAGAGTGTGTGGCGGCGGCGGAGCGGCGGCGGCGCGGGGCGTGTGGCGCGGGCGCGGGGAGCGAGCGGCGGCGAGGCGGCCGAGCGGCCATGTGCGGCGGCGGCGAAGCGCTGGCTGGCGGGCTCGCGCGGCTGCGCTGGCCGGGCGCAGCGGCGGAGGCCGGAGTTGCCACGTGTCGAGCCCGGATTCGCCGGGGGCCGGGCGCGGACGTGTCCGGCGCGACGCGGACGTGTCCGGCGCGGCGGATCTGGGATTTTAAGGGTTTCAACCGGGATTTCGGGGGAGGGGTCTATTTATAGAGGTAGAGGGAGCTAGGAGTGTCCAAATGGGGTGTAGTTTTCGCCCACACGATCGTGATCGAACGACCGAGGGCATGGAAGGGAGTTAGATGGGTTATTGGGCTGTTTTGGAGGGTTGTTGGGCTGCAACTTAAAAGAGGCCTTTGCGAGAGTGCGGTTAACCGTTGGAGTACCAAACGAACTCCAAATGACCCGAAACTTGACAAGTGGTCTACCGGTGCTATACCAGGGCCACTTGGCAAGGCTCGGTCCATTCCGAGAATGTTCAACACCCGCACACGGAAAAAGAACAAGAGGGGTGCGCCGGGGAACATAGGAGTGTCGGATTGCAAAACGGACAACGGGGAAAATGCTCGGAATCATGAGACGAACACGTATGCAAATGAGATGCACATGATGACATGATATGAGATGCATGATATGGACAAAAATGCAAAACGAAAACAAAACCCAACCACAGAGGGAATAATCATAGCACATATCCGAAAATGGCAAGAGTTGAAGTTACAAATATGGAAAGTTACATCCGGGGTGTTACAACACTCCACCACTACAAGAGGATCTCGTCCCGAGATCTAGGACTGAAAGAACTCCGGATATTCGGAACGGAGGTGATCCTCGCGCCCTGGTGGCTTCTCGGTGAATGGTGTGACCACTTTACTTTCGAGAATTTGATTGACTTGTTGCGAGTCTTGCGCTCGGTTTCTTCAAGAATAGCAACGGGGTGCTCATGATAAGAGAGATCTTCTTGGAGGTCAATTTCTTCAAAGTTGATAGTGCGTTCAGGAATCTTGAAGCACTTGCGGAGCTGTGACACGTGAAACACATCGTGCACGTTTGCAAAGTTGGATGGAAGCTCAAGTTGATAGGCGAGATCGCCTCTTTTGCCAATGATCTTGAAAGGACCCACGTATCTAGGGGCAAGCTTCCCTTTGATACCGAAACGACGAGTACCTTTCATTGGAGAGACGCGGAGGTAGACATGGTCTCCAATTTCAAAAGCCACATCACGGTGCTTGTCATCATAATAGCCCTTCTGGCGCGATTGCGTGGCTTTGAGATACTCACGAATGACTTTGCACATTTCTTCGGCTTCTGTGATCAAGTCGTTGCCAAGAAGTTGGCGTTAACCTGTCTCGGACCAATTGAGAGGAGTACGGCACTTTTTGCCATAGAGAATTTCGAATGGGGCCTTGCCCGAACTCGCTTGGAAGCTGTTGTTGTAGGAGAACTCGGCATATGGAAGACACTCTTCCCACTTCATGCCAAAGGAGATGACACAAGCCCTGAGCATATCTTCAAGGATTTGATTGACTTGCTCGACTTGGCCACTTGTTTGAGGATGGAAAGCTGTCTTTGAACGAATGTTGGTGCCCATGGCCTTCGAAGGAGTCCCGAACTTAGAAGTGAAGATACTTCCACGGTCTGAAGATATCAATTGTGGAATACCGTGCAAGGAGACAATTCTGGAGGTGTATAGCTCTGCCAACTGAGCTGCTGTGATAGATTCTTTGACAGGAAGAAAATGAGCCACTTTAGTATGCTTGTCAATGACAACGAAGATAGCATCATTTCCACGCTTGGACTTTGGAAAACCAGTCACGAAGTCCATCTCAATATGATCAAACTTCCATTCTGGAATAGCAAGAGGTTGGAGGAGACCAGCTGGTCTTTGGTGTTCTGCTTTCACCCTTCTACAGACATCACATTCATTCACGAATTGAGCAATTTCTCGCTTCATTCGAGTCCACCAATACGACTGCTTGAGGTCATGGTACATCTTCGTACTACCAGGATGAATGGATAGGAGGGAATTGTGTGCCTCATTCATGATGACTTTTCTCAGATCGCCTTTAGGAACCACAATACGATCCTCAAAGAAAAGAGTGTCTTTGTCATCCAAGCGATAGCACTTGTATTTGGAAATGCCCTTGTCAATACCACGTTTTACCTTCTTCACCATGGCATCCAGGAGTTGAGCCTCACGAATTTGATTTTCCAAAGTAGGAGAGACTATGAGGTTGGCAAGAAAACCTTGAGGAACAACTTGAAGATTCAGCTTATGGAAAGCTTCACAAAGATCCGTTGGAAGGGCTTGAGAATTAAGTCATTGCAATAAGCCTTTCTGCTCAAGGCATCTGCAATCACATTCGCCTTGCCAGAGTATATTCAATACTTGGATTGTACTCTTGAATCATTTCGACCCATCGAGTTTGCTCGAGGTTGAGGTTTGGTTGAGTGAAGATATACTTGAGACTCTTGTGATCGGTGAAAATGTCCACTTTCCTTCCCAACAAGAGATGTCTCCATGTTATCAATGCATGGACAATCGCCGCCAACTCGAGATCATGAGTGGGGTAGTTCTTTTCGTTGGGCTTCAAATCAAGGCGAGAGGTATAGGCCACAACTTTCTTCTCTTGCATTAACACAAGACCGAGACCTTGCAAGGAAGCATCACGTAAAACTTCAATGGCTTGGATTCATCAGAGGAGTCAAGACAGAGCTGTAACTAGCTTCTCTTTGAGGGTGTTGAAAGCGACATCACACTCAAAGGCCCGGACATACTTGACATGCTTATGGAGGAGGTTGGAAAGAGGCTTTGCAATCTTAGAGAAATTCTCAACGAATCTTGACAATAGCTTGCAAGACCGAGAAAATCTGCGGAGCTGCTTGACATTCGAGGAGGTTCCCAATTCAGAATCAAGACACCTTCTCGGGATTAACAGCGATGCCCTTGGCGGAGATGATATGACCAAGATAAAGAACTTCATCAAGCCGAACTCACATTTGGAAAACTTTGCATAGAATTGATGCTCTCGAGCTTGTCGAGCACCAATCGCAAATGTTTGGCATGATCCCGCTTGTTCTTGGAGAAGACCAAAATATCATCGAGATACACCAGACGAAATCATTGGTGTTGGGGTTGAAGATAAAGTTCATCATGCGAGAGAAAGTTGGAGGAGCATTGACAAGGCGAAAGACATGACAAGATATTCATAAGAACCAAAGCTTGTTCGAATGCCGTCTTGGGAATATCTTGTTCACGAATGCGAATCTGATGATAACCCATACGGAGGTCAAGCTTGGAGAATACTTTAGCACCTTTGAGTTGCTCGAATAGCTCATTGATGTTGGGAAGTGGATACTTATTCTTGATTGTCTTCTTGTTCAATGGACGGTAATCAACACAAAGTCGGTCCGTGCCATCCTTCTTCTGGACAAAAAGAACTCCACATCCCCATGGAGATGAACTCGGTCTGATCAAACCCAGACGCTCTTGTTCATCGAGCTGCTTCTTCAATTCTTTCAGCTCCTTGGGTCCAAGCTTGTAAGGACGCTTGCAAACGGGTTCGATGCGTGCTCAAGATCAATAACGAATTCGACCGCCGATGAGGAGGCATACCCGAAGCTCTTCCGAAAGACATCTTGGTACTCTAAACGATCGGAATCGAGAGATAGCATCCAACTCGCCCTTCTCATTGAGAGAAAACAACCGAATGGTTTCATCACGAGCGGCATAGATGATAACATCCTCAGAAGGGTGTGTCAATTGAATTTCCCTGGCAGCACAATCAAGCTGAGCCTTGTGCTGAGAAAGCCAGTCCATCCCAAGAATTAGATCAATATCAGAGTCACCAAGAACAATTGGTTTAGACAGAAATCTATAGTCGCCCATCTTGATAGAAACCTCTGGGATGAAATTATTAGCTGTCATTTGCTTACCCGGGGACACAATTGATAAAGAACTAGGCAATGCTTGAAAACCCAACTCATTCTTAGATGCAAAAGGTCTTGAGATGAAAGAAAGTGAAGCACCAGTATCAAATAAGACTTTTGCAGGAATATCATTAACTGAGAGATTACCCATTATCACATCAGAAGAATCCTCTGCTTGCGCTGCATTCATCATGTTCACCTTGGCAGACTTGGGATTATGCTTGACCACTGCATTGCTTGAAGACCTCACAGGAGGAGGAGGAGGAAGGCGCCTTTGGTTATGGCATTTATTCGCATAGTGACCCTTCTGCTGGCACTTGTTGCAGTCACTTCGAGAGCGGACGGTGATAAGGAGCATTTGACCTTGGAGCTTGAGGTGAGACTTGTTCTCGTAGCTTGGGTTGGGTGGGTGGGAAGATCCACGACCACCGAGTTCTTCTGGCGATAAGGCCGATTTTAACAGAGGAGGAGGAAGGTAGAACTTTTGCTGCTTTGTCGCCACTTGAGAGGAAGAAGAAGACCGAATCGCATCCTGTTTCTCTTCTTTGAAGCCTCACACTTGAGCCGAGCACCTTCTAGCTTGAGGGCCATATTATAGAATTGATCAAACTGAGTAGGCTCAAAAAGAACAAGAGATAACTGCAGATCCTCTCTAAGGCCACCTCTGAACTGATAGATCATACTTTTCTCATCAGGAACGTCTTGTTTAGCGAATCGAGCAAGTTTATGAAACTGTATGTTGTATTCGTACACTGACATGTTTCCTTGCTTGAGATTGCGGAACTCCTCACGCTTGCTCTCAACAACACTTTCGTAGGAATGTGGTGAGCTTTAAAGTCCCGGCAAATCAGTCCAAGTAATCACCGACCACCTCTGGAATCCTTGTATTGTGAAACCAATCACCGCCTCGATCCTTGAGCTGAAAAGACGCGAACTTGACGTAGTCCTCGTGTCGACATTGCTGCATTCGAAATGCTTGTTGATATCCACGAGCCAATCGTCGGCGTCTGTGGCCTCGGCACAGTAGCTGAAAGACTTTGGCTGGTTTGCAAGGAACTGGTTGAGTGTAGGAAACTGTGGCTGATGGAAGAACTTCCCTTGACCTTGATTCCCTTGGTTGCCTTGGCCTTGGTTACGCTCTTGCATCAACTGGATCAACAACTGAGCGTTGGCATTAGTGGTTGCCATCAAAGTTTGCCATGCCTCCGGAGGCGGAGGTGCAGGTGGAGGTGGAGGGTTCGCCTGACTCCCATCACTGCGTTCCGGATTCTGACGCGTTGGCGGAGCCATCCTGAAGAGGGTGACATCCGTTAGCATCTTGATAGACAGATAGACAAGTTGAATCAACGGATAGAAATTGCAACATATAGTCTTCACAATAAACATTCAACAGGATGAGCGAATGAATTCCAAAGTAAACATCACGACCATTAAGGTGAGAAGCCACTTGATAAGAGATTGATGAATGAAAATAAAAACAAGGTATGAATGGAACAAATAAGTGGTAAGGATTACCCAATCACAAACCAAGTATCTGCGGAAGAAATGCTAAAGCTACTTGAATCCCACCTATAAACTCCCGAAACTTTCCGTTATGCAATCAGTGTTGGGGATACAGGGAGCAATATATCTCACCCAAACTAACAATCCCTACATCCACCAGTATCCATCCTTCAACACATAACCAAGAAACCTTCGAAATCGTGTACCCAACCTTCAAAAGCATCCGTATATGAAGTCATGGCAATACTCCGTACTCACCACAATCTTTGGGTTAGCGGGTTATCTCACCAACCGATCGCATAAAAGAGATTTTCGATGTCGGCGTACTAAACTCGGTATTCCAGAACTGCAACGATAAAATTATGACGACAACACCTCGGAGCTCAACTCCCGGGACACCGCCACAACCCCTAAATGTCGAGGCAACCAAGACAATGTTGTCATCATAAAACCATCGAACGATTCTAAGATACCCGCGTGATCCTAAATTTTTTTTGTGAAATTTGAGAAGAGAAGAGTCAAAACTCTACGGGATACCTCACCGTAAGGTCGAAGGACCGGGAGTAAAAAGAATTCCTAAACTCTCCGATATATATAATCCTAAATGACTCAAAACATTTTTCTAGACACAACTCGCCACTAAAATGATCAAGCGTTGGGGGCTCCTAAGGTCGGGATGGCTCGATTACCAACTTGTAACGCCCTCGATGCGGCTATATCTCCCACGTGTCGAAGCACGACTTAGAGGCATAACCGCATTGAAAGCAACGTCGCAAGTGAGTTAATCTTCGCACAATCCATGTAATACATAAGGGAAAGAGATACATAGTTGGCTTACAGTCGCCACTTCACACAATACATAAATAAACATCCATCATTCAGTTTACACTCAAGGTCCGACTACGGAACCAAAATAAAAGAAGAATACCCCACATGCAATACAGATCCCCGATCGCCCCAACTGGGCTCCACTACTAATCGTCTGGAAATGAAACATAGTAACGACCAAGAGCCTCATCAAATTCCCACTTCAGTTCAGTTGCGCCCTCTGCTACCGCATCACCGTACCGCATCTGTTTTGGTAGAATCATGAGCCACGAGGACTCAAAGAATCTCACACCATGAGATCAAGACTATTTAAGCTTAAGGGAAGGCTGGTGTAAAAAGGAGGGCTGCAGACAGTTTACTAGCATATATGGTGGCTACATCGCAAAAGAGAGCGAGAAGAGAAGCAAAGCACGGTCGTGAAACTAGTAGCGATCAAGAAGTGATCCCAAACTACCTCGCCAAACATAACTCCAACACCGTGTTCACTTCCTGACTCCGCGAGAAGAGACCATCACGGTTACATACACGGTTGATGTATTTTAATTAAGGTCAACTTCGGTTTTCTACAACCGACATTAACAAATTCCCATCCGCCTCATAACCGCGGCACGGCTTTGAAAGATAATACCTGCAGGGTGTCCCAACTTAGCCCATAACAAGCTCTCGCGATCAACGAAGGAATAAACCTTCACCCAAGATACTCCGATCAGACTCGGTATCCCGGTACATCAAGACATTTCGACAATGGTAAAACAAGACTAGCAAAGCCTCCCGAATGTGCCAACAAATCCCGATAGGAGCTGCACATGTCTCGTTCTCAGGGCACATCGGATGAGCAGTCCGTACAACTAAAACCAGACCTCAAGTTTCCTTGAGGGGGCGCTGCAAAGCGCTCTAGTTTGGATCAACACTCAGAGGAGCATTGGCCCGGGGGGGGGGGTTAAATAAAGATGACCCTTGGGCTCGCGAAAACCCAAGGGAAAAAGGCTTAGGTGGCAAATGGTAAAACCAAGGTTGGGCCTTGTTGGAGGAGTTTTATTCAAAGCGAACTGTCAAGGGGGTCCCATAAGATATCTAGGGATTCCAAACCTCAGAAAAATAACTTCTTTAAGCATTTTAATAGAAGTGTTATGATCAGCTCGACTAGTTGGAATAGCTTCTACCCACTTAGTAACGTAATCAACAACAACTAAAATATGTGTATAACCATTGGAGGCAGGAAAAGGTCCCATATAATCAAAGCCCCAAACATCAAACGGTTCAATAACAAGAGAATAATTCATAGGCATTTCTTGACATCTACTAATGTTACCTACTCTTTGGCATTCATCACAAGATAAGACAAACTTACGAGCATCTTTGAAGAGAGTAGGCCAATAAAAACCAGATTGCAGTACCTTGTGTGCAGTTCTATCTCCAGCGTGGTGTCCTCCATAAGATTCAAAGTGACACTTGCGTAGAATCTGTTCCTGTTCATGCTCAGGCACACAACGTCT
This sequence comes from Aegilops speltoides, assembly GCA_021437245.1. Taxonomy (NCBI): domain Eukaryota; kingdom Viridiplantae; phylum Streptophyta; class Magnoliopsida; order Poales; family Poaceae; genus Aegilops; species Aegilops speltoides. The sequence continues at coordinate 128,552,319 of CM038141.1, forward strand.
AATAACACTATCTACTCCTTTATAAAGGTGTGGGTCATCCCAAAAGTAATGTATTAAATAATAAAAGAACTTTTTATTTTGCTGGTATGTGAAACTAGGCGGTATAAATTTAGCAACAATGTAATTAGCATAATCAGCATACCAAGGAGCAGTACGAGAAGCATTAATGACCGCTAATTGTTCATCAGGAAAACTATCATCAATAGGTAGTGGGTCATCAAGAACATTCTCTAACCTAGACAAGTTGTCTGCAACGGGGTTCTTAGCTCCCTTTCTATCAATAATATGTAAATCAAATTCTTGGAGCAAGAGAACCCATCTAATGAGCCTAGGCTTAGCATCTGTCTTTTCCATAAGATATTTAATAGCAAAGATGATCGATGTGAATAGTAACTTTGGAATCAACAATATAAGGTCTAAACTTATCACATGCAAACACAACTGCTAAGAACTCTTTTTCAAGAGTAGCATAATTTCTCCGGGCATTATCAAGAGTCTTACTAGCATACCGGATAACATTCAATTTCTTATCAACTCTTTGCCATAGAACAACACCTACAAAGATAATCACTAGCATCACACATAATTTCAAAAGGTAAATTCCAATCGGTGACCGAACAATAGGTGCAATGATCAAAGCTTTCTTAAGTATTTCAAATGCTTCTACACAATCATCATCAAAGACAAAAGGAATATCTTTTTGCAATAAATTAGTCGAGGCCTAGAGATTTTAGAAAAGTCCTTAATGAACCTCCTATAAAACCGGCATGACCAAGGAAACTTCTTATACCTTTTATGTCCTTGGGACATGGCATCTTTCAATAGCATCAACTTTGGCTTTATCAACTTCAATACCTCTCTCGGAGATCTTGTGCCCCAAGACGATGCCTTCATTAACCATAAAGTGACACTTTTCCCAATTCAGACGAGACTAGTGTCTTCAGATCTCGCAAAACTCGATCAAGGTTGCTCAAGCAATCATCAAAAGAGGATCCATAAACGGAGAAATCATCCATGAATACCTCACAAATCTTTTCACAAAAATCATAGAATATAGCCATCATGCATCTTTGAAAGGTAGCAGGTGCATTACATAAACCAAAAGGCATACGTCTATAAGCAAAAGTACCAAAAGGGCAAGTAAAAGTAGTTTTAGATTGATCCTTCGCTGACACGGGTATTTGAGAGAAGCCAGAATAACCATCTAGAAAGCAGAAATGTGTGTGTTTGGATAGTCTTTCTAGCATTTGATCAATAAAAGGTAAAGGGTAATGATCTTTCTTAGTAGCTTTATTTAACTTACAGAAATCAATTACCATCCTATAACCTGTAATAATTCTTTGCGGGATCAATTCATCTTTATCATTAGGAACAACGGTAATACCTCCCTTTTTAGGAACACAATGGATAGGGCTTACCCATTCACTATCAGCAACGGGATAAATAATACCTGCCTCAAGGAGCTTCAGTATCTCCTTTCATACCACTTCTTTCATCTTGGGATTTAGTCGTCTTTGAGGATCTCTAACTGGTTTGGCATCTTTTTCCACTATAATTTTGTGTTGACATAATGTGGGACTAATACCCTTAAGATCACCCAGAGTATATCCAATAGCTGCTCGGTGCTTCTTCAGAGTTTTCAATAATCTTTCTTCTTCTTGCTCTGAAAGGTTAGCACTAATATAACAGGATATATTTTCTTTTCATCAAGATAAGTATATTTAAGATTATCAGGTAATGGTTTGAGTTCAAACACGGGATCATCCTTGGGTGGAGGGGGATCCCCAAGAATTTCAACGGGAAGGTTATGTTTCAGCATAGGTTCCTGTTTGAGGAACACTTCATCTATTTCCCTTCTTTCCTTCATAAACATATCATTTTCATGGTCTAGCAAATATGTTCTAACGGGTCAGTAGGAGGCATAGCAATGGAAGGAAGACCAATAATCTCATCCTTACTAGTTGGTTCCCTATCACGAGGTTGTCTACGAAACTTAGCAAAATTAAACTCATGAGACATACCATCTATGCCAACTCTGACAGTATCTTTTTCACAATCAATCTTAGCACTAGCTGTATTCAAGAAGGGTCTACCAAAAATAATGGGACAAAAATCATCTTGTGGGGAGCCAAGAACAAGAAAATCAGCAGGGTATTTAACCTTCCCACACAAGACTTCAACATCTCTAACAATCCCAATAGGTTTAATGGTATCCCTATTAGCAAGCTTAATAGTAACATCAAGGCCTTCTAATTCAACGGGTGCAATGTCGTGCATAATTTCTTTATATAAATCATAAGGTATCGCACTAGCACTTGCACCCATATCGCATAAGCCATGATAACAATGATCTCCTATTTTAACAGAAATAACAGGCATGCCTATGACAGGTCTTATGTATCTTAGTATCTGGTCTAGCAATATTAGCAGTTTCACCACAGAAATAAATAACATGCCCATCTAAATCATCATCCAAGAGATCTTCAATCGTAGCAATACTAGGTTCAACATTGATTTGCTCAAGAGGTGTATAAGTTCTAGTATTACTCTTGCGAACAACAGTCGAAGCTTTAGCATGATCCTTTATCCTAACAGGAAAAGGAGGTTTCTCAACATAAGTAGTAGGAACAATAGGATCACTATAGGTGATAGTCTTTTCTTCAACTGTAATGGGTGCAACTACTTTCACTTCAACAGGAGGATTATATTTAAACCACTTCTCTTTAGGGAGATCAACGTGAGTAGCAAAATATTCACAGAAAGAAGCTACTATCTCAGAGTCAAGTCCATACTTAGCGCTAAATCCACGAAAAGCATATCCATAAAAGATTTAACACAATGGAACTTAGGTGTCATACCTGACTCCTTACCATCGTCGGAACCCCAATCTTCAGAGTTGCGTTTAATTCTTTCCAATAAGTCCCATTTGAAATCAATAGTCTTCAGCATATAGGAACCAACGCAGGAAGTATCGAGCAGGTTGCGATTATCAAGAGAAAGTCGAGCATAAAATTTTGAATAATCATTTCCCGGGAGAGCTCATGATTGGGGCATGAATATAACATTGACTTAAGCCTCCCCCAAGCTTGAGCGATGCTTTCTCCTTCGTGAGGCTAGAAATTATATATGTAATTACGATCACGATGAACAATATGCATAGGATAGAACTTCTGGTGAAAGTCCAACTTCAATCGCTTATAACTCCAAGATCTCGTATCATCACATAGCCTATACCATGTCAATGCATCTCCCTTCAAAGATAAAGGGAAGACCTTCCTTTTGACAACATCATCAGGAATACCTGCAAGTTTAAATAATCCACAAACTTCATCCACAAAGATAATGTGTAAATCGGGATGCAATGTTCCATCTCCTGCAAATGGATTAGCTAGCAGTTTCTCTATCATACTCGAAGGAATCTCAAAGTAAATATTGAAAGTTTAGTAGGTTGAGGAGCAACTCTTTGCTCCTTCTGGTCGGGGTGAAGATACCCCGAACAAGCCCCTCAAAGGATTAGTTTCCATGGTGACAAGTAACAGAAAATTTCAGCACACTATATAAATGTTTCCTTACCAAGTTGCACTCACCAAAAGCACTACACTCCCCGGCAACGTCGCCAGAAAAGAGTCTTGATGACCCACAAGTGTAGGGGATCAATCGTAGTCCTTTCGGTAAATAATAGTGTCGAACCCAACGAAGAGCAGAAGGAAATGATAAGCGGCATTCAGTAAGGTTTTCTCTGCAAGCACTGAAATTGTAGGTGATAGATAGTTTTGTGATAAGATAAATGGTAACTAGTAACAAGTAAATAAAGTAAATAGAGTGCAGAAAGGTGGCCCAATCCTTTATGTAGCAAAGGATAAGCCTGGACAAATTCTAATAATGAGAAAGGAGCTCCCGAGGACACATGGGAATTATCGTCAAGCTAGTTTTCATCATGTTCATATGATTCGTGTTCGGTACTTTGATAATTTGATATGTGGGTGGACCGGTGCTTGGGTACTGCCCTTACTTGGACAAGCATCCCACTTATGATTAACCCCTATTGCAAGCGTCCGCAACTACAAAATAAGTATTAAGGTAAACCTAACCACAACATTAAACATGTGGATCCAAATCAGCCCCTAACGAAGCAACGCATAAGCTAGGGTTTAAGCTTCTGTCACACTCTAGCAACCCATCATCTACTTATTACTTCCCAATGCCTTCCTCTAGGCCCAAATAATGGTGAAGTGTCATGTAGTTGACGTTCACATAACACCACTAGAGGAAAAGACAACATACATCTCATCAAAATATCGAACGAATACCAAATTCACATGACTACTAATAGCAAGACTTCACCCATGTCCTCAGGAACAAACGTAACTACTCACAAAGCATATTCATGTTCATAGTCAGAGGGGTAAGAATATGCATTAAGGATCTGAACATATGATCTTCCACCAAGTAAACCAATTAGCATCAACTACAAGGAGTAATCAACTCTACTAGCAACCCATAGGTACCAATTTGTGGTTTTGATACAAGATTGGATACATGAGATGAACTAGGGTTTTGAGAGGAGATGGTGCTGGTGAAGATGTTGATGGAGATTGACCCCCTCCCGATGAGAGGATCGTTGGTGATGATGTTGGTGATGATTTCCCCCTCCCGGAGGGAAGTGTCCCCGGCAGAACAGCTCCGCCTGAGCCCTAGATTGGTTCTGCCAAGGTTCCGCCTGGTGGCGGCGGCGTTTCGTCCTGTAAGCTTGCACACAATTTTTTTCCAGGGTAAAAGCTCTGATATAGCAGAAGATGGACACCGGGGGCCCACCAGGGGGCCCAGGAGACAGGGGGCGCGCCCAGTAGGGGGGGCGCGCCCCCACTCTCCTGGCCAAAGTGTGGGCCCGCTGATGTATTTCTTTTGCTCAATAGTTCTTATTAATTCCAAAAACAGGTTTCGTGGAGTTTCAAGATTTTTGGAGCAGTGCAGAATAAGTTTCCAATGTTTGCTCCTTTTCCAGCTAGAATTCCAGCCGCCGGCATTCCCCCTCTTCATGGTAAACCTTGTAAAATAAGAGAGAATAGCCATAAGTATTGAGATATAATGTGTAATAACAGCCTATAATGCAATAAATATTGATATAAAAGCATGATGCAAAATGGACGTATCACACACCAACAGGGAATGATGGGTGTTTAAACAGGCCGACAAGTTGAATGCCAAAAACAAGGAAAAGTGGCTGCATAGCGACGACGACGAGGAGCCCCGACCGCCGAACACAGGAGGATAAAAGAAATTCCCTCCCTAGGTGAAAACTGTGAATATGATATACGCAACCCATATCCCCAAGCGGGAACGGAAGCATGCACTAAGGGACGTCTACACGATGGAGCCAGTCGCCCCAAAATTCAACCCAAGGTCCTCTTGTCTGATCACTTTTGACCGCAGGGACCGTCCTACCAGTATCCATCATGGCGGTTCGGCCGCATTGGTCCTTGACCCATCATCGACGGATTCCATCTCACACGAGTCCTCATGGACGATGGCAGCACCCTTAACCTGCTCTATCAGGATACAGTGCGCAAAATGGGCATCGACCCCTCAAGGATCAAGCCCACAAAAACCACCTTCAAGGGTGTCATACCCAGTGTGGAGGCCTGTTGTACGGGCTCAATCACATCGGAAGTGGTCTTTGGATCTCCGGACAATTTCCGAAGCGAGGAGTTAATCTTCGACATCGTCCCCTTCCGCAGTGGCTATCATGCACTGCTCGAATGAACCGCATTCGCCAAATTCAATGCGGTACCGCATTACGCATACCTCAAGCTCAAAATGCCGGGACCTCCCGGGGCTATTACACTTAATGGAAACACAGAGCGCTTGCATCGCACCTAAATTAAGGGGTCCTCAGACAGCCGGACTATATACTTTGGCCGAAATGTTGGACTATGAAGATACAAGATTGAAGACTTCGTCCCGTGTCCGGATGGGACTCTCCTTTGCGTGGAAAGCAAGCTTGGAGATTCAGATATGTAGATTTCTTCTCTCAGAATCGACTCTGTAACCCTAGCCCTCCGGTGTCTATATAAACCGGAGGGTTTAGTCCGTAGGACAACAACAATCATAATCATAGGCTAGCTTCAAGGGTTTAGCCTCTATGATCTCGTGGTAGATCAACTCTTGTAATACTCATATCATCAAGACCAATCAAGCAGGAAGTAGGGTATTACCTCCATCGAGAGGGCCTGAACCTGGGTAAAACATTGTGTCCCCTGCCTCCTGTTACCATTAGCCTTAGACACACAGTTCGGGACCCCCTACCCGAGATTCGCCGGTTTTGACACCGACATTGGTGCTTTCATTGAGAGTTCCACTGTATCATCACAATAAGGCTTGATGGCCCCTTCAACCATCCTCAACAACGCAGTCCAGGGGAAGGTTTTCCTTCCTGGACAGATCTTCGTATTCGGCGGCTTTGTACTACGGGCCAACTCGCTTGGCCATCTGGAGCAGATCGATAGCTACGCCCCTGGCCATCAAGTCATGTTTGGAAGCTTAAACTATACCGCCGACATCCGTGGAGACTTGATCTTTGACGGAATCGAGCCCATGCCGGGTGCGCCGAACGGTCACGACGGGCATGACTTTAATCTGCCATCGGACAGTATTCGGAATATCGCGCCTGCGATGGCTCCTAGAATCAATCCAGAGCAGATCGTGCCTTCCGAGGGCGGGTGGATGGACCCCGTCACGAAGGTCGCACACTCATCAGCGTCGGAGCCGAACACTGAACCCACCTCGTGTGAGGGTGGTGTCATCGGACCCCCGGACTCGTCTCCGGCTACAGGATCCGAACCGCGTGCGTCCGTGCCTATAGAATCGGATTGGGCACCCATCATGGAGTTCACCGCCGCGGATATTTTTCAGCATTCACCCTTGGGTGATGTGCTGAACTCATTAAGGTCTCTTTCCTTGTCAGGAGATTCTTGGCCGAACTATGTCCGACTCGAGTGGAGAGCGGGCGATGAACAAATTCTTCCCCCACCCACCACCCACTTTATAGCCACTGTTGATGACTTAACCGACGTGCTTGATTTCGACTCCGAAGACATCGACGGTATGGACGACGATGCAGGAGAAGAACAGGAACCACCGCCTATAGGGTGCCGGACAGCCACCTCATCATATGATATTTATATGGTGGACACCCCTAAAGAAAACAATGGCGATGAGGCAACGGAAGATAACCCCTTGGGGAAGCAATCTACACACCGGTGTCATCGGCGCCGCTCCAAGCCCCGCCATAGCAAAAATAGTGATACCGACACAAGAGATAACAATCCGGATGGTGCCAAAGACGAAGACAATCCTGCCCAGCCAGGCTTTGAGCAGGCCGAGCAAGAGGATGGGCAAGCTAGCCCTAAAGAACATGCAACTGATGGAGAATTGGAGGACGATAATTACATGCCTCTTTCCGAAGACGAAGTAAGCCTTGGCGATGAAGAATTCATCATGCCTGAGGATCCCGTCGAGCAGGAGCATTTCAAACGCTGGCTTATAGCCACTGCAAAAAGCCTGAAGAAAAAAGAGCAACAACTTCAAGCTGATCAAGATCTGTTAACTGACAGATGGACCGAGGTCCTGGCTGCCGAGGAATACGGACTCGAGCGCCCTAGCAAAAGCTACCCAAAGCGCAGGCTGCTACCTCAACTCGAGGAGGAGGCTTTAAATCCCGCGCTACCAGCGCAGGATGCGGCTGACCGGCCACCCCGTGGCTGCGACAAAATGGCGTACCAGCCCGAAGTCCAGACCGCACCCTGTGGCCAATCAAACAATAACACTAAGACCCGGGGCTACACGAAGGACCTGCAAGATGTATTAGAAAACAAAGCAGGACAGTCAAGATCAATCTACGGATCACGGGGATGCACCCCAATGCCTGACAAGGATCGTCACGCTGGATACACTAACAAATCCGGCCGGGCCGAATATAATGAAGCCCGGCACAGAGGGGCTGCACATCCCCTATGCTTCACTAATGAAGTAATGGATCATGAATTCCCGGATGGGTTTAAACCCGCGAATATTGAATCATATGATGGTACCACAGACCCCGCGGTATGGATAGAAGATTTTTTCCTCCACATTCACATGGCCCGCGGAGATGATCTACACGCCATCAAGTACCTCCCACTGAAACTAAAGGGACCGGCTCGGCACTGGCTAAAAAGCTTGCCGGCAAACTCCATCGGGAGTTGGGAGAACCTGGCACACGCATTCCTTGACAACTTCCAGGGCACTTACGTGTGACCATCGGATGCTGATGATAGAAGTCACATAACCCAGCAACCCGGAGAGTTAGCGAGGAAATTTTGGACCCAATTCCTAACCAAAAAGAACCAAATTCTCAACTGTCCGGATGCCGAAGCCCTAGCGGCCTTTAAACATAACATCCGCGATGAATGGCTTGCCCGACATCTCGGCCAGGAAAAGCCAAAGTCCATGGCAGCCCTCACAACACTCATGAACCGCTTTTGTGCAGGCGAGGATAGCTGGTTGGCTCATAGCAACAATACATCAAGCAATCCCAACACATCGAAAGCCAAGGACAACAACGACAAATCACGGTGCAACAAACACAAGCGCCGCAAAAACAGTGATAATGCCGAAGACACGTCAGTCAATGCCGGATTCAGCGGCTCCAAGTCCGGTCAGCGGAAGAAACCATTCAACAAAAACAATTCAGGCCCGTCCAGTTTTGACTATATACTCGACCATCCATGCCAAATTCATGGGATCCCTGGAAAACCAGCCAACCACACCAATAGAGAATGCTGGGTCTTTAGACAAGCCGGCAGGTCAGATGCCGAAAACAAGGGGAAGGGGTCTCAAAGTGGTGACAACGACGAGCCCGGATCACCGAATACAGGAGGACAGATGAAATTCCCTCCCTAGGTGAAAACGGTGAATATGATATGCGCAAGCCACATTCCCAAGTGGAAACCTGCACTAAGGGAGGTCTATACAATCGACCCAAAGTTCAACCCATGGTCCCCTTGACTGATCACTTTCGATCGCAGGGACCACCCTACCAGTATCCGTCATAGCGGTTCGGCCGCATTGGTCCTCGACCCCATCATCGACGGATTCCATCTCACACGAGTCCTCATGGACGGAGGCAGCAGCCTAAACCTGCTTTACCAGGATACAATGCGCAAAATGGGCGTCAACCCCTCAAGGATCAAGCCCACCAAAATCACCTTTAAAGGTATCATAACAGGTGTAGAGGCCTGTTGCACGGGCTCAATCACACTGGAAGTACTCTTCGGATATCCGGACAATCACCGAACCGAAGACTTAGTCTTCGACATCGCCCCCTTTTGCAGTGACCATCAGGCACTGATCGGACGAACCGCATTCACTCGGTTCAACGCGGTGCCACATTATGCCTACCATAAATTAAAGATGCCCGGTCCACGCAGCGTCATCACGGTTAATGGCAGGTCCAAATTCCCCCTCACGGCCGAAGAGTCTACCACCGCTTTAACAGCAAGAACAATGGACAACACCTTACAGTCGAACCTCGAGTCGAAGACCAAGCTCCCGGACACCATCAAAAGAGTCTGAACTATTGCACGACAGGATAGCCCGGCCCAGCCGGAGATTAATTAAAAACACTCCCGAATAGGATAATACAAGCCACATACTGCGGCTCAACCGCCAGGTGGCGCAAAACCATTCCTTACGTTTTCTTTATAGGTTCACCTTTACGTAGGCTATGATGGATGGTGTGGGAACAGTTCGAGCGCGTCAGGGAATCTCTAGATATTCCCCTATAATCATCCGACTACACCCCAGATCCAAACACAACTTCCTCACACCCGATATCAGCAGGTTCCGCAATCATATTTCTTTTTATCACATCATCTGTACTCATACGCGTTGACGTATTACTCAAATACAACATGTGGATTTATGTGATGCTCACCTACTGCTATTTCTTATTTAAAACTCTTTTGGTAAAAGGCGGCTGCTTATCATGATATGCCTTAATATGCCAGGGGCTTCGTCACGCCCATACTACGGCAAAAAAGTCCGAACACCTTCATGGTAGTCTGGCACCCCGAACTTATAGCATTATATGCATCAACTCCGAATCATGTCTTGGGTCGATAGTTGGGTTTGCCCGGCTCCTATATTTTGGTACCTTACGTTTCGCTACATCGTCTAAGGTAGCACTAGGAGAACTACTGCGATTGTGTCCCGGTTCTTCCGAACGAGCACCTCAGTAGAGAAAGCCGAAAATTGACTATCATGATGCAACGAGAGCTGGTCAGCTGTTCGAGAGGTTCTAAAATCTTTAAGGATTCCTTCTGCATAATGCTATAACCAATGCAGTGTGCGACGGATCCGCCTTTTTCGACCAGGCGCTTATAGAGCCCCTAGTGCGGTCTTTCGAACACCAGGGGCTGCGCCTACCTTCCTCGTAACAACTCCTATGGCTAAGTGAGAGCGATAAAGCCTTATAGTCTGATTGCCTGGTTCGTTGTGCTGAACACCTCCTTTAGGGACCCAAAATTGGGGTAAAGAGTGCTCAGGTTTATCCCGAACACCCCCGTACTCACTACGTGGGGGCGGAAGCCGACGACTGGTCGACTCTCAGGATTGATATATAAAACGGCCGCACAGGAGGAAAAACTTTCAAACAACAAGCAATAGATGATAAGAATGCTCTTGTTCAAATATTACAAAGGACGAACATGACCGTATTTATGGAAATATAATGTCCTTGGTGCATTACTCCGCCACAAGGCGGGCTCCTTTCAAGACACCTTCATAATACAGTTCGGGCTTGCGGTGCTCGTTCCCCTCCGGCATGTCCCTCGGTCATCAGCTTTTCTGCATCCATCTTCCCCCAATGCACCTTGGCACGGGCGAAGGCCATTCGCGCACCTTCTATGCAGACCGACCACTTGATGACTTTGAGTCAAGGGCAGGCACTTACAAGCCGCTTCACGAGCCCGAAGTAGCTGCTTGGAATCGGCTCGACAGGCCACAGTCGGATAATTAAATCCTTCATGGCTAACTCGGCCGCCTTATGCAGCTTGAAAAGCATTTGACTGATGATAACTCATTCTTACGTCAAACTTGGAGAAGAATTTAGGATAGCTCTGGGAAAATAGAAGAGTTAGGTAAGATCCTGGGAAAAGACCTGTGGGTTAGGGCCCACTCAAAAGAACACCGTTGAAAAGATTTAAAAGAGATGTTGCACCGGTTGAATTAAATGACTTGAATGAGATACCAATCTCGAAAGAGCTTGAACGAATGCAGAGTGGAAACACGAATCTTCGAGATATCTTGAGCACTCTGGAATAACAAATAGCGAGAAGTAGAATGATAATGAGGTGCACCGTATGAGAAGACATTGAAATGAGGAAAAGGTATGATCAACAAAACTTGACTTGAATCCACCGGAGAAGAGAAAGGAATGAGGAATGACGAACTAGTAGAACATCTTCTTGAGAACCACCGGTAAGAACATTGATGGAAAAGAATGGAGAAACTTCACAAAATAAAAGGATACTTGGTACAGTAAATCTTAGTCCTTGAGGAAAAAGGGTGGGTGGGCGGAAAAACAAAGGCAACTTGGAGACGATGAAACAAACACCGCTGAGAAGAAATGATAATTGGTCTTGCTGATGTTGAAGTGATCGGATCCACTTGAAGAGAAACACGCCGGTTGAAAAGGATTGACATGACAATCTCGATTGTCGAGAAGGATTGGTATTTCACATCGGAGTATGAGAACACCATTTCGAAAGGTATGGAATCAACACTTGACATTGAAGCAACTCAATACCACAACTCAAAACAAAACAAAGGACTGGCTTGCAGAATAAACCGAACAAACATATGATAGAGATTTCGTCCAAGTTTTCGTGGTGGGGCCTACACGGCTCGATCAGACAACACCATCATGTACAAGGCAAGGCACATGACATACGGCGTGTCCCCGAAGTCGGCATAGCCAAGGACTCTTTAAGACACAACGAGACCATCAGAAACCAACCGTGAATAGGCGGACCACTAGACGCCGAACGCCAATTTCATATCATACATCCGCCGGAAAGATATCCTAAGAGCTCCTTGAATTCCCACCTATGAAACTCCCAAATTCTCCGGTTATGCAATCAGGTGTTGGGGATATAGGGAAGCATAATATCTCACCCAAAACTAGCAAATCCTACATCCAGCTGTATCCATCCTTCAACACATAACCAAGAAACCTTCGGAAATCGTCTACCTCAACCTTCGAAAAGCATCCGCTATACAAGTTATGGCGATACTCCCGAACTCCCGCCCCAATACTGGGTGGCGTCGAGGTTATCTCACCAACGAACTGCATAAAAGAGATTTTCGATGTCGGCGTACTAAACTTAGGTATTCTAGAACTGCAACGATAAAATTATGGCGACAACACCTCAGAGCTCAACTCCCCGGGACACTTCCACTAAACCCCTGACCGGAGGCACCAAGACAATGTTCTCATCATAAAACCATTGGACCGACTCCAAGATACCCGCGTGATCCTAAAAAAAATTTAGTAAAATTTGAGAAGAGAAGAGTCAAAACTCTATGTCAGGATGCCTTACCAGAGCGATGAAGAGACTGGGGAGTAAAAAGAATTCCTAACTCTCTGATATATATAATCCTAAATGACTCAAAACATTTTTCTAGACACAACTCGGCCGCTAAAAACGATCAAGCATTGGGGCTCCTAAGGTCGGGGAAGGCTCTGATTACCAACTTGTAACGCCCTCGATGCGGCTATATCTCCCATGTGTCGGAGCACGACTTAGAGGCATAACCGCATTGAAAGCAATGTCGCAAGTGAGGTAATCTTCACACAACCCATGTAATACATAAGGGAAAGAGATACATAGTTGGCTTACAATCGCCACTTCACACAATACATGAGTAAAGCATTACATCATACAGATACAATCAAGGTCCGACTACGAAACCAAAATAAAAGAAGACTACCCCAAATGCTACACAGATCCCCGATCGTCCCAACTTGGCTCCACTACTGATCAACTGAAACGAAACAACACAAAGAACAAGTTCTTCATCGAGCTCCTCCTTGAGCTTGGATGCGTCACCTGCACGGTTTCATCGGCACCTGCAAACTGGTTTTGGAAGTATCTGTGAGCCACGAGGACTCAGCAATCCCATTACCATGGGTATCAAGACTAGCAAAGCTTAATGGGAAAGGAAGGGGTAAAGTGGTGAGGTTGCAGCAGCGGCTAAGCAAGTATGGTGGCTAACATACGCAAATGAGAGCGGGAAGAGAAGCAAAGGAACGGTCGTGAAGCTAGCAATGATCAAGAGGTGATCCCGAACACCTACTTACGCCAAACATAACCCGAAACCGTGTTCACTTCCCGGACTCCGCCGAGAAGAGACCATCACGGCTACACACGCGTTGATGCATTTTAATTCGGATCTCGTGTCAAGTTATCTACAACCGAGATTAACAACTTCCCATCTGCCACATAACCGCGGCACGGCTCTCGAAAGTTTATACCTCGCAGGGTGTCCCAACTTAGCCCATGACAAGCTCTCGCGATCAACGAAGAATAGACCTTCTCCCAGAAGACCCGATCAGCCTCGAATCCGGTTTACAAGACATTTCGACAATGGTAAAACAAGACCAGCAAAGCTGCCCGATGCGCGGACAATCCCGATAGGAGCTGCACATATCTCGCTCGTGGCAACACCGGATAGGTCACCACGAGTAAAACCAGACTCGAGTTGCCCCGAGGGGCCCTCGCAGTCGCCGGTTGCACCAAAGACTTAGACAAGCAATCGCCCGGGGCTAAAATAAAGATGACCCTTGGGTTGGCCGACCCAAGGGAAGGGTATAGGTGGTGGTGAGGTAAATGGTAAAACCAAGGTTGGGCCTTGCCGACAAGTTTTATTCAAAGCGAACCGTCAGGGGGTCCTATAAATCACCCGACCGCATTAGGAATGCAAAATCCGGGAACATAACGCCAAGATGACGGAAACTAGGGCGGCAAGAGTGGAACAAAACACTGCATAAGGCCGAGCCTTCCACCCTTTACCAAATATATAGATGCATTAATAATATAAGAGATATTGTGATATCCCAACATAACCCTGTCCATCATGGAGCAATCTTCAACTTCACCTGCAGCTAGCAACGCTATAAGAGGGGCTAAGCAAAGCGGTAACATAGCCAAGCAACGGTTTGCTAGGAAGTGTGTCAAAGATTAGAGGTTCATGGAAATTTGGGAGGCTTGAAGAACAAGTAATAGGAAGCGCATCAAAGCGATAGAACGAAGCAACTAGCATAGCAATGATAGTAGTGAGATCCATGGTAGCGGTCATCTTGCCTGAAATCCCGCTAGGAAGAAGAACGAGTCCATGAAGAAGACAAACGGACGTAGTCGAACTAATCCTCACAATCGCAACATTACCGGACTAAGAAGCAACACCGAAAGAAACAAACAACATGGTAAACACACAAGCATAAATATGGCATGATGCACAATCAAGTATGATGCATGTCCGGTTTAATGAGGCATGGCATGGCAAAGTGCAACACACAATACTACAAATTAAGTGGAGCTCAATATGCAACGAGTTGCATATTGACGAAACACCACATCCGAGTTATTTAGTTCGCTCTCGTTTAGGTACACAACAATGTTAAATGTTGTTAAACATGTCAAGGGGTGTAACAAAAGTAAACTAAATATTTAGGCAGGTTTAAATGAGGCCGGAACAACAAACAACATTTCCGGAAAAACCTCATATGCAATTTATGAATTTGCTACTGTTCTGCCCTGAAACATATTTTAAAGTTGTTAAACAGGAAAATTAAGTGGACCATGTTAATCTAGGCATTTTCCATCCCATTTACATATAAAGAACATTTAAAACCGAGCTACGGTTATCTAGTTATGAATTAAATCATTTTAGCATGGCATTTTGCAAATTTAAACAAACAACATTTTAAATATTTTAAACATGGATGAAAGTGGCAGATTATTAATCTACACAAAATTCTAAGCATTTTACATATATAAATCATTTTAATCCGATGCACGGTTAATGAGTTATTATATGCATGAAGATGAGGGTGCAATCAGAATCACAATTCCTTGAAATTTAGGAAATTCCTGCACGTAAAAAAACGAGCAGTGTCAAACTGATTTGAACTGGGCTGGGGAGCTGCTCACATCGGGCCTTGAGGCCGGGATCTGGAGCTGGGCCAGGGGCGCTGGGACGAGGCAGCCCACGCAGCAGGACGACGTGTCCACGGCGCGGGCGAGCAGGCGGTCAACGTGGGGCGGGGCGCTCGTCTTTGATACAGAGGAAGCAAATAGCAGTGGTCGCTCGTTTGCTCGAACCGGACGGAGCAGAGGCGAGGCCGGGCATGGCGGCGCGGTACTTGGCGCGGGATGCTGCCCAGGCGCGTGCGGGACCGGGGAGACCTGGAGCAGAGGAGCACTGCTTCTCCTCGTAGCCATGAGCACACGCTCGATGCAGGACGGGGCTCGAGGCCGAGGAAGCAGGGCGCTGGCGACTTGACCCGGCGATGGAGCACACGCGAGCGACGGGGACGGAGACTTGGCGGCGTGATCCGACGCGGAGGCGTCGGGGATGGCCGGATCTGGGCCAGAGGCAGACGTTGGCGGCTTCCGTGAGTGGCGGCCGTTCCTGCAGCGGTGAAGTACAGAGAGAGAGGAAGATCGTGAGGAGACGTAGAGAAGTAGGAGGGGGGGGGAAGGAGCGGGGCTGTCGGGGCACTCATCTCCGGCGATGTTCCGGTCGCCGGTGTCGGCCGGCCGACGAGGTGGGGTCGAGGGTGATGGGGAGCTGCGGGAGGAGCTCGGGCAGAGGCAGGGGATCGAACCCCTCTCGATAGATCAAGGAGGGAGCGGGAGATCGGGTGCCGTGGGTGATCTGCTCCCCGGCGAGCTCAGGCGAGGCAGAGGGGATCCACGGGCGCGTGGGGCTGCACTGGTTGGTCGGGGATGCAAAACAAGGAGGTGGACGTGTCGGCCGGGTGGACTGGATGGATTGGATTGGGGATCCCGAGGAAGGGGGAGACCAGGTGGAGCTAGTGGCGGCGGAGAGGAAGGTGGATGGGACAAGCCCCTAGATCCTAGGGTTGGACCTATATATATATATAGTAAGTGGTTTAGGTTAGGGGTATTTAGTCCTTCCGATCGAAATCAAACGGCCGAGAATAAATAGGTTAGAGAGTCCAAATAAGAAAACAGAGATGTTTTGTAGAAGTTAGGGGATGATCCGGACCCAACGGTAATGACTGCCCGGGTCGGGTTCAGGGGAGTTTTCGGACGCAAGCAAGAGGGGTTTGACGAAACGCCATGGAGACAAAGGGTTTTGATGGGCTCAGAAAAGAGAGAGAAGAGAGCAGTCCGGTTGATCTGAGATGGGTCAACAGGGACAAGGAAGAAGCGACAACTACGAGCGAATGCAAGTTTTATGAAAAACGATGCCGATGCAATGCGAATGATGCGATGATGAAATGCATGACATGAACAAAATGCAAAACGAAAGACAAAAACCCAACCACGGAGAAAATAATATATCGCATCTCCGGAAAAGGCAGGAGTTGGAGTTACGAATATGGAAAGCTACATCCGGGGCGTTACAGACGCAGAGCCGGGGAAGACGCGACAGTGGATGCCCACGTGTAGAGGAGTATGAGGGTCCACTCGTTCGGCTGCGGTGTGAGGCTGCTCTCGCCGCAAAATAACAAGGGGTGTGGGTGCGTAGAGGGATGGCCTGGCAGCGGTGGGAGTAGTAGGGGGCCGTGACGCCTCCGCGGCATCACAACCGGCCACGAGAGGCAGGAGCAGGCGGCACGACCGGCGCTACTTTGGGCGGCTGGAGCAAGAAGACCAGATGTTGAAGAAGCACTACGGCCGTTGGATGGACATCGTACAGTCACTAGAGCTAGAATCGTTCATATATTGACTAAAGTTGACAAAGGCCTCTGTCCCAGTCAACTTAGTAAGCCCACAAGTCAGCCTCCCACCAAGGTTGGTCCCAGCTAGCAGGGGGTATTCATTTTTTTGTGCGTAATAAGGAGCCACTTCCGGTGGGTCCGAGCTGACAGCGGGGGGGACATTTTTTTTCATGAAATATGGTGGCCCGACCTGTGGGTCCCAAAGCAATGTGGGGAAATATTTTTTCATGAAATACTGTGGCCCGCCAAGGGTCCCAGATGTCGTGGAGGAATAATTATTTTCACAGAATAAGGAGGCACTTCCTTGCGGCTGCCATGGACCCACCTGTCACCTCTCCACGACAAGATTTCTTCCGATGGAAGTCGGTCGTTGACCACATTGACCACGCCGCGCCGAGAGCACCACGGCGGTGGACGACTGCAAGGCCTAGGAAGGGGACGACAAGGAGCCGGGGAAGACGCGGTAGTGGAAGCCCGCGCGGAGAGGAGTACGAGGGTTCACCGGTCCGGCTGCGATGTGAGGCTGCCGCCGCCGCAGAATAACAGGGGGTGTGGGTGAGTAGAGGGATGCCCTGGCTAGCAGTGGTAGTAGTAGGGGCGCTGAGGCTCTGCAAGGAAGCACAACCGCCATGGAGGCGGAGCAGCGGTCCCGCCGGCGCCGCTTACGGGCCGGAGCAAGAAGATCAGAGATTGAAGAATGACGACGGCCGTTGGATTGACATCCAACGGTTATGTCCGCTAGAATCGCTTTGTTGATGTAGTATATAATAACTAAAAATCTTGCATACGCGTCAACTAAACAGCCCACAAGTCGCACCACTCTCTTTTTTTAATAATTTATATATAGCTCATCGCAACTTCTTATGCAATTTATTGCGCTGTTTTTTTGGTTGGCTGTACAATTCGATATTTCCGTGGGTTCCAAACTATTTTTAATACCGAAATGTCGAGCCAGATTTAAAGTACTTTGAAGATATATTTGAATTAGGTTAATGCCCAGTGAAATAGGAATCCGAAAATGTGAAAAAAAATCAGAAATTAATAAAGTAATTGCCAATTTTTCATCTGTTTTTATATTTACAACCCATTTCATATTACTTTAAAGGCGTAGAAAAATAAGTAGGCCTGGATTGGGTATTCTTCAGAAAAAATAAACTGGTCTCATTTGCACAAAGAAAAAAATAGCTGGGCTGGTCACATGGTGAACATAAAATATAAGCTCGGGCTAGACGGCCACAACCCGCTCAAACCCCGCCCGCCTCAACAATACCAAACAAAAAAATATCGCCGAGTAGCTACGCCCCTGTGTCACCAATCTTGTGTTTTCTCTTGTCTATTGACTATATACGCCACAATGTCGTGGGTCCCGATGTCGTGAAAATACTAGGAGGAAGCATTTTATTTTTCCATACACCGACGCAGGGCCCCTACCGCATCCTCTCCACGCATTGCCGATTCCTCGTTGTTTGTCGACCATGTTGACAACGCGAGTGGGCGGCGCCGCGGCGAGCGCACCAAAGCACGCGGAGGACGTCGGCGTTAACGATTTAGGAGACGGTGGGGCAGCGATGCGTGCGCTAAGGCGCAACCAGCCGTGGGAGGCGGAAGCAGGCAACCCCGCCGGTGCTGGTTTGGTTTTGGTGGCTGGAGGAAGACAGATCAAGAAACATGATGATCAGAAAATCAGCAGGAGTACTTAACAACCTTAATCAAACCAGCAGGGGCACTTAACAACCAAAGTCGAAAGCAGATGAGTACTTATATAGGTTCAACCGCATAAAGCACGCCGAATAAAGGCTACTTTGCCTACAAAGCTAAGCTAACCAAGGGTGAGGCCGCCAAGCCCCGTGACAAGGCCCAGCGCCACCTCACAGCACTCCACAACCTTCGGAAAGCGGCTTCATCTCGCAACATGGTCAATAAACAGGATATTCACTTTAGAGCCATGGAAAAGCATGAACATAATCTTCTGTCCTATTCTCCAAGATGGACGGGCCTTCATTATCTGAGACCATCCACGAATAAGTATCTTTTCGCCTCCAAGGGGAATTGAGTAGGTCGACATAAACATCATGTTGTGACCAAGCGCAAGTCTGACCCGACCATGGTCAGGCATCTGTATAGGAACAATAGAACTCGGCAGTTCCTGTTTCAAGAAGATCACAGCTATAAAACTTTGTATAAGCAATACTTTATGAACAACATATATAACAGAAAACAGCTCATACCATAAGTTTCTCGACACAGTTGGACCTGTTCAACGAGTGCAGCAGTGGCACACATATCCTACGTGGCCTTCCACCATTGAAATGCCCCACAAGGAAGACGATCAATAAAGTGTAGGAACATGTGGATGTCGATCCAGCCAACTTCAGTGCCATTAGTAACAGCCGAGTTATTACAGAGTAACAAACGAGCAGACTGCTTAACTCTGAAAAAACCTACATGTGCCACCAATTATAAGACAATATTAGTTAGAAGTAGCATCTTCGTGAGAGATTCGTTGCTACTTCTAAAGTTAAATTGTGATTAGTTAGATGTAATAGGTGGATTAAGAAGTAATCGAGGCAACAAGCAAGAACCAGATACAAAACTAACATGGATGAACAATTGGAACGACGTCGGGGTGGAAGATCGTAGTGAAGATGAGACCAGGTTCTGCTATTTCCATCAACATTCGTGCGCCAACTTTCAGTCCGTAACACTTGAGGAAGTTTATCCAAGTTCGGCCATAAAAAAAGCAGCGATCTTCTTGGTTCATGAACCCAACTCGGAAGCAATATCCATGGATTGTCTTCATTGTGACCATTAAACTAGTTTATTCAGTTATGGCAAGGCCGAGCATCTTGAGTACATGTGTTCTGGCAGAGCAAATAATACACTGCAGGAAAAATAATATGAGAACATAGCATGTTCAAAAAAACCCCACCCTCCCGGATAGAGAAGAGGATTCTAGGAACATATTGTGCGCGTTTCAAAATGCTGTGGTAGGATGAGAAGGAACAAGTGTGGCGTCTCGCCATGGGCGCAGAAATCTGTAGGGTACTCGCACTTTGGGCACTGCAACTAAAACACACTAGATTCAATACGAAGAAAAATGCATCAACGGCGGCGGCTGCCATCCTAGGATTACCTATGACCAAGGGACTTGGATTTATCGGGGATGGATGAAGAATTTTACCTGGTTCTCCATGAGAAAACCCTATGCAATCGCCGAGCGGGGTTTTCTAAACAAGCGACGAGGAGAAGGGATTCAGCCTAGTGAAATATTGCCGCTTCGTCCATTCAACTTACTACTAAAGCTGGAAAGGGGGGTTGTGATTTGACGGCTCATTGGGCATTATCATGGGCGCCACGACCGGGGTGTGTCTACCGTGAAGTTGTGCACTCTAATTTGTGCATATGGCACGTGGACCCCGTTGCCGGTTGCCCCACATATCAGCAAAAGGAAGTAGAAAGAGAGGAGTAACTAGTTACACATAAATATATATTTTGACAGAGAGATACTCCCTCTGTAAAGAAATATACAAATCTTTTATATCACAGGCTCACCTTGCCGAGAAATATACTCCCTCTAAAACGCACGGGCATTATGGGGGTTCAGCTGAGAATATAATACTCAGATAGGCTCATAGTTCTGGACTTTGGGCCGCAGGCCGACCCTGCATGTTTGGGGGCCCATGTGTTCTACCTCTCGCTTTTCATATTGCAAGCGATCGATACTGCACTGGTTTTAGATGCTGTCGCAAGGCGAATACACAAAATTGAATAAAGCACGGCAGTTGTTGGAATGAAATCGAATCACAGTTCCTAACCAGCAATCAGAGTTGCATTTCTATCAACGATATACCATGTGATAAATAATATTGTCGTACTACTTATACACACATGACACTTGTTTCACCATGCCAGATTATTACATCAAAACCTCTCAGAGGATAGAGCAGGTCGGCCGTTGCGTGCTGCTACTGAAGAATTTCAAAGTTGATTTGGACCAGCTCTCCTTGCCAAGAAAGTTCGATTTTGACATCATCCCCTACCGCAAGATATGATTTAGATTTGAACCTTGACCATCCTTTAGCATCAATCATCATGCGACCATCCTTTGTACTTATGGTATATTGAGCAGGTTCATTCACACCAAGGCTGCGATGGTAAGAGAAACTTGGCCGCTGGTCGCCGGATTGTTGAACGACTCCTCGTTGTTTAGGAATTCTCTGCTTGAAAACAAGAAGACATACCCAAACAGTTAGATCAACACAGTGAATCATGTGAAACAACATGGAAAGAAAAAAGAACGAAGCACTTGGGAGGCCAATGCTTACCAAGAAGGTGGACATGTCGGTTTTTGTAAGGACTTTCATATATGAAGTGCGAACTGCAGCCCAATCTATTGCCGGTGCAACTGCACAGGCCGGACCAAATGCAAGTGCAAGTGTTGGTGCAGGTGCCGAAGCCGCTACTGCTGCCGGAGATGGTGCTCCTTGTAGAGCTGGTGCCGGTGTCGATGCCCGATCCTCCGTAGATCGACCGATTCACCGACGCTGTCGGTGCCCAATCCTCACCGATCAGATCGAAGCCGCCATTGCCAAGATTAGAGCAATCGCCGTGATCAATCTGCGGCGAGACAAATGCGATCGTGGTTCCGGTCTGCTATGATCAGCTTTCTAACTTGACTAGGATTCGTGACCATGATCCAGTTTTTTCTTGATTTCTTTTAAACGCGAGAAGGACTAATTGTATGCTTTTGTTAAACCAAACTACGCTTCATCACAGGATTTAGCTTGTACTCGCACAACAGATCGATCCAATTTTTTCCAAGAATATAAGTGATGGACAAGGCCTTCAAGCATCGACACGACATAAGAAGTGAAACCTGCAAAATAGCCATCGAGAGCAAACCAAACGGTTTATTCTGTGATGAATGTCACATGGAAAACCTGCATCGTAAAATTGCAGGAAAAGAAAGAAAACATGACATTAAATCAATAAGATTTCGACAAGAAATCAATAAGATTTACTTGATGTGACACGAGTGAATCCTTACGAGGAAATCACTATGTTGAAGTACTAAATGAAGATTGATCGTCTAACCACGCGTGGCATGCAGGGCCCCGCTTACTCCCACAAGGTGACAGTCCAAAGGTCGTGACAAATCGTATGGACCGAACATCCATGGACCGGAAATCTCGTGGTGCGATAAACCCTGCAATGCATGCAGATATTGGAGTGTAACCATAATTGATAAACCGTTTCACAAAAAATATGATCTCAGATACTTCAAAATGTACAGACTAAATTGAGTGGACAGACATTAACGTAGACCGCTTCTAGGACTGACCACACACCAAAAGCGACAAGATTAATAAACAATACAGGTTCAGAACACAAATCAAGTAATCGAACAATAGTACTTACTACGCATAAGCAAAGTTGCACTAACTAAACTCGCAGACTATTTCTTGCCACCGACCCACGGATGAACCCCGCATAACCGACTAGGCCATGGACTTCGTGTGAGATGTCTACATGCACCATCACCATCTTGTCAACCTTGAGAACCTAACAGAGTGGTCTTTCCACTCATAAACATGATGATGAAGAGATGCCGATCAGATTTGTTGGGAAGCTTTACAAGAACCACACCCTTCAGAATTGAAGGCACAACCAGGAAATTGTTGTGGTCAAGTACAACCTCGAGAACACGCCGACAACAATGCTACAGAAAACACTAGTTCAGACACATGGCGACAAGGACACAAAGAGCTGGATAGTTCAGAAGAGAACTCATCATCGTGTCTTCTAGTTCACACGGCATGACTTTGAGAACTTCATCTCCACCATGACCTGGTTCTAATTCAAATGAAACCATATTTCATTACTACCTCCGCTCAGAAATATAAGATGATTTTCGATATTATACTCCATATATGACTACATATACGCACGTAAATGAGTGAACAAAGACACTAGAACATGTCTTCAAAGGCATGAGAGCAGAGGGATTACATGCAATATCCATAACACAACTTATCGAGGCAAATATACCCTCTTAAAAGGTAGCATTGATAAATTATAGTATTTCTCCGTCTCCAAAATTCTTGTCTTAGATTTGTCTAGATACGGATGTATCAAGTCACATTTTAGTATTAGATACATCCGTATCTAGACAAATCTAAGACAAGAAATTTGGGACAAAGGCAGTAGTTGAAAGTAATCTATAAGAAATCAGTGTCAACCTCTCGCATGTTTTGGTCAAAAGAGGAATTTAGAACCGTCATTTAGCACACTAAAATCACATGCAAGATCACCCAGAAAGTTGTACTACCAGTAGTAGTACTGCGTGTTGGTTAAAAAAACACGATCAAGATCGAGAAAAAGATCATCAACAAGAGACATTACCTAGACTTGCTTAATGAGGGATCCCGGAAAGGGGGGGCTTGGACAGGGCGATGGCTTTGAGCTTGTCTGTGGTAGTCTCGGCAGGGTGCTTGCGCTTCTTCGTACCATGAGCCTCGACGGTTTTGGCCAGAGCCATAGACATCACGTCGGTCGGTGCTCCGGCGTCCATCCAAGAGAGGAAGCTGAGAGAGAAGAGTGAAAGGAGGAACGAGATGAGGGAGAAGCGGCGAGTGGGGGTTTCTTCAAGAGAGGAAGCTAAGAGAGAAGAGTGAAATGATGGTTGCTTCGTCCGTCCAACTTATCACTGGAAAGGAGGGGCTTTGTGATTTGACGGCTCATTGGGCATTATCAAGGCGGTTCGATCGGGTAGTCTACCATCACTCTACTACGGAGTAATTTAGTGCATGGCTGGTGGACCCAGGTGCTGGCTGTCCCACACGTCGGCGAAAGTGAGTAATTTAGTGCATGGCTGGAGGAGGATCCACACGGTAGAGCGTGTACACTGTTTTTCATTCTGAAGAAAAAAATGATTACAACAAGCGTTTCCACTCTTACGACGGAGGAGTGCGTAACACGGCAGCCACTTGAACATACACAAAGGCTCCTACTACTAGGCATGTGCAAGGGTTCATACGCCAAGATTACACAATCTTGTTGCTGTGTTGTGCGCATGTCAACTACTCCTATATGTAACATAGTACCGCTTTTTCGACTGTCCGGTCGAGAATGAATGGTGAGATCAATGTTAACAGAACCAGGTCCACAACGCACGGAGAGTACGGTGCTACAGTACTCCACGAAACGTGAACCATATGAAGCACATCCTATAGTGTTAGACAGGGTGTATGAAGGGTGCACGGGATGGGAGCAAAAGTTTCCTTCTCGACGCACTTTTGGGTGTTTGGCAGAGTGCATGAAGGGTGCATGAGTCCACACTAGTAGGTTGACAAAAATACACGAAGAGGAAACAACTATATTGAGATGAGAATGAAACCAAACACACCCACACGCTTTGTGCTACAGTGACGGATCTGCACCGTCTGAGTTTGATCCAACGGTCATGTTGCGCCGAGACATGGACATGCCCATGCAGAGGGCGCCTAAACACCACCGAAGTCCCTCTGCTTCTAGAGGCGCACGACGTTGGTGATGCAAGGTGCAACCGCCCGCAGAGCCCGCTCCCGGTCGACGGGAGCCAGCTCATCAAAGACGGCGTCCAATGGCACGAATGGATTCCGGTGACAGAGCCCTGAAAGGATTCACCCGGCAACGGCGACGGCCGCGCACAACCCCTCCTTGTCCAGCTCAGCCCCCACCATCGCGCGGAGACGGCTCAGCTCCTCAGAGATATAGGTGAAGAAGGAGACCAGGTCAGGAAGCCGCAACTCGTTGTAGTCGACCGGGTGGTTGAACGGGTTTAGCCCGACGGCCGACATCGTCACGCTGGCACGACGGTAGGCATCGCGCAGCCGCAACACGTGCGTGGCAACTTGGTTCACCAAGTGGCTGAGGCGATCCTGGACCTCGTCACGATCGCCCGCCACGCCCAGCCGGCCCCGACGGCCTATCGTATCTCCCGCTTTCTGCAGCAATGCCGCCGACGCCTCGAGCATCTTTGTGGTGGAAGCCTGCCGCTTTTGAAGCTCCATGAACTCCCGCACATAACGGAGGAGCATGGCACTCCTCTCCTCCTTGAGCTCACGGAGCTCCACGCCCTGGCCCCGAGCTCCGTGATCCTGGCATGGAGCTCCTGTGTTAGGCGCCACCTCGGACTCCGGATTCATCATACCGCCATGGCACCGTGTAGAAGCAATGGGGAGAGGAAGCAAAGGGGCGAAACAATGAAAGGCAATGCACCCACGGAAGGCGGAGGGAGCCAGCAGAGGAGCGGGAATCTTTTGGTTTTCACCACGGTAAAACACCAACGACGACTTCTCACATCGTGGAGCAAAGGTTTTTACAGCAGAGTCATCGTGACTAATTTCTACCGCTACCGCCCCCGCCAATCAAAAATTTAAAATCCTGCTACCGCTCCCTCATTAATCAAAAATTTAAAATCCTACCGCACCCAAACACCGTGAGCAACGCCGCGGTGGATATTTAAATTTACCTGCCGGCAAGTAGATAAAAAAGGGGTGATAAACAAATGTGGCGGCGGCCTAGCTAATCGGTCGAACTAGCCCAACTAGCTAGCCACCATGCTTCCCTGCTTGGCGAGAAAGGTGGTCTTTCGTGATTTGATGACTCATTTACTTGCTTCGGCGCTACGACCGAGGAGGACCCAGAAAACGCGCGGTAGGGCGTCCCACGTCAGAAGAATATATGCGTGCACCACCCGGAGGACCCCAAACCACATGTAGGGTGTGCCACGCCTCGCACGGAGGAAAAATGTGCGGTAAAATATATCAGATCACACGTAGCACCTATGGTTCGACCTCGGGACCCAGCCAGTCGGTCGAAAACACCCCACTAGCCACACAGCTTCATCATGCAAACGTGGCACAGTTAGCTTCGTCTCGACCAGCCGCAACGTCTCTTGTTCTAGGCGATTCTTCTATTTTCCAAGCTTTTTTTAGTTGTAATAACACCACAGCAAGCTAGCGCCACTCTGCGTGTGTGCCCGTGCAAAGGTTAGACGATGGAGATAAGAGAGATTGAGATCGCAGACCTGGGACCACCCATAAGTGAGACAACGGTCATGCACGTGTTGACGAGGCACTCCCTCTACTCTACTCAACGCAAGTATCAGATAAAATCAAGTTATGGGACAAAGCCAACAACCATTCGCTTTTTCAAAGCTATCGACTTACACTTTGTAGTCCAGGTTGCCGCTCAATCTCGTGTTTCAGATTTGTTAGTTTTAGGTCCAAATTTGATTAATGACAAGTGGGACCCCCGTGTGTTGTTCCGATATTTCAGTGTAGGATGGTTTTTTTGAACAAACACTTTGCGCGGTTTTGACAAGTAACGGCACGAGTTACACGTATTTTGCAAGTTTACTTAACAAAATGACAGCGCATAGAATATCACATCCACCCCGCAACTTAGATACTATGGTGATACGAAGTTTTACACCGCTGGAAGTGAGATCCAATGGCTTGGGAGTAGTCTTTGTAATTATGCGCACTTCCAAACTCTCCAAAGTTTTTTTGCAAATAAAACATTCAGGTCAGGTGTGCCGCTGCATCTTCGATCCAAATGCTCCCGGTTCTAATATTAGGTGCTCCCGTAGCTTAATTACCCGCCACGGTGATATGAGCATCTAGGTCGTATGATTAGTGATCGATGGCACATGCATAGTACTTGTACTTTCACAAGATTTCCCAAACTCTATCAGCCGTATATTGCAAAAACATTCAAACCTCCTACTGTGGGCCATTAGATCTTAGTGAACTCATATCACCATAGAATCTACGGTGCGGGAGCACCTCCTACTCTCCTGTGCGAGAAAACATAAGGTGCTATTGCAGCTTGGATGCTACGGTGATACGAGCTTGGAGGTCGTTTGATCTGAGATCCAATGGCATCTGAGCAGTCTTTGTGCTTGTAAGCAGTGGCCGAACTCTTTTGGGGCTTTTTTGCAATAAACCATTCGAACCACTGAGGAGGTGTTGGGTCACAAATCCAACGCCTCCGAAGAGCTTGTATCACCAAAGCATCTAAGGTGTGGTGGCACATGATATTCTTACATACAGGAGAATATGATGTCCTCCTTCATCTTAGATGCTACGGTGATACGACCTTCGAGGTCGTTGGATATGGGAACAAAGGGCATCTAAGTAGTTTTTGTACAAATTGTGTGCAATTCTCAAACTCATCAAGGTTTCGTGCAAAAAAATTAAGACACATCATGTGAGCTGCTATATCTCGATCTACAAGCTCCAAGCAACTCAGACGGCATATAGCATGTAAGGTATAGGGGCACATGATATTCTCTCGGGAGGAGGGGTGGGGGGGTGCACAACCAATCGATGGTTGGGAGGGTGGGAACAAATATAATCTAAACAACCCTAAACAGAGCTCCACAGCTTTTATCTAAGGTCGAGGGTCAATTTCGACAATCATAGCTCCGCCTAAACACAACATTTGCATGTACTGTAGTACTAGACTTAATATTCATGTTTCAGTTTCATGTTCATTTTAAATATTGAACTGAGGACCATGGATGTCTTACATTTTACTCCCTTCGTTCCTAAATATTAGTCTTTTTAGAGGCTTCAAATGGACTGGCACACACGGATGTATATAGGCATATTTTAGAGTCTAGATTCACTCAGTTTGCTCCGTATGTAGTCACTTGTTGAACTCTCTAAAAGACTAATATTTAGGAATAGAAGGAGTATTTTTGAACTCGTGTCATACATGCATGGGTTGGAAAAATAGATGCACTATACTTATTGGATTGTTGTTGTGTTCGTGCGTGTGTGTGTGTGTGTGTGTGTGTGTGTGGTCATATGCTTGATACATACAAAGTTTTCTCACCTCCATATTATTCATCTTTTAAATTTGAATTTGCATTGGAAAACTTACTAGGGATACCATGAAATGTGAAATCCAAGTTGAGATCACTATATCACAAATTCACTCTAATTCAACGACTCGTCATAAATCAATTACCACGTGGAGATTAGTATTTGCAAGGAAAATACGGGTATTGTAATACACATAGATTCGTTCAGCAATTTAAAAGGTTCCTTTCGTATTCTCAAATGGTAGGACCCAACGGCGCACCAGCCGCACCTTGGCTCGTGTTGATCCTAAAAAACGGGCTCGTGTCCTTCGGTGGCGTCGTGGTACGCACATTAGGCAACTCCAACCACCGAGCCTCGCTGCTTCAAGTCGAAATATCTGGCGGCCAGAATTCTAGCCCTAGGAAATTCCCCTCATGTCCCCGGTACATAATGACTACCGATGAACAACGGAGGGATGCTTTAGTAACTAGACAACGTTACCTACCGTGCTGAGCACGATTCAATTCCCTCGGTCGCCGCTCGTCAATGCCGCCCGTCAACTGCATTGCCTAGTACTACTACTACTACACCAGGATGAGCACAAAATTGAGCCCATTTGTTCGTGCCTAGTACTCCGTACTTTTTTTGTTCGTGCCTAGTACTTGAGTTAATATATCAGGCAATGCACTGGTACGGAGGGATTATCCTTTTACTCCCTCCTTTCCGGTTTATAGGGCTTATCTCAAAATTTTAGTTTTCCCATTTTATAAGTCTCAATTTGGTTGTTCCCCATCACATGTTCAGATTTCAAGGTGCAATAAATCATTACATGCAAGTATTAAGGGAAAATTGACCAATACATTGACTTTATGCATGCATGCATTGCAACTAATGCATTTGTAAACACAATTTTTGAGGAAAACGAGCGCATTAATTGAGTGGTTTTGCAAACTACAACAATTGTTCCACCACTCACCATCTACCTTGGTTGGTGAGATTTTTGAATTGAGCCCTATAAACCAGAAAGGAGGTTTAACTAAGCAATTTTTTTGACCAAATCCTTTCTTAAGAAATACAACAGGACAGATGTACGGCTTGAAAATTTATTGCATGATGCAGGTTATGATATTGTTTCGAATCCTTGGTCTTAAATTTTAGAAAATCCAAAAGGGAGCATAAATTCTTGAAACTGAGCATGGTCACGTGATATGGCACAAATATTACTTCGTAAGTTTTTTCTTCAGTTCAAGACAAGCTGCTTATGACAAGTTGCACAAATGAAGAGCCAAGGTATTTTGGAACAAAGACCTGTCACGTTTTTTTGAGGGAAAAGACCTGTCACGTTAAGGCGAACACTTTCACTATTGAAACCGTGGGCGTTTATGTGCCGCCACGAGTCCCCGCTTCTCATTGGCAGGTGCCGTACCAGCAAGCGTGTGAGTTGACGGGAGGCATGCGAGCAGACCGCTGTGCAGACTCACCGGGAGGCGAGCCCTTTGACCAGGCTCCGCCGCCCATCGTCGTCCCAACTGCTCCCACTTTTAATGTCGCCGGTGCCACAATTTAAAATCAACCCCGCACTACCCGGTATCGCTACAATCCTCTCTCTTCCTCTCCACCTCCCCGCTGCCTACCTCCAACTAGCCTCGACCAACGTATTCCATGCCGCATCACGATGGTCTGCCCTTAGTGTTCCAGTTTCATGAGGAAGACACCCAGCCGGAGTCTCAAGAACATAAGGCTTTGGGACGAGCTTGAAATGGCCTTGTGGGAAGACGCCACCCGCTGTCGCGCTCCTGCTCCGCCCTGCTGTTCTCGACCGCACCAGCGCCCATCCCTATGGCATTGATGGGCTGGGAGCCGCACATTGTCGCCGAGCTTGATGCCACGGGTTCCACGAGGTCCTCGCCGACTTTCACGCTACTGCACCTGCCAACAAGATGCGCCGCTGCGCGTAATCGACGCAGACGCCGCAGCGGTGCCGTGCACACTGCCAACAAGATGCACTGCTGCTGCACCGATGTGCACGCCGCGTGCGGTGCCTATGCACACGAACGCCTCCGCTGCCTCGCTGACAACGCCGTCTCGCTGCTGGTGCCAAGCCCTCGCCGCATGGATGGCCGCTGTCGACCGCTTCCTTGCACCAACGCCAATCGCCTCCTCCCGCAAGTTGACTCACTCCAAAGTCCAGAACATTTTGGCCTTCCTTGAAGCTAGGCCAACGTCCAGGAGTACGCCAACAACGGCACAAGACGCCACCGTCGCCGTCGGTCAGTGGCCCGACGACACAGAGAGCATGGCAGAGGAGCCGCTTTCCACCGCGAGACGCCTCCGCCACCGCCGCGTAATCTAAATTTGCCATGAAAAACATTCGGATTGCCATGCTTAAAATACGAACGTTTATCATTTCCGTTTATTTTATATCGATCGTCGTATAATTTAAAGTCGGAGTCAGACTGAACGAAATGTATGGTTTGATCGATTGAATGTTCTGCTAGAGCCGTATCATATTTAATATAAAACGTCATCAAGCCACATGTATTTCTTGTCATCCAACGACCTAGACTGCTTGAATGTCGAGCGCTCAACACGTTTGGTGTGCAGTTAATTTCATGCCAAAAATAGTGCTAATCACATGACAACACGGAAATAATATCCTAGTAGTTAATATCCGCATGCACTTGATATACTTCCAAATTAACGTGCATTGCACGTACACACTGACTAGTGCTGCTAGTACGTGAAACTGGTGCCGTGACTTGTGAGTTGTGAACGCGTCCAGAGATGGTCAACGGCAATATCGCCCGCGAGTTCTTCCTGTTTGCCCGTGTGTCTAAACGCAGAAGGGGAGGAGAGAGAGAGAGCACACATGGAACCCACCCGTAAGTGAAGGCGAATAGTACTAAAAATAATATTACATGTTATCCATTGATTAGGCTATGATAATATAAAAACATTATGTGAACAAAGGGGGTACAACAAACATTGCTATTCTACGATGTTGCCTATCGACGTGCGGCTTGAAGGCCTTGGCCGCATGTCCGATCCTCGCCCTTTATTTTTTAATTTGTATATGGGTCCAAATTTGTTTCATGACATGTGGGCCCCTTGGTGTGTAGTTTGTAGCACTTTAATTTGTGGGTCAAAATTTGTTCCATTCCAAGTGGACTATCGGTGTGTAGTTTTGTAGCTTATTTATAATAATTAAAGAGAACAACATAGTTTTTTCAATAATACCATGGTGCGACGTTGAAGGTGAGAAAGGACGTGCGAGAGAGTGATGACCGAGCCAGAGGGAAATCAACTAGGGGAGTTGCATGGGTTGCAACGGCGTTTGGAGTAGTTGTGGCCCGAATGCTACGAAAATATAATCTAAACCGACCGGAATAAATGCCTACACAAATTAATCCAAGGTTGGAGTGCCCCTCGCAATGTAAATAGCTCCGGCTTTGCGAGGGATGGAGAGGTAGTAGCTTCAACGCGTGGAAGATACGGTATGAGAAAGCGAGGTCAATCGAGAGACATATAGATAGAGAGATAAAGTGAGTGTGGTCCGACATTCATTGAACAAATATATATGCTCCGGAGAGATATTGTCCGATTGAGCTTTTGGTAAGGGTGAAGGCTGTAAGATAGAGCTTGAGAGATGATACAGTCACAGACGTGTAGATATATTTTGTGCATGGGAGGAAGCAAGGTCAACCGATCACATAGGGTCGCCGTGCGATCGAAAGAGTGAGACGGGTTGGAGAGAGTGACCTAGATAGACGATGTGCGTGAGAGAGTATACAATGTGAATAGGTCGAATTGGGCTCAAACATGGTGATATATCGTTATTGTCCGAGAAAGAGCGAGGTAAATCGAGACATACAACACACACACACACACACACACACACACACACACACACACACACACACACACACACACAGAGAGAGAGAGAGAGAGAGAGAGAGAGAGATTGAGTGAGCGTGGCCCACTATGAGGTCGAAAGAGTGGCGGCGGCTTGGATGGACTGACCTAGATAGACAATCTGCGTGAGAGAGTATAGAGTGTGTCAATCGAGGCCCGAACAGGGAGATATATCATTTCTGTGTGAAAGAAAACGAGGTTAAACGAGACTCATATAAAGAGAGCGAGATTGAGAGTGTGTGGCCCACTGTGCGGAAGAAAGAGTGAGATAGTCTCGAGGGAGTGACCTAGATATACAATGTGTGTTCGTGCGCACGAGAGGTTGGGGGGGGGGGTCTTGATAGGCAATGCATGTATTTAGCGCGAGAGGGTGAGAGGGAGAGGGGGGGGGGGAGAGAGAGAGAGAGAGAGCTCGGCATGGGGTGCAATGGCGGGTGTGTGAGGTAAATACATTTGTTAACAGGAGTGGAAAAAGGGGTTGTGTTGTTGATAGACTTAGAGATCGAAACATGGAAAGAAAGAATGAACGTGTGTTGGAAACCGATAGCTTGCTAAGGTGGTTAGGAGAGGAAGATTGACCGATACAGGAAGTATGTAGCATTTGTGCGCGAGGGGGGACTAAAACAACATTTGAATGTACATAGTACGAGACTTAATATCGATGTTTCAATTCGGTGTACATTGTAAGATTTGAACCGAGGACCAGGCATACGGGTAATTATTTTGAATTCGTGCCATACTAAGTTTCGAAAAGTTGACATTGGCTCAATTTGTTGTGCTATTTTGTAGGTCATATGTTTGAATCCATCCAAAAGTTTTCTCACTACCATGGTGTTCATCATATACATATGAATTTGTATTAAAAAAGTAGCGTGGATACAGTGAAATGCGAAATCCACGTTAGAATTGGAGATCGCTACGTGACACACACTCTAATTCAAATAACTAACTACGTGACACACACTCTAATTCAAATAACTAATTATGTGACACACTCTAATCCATGTTAGCGTGGGTACCCTTTCGATTTTTTTCAAATAACTCCGCATTAATTAATTTATAGTACTCCCTATGTTCACTTTTATAAGACCTTGAAGACATTTCAGACAATGTGCAAAACAGTTCATTTTAAGTTGTCTGAAATGACTTACAAAAGTAAACGGATGGAGTATCTCATTTCGAATGACTAATTATTGCAAGGAAAACACGGCATGGTAATACATACGATTCGCTTGCAAATGAAAGAAGATTCGCTTTGCATTCTCAAATGTAGGCGCACTGTGCACTCAGGTCGTGTCGGGGTGGACGCTGCTTCGGTGCCTTAAAGGCAATAGCCCTTGGGTGGGTGACATGTGGGCCAGCCACCTGTTGGGCCCACATGTCATGGACACAAAGGCAGGTGCCTTAAGGCACCGAAGTGTAGTCCTGTCGGGGTGGTCACGTGTGTCGGACGGACGCGTAGCACCCAACCACCCACCCCCTCCCCCCCAAAAAAGGACGACGACAATATAAGTTTGCGCTTCCACGTTTCGGATTGAAATATCTGGCGGCCCCAATTCCAGTCCTGCAAAATCTCTCTTCTCCACCGTCCCCTTCCGCGCCCAGATTGCTCAAATCCCTAATTCGCCGCCATCCCTAGAATTGCCCCTCATCTCGTCTCTTTCCCCACCGTTCCCCACCTCTGTGCCGGACGACGACGACGAAGACGACGGCCGTGCTTCACCACCGCCGCACTGGGTGGTCCACTGACAATGTCGGCCGTCACAACCGACGTGCCTCACAGACACCGAGTTCCACCGAATTAGGTGCGCTTCACCGACGCCATCTCCCAGCTCACCGGGGCTACTTCACCGAGCACATCGTCGCACCTCCGCCCCCGAGGTTGTTGGAGCTTCACCAACGGTCTCGTCCACCGCATCGTAGCGCTCTGCTGCCACTCAAGATCTGCATCCGAGCGCGGCCAGCCAACGCTAGTGCATCACCCTCAACGGCTCTGAAGTGACCCGCACTCTAGCTAGGCGAGCATGCCCAAACGCCGGCCCGAACTAGGTATCCACACATCACTCCCTTGTCCACTGTTCCAACGATGTTTGGATATCCTTTCAATGCTCTCTTAGCTTACACGCCTATGCAACTCTGACTTTAACTCTTATTTCTTCCGAGATATCATCTCAAACAAGCAAATCCATTTTTAGCGAAGCATGACGGGCTACGGATCTGGTACACATCCCGCACACACGATAACCTTGTAAGTATCTCCCTCCAAGACAACATCAAGGTCGATTCTCTTATTGGATCAACCATTCACCGTGTCAAAAATGCAGAGGGGGATGCAAGGAGCACAAGGCCTGCACATCCAAGCAAGTGGTAACATGGACTTGTACATGGAACATCCCAAGCGCAAGGAGAGCTGCAGCGAGCCTGTACAACGAGCTACAGTAAGTCCCTGCATTTCATTTAATTCATACTGGCATTCGTGTATGATTTGTGTGCAGTGGCTGATCCACGAATTCAAGTTACCAGGGGCGAACATTTAACTTAAAAAATACGAAGGCACTTGCACTCCAGAAATCAACATAACTTGAGAAATTTGAAGCTACATGCACTTTGAAAACCAGCTAATGATCCAAAGTAGTTCAGATTATAAACACTAAATGATGCAAGCACCAAAAAACACAAAATGCAACATGGTGTACAAGGACTACAAACATGGTCTGACTGCCTGAATTATCCGCTCTCCGCTGAAAATATCAAAGTGTAATTGCACGTATAACCAAAGCATAACCGCATATCAATATATCTATCCTGCATAAGTATGCCAATAGTTTCAAACAACAGATTAGAAAAGTATTTATGCTATGTTGTCATGATACGGGACTTTCCGTAGATGGCCTCGATGTTTCCTCAAGCTATGAAAATGCACTATAATTTGCTTGTCATCAATGCCTGCAAATCTCTGTCTCTCTCAACATAGTAGATCATCATTAGACACTAAATCCTTAAATGAGCTTGCAAAATGCTTGCATTAGATCCCTCATTAGACACTATAAGTTCATCACCAGGAGCATGTAAAATGTTTGCATCAAATCCTTCATTAGCAGTCTGTTCATTAGACACTTCAGGCTCAAGAACAACATGAGCTTGTATGTTTGCACCGAAACTTGATTAGATACATCGATTCAAATACCAAGATTGATTGGGGAGTTATAAAATAAGTAGAAATTGGTTTCATTTTCTCAAAGATTCCCTACATACAAGCAGTTTTACAACACTGTCAGGTTTAACTATTGGCCATAAATTGAAGAGTTGAATTAGATATAATCAGGGATGTGATGTACCTGCTCGTTGCGCATGCTACTCTTGCAAGCTGCGACTGTCCACTTGCGCAAGCTCGATGCCATGCCCGTGCTGCCGCTGCTGCCTCCCACGCAGGCTACACCCAGGGTTGGATCTTCGTCTTCTTGTCCTTCCATTCATTTGAAGCCCGGCGACCGCCCTCCAACGAGGGCGCGAGGAATTGCTGTGTCAGTCTGTCCAGCGGACGAACAAAACTAGCGTGGGCCAACCTGGACGACTCAAACTAGGTGCACACTTTCCAGCCACCTGAGGCGGCCGCCCATACCAGCCCCTATGGTGGCGTCGCCCCTTTTTGCTTGTATGATTGGATAGTGAAAAATATTCCAGTGGCGCTTTTGATTTACCCACAGAATGGTTGAATTGCTTGTTTCTATGAACTGAGTTTGCCAATAATGTGAAGGATGCCAGTCTTTTCATCCTATTGTAGATTGCTTAGATCTCGATATGCCAAAAGTTATCGCATGAAATATACAGTAAAAGCTAGTGTGATGTGTTTGGCTACAACTAGTCTGACTACACATCCTCATATAACATATCAAGGACGCACCATGTTACCAGATTAACCATTCGACTTACCCATGCAGTGTGGGAAGAAAGAAGTATCGGGACTGCGATCCAAGCAATTAATGCCATGGACTCCTTTGTACAACCTTGTAAGTTTAAAAAGAAGTTGCAGTGTGCCTGCATAAAGAACTAGCATAAGTTCGCCACCGCTTCTCGAATTTTAGTTAGCCACTTATTGCAAAATTGTCCAATTACGTTGCTTGGCTTAATTTAGCTTGCTACTGATTACATAATGGCACAGCCTGTTAATCATATTGTAGACTGCGCCTATCTATGTGTTTGATACTTTCTGTTAAGAATTACCTGTTTGCCTTAACTTAAATATCTACTTGTTTGTTTAACCGCTATGCTGCTGCAACAACGGATTACAATGATGTTAATAACTACTTCCTCCGTCCCATAATATAGGACGTTTTTGACACTAGCATAGTGTTAAAAAACGTCTTACATTATGGGACGGAGGGAGTACTTTTTAGCATCCAATTGAAACCCTTTAATTCCTTGTTTGTTTAACTGGTTTGCTGTTATAACTCCCAGTTGAGATGTTTTGC
The DNA here is from genome assembly GCA_021437245.1 of Aegilops speltoides. Lineage (NCBI taxonomy): Eukaryota > Viridiplantae > Streptophyta > Magnoliopsida > Poales > Poaceae > Aegilops > Aegilops speltoides. The sequence goes on from CM038141.1 coordinate 128,588,567, forward strand.
TAACTTCAACTTTTCTGAATCCAAAGGGAACTTTAATGGCAAAACAGGTTAGCCCAAGATCAAAGAGCGAGGTCCCCATGGACGTTGCATCATCCCACAGCAGTGGCACCGGCCCAATCATGCATTATGAATTGCCAACTATCGATGCTCTAGAGGCTAAACTAGTGGTAGAAAGAGATTCTCGCTCGCACTTAGAGATGAAGTTGACATGTTGAGGAAGCAAAAATCACAATCACAAGCAGTACTCAAGACAACCATTAAATATTTGGTGGATTTCAAAACGAAGCAAGCTGAGACTGACCGGATAGTTAAGGTCCTGAAGGAAAAAAGGAAATTAAATTCCTACTTGGTAAATCATAGGTGAAATGTTCTTTCCATAGTTGAATAACCTTTGTGTTGTCTGTTCATGTAATCAATCAAACCATTTGTTTTAGAGATCATGTAATATATTTTTTTTGTTTTTTGGTTTGTAATTTTATTTGAGCACAAGTCTGTATTAATTGATAAGAATCGAGACATTTCATTTGGAATGCTGTGCTGCACCTACAAATATGTTAATCGGGCTGAATGTGCATTCAAAGAATGTAGTAGTATAGATGGACCGTGGCACGATCGAAAGGGCCAAGATGTCGGCTAAAAAAAGATGTCATGTAGCCAAAAAAAGTACAGCGGCCTGGCTTATGTATGTTAGTTGATATTATTGATCCATATACTCTATAAGTGTTTATATGTCTGTTAGTTATGTACATTCTTGGTTGATTGACTCGGTATTTGAATCTTGATACATCGCTTGTGTACATATCTAAATGGGAGTACACATTATGTTGCGTGTGACATTTGAGTTGGACATGAAGTGTTCCAAATATTTGAATTCACCTTAAACTGGATACTAGTTTCTGAATTTGAGTATCGGCATTTGTAAACCATATTCATATATGACAGTGGAATACATCTTTACCGTCCTTTTGAAGATATATAAAAACACAGAGAACGATTTGTCGGCGTTCTGGGAATGGGGGTCCCCAGACTTGCCTGCTTGCGGCCTGCGGCATGGCTCAAGGGAGGCCCAGCACAGCCCATCTTTATCAACGCAAGCTCAAGACCCTCGCGAGGGGCCAAGCCTTGCGGGGCGGACGACAAGGAGCTTCCTCAGGCACGGCCTCGTCAGGTTGGCTCATGAGGAGGCGGAGAGTTCAAAGCAGGGTACCTCGCGAGGTGCCCACGATGCAAGCCATGACGACCAAGGGCGCCAGTCGGGCGCCAGCCCGCGCAGTGTCCTCCTTTCCCCTTTGGTGCAAAGGGAGCAAGCGCACGCGAGAGTATCAAGCAAAGGCGTCCATTTTTGTAACACCCTGGATTTGATGCGCCAGGTGTCCGCCAGTTATTCGCCGTCGTTGCCATGTCATTTGCTTGCATGTTTTACTTTGCCATGTCATCATCTGCATTTCATATTATGTCGTCATGTGCATTTCATTTTGCATACGTGTTCGTCTCATGCATCCGAGCATTTTCCCCGTTGTCCGTTTTGCAATCCGGCACTCCTATGTTCCCCGGCGCCCCCTTTTGCCTCTCTTTTGTGTGTGGGTGTTAAACTTTCTCGGAATGGCCCGAGGTTTGCCAAGCGGCCTTGGTATAGCACTGGTAGACCGCCTGTCATGTTTCGTGACATTTGGAGGTTGTTTGATACTCCAAGGGTTAACCGGGTAACCGCAAAGCCCCCTTCTCTTTGCAGCCCAACACCCCTTCCAAAGTGGCCCAAAACCCATCTAAGTCTCTTCCATGCTATCGGCCGTTCGATCACGATCGCGTGGCCGAAAACCGCGCCTCATTTGGACTCTCCTAGCTTCCTCTACCTATAAATATGTGCAACCCTCTCCAAATTCGCGGTGCAAACCCTAGCAACTTCCTCCTCGCCACGGACATGTCCGCCGTCCGGACGCTGCCGCCTCGCCAATCGCGGCTCGCCACCTCAGCGCCGCCGCCTCCGTGGGCTAACGGAGCACGCCACGGGCGCCGCTGCCCGCCTGCAGCCAGCAGCAGTTCGCAGGCCCAGATCTCAAGCCGCTGCTGCCCGCCCCCGCGCCGCCGCCGCCGCCTGCCGCCGCCCAGCCCTGCCTCCGCCTCTCCACCTCCTCCGCGCCCCTCACAAGGCCACCGAGGGGCCACGCCGCCGCCTGCCGCCCAGCGGCCCTCACGCCGGCCGAGCCTCCTCGGTGTCGAGCTCGCCGCCGCCTCGCCGTCCCGCCTCCCGGCGCCGCCTCCTCGCCATACCGGCGCCCCTCGACCTCCCCGGCCACCTCCCCGAGCCCGGCCACTGCCTCCCTCGTCTCTGGCGACGCAGTCTCGATAAGATCTCGACGCATCGAATCCGTGCAAATCCAGAGGTTGACCCCGAATCCACTAAGTCCCGAATGTTTTGTTATTAATCATGCCATGTTCATCGCATTGTATCTCTGCATCCGTAGCTCCATTTCGTGCGTATAATATGTCAAATTGTTCGCCTCAACGAGTACTTCATTTCGTTCCATTGCATCATGTTCATTTGAGCTCATCTTGATGCCTGGAATGCTGTTGGAAGAGTGCATGTTGATGTTAAACTACTGAAACTGTTATAACTTGCTCATTTGTCATTTTTGCCATGATTGATGTGTGCATCCTATGGGGTTGATGTCTACATGTGTTTTGATCTATGCCATGCCATCTTTCCAGGGGTGTATGCCATGTATTTTTGTGATCAATGTGGTGACTAGCACAAGCATGCAAACTAGGCTTCGTGATATTGCTGATTTTAGTCCCTGCTCACTGTTATTTTGATGCCATGTAAACTTGATGCTGCTGAGAGATCCATGCATATTTTGAGATACTTCAGAAGGGTGTTTTGAACATATGGTTATTGTCTATCCATTCATGCCCTTGTTTGCAATTATGGAGTAGTCTAGCATGTCATTTTGGTGCTCTATTTTTGCTTCAAAATGTTTCCGGCAGATTGTTTACATGTTATTCAATTTGGCCAAGCTTGTCAGAAGTTGATCCTTGCATGCTATGGACTTGTTCTTGCCTTGGTTGGTTACATAAACATGTCTTCTTGATGATGATATGTTTATCTTGTTATTCAATGACTTGTGGTGAGTGAATCGAGCTTGTTAAGTAGTGTACTTGCTGTTGCTGTTTTGCTAGGCTGAATCTGGTATTTCGTGATGCTATATAAACATGTTGCTACTAATCATTCTATGCATAACCTGGAGATGTTCTATAAACATGTTTTGATCTACATGTCTTGCTCTATCCATTCATGCCCCTGGTTGCATTTATAGCTTGTTGTAGATTGTTCATATCTTGCTCCAAAGTTGCTTGATGATGTTGCTATCAGCCTGTTAACATTAAGTTCACTAGTTCCCATGTGTTTTGCTAGTGTTCCATGCACCCTATGACCTTGCTCTTGCCATGCTTAACTTCACAAACATGTCTTCTTACTGTTGGTTGCCTTGCCATGCCATGTATTGCTCTGTGGTGAGTGGTTCAAGCTCACCAACATGTCTACCTATTGTTGTTCCTGCCATGTATGAATCTGTCATATAACTTGCCATGTTTACATGGGCGCCATCATATTTTCTATGCCTTTTTGGCTCATGGTCAGTAAGGAACTTTTGATCTATGCAATTATTAGATTCATGCCATGCCTTTGTTTGCCATGATACGTTCCTGTAACATGTTGTTTTCTTGCTCTAAACATTGCAACCTGATGTTATTTCTGCCAAGTCTGAAACTGTTATTATTTGCAATCTTCCCATGTCTTTTGGAGCATGTTCTAGTGATTTCTGGAGATAGCTCAGTGTTCATGTTTTGTTATGCTCTACCAGTACTTCATGCCCATGCCTTTTGTTATTATCTTGGGGTGCTGTAGCATATTGTTTTGATGCTTGCAATATGCCTTGTTGCTGTTTTGGACAGATTGTTGCTATAACTTGTATAGAGTGCATGTGTTGAACCGTTGCTCCGATTTGAGTGTGCTCTATATGAAACTTGCTTGATTTTGCATGTTGTTTCATATTATCATGTTGCATCCTTGTTTTGGTGTGTTTGCTTGATGTTTGGGTGAATTTTGCATCAATGCCATGCTTAACTTGTTTTGCTCATATCTTCTAGGCCGTAGCTCCGAATTAAATGAACTTTATATGTAATTTGACTAGAATTTCATGTAGGTCATCTTGGTGCATCTTAACTTGCTGTTTAACAACTTGAACATAAGGTTTATTCAGTTCTGGACCAATTTCGAAATTTGCATATGAGGACTTACCGGAATTGTTCTATGTTGTTTTCGGCCTCATTTAAACTTTCCTTGATGTGTTGCTCTTGTATGCATCATCTCTTGCCATGAGTAGCCTCATCTAGCTTTGTCTTTCATCATGCTTGTTGTGCATCATGCCTTGTCTATGTGTGGTGTGTTTACCATGTTGTGTGCTTCTTCTCGATAGTTCCCGTTTCGTTGCGATCGTGAGGATTCGTTCGTCTACGCTTGGTTCATCTTTGTGGCTTCATCTTCTTCATGGACTCGTTCTTCTTCCTAGCGGGATTTTAGGCAAGATGACCGCTACCCTGGATCTCACTACTATCATTGCTATGCTAGTTGCTTCGTTCTATCGCTATGCTGCGTTACCTATCATTTGCTCTTCAAGCCTCCCAAAATTGCCATGAACCTCTAACCTTTCACACCCTTCCTAGCAAACCATTGTTTGGCTATGTTACCGCTTTGCTCAGCCCCTCTTATAGCATTGTTTGTTGCAGGTGAAGTTGAAGATTGCTCCATGGTGGACAGGATTTTGTTGGGATATCACAATATCTCTTATATTATTAATGCATCTATATACTTGGTAAAGGGTGGAAGGCTCGACCTTATGCCCGGTGTTTTGTTCCACTCTTGCCGCTCTAGTTTCCGCCATACCGTGTTATGTTCCCGGATTTTGCGTTCCTTACGCGGTCGGGTGATTTATGGGACCCCCCTGACAGTTCGCTTTGAATAAAACTCCTCCAGCAAGGCCCAACATTGGTTTTACCATATGCCTCACCTCCACCTATATTTCCCTTGGGAGTATTTAACCCAAGGGTCATCTTTATTTTAGCCCCCCCGGACCAATGCTTGTCTAAGTGTTGGTCCAAACTAGAGCCACTTGCAGCGCCACCTCGGGGAAACTTGAGGGCTGGTTTTAGTTGTACGTACTGCTCATCCGGTCGTGGCCTGAGACGAGATACATACGGCTACTATCAGGATGTCGGCACGCCGGGAGGTCTTGCTGGTCTTGTTTTACCATTGTCGAAATGTCTTGTAAACCGGGATTCCGAGACTGATCGGGTCTTCCTGGGAGAAGGTATATCCTTCGTTGATCGCGAGAGCTTATCATGGGCTGTTGGGACACCCCGCAGGTATAAACTTTCAAGAGCCGTGCTCGCGGTTATGTGGCGATGGGAATTTGTTAATGTCCGGTTGTAGATAACTTGAAACCTGATCCGAATTAAAACGCATCAACGGCGGTGTAGTCAGGATGGTCTCTTCTCGCGGAGTCCGAGAAGTGAACACGGTTTCGTGTTATGATTGACGAAGTAGGAGCTCGGGATCACTTCTTGATCATTGCTAGCTTCACGACCGCTCCGCTTGCTCTCTTCTCGCTCTTATTTGCGTATGTTAGCCACCATATATGCTTAGTCGCTGCAGCAACCTCACCACTTTACCCCTTCCTTTCCCATTAAGCTTTGCTAGTCTTGATACCCATGGTAATGGGATTGCTGAGTCCTTGTGGCTCACAGATTACTACAACAACAGTTGCAGGTACAGGATTATCCGATGATTATGACGCGAGAGCGATGTTTGCTTGTTTTGGAGTTCTTCTTCTGCTTCTTCTTCGATCAGGGGATAGGTTCCAGGTCGGCAGCCTGGGCTAGCAGGGTGGATGTCGTTTGAGTTTCTGTTTGTGTTCCATCCATAGTCAGATGTTCATCTTATGTAAGATGTTGTTGTATTCGTGTGGCATGGTATGCCTTTTGTATGTATCCCCATCTATTATGTAATGTTGATGTAATGATATCCACCTTGCAAAAGCGTTCCAATATGCGGGTCTATCCTTGGTGGGACCTTCGAGTTCCTTTTGGATAGGGTCGCATATTGGGCGTGATAAGTTGGTATCAGAGCCTCGACCAACCCTAGGAGCCCCCCCCCTTGATTGATCGTGTAGTTTGGCCGTTGTTGAGTCTAGAAGAAAACTGTTTTCGGAGTCTAGTTATATCGGGGAGTAGGAATTCTTTTTACTCCTCAGCCCCTTCGTCGCTCTGGTGAGGAATCTTGACGTAGGTGTTTTGAATTACTCCTCTTCCCCTTCAATTTTTTCTTTAGGTTCACGCGGTTAGTTTTCGATCGTTGTTCCCCAGCTCTTTTATCCGGTGCATTTCTCTTCAAGTTGACTCGAGTCTCTTCATCTCTGTGTTCAATCCTCAGTTGTTTTCTTTTCCCTCCCGCCCACCCTTCTTCCTCTCAGAACCGGAGTCTGTAATCGAGTACCCATCCTACTCGTGCAAAGTCTTTGCTTTCTTTCCTCAATGATTTCAACTGGTGTTTTCTCTTCAAGATATTCATCGGCTTTCCCCCTTCTAAGTTGCCTTTGTTTTCCCTCCCTCCCACCCTCTTCTTCCCGGAGTCTGTCTCTCTCTCGACCATCTATTTCATTCGTACGGAGCCTCTTCAGTCTTTCGTCAATTATTTCAACCGGTGATTTCTCGTCTCGTTTGTCATTCTTCATCTCTTTTTCTTTTCCGGTGGACTCAATTCAAGTTTTTTTTCGGTGTTGATCATATTCTTTTCCTCGGATCAAGTGTTTTCCCTGCTCGTTCACCTCTCGCCAGTTTATCATTCCGGAGTTCGGAAGAAATCTCAGGAGATTCGTCTGTGTTTGAATTAATTCGAGGTGGTCACCTCATTCAAATATTTCAATTGTTCCGGTGCATCATCTATCTGTTCAACAATCCTTTCCAACGGTGTTCTCTTCAGTGGGCCCTAACCCACAGGTCTTTTCCCAGGATCTTACCTGACTCTTCTAATTCCCCAGAAATTATTTCTCATTTCTTTTCAAGTTTGACGTAAGAATGGATCCCATCAGTCACATGCCTTCTCCAAGATCTCGTTCAAATTCTTTTCATTGTTGGCTCAACTTCTTTACTTTTCATCCTCCCGGAGTATCTCAGTAATTTCAGTGGTGTTTGTCGTCGTCATTCTCATCTTTGAAGATTGAAGAAGAGTTTCCCTCTCAATCCTGCCCGTTCTCTTGAAGATTCGTGGTTCTAGCTTTTGTTAGCCTCTCGAATTATTCCATTTGTCAGATATTCTTCCTTACCCACCCGGAGTATGTCAGAAGTTGATTTCTATTTCTTTTCACCGGAGGCCATCATTCCAGTTATCGTTCTCTAATTCTTCCGGTGCTTTGTTCAAGTATTCTTCAATCAGTTCACGATCTCTTCATTCTTTTGCATCTAAATCCCCCTCAAGCATATTTGTCTTCTAATTCTTCCCAGTGATTCATTCTCTTTCGTCATTCAATTTTCGAATTCTTATGGTGGTTCTTTCAGATTCTTTTCCTTGTTTATCATATTAGTTCATTCGTTCTTTCGAATCCTACCGGTGGTTCATGAAGACTTTCTCAAGTTTTGTGCTATGTCCCCCTTAATCCTTTTCAAGAAGAATAAGTAATATGCAAAATCCATTGCTTGTCATCAATTTAATTTGATGAAGGATAAGCATACAATAAATCTTATTCTTATTTCATCCAAGTGAGTAATCCCTTCCTTCAGAGTTTGTTCTTGATGAATAAATTCTAGTTCCAAGTGTTTTCATCTTTTCTTTTCCGGAGTTCATATTTCCTCGGCCATGTCGTCGGATCCTCCATTTAATCACCGCAAGGCTCATTTTATTCTTTCATCCTTCATTCTATCTCATCATCCTTTTGTTAACGGAGTTCTTCATGGTGGATCGTCATGATTTAATTCATTCTTCAAGAGTTCATCAAGTATCATTCCATCCTCTCAAGTTCGTTCTAATCCTCCCATTTTCAGCCGGAGTGCTGCCTAAATTCTTTCAGTCTTATTCGTTTCTTTTCTAATTCTAACCACCCGGTTAGAACGAGCTGGTTTCATAGTCTATCTGATTCCGTGAGCTTTCGATTCTCGTCATTCTCGCCGTTCCTCTCTTATTCTCGAGTGCTCTCGATTCTTTGCTCCTTCTCTTGAGTTCTTGTTTCACGTCATCCCTTTTTCCCTTCCGTCTCGGTCCTAAGATCTCGGGACAAGATCTCTTGTTAGTGGAGGAGTGTTGTAACGCCCCGGATTCGATGCGCCAGGTGTCCGCCAGTTATTCGCCGTCGTTGCCATGTCATTTGCTTGCGTGTTGTACTTCGCCATGTCATCATCTGCATTTCATATCATGTCGTCATGTGCATTTCATTTTGCATACGTGTTCGTCTCATGCATCCGAGCATTTTCCCCGTTGTCCGTTTTGCAATCCGGCACTCCTATGTTCCCCGGCGCCCCCTTTTGCCTCTCTTTTATGTGCGGGTGTTAAACTTTCTCGGAATGGCCCGAGGTTTGCCAAGCGGCCTTGGTATAGCACCGGTAGACCGCCTGTCAAGTTTCGTGCCATTTGGAGGTCGTTTGATACTCCAACCGTTAACCGGGTAACCGCAAATCCCCATTCTCTTTGCAGCCCAATACCCCTTCCAAAGTGGCCCAAAACCCATCTAAGTCTCTTCCATTCTCTCGGTCGTTCGATCCCGATCGCGTGGCCGAAAACCGCTCCTCATTTGGACTCTCCTAGCTCCCTCTACCTATAAATATGTGCAACCCTCTCCAAATTCGCGGTGCAAACCCTAGCAAACTCCTCCCCGCGCCGCCGGACATATCCGTCGCCGTCCGAACGCGTCCGCCGCCCCGCAGCCACGCCGCCCCGGCCAATCGCGGCTCGCCACCTCAGCGCCGCCGCCTCCGTGGCTAACGGAGCACGCCACGTGGCGCCGCCCGCCTCAAGGCCGCCCGCCAAGCCCGCTCCAGCAGCAGCGCTGCTGGCCCAGATCTGCACTGCTTGCCACAGCACCTGGCCCGCCATTGCCCGCCGCCTCGCCGCCGCTGCCACCCTGCTCCCTCAGGCCTCCGCCGCCCTCCGGCGCCCGCCCACAAGACTCCACCGGAGGGGCTGCCGCCGCCTGCCCGCCACAGCGCGCCCCTCGCCGGCCGAGCCTCCCGGCATCAAGCTCCGCCGCCGCCTCACCGTCCCGCCTCCCGGCGCCGCCTCCTCGCCGTGCCGGCGGCCCTCGACCTCCCCGGCCACCTCCCTGAGCCCGACCACCTCCCCGAGCCCGGCCACTGCCTCCCACGTCTCCGGTGATGCAGCTCCGACAAGATCCTGACGTGCATCGTAATCCGTGCAAATCCAGAGGTTGACCCCGAATCCACTAAGTCCCGAATGTTTTGTTATTAATCATGCCATGTTCATCGCATTGTATCTCTGCATCCGTAGCTCCATTTCGTGCGTATAATATGTCAAATTGTTCGCCTCAACGAGTACTTCATTTCGTTCCATTGCATCATGTTCATTTGAGCTCATCTTGATGCCTGAAATGCTGTTAGAAGAGTGCATGTTGATGTTAAACTGCTGAAACTGTTATAACTTGCTCATTTGTCATTTTTGCCATGATTGATGTGTGCATCCTATGGGGTTGATGTCTACATGTGTTATGATCTATGCCATGCCATATTTCCAGGGGTGTGTGCCATGTATTTTTGTGATCAATGTGGTGACTAGCACAAGCATGCAAACTAGGCTTCGTGATATTGCTGATTTTAGTCCCTGTTCTGCTGTTATTTTGATGCCATGTAAACTTGATGCTACAGAGAGATCCATGCATATTTTGAGATACTTCAGTAAGGGTGTTTTGAACATATGGTTATTGTCTATCCATTCATGCCCTTGTTTGCAATTATGGAGTAGTCTAGCATGTCATTTTGGTGCTCTATTTTTGCTTCAAAATGTTTCCTGGCAGATTGTTTACATGTTATTCAATTTGGCCAAGCTTGTTGTAGTTGATCCTTGCATGCTATGGACTTGTTCTTGCCTTGGTTGGTTACATAAACATGTCTTCTTGATGATGATATGTTTATCTTGTCATTCAATGACTTGTGGTGAGTGAATCGAGCTTGTTAAGTAGTGTACTTGCTGTTGCTGTTTTGCTAGGCTGAATCTGGTATTTCGTGATGCTATATAAACATGTTGCTACTAATCATTCTATGCATATTCTGGAGATGTTCTATAAACATGTTTTGATATACATGTCTTGGTCTATCCATTCATGCCCCTGGTTGCATTTATAGCTTGCTATAGATTGTTCATATCTTGCTCCAAAGTTGCTTGATGATGTTGCTATCAGCCTGTTAACATTAAGTTCACTAGTTCCCATGTGTTTTGCTAGTGTTCCATGCACCCTATGACCTTGCTCTTGCCATGCTTAACTTCACAAACATGTCTTATTACTGTCGGTTGCCTTGCCATGCCATGTATTGCTCTGTGGTGAGTGATTCAAGCTCACCAACATGTCTACCTATTGTTGTTCCTGCCATGTATGAATCTGTCATATAACTTGCCATGTTTACATGGGTGCCATCATATTTTCTATGCCTTTTTGGCTCATGGTCAGTAAGGGACTTTTAATCTATGCAATTATTAGATTCATGCCATGCCTTTGTTTGCCATGATACGTTCCTGTAACATGTTGTTTGCTTGCTCTAAACATTGCAACCTGATGTTATTTCTGCCAAGTCTGAAACTGTTATTATTTGCAATCTTCCCATGTCTTTTGGAGCATGTTCTAGTGATTTCTGGAGATAGCTCAGTGTTCATGTTTTGTTATGCTCTACCAGTACTTCATGCCCATGCCTTTTGTTATTATCTTGGGGTGCTGTAGTGTAGGATCGTTGAAGGCAAGAGTGTCTAGAGGGGGGGTGATTAGACAACTCGACAAGATAAAAGTTTATGCCTTTTGATTAACATAAGTTCTTAGCAAGTTCATAATGAAGATCAAGTCAAGCATCATGCATACAAGTCGAGCAACATACTAAACATGAAATTCTAGAGTAAAGGGCAGCGGAAAGTAAATTGCATGAATAGTAAGGAAGAGATTGTGAAGAGCAAACGCAATTTGGAGACACGGAGATTTTTCTCGTGGTTCCGATAGGTGGTGCTATCGTCAATCCACGTTGATGGAGACTTCAACCCACGGAGGGTAACGGCTGCGAGAGTCCACGGAGGGCTCCACCCACGAAGGGTCCACGAAGAAGCAACCTTGTCTATGCCATCATGGCTTACGCCCACGGAGGACTAGCCTTACTCGGGTAGATCTTCACGAAGTAGGCGATCTCCTTGCCCTTACAAACTTCTTGGTTCAACTCCACATCTTGACGGAGGCTCCCAAGCGACACCTAACCAATCTAGGAGGCACCACCTCCAAAAGGTAATAGATGGTGTTGGTGATGATGAACTCCTTGCTCTTGTGCTTCAAATGATAATCTCCCCAACACTCAACTCTCCTCACTGATTTGGCTGTGGTGGAGGAAGGGATTGAGTGGAAAGCAACTTGGGAAGGCTAGAAATCAAGTTTCATATGGTGGGAGTGGAGCAACTTGATCTCAACACAAGGGTAGGTAGTTTTCTTCTCGTAAATGTAAGGTAGGAGTGGTGGTTCTTTCGATGGCTCTCTCCACGAATGAAGAGGAGGTGGAGGGTATTTATAGCCTCCACACAAAATCCAACTGCTACACACATTTGACCAATCTCGGTCGGACCGAAGTTGACAACTCGGTGGGACCGAAAGTTCAAATCTTGTGAACGTTGGGATTTTCGTGGGTCCGAAAATACAATCTCGGTTAGTCCGATTCTTCCAAAGTCTAGGGTTTGCCAATCTCGGTGGGACCGACTTTCTCATCTCGGTGACACCGATTTGAGTACGTAGGTTCTGAAGCTTGGCAACACCAATTTCGTATGACCGAGTTTGGAATCGGAAAATCCGAGAATCTTAGGGTTTGGCTATATGGCTGAGGTGGTTCATCTCGGTGACTGAGTTTGGAATCGGTGGGACCGAGATTACTTATGGGTTTATGTTGGAGTGAAAGATTGCTGATAGTTTGAGAGATAAATCACTAAGCACTTAGAGCAACCAGATCATCATCATAACCTCATCCCCTTTTAATAGTATTGGCTTTCCTATGGACTCAATGTGATCTTGGATCACTAAACCAAAAATGGAGTCTTGAGCTTTTGCCAATCCTTTCCTTAGCATCCTAGGGGTTCACCTCTTCAGTCCTTTTGCCATGCCAGAGTGATTGACTTTCCTGAAACATACTTGATAAAAGCATTAGTCCAACCACAAAGTATGTTGTCATTAATTACCAAAACCACCTAGGGAGCAAATGTGCTTTCAATCTCCCCCTTTTTGGTAATTGATGGCAACACACAAAATAAGATACCAAAGCTTACTGAAAGAAAGACAGGATTATCATTAAAGCTTTGACAAACATGTAGTACACAAGCTCCCCCTACAAGTGTGCAAGATTTTAGATTTTGGTTTTGGACTACCACAAGCACACATGAGAGAAAAGTAAGAAGTGCTACATGCAGCTTGGCTATATGCATCAGAGCAGATGAAGGTAAATGAGAGATGATGCATATGTGCATGGTGATTTCTTGCAAACAGGTATTCACAAACAAGTCACCATCATGCACATTCTGCAAGATGCATATACTTACCTTGGAGTTCCTTGGTATTGTACCTGAAGAAATAAACTTGGGAAAACAAGGTTAGATAACACAAGAGTAGTTCTTCAACCAATAGCAAGAACATCAAGGGTACCAAGCCAGGGATGACATGTATAAAGAGTGTCTCATGTTGAGCACCAGCTTGAATCAGCCAACATGTCTCCCAAGACTAAAAGATTTTCAATGAGCTCTGAGAGAATTTTGCTTTTCATAAGATACCAATTGTACTTTTCAGAAGATACCAATAGTGAAAGCAAGAGAAGCAAAATCAAGAGAATAATGCCAAATGTATTATCACAGTGAAATATATGGCAAAGCTTTGATGTGATCCTCTCCCCCTTAAGGTAAGATTGTTCTTCTTCCTTTAAAATATCTTTTCTCCCCTTATCCTCCAATCTTCCCTTAAGCTCCCCCTAAATCTTCTCCCCCTTTGACATCAAGTGCCGAAAAGGACAGTAAACCAGGGAGGGCAGGAAGGATGGAATGAAAGAAGTGGGTTCATTAAGAATCACAACTGAGCAAATTGAGTATTCGACGAAAATCATTTTAAGTAAGCTGCAGAAGATGATATCCAGGTGAATATAAATCGGTGACACCGAGTTGATGCGGATCGGTGAGCCCGAAAGTCAGAGACTTAGGGCAGATCCTTTTCGGTCAGACCGAAGTGATTGAATCGGTGACGCCGAGTTTAATTCAAAGGAAATTCAGAGATAATTCAGCTCACTTTGCAAGGAATATTTCAGAAGATTTTCAATGAATTTGTAAATGATTTTCAAGGAATGGATCAGAGCCAAAAAGGAATATACATATGAACAGAGGAAACAGAAATGAAAAAGATTGCTAGATGAAGTTTTTTTTTTTAGGAAATCTTAACTAGAGAAAAAAGAGACAATAGCAAAACTCCAAAACATATGTACTTCATCTAGACAGGGGTCGGCGACTAGGTCACCTATGTTTGAGTATATTGACTTAGGAATCAAATGAGAACATTTGATCATAGGTCATACTCATCGTTTAAGCTCAAAATGGGATTACCATTTTTCGATTAAGCATTTGATGTGTTCACATCTTTTGAAGCTGCTTGTACTCATGTCTTTGAGCAAAGCTTTTTCAAGATGTGAAAGACATACCTTGGGCTTGTTGTTGCTTGTTCTCATGTAGGTGAACTTGATGTAGATGCTCATAGGATGTGAAGTTGGAGCACCAATTCCAATTGTATAGTTCATCTTCCTACATGGGTTAGGCAAGCAAGGAAATACTCAAGAATATCCAATATGACATGAGTGAAGTACAAGATGTGTATGGTGTCAAAAAGGATATGTGGAATTTTGTTCCTTGAACTCAACATCCCAAAGAGCTAGATACTTGGTCAATGACAAGATTACTCATGATTTGAGTGAGTGTGATAATCTTGTGGAATGTAGACCATCCAAGTACCTGCAAGGAGTTAGATGCAATGCAAGGGGGCAAATGTGTCCAAGTCATATGATCATCATCATAAGAGAAATATCAAGGATTAGTCAATTAGGCTCATGCCTTGCATGCATCAATGGAGTTTTCACTCCAAGTTTGAAGCATCAATGATGTTCAACTCACTCCTTAAGCGACAAAACACTTTCTCATCAAGTGGTTTTGTGAAGATATCTGCAAGCTGTTTGTCAGTACGAACATGCTTAAGATCAATGTCACCCTTAGCAATGTGATCACGAATAAAATGGTGACGAACTTCAATGTGTTTCGTGCGAGAGTGTTGCACGGGATTATGTCCAATCTTAATCGCACTCTCATTGTCACAAAGCAAAGGAACATGTCTCGCATGTATCCCATAGTCTTTAAGCATTTGTTTCATCCATAGCAACTGAGCACAACACGAACCAGCGGCAATATATTCTGCTTCGGCAGAGATAATGATATCGAATTTTGTTTCTTGGATGACCAAGATACAAGGGATCGACCGAGAAATTGACATGTACCCGAAGTTGACTTTCTATCTATCTTGTCTCCGGCATAGTCCGAGTCGGAATAGCCAACAAGATCGAAAGAGGCCCTCTTAGGATACCAAATGCCAAAGTTAGGTGTGTGTATCAGATATCTCACAATTCTTTTAACAGCCTTAAGATGACATTCTTTAGGGGCTGCTTGATATCGAGCACACATGCATACACTCAACATTATATCAGGACGAGAAGCACAGAGATATAGTAGAGAACCAATCATGGATCGATAAACCTTTTGATCAACAGGTTGTCCATCTTTAGTCAATTCATTATGTCCATTAGTAGGCATGGGGGTTCTCATACCTTTGCTCTCTTGCATGTTGAACTTCTTGAAGAGATCTTTAGTGTACTTAGTTTGTGAGACAAAAGTACCCTCCTTAGATTGCTTGATTTGCAACCCAAGGAAGAACTTGAGTTCACTCATCATGGACATCTCATACTTCTCCGACATAAGCTTTCCAAATTTCTCACTAAAATCAGGTTAGTTGAACCAAAGATAATATCATCAACATATATTTGGCATACAAATAGTTCACCGCTACTCTTTTCGTGAATAGCGTTGAGTCAATTTTACCAATCTCAAATCCTTTTTCAAGAAGAAAGCTAGTCAAGATTTGTACCAAGCTCTAGGAGCTTGTTTAAGACCATAAAGAGCTTTGTGCAATTTGTAAACATGATTGGGCTTTTAGGATTCACAAATCCGGAGGTTGTTTCACAAAACTTCCTCCTCAATTTCACCATTTAGAAAAGCACTTTTAATGTCCATTTGATAGAGAGTAATGTCATGGTGGTTGGCATAAGCAAGAAGAATGCGAATGGACTCAAGTCTAGCAACGGGGGCATAGGTCTCACCATAGTCCATACCTTCGACTTGTGTGTAACCTTGTGCTACAAGACGAGCCTTGTTGCGGATGACTTGTCCATCTTCATCTTGCTTGTTCCAAATACCCATTTGGTTCCAATGACGCTTTTGGTCATCCTTGGGCTTCTCTACCAAAGACCAAACGTTGTTCCTCTCGGTTGTGCAGCTCTTCATGCATAGCGCTCACCCAATCCGGGTCTTTAAGCGCTTATTCTACCTTCATAGGTTCAAGACTGGAAATAAATGAGTAATGCTCACAAAAGTTAGCTAAACGAGTTTTAGAGCGAGTGATTCTCCCGGAGTCGATGTCATTCATCATTTGTTCCACGGGATGGTCCTTCTTGACTCTTGCTCGAACTCGGGATAGCTTTTGTCGTGGTCGTGGCTGAGCTTCCTCATCATCCTCATCTTCTTCTTCGTCTGTGTTGTTGGTGTTGTCTTGAGGTGGTGGAGAAGGAGGTTGTGGTGGATCTTCTTGTCGCACTTCCTCATCTTGGTGAGTTCCACTTGTGGAGGCCTCCATGTTGCCTTGAGGTTCACCTTGCCGTGAGGTAGGGGGCTCCACATATGTAGATGAGGTACTCTCCTTCACTTCCATGGGACGAATCTTTCCAATGGATAAATCTTGAATGGCTTCCGATGGGTCCTTGTCTCCTACATCAATAGGCATTTGCTCTACTTGCGAGCCATTAGATTCATCAAACTTCACATCTACCGTCTCTTCAACCTTTCGGGTGAAATTATTGTAGACACGGTAGGTGTGAGAGTTTGATCCATAACCGAGGAAAAAGCCTTCATGAGTTTTAGGAGCAAATTTAGACCGACGATGTTTATCAAGAATATAGCACTTTGAACCAAAGACACGAAAATATCCCACTTGGGGTTTGTTACCCGTAAGGAGCTCGTATGAAGTCTTGCCGAGGAGCTTGTGAAGATAAAGTCTGTTGATGGCATGACAAGCTGTCTCGACGGCTTCACCCCGGAAGTGTTTCGGTGTCTTGTATTCATCAAGCATTGTCCTCGCCATCTCAATGAGCGTTCGGTTCTTCCTCTCAACAACCCCGTTTTGTTGAGGTGTGTACGTAGCTGAGAACTCATGTAGAATTCCTTCCTCATCGAGAAAAGAGTCCACATGGGCGTTCTTGAACTCCATTCCGTTGTCACTCCGAACCTTCTTGATCTTTACCTCAAACTGATTCTGAGCCTTTCTAGCAAAGGTTTTGAAGATTTTCTGAACCTGCGATTTGTCATCAAGGAAAAATACCCACGTAAATCTGGAAAAGTCATCAACAATAACTAGACCAAAGGAGTTACCACCAAGGCTTTTGTAAGCATTGGGACCGAAGAGATCCATATGAAGAAGCTCAAGCGGTCTCCTTGTGGTCATGATATTCTTCACGGGATGACTTCCACCTACTTGTTTTCCTGCTTGACATGCACTGCAGAGTCTATCTTTGTCAAAGAAAACATCTTTAACACCAAGAATGTGATCACCTTTGATTAGCTTATCTAGATTACGCATACCAACATGTCCAAGCCTTCTATGCCAAAGCCAACCTTTAGCAGATTTAGCAATAAAGCAAGTTCTAGGTTGAGCTTTCTTAGTGAAATCGACAATGTATAGGTCACCTCTACGAATGCCAGGAAAACCATGTTATGATTGTCACTACGAAAAACTTGGCAATCTACTTTGGTGAATAGCACGTTGAATCCAAAGTCAGCTAATCTAGACACGGAAAGTAAATTGTATCCAAGAGATTCAACAAGCATGACATTTTTAATGGAGCTATCATGAGATATGGCCACCTTACCAAGGCCAAGTACCTTACCCTTGGAGTTGTCTCCAAAAGTCACATACTTGCGTGGACCATCGTTCTTTGCAAGCTCTCGAAACATGTCTTCATCTCCGGTCATGTGATCGGTGCATCCACTATCAAGAATCCACTCTTTTCCACCGGATATGTAGTCTCTCGATTTGCCATAAGATTGAGACTCTTCATGATCTTGTCTAGCTCGGTGTCCGAATCGAGTAATCGTCATCATGCTCATGCTCATCATCATATTGACCCATAGATAATTCATCATCAATACCTAGGTCAATTTGACAATGACTTGCATCAGTTTTGTCGAGTGACAATAATCATCGGAATGCAATACAAGAGCATTTCTAATTCAACATTGATAAAACCGGATCACCCTTCTTTTCATAAGATCACGAAGCTCAAAGAAGCATTTATCAAAGTTGGGATCTTTGGGGCGCATCATATCAAATTCAACAGTCTTGTATAGAATTTCATCAAGATCTCTCAGAGAGTAGTCCGGATAAAGTTCTTCCAAGAACTTCCACATAGCATGGGCGCACTCAAAGTTTGTGACAAGCGTAAGCAAGTTATCCGGCAAGCCTCTAATGATAAGATTGACAGTTCTAAGGTTACGAAGCAAATCAAGCTCTTCATCCATAGTGGGGTGCAAGGGGTCAAATGGTGGTACATATGGGGTTTCAACATATTTGCGCAAGTTGTACATCTTAAAGATAGCAAGCATTTCAATCCTCCACGAGTTATAGGACACTCCATCAAGAATAGGCACTCTATGACTAACACTCCCAAACGTGAACACGCCCATCTTCCTCCAATGGTGTGCAAACCAAAGCAATGGAGACCAAGGCTCTGATACCAATTGTAGGATCGTTGAAGGCAAGAGTGTCTAGAGGGGGGGTGATTAGACAACTCGACAAGATAAAAGTTTATGCCTTTTGATTAACATAAGTTCTTAGCAAGTTCATAATGAAGATCAAGTCAAGCATCATGCATACAAGTCGAGCAACATACTAAACATGCAATTCTAGAGTAAAGGGCAGCGGAAAGTAAATTGCATGAATAGTAAGGAAGAGATTGTGAAGAGCAAACGCAATTTGGAGACACGGAGATTTTTCTCGTGGTTCCGATAGGTGGTGCTATCGTCAATCCACGTTGATGGAGACTTCAACCCACGGAGGGTAACGGCTGCGAGAGTCCACGGAGGGCTCCACCCACGAAGGGTCCACGAAGAAGCAACCTTGTCTATGCCATCATGGCTTACGCCCACGGAGGACTAGCCTTACTCGGGGTAGATCTTCACGAAGTAGGCGATCTCCTTGCCCTTACAAACTTCTTGGTTCAACTCCACATCTTGACGGAGGCTCCCAAGCGACACCTAACGATTCTAGGAGGCACCACCCTCCAAAAGGTAATAGATGGTGTTGGTGATGATGAACTCCTTGCTCTTGTGCTTCAAATGATAATCTCCCCAACACTCAACTCTTCTCACTGATTTGGCTGTGGTGGAGGAAGGGATTGAGTGGAAAGCAACTTGGGAAGGCTAGAAATCAAGTTTCATATGGTGGGAGTGGAGCAACTTGATCTCAACACAAGGGTAGGTAGTTTTCTTCTCGAAATGTAAGGTAGGAGTGGTGGTTCTTTCGATGGCTCTCTCCACGAATGAAGAGGAGGTGGAGGGTATTTATAGCCTCCACACAAAATCCAACTGTTACACACATTTGACCAATCTCGGTCGGACCGAAGTTGACAACTCGGTGGGACCGAAAGTTCAAATCTTGTGAACGTTGGGATTTTTGGTGGGACCGAAAATACAATCTCGGTTAGTCCGATTCTTCCAAAGTCTAGGGTTTGCCAATCTCGGTGGGACCGACTTTCTCATCTCGGTGACACCGATTTGAGTACAGAAGGTTACAGAAGCTTGGCAACACCAATTTCGGTATGACCGAGTTTGGAATCGGAAAATCCGAGAATCTTAGGGTTTGGCTATATGGCTGAGGTGGTTCATCTCGGTGTGGTGAGTTTGGAATCGGTGGGACCGAGATTACTTATGGGTTTATGTTGGAGTGAAAGATTGCTGATAGTTTGAGAGATAAATCACTAAGCACTTAGAGCAACCAGATCATCATCATAACCTCATCCCCTTTTAATAGTATTGGCTTTCCTATGGACTCAATGTGATCTTGGATCACTAAACCAAAAATGGAGTCTTGAGCTTTTGCCAATCCTTTCCTTAGCATCCTAGGGGTTCACCTCTTCAGTCCTTTTGCCATGCCAGAGTGATTGACTTTCCTGAAACATACTTGATAAAAGCATTAGTCCAACCACAAAGTATGTTGTCATTAATTACCAAAACCACCTAGGGAGCAAATGTGCTTTCATGTAGCATATTGTTTTGATGCTTGCAATATGCCTTGTTGCTGTTTTGGACAGATTGTTGCTATAACTTGTATAGAGTGCATGTGTTGAACCGTTGCTCCGATTTGAGTGTGCTCTATATGAAACTTGCTTGATTTTGCATGTTGTTTCATATTATCATGTTGCATCCTTGTTTTGGTGTGTTTGCTTGATGTTTGGGTGCATTTTGCATCAATGCCATGCTTAACTTGTTTTGCTCATATCTTCTAGGTCGTAGCTCCGAATTAAATGAACTTTACATGTAACTTGACTAGAATTTCGTGTAGGTCATCTTGGTGCATCTTAACTTGCTGTTTAACAACTTGAACATAAGGTTTATTCAGTTCTGGACCAATTTCGAAATTTGCATATGAGGACTTACCGGAATTGTTCTATGTTGTTTTCGGCCTCATTTAAACTTGCCTTGATGTGTTGCTCTTGTATGCATCATCTCTTGCCATGAGTAGCCTCATCTAGCTTTGTCATGCATCATGCTTGTTGTGCATCATGTCTTGTCTATGTGTGGTGTGTTTACCATGTTGTGTGCTTCTTCTCGATAGTTCCGCTTGCTATGCGATCGTGAGGATTCGCTTAAATCTATGCTTAGTTCGTCTTCGTGGCTTCATCTTCTTCATGGACTCGTTCTTCTTCCTAGCGGGATTTCAAGCAAGATGACCGCTACCCTGGATCTCACTACTATCATTGCTATGCTAGTTGCTTCGTTCTATCGCTATGCTGCGTTACCTATCATTTGCTCTTCAAGCCTCCCAAAATTGCCATGAACCTCTAACCTTTCACACCCTTCTTAGCAAACCGTTGTTTGGCTATGTTACCGTTTTGCTCAGCCCCTCTTATAGCATTGTTAGCTGCAGGTGAAGTTGAAGATTGCTCCATGGTGGACAGGATTTTGTTGGGATATCACAATATCACCTATATTATTAATGCGTCTATATACTTGGTAAAGGGTGGAAGGCTCGGCCTTATGCCTGGTGTTTTGTTCCACTCTTGCCGCCCTAGTTTCCGTCATACCGGTGTTATGTTCCCGGATTTTGCGTTCCTTACGCGGTCGGGTGATTTATGGGACCCCCTGACAGTTCGCTTTGAATAAAACTCCTCCAGCAAGGCCCAACATTGGTTTTACCATTTGCCTCACCTCCACCTATATTTCCCTTGGGAGTAATTAACCCAAGGGTCATCTTTATTTTAGCCCCCCCAGGCCAATGCTTGTCTAAGTGTTGGTCCAAACTAGAGCCACTTGCAGCGCCACCTCGGGGAAACTTGAGGGCTGGTTCTAGTTGTACGTACTGCTCATCCGGTCGTGGCCTGAGACGAGATACGCGCGGCTACTCTCAGGATGTCGGCACGCCGGGAGGTCTTGCTGGTCTTGTTTTACCATTGTCGAAATGTCTTGTAAACCGGTATTCCGAGACTGATCGGGTCTTCCTGGGAGAAGGTATATCCTTCGTTGATCGCGAGAGCTTATCATGGGCTAAGTTGGGAAACCCCTGCAGGGTATAAACTTTCGAGAGCCGTGCCCGCGGTTATGTGGCAGATGGGAATTTGTTAATGTCCGGTTGTAGATAACTTGACACCTGATCCGAATTAAAACGCATCAACCGGGTGTGTAGCTGTGATGGTCTCTTCTCGGCGGAGTCCGGGAAGTGAACACGGTTTCTGTGTTATGATTGACGTAAGTAGGAGCTCAGGATCACTTCTTGATCATTGCTAGCTTCACGACCGTTCCGCTTGCTCTCTTCTCGCTCTTATTTGCGTATGTTAGCCACCATATATGCTTAGTCGTTGCTGCAACCTCACCACTTTACCCCTTCCTTTCCCATTAAGCTTTGCTAGTCTTGATACCCATGGTAATGGGATTGCTGAGTCCTTGTGGCTCACAGATTTCTACAACAACAGTTGCAGGTAAAGGATTATCCGATGATTATGACGCGAGAGCAATGTTTGCTTGTTTTGGAGTTCTTCTTCTGCTTCTTCTTCGATCAGGGGATAGGTTCCAGGTCGGCAGCCTGGGCTAGCAGGGTGGATGTCGTTTCAGTTTCTGTTTGTGTTCCATCCGTAGTCGGATGTTGATCTTATGTAAGATGTTATTGTATTCGTGTGGCATGGTATGCCTTTTGTATGTATCCCCATCTATTATGTAATGTTTATGTAATGATATCCACCTTGCAAAAGCGTTCCAATATGCGGGTCTATCCTTGGTGGGAACTTCGAGTTCCTTTTGGATAGGGTCGCATATTGGGCGTGATAATTTCAGTGCAACAATACCAAGACCAGCCCAACGGCTGGAAGGGGGTCATCGTGGAGCCCAAGCCGGCGTCATCACCAGAACCTTTGGCGGGCGAGGACCAACTTTAGTCAGGATAAGTGTCGGTGTCAAAACTGGCGGATCTCGGGTAGGGGGTCCTGAACTGTCCGTCTAGGCGGATGGTAACAGGAGACAAGGGACACGATGTTTTACCCAGGTTCGGGACCTCTTGATGGAGGTAAAACCCTACGTCCTACTTGATTAATATTGATGATATGGGTAGTACAAGAGTGGATCTACCACGAGATCAAGGAGGCTAAACCCTAGAAGCTAGCCTATGGTATGATTGTTGTAATGTATGTTGTGTCCAACGGACTAAGCCCTCCGGTTTATATAGACACCGGAGAGGGCTAGGGTTACACAGAGTCGGTTACAATGGTAGGAGATCTACATATCCGTATAGCCAAGCTTGCCTTCCACGCAAAGGAAAGTCCCATCCGGACACGGGACGGAGTTTTCAATCTTGTATCTTCGTAGTCTTGGAGTCCGGCGGACGATGATAGTCCGGTTGTCCGGACACCCCCTAGTCCAGGACTCCCTCAGTAGCCCCTGAACCTGGCTTCAATGACGATGAGTCCGGCGCGCATAATGTTCGGCATTGCAAGGCGGGTTCCTCCTTTGAATAATCCAGAGAAGATCGTGAACACCAGGATAGTGTCTAGCTCTGCAAAATAAATTCCACGTTCCACCGTAGAGAGAATAATATATGCACAAGTTCAATCTGCTGACGTATTTTGCGGCATGACGTCACACCACTACCAAGCTTTTACTTGAATCGTTTTTATTACACCGTCTCAGCGC
Source organism: Aegilops speltoides (assembly GCA_021437245.1). Classification (NCBI taxonomy): domain Eukaryota; kingdom Viridiplantae; phylum Streptophyta; class Magnoliopsida; order Poales; family Poaceae; genus Aegilops; species Aegilops speltoides. The sequence continues at coordinate 128,611,602 of CM038141.1, forward strand.
GTTTAGCGAAGCGGTTTCCTTGGCACGTCTTGTCGAAGCAGAGATCGTGTTCCCCTTATTCTGGGATTCTCATCAATACGGACATGGGTAACCCAACCGCACCATTGATAGTGGCGCTTGGGAGATAAGCGAGTTTTACCAGGCCGGTGGGGGACGCATAGTCTTCGCCCGCCTATATATAAGGGATAAGGATTCACCTTTTCACCCACGCCTTCTTCCTCCTTTACTTATCCATCTCCACGCACTTGAGCTCCAGCGCCCAAGTTTGCGCATCTCGTCTCAACCTTCTCCGACCATGTCCGGAGCGGGAGGCAAGTGGTTGGCCTCCACCGTTAAGGAGGAGCACATCACAAAGCTGCGCAGCGCCGGATACCTTTCCGGCGACATCGCGCACCGGCTGCCCGACGAGGGGCAGCTCATCCCCACCCCCAGGCCCCATAAGAGTGTCGTTTTCCTTCCCCACTTCCTCCGCGGACTGGGCTTTCCACTCCACCCCTTTGTCCGGGGGCTCATGTTCTACTACGGCCTGGATTTCCATGATCTGGCGCCGAACTTCATCCTCAACATCTCGGCGTTTATCGTCGTGTGCGAGGCCTTCCTCTGCATCCGGCCCCACTTCGGCTTGTGGCTCAAGACCTTCAATGTCAAGCCGAAGGTAGTGAAGGGCACGCAGGCGGAGTGCGGAGGTGCCATGTTGGGCAAGATGCCCAACGTCCTCTGGTTCGAAGGGGCCTTCGTGGAATCCGTCAAGGGGTGGCAGTCAGCGTGGTTCTATACCACCGAGCCGCGCGACCCTACGTGGGCGGAGACCCCCGAGTTCAGATCTGGTATCCATACGCAGCTCACCTCCTGGAAAGAGAAGGGCTTGCTGTGGGGTAATTCGAAGGAGCTGACGGGACTCCAAGCCTGTATCCATAAGCTGGTGAACAAGAAGCTCAGGCTTGTTAACGTGGTCCAAGTCATGCTCGTCCGCCGGATTCTCCCATGCCAAGAACGAGCATTCAATCTGTGGGAGTTCGATCCGGAACAGCACCAGGCGTTGAGCGGGCTCTTCGACACGACGTACGAAGGCGCCTAGAGGGTGCTGTTTAAGGGCGCCGAAGCCCCCGCATCCGCGACGGAAGATCGCGGATTTCACTCGCAGCGTCCAGCTGACGAGGTAAGTGATTCTACCCCTTTACGGGGCACTTGTTGTTAATAGTTTGATTCTAAGCGGGTTTTAATTTCCCTTTTCCTTTGACAGGAATGGATGAAGAAGGCCGAGCAGCTCATCTGCCCGGCTCCCATGCCAGAAGACCCAGTGGACGCCCGTCTAGCGGGGCTGCTGGTTCCGGCACCGCACGTGGTGCCGGAGAAGAAGGCCAAGAAGGTGGCCACGGGCACTCGAAAGAGTTCCCGTTTTCAGGTGTCCGACGACTCCAAGGAGGATTCCTCCCCCGAAGATCAGGAGGAGGAAGAAGACTCTCTCCCAGAGGAGGGAGAGAGAAAGAGGAAGGCCTCCCCAACAGGGGAGGCCGAAGGGGCCAAGAGCGGAAGAACTATTCCCCCGGACAGCTCCGCCAACATCAACGTTGGCGATGAAGAGTGGCCCTCAAGGGCCAGGCCTCAGGCGAGATCGTAAGTATCCGGATCCCTGAATGATCTACAATTTCTTTTGTGTCACATAGTGTCCTTCTAATGTCGCATACTGCCTGCAGTCCGGCTGACGATGATCTCCCTGCTTCATCGAGCGGGTCGTTGGCTGCGTCGGATGTGGATTCCATTCCGACTGCCTCCACCCTTCGCGCCGCCGAGGACGCCGAGGTGGGATCCCGGAAGGACCCATCGGGAGGAGGCTCGGGGCGCCGCAAGGCAGCCTCCGGACTTTCTTGCCGGACTCTCACGGAACTGCGGTGGTTCGAGTCCGGCAAAGTGCCCCTTCGCAAGAAGGGCAAGACCGTGACACCGGGCGGCTCCCAACCGAGGCGCCGGACAACTTGTTGAGGCGCTGAGGCGCTTCCATCGAGGAAGAACACCGCACTATCATGAGTGTGGTGATTCGAAGGTTCAGCTCGCCAAGAGCGGGCTGACCAAGCTCGCAGCAGCCTTCTAACGAGCTTTGAGGTAAGAAGTTAAAATTATGTAATGTAATACCGCATAGACGGTAGCCCCTGATGCTCGGTTCGGTGTTCGGAAAGAAAAGCTGGGCTGAGGATCTAAAGAAGATATACGCAGGGTTGCTAAAAAGTATTTCAATATGGGTTTGCAGGATGTGCTGCTGACCTCTGCCGCACTGACTGCAGAGGTCGGTGCATTGAAGCAGGATCTCAAGCGGTCCGAGAAAGAGCTCGGCCGTGCCAAGAAGCAGCTCGAGGACAAAGAAGGTGAGTAACACCACTTTGAAAATTTACCTTATAGAAAAGGATTTAGGTTGCAATAAAAATAACAAGGATAACGTGGGTACTGCAGGGGCCACGAACAAGGTGGCTACCCTGAAGGAGGCTGTGTCCGCGGCCGAACGCAATGCGGCCGCGGAACGGGCAGAGCGCAAGAAACAAGAGGTGTGGGTGGCGGAAGTGCGGCAAGAGCTCCAGGCTCTCATGGAAAAGCATGAGAGTTTGGAGCGCGACTCAAAGACTCGAGAGTCCGAGCTTGCCTCGACTCTCAAAAGTGCCAAAGCCACCAAGGCCGAGGACCATAAGGCCCTTCAGGAGGTTGAGGATGTGAAGAAAATAGCGGCGGGTAATGCATTTTTCATGCAAAGCAAGCATGTTAATGTAAACTACCTAACACTTACCCGAATTCGGAGCTCTGCAGGGGCGTTTGCAGATCTGCCTCGCAGTGTATCCGATGCCGCCGCATTCTACCGTGGAGAGGAGGGGAGCTCAACGGAGAAGGTCTTCTGGTCTCAGTACGCTGAGGCCGGCCTTCCGGTGCCCCCTAGCGACCAGCTAAAGAAGCTGGTCGAGCTCCACAAGGTAGCCGAGCAGGCCATGAAGGGCCTCATAGTCCGGCTGTGGCTGGAGGGCCATGCACAGGAGCTACTTGGCCTCGTCTGGCGGCTGGTGGATCGTGCCCCTTGTTGGAGGTCGTCAAGCGCTCCGCCTGTATTGAAGGTGCTCGTCGGGCCCTTGCCCTGCAAAAGTGCACTGGGGCAAGCTGGATGTGGAGAAGCTTATCACTGACGCGCCGCCAGCGGGAAAGGAGTATCGTATACCCGAGATGTACTCTAAGACTGTCTTGAAGGGTGCCCGTAAGATTGCGGATGAGTGCCCCAGAGATGTAATTATTGAGTAGACTCGCTATGTATTATCCTGTGCGCTGAAAACTTTGTTCATATGCGCTAAGCAACGCTTGTTTGATTTAAAATATTACCTTCAGGCGGCCGTTTATAAATTACGAGAGATGGCAAGTCGTCGGCTTCACCCCCAAGTCACAAGTCTTTGGGGTGTTGGGATAAACTTGAGCACTCTTGTTCCCATTCTTGGGTCCATCTAGGGAGGCGCTCAACACAACGAACAAGGCAACCGGACTTATAATGCTTGAACACTCTCACTTAGCCATAGAATTCTATAATTTTAAATTTCGACGAAGCCCCTAGTATTCGGAAGACCGAGTTCGGGGCGCTATCCACGCCTTGGCCGGACATTATCCGGTTCTTCGCTTGACGCGGCATAAGTCTTTAAGGACTCGAAAAGACCTCTTGAACAGCGACCAGTCTCTCGCCTTATCATGACAGTCAGTTTTAGCTTTCTCCACTGAGGCGCTCGCCCAGCTCAATCGGGGCGCAATCGCAGTGGTTCTCCCAGTGCCACCTTAGCCGATAGAACGGAACGTAAGGTACCAAAACGTGGGAGTCGGGCAAACCCAACTATTGACCCAAGACATGATTCGGAGCCGATTCATATAAAGCTATAAGTTCGGCGTGCCGCACTTGTGAAAGTGTTCGGACTTATCACACCATAATGCGGGGAACATAAGCCCCTGGTGTATTCGGCCGTACCAAAATATACGGGTGCAAGATGTCATTAATGAGCGTATGTGTAAAGTAATGCAATAATAGGCAAAAATGCTGCATTATTTATTCAAGGAATTCTGCTATGAGTGCGGAATGATACAAATAGTCTGATAAGCAAGGGATTGGACTAATCAAACATGTCCCCTCGAGGATGGGCTGCGGACTGGTGTATAGAATAAAATTTAATGCTCATAATGGAGACCACCGAGTGTTTATCGCAGCCTTCTTTCTTCCCCGCTGTTGCATCGTGAGTTCGGCGGGTTCACACGGACGAGAACCCTCAGTGAGCGGAGTCCTGTGTATACAAAGAAGGAAAATAATAACAAAAAGAGTGACACACTTGTGAGCCCTGGTGTGGTCGAGCCGCACTCTGGAGTGCATTGTGGTCGTGCCCTTCCCTAGGCCCATGGTACCTCCAGAGCGTAATGATGTATGCGGAGGGTGGTCTTGCAATTATGCAAGGGCTGGGGTTGGGCCGCATTACTACTGCGATGCTCGGATCGTGCTGTGGTCTTGGTTGATGTTGCTTGGTAGCGTTTGGCCGTATCCGGCCGCTTAACGGCGGACTCGAAAATGCCTTAAAAGGCTGCTCAGTATTCGCCGCGAGAGCATTGTGTGTTCCTCCATTCGAAGGGAGTGTTCCGTATTTCCGTTGACCGTGATGACTCCACGAGGGCCTGGCATCTTAAGCTTGAGGTATGCGTAATGCGGCACCGTGTTGAACTTTGCGAATGCGGTTCGTCCGAGCAGAGCGTGATAGCCGCTGCGGAACGGGACTATGTCGAAGATTAACTCCTCTCTCCGGAAATTATCCGGGGATCCGAAGACCACTTCCAGTGTGACTGACCCTATACAATTGGCCTCCACACCTGGTATGACACCTTTGAAGGTCATCTTTGTAGGTTTAATCCTTGAGGGGTCTATGCCCATCTTGCGCACTGTATCCTGATAAAGCAGGTTCAGAGCTCGCCGCCGTCCATCGGGACTCTTGTGAGGTGAAATCCATCGACGATTGGGTCTAAAACCAATGCGGCGAATCCGCCATGGCGGATACTGGTCGGATGGTCTCTTCGATCGAAAGTGATCGGACAAGAGGACCATGGATTGAACTTAGGGTCGTCTGGCTCCATCGCATATACGTCCCTTAGTGCACGCTTCCGCTCCCTCTTGGGTATATGGGTTGCGTATATCATGTTCACTGTCCACACTTTGTCGGGGTCCGGACGCGTATCCGTGGCCTCGAGCACCTATGGGGCACTCGGGGGCCCCTTCTGGTTCGGCAGGGGGGCGAGGGCCGTCATGCAGAGCGGTCGAGGTCGAGCACGCTGCGAGAGGCGATCTTTACCCAGCCGGGGCTCTCGGAGATAACACCCTCTGCTGCTCTGAGTTGTTATAGAATCTAGCTCGGCGTGCGAGCATACGGTGGTGTCGCGGGTGTCGAATGAACCGAACCCTTCTACGTGCGCATGGGCCTCCCTTTATAGTCTCAAGGGGTACCCACAGTGGCAGCGTGGGAAGAGGGAGTATAAGCGTAAAAGCGCGGTTGGTACAGCGGTGCTCCTACCTAACTCGACGGCGGGGACAAGGGCATTAAATGCCCGTCCGGTCGCCTAACAAAGCAAGTGGAGTGACCGTTAGGTGAGCCTCCGGGTGCCACGACGGCGCCTCTGTCGACTCCGTTTGCCGCCGCTCGCATGGTTGCGTATTATCCCGCCACGTGCCCTTGGGGCGGCCTGGTGATGACGCGTCACAGGGTGCGCTGGAGTTGGGTGGCAGTCTTGCCGCGGCAAGTGTCTTGCCGCGGTCCTTTTGTCGTGCCGGCAAGCTTGCCGGTCATTGGAACTCGCCGGGGCGCGCGGGGCGCCGCGGCAAGTTTTCTGGTGATGCTATAGTTAGCCCCCCGGCAAGCTCCTCTTGCCGGGGCCTTCGTTTTCTGGGCTGGTACTTTGTTCTTGAATGGAAGTGATAAGGAGTGGTGGGGAGCCTTGCCGGGCGTCAGGCGGTCCTTGTCGCGGGGTGCTACGACTGCCCGTGCACAAGTTCGGGGTACTAAGGTGCCCCCCTACTTTAGTACACCGATAGGAGCCCCCGGGCCTGGGCCATACACGGTGCCGAGCGTTGTTGGGCCAGGCCCAAGTCAGTGCATGGGCACGCGTGGCCTTGGTCCACACAGCAACGGGCCCCGTGTCCACCGCGCTCTCCCGTAACGGCACGCGCCGATTGCGGCGTCGTTGGCGGCGCGTGCGGTCTTTAGGGCATCCACCCCCGTGATCGTGGTGCAGAGCGAGGTCACTTCACCCGTCGCTCCGGCCCTGCTTTCTCGCCACGCGGCCCTCATGCATGGGGGTCGTGGGCGGCGAAGGTGGAGACCGAGCCGTCCGCGGGCGGAGATGGCGAGTCGGCCCGCCCTCTGCCCTCCTTGCTTCCCGATTGGCGGGCGGGCGGTTGAGCCCCACCTCGCCCTTTAAAAGGGGCGGAAGGGGAGCACAATGGTCTCACACTTCCTCTTCTCCCTCGTCTTGACTTCCATTCTTCTTTACGCCATGGAAGGAGGAAATCTGGTTCTTCTAACGGGGCAGCGAGGGTCGCCTCCAGGTAGCGCACTTCTCCCTATCCCTTTTGTGGCGGTGGAGCCGGCCACGAGGGGAGAGGAGGGGCGAGGCCGCGGACGAGGCCGAGGGCGTGGTTGAGGCGGTCGGGGAGGCGGTCGTGGCGTCGCCTCTCCGTCTCCTCCTGTGGCTCCTTTCCTCAAGGCGGTCCATCTTGAGCGATCCTCGAGTTCTTCATCAAGCTGCGCCGAGCGCCTCGTCGCCGCCTCGGCTGCCGGCCCGTTCATGGCGCGATGGAACGGATCCGCCCGAGGTGATGGAGTTGCGCATGAGGGCTGCGGGATCAGCGGCACTCGGTGAGTGTCGTGTCCCCAGCCCCGGCGTGATGTACTTCGACCGAGGGTGGAAGGCGTTCGCCGCATCCACAGCTTGACGGCGGGGTTTACCCTCCACTTCAAGTTAATGGAGGCGACCTTCGCCGTCAAGGTCTTGAGGATTCGGGACCCGGCGAGATGCTGTGTGGACAGCTCCTCCGATGGCGAAGGTCCCTCCTCGGCGAGAGTGACGAGGAGGGGAGGACAGCGACGACGACAAGGATGGCGGGTCCGACTAGGCGTCGAGCGCTGCCTCGGCGCCACCGGCGACCCCATCATCCGGTCGCTGACCGCCTTCAAACTCCCCGGGCCGTCTCCTTGGGCGGCCGGGCGTGGGAGGCTGCGGAAGAGGAAGAGGGGTGGCGGCAAGGCCGTCAAATCGAATCTGAGGCGAGGAGCCTCGTCGTCGTCTTGCGTCCCACCACCTCGTCTTCAAGCTCTGCCTCCGGCGCCTCCGTCTCTGCCAAGCCCCTGGCCGGCCCCCGGGAAGTTCTCTTGGTGTCTTCTGGCGCCCGTAGCTCTCCTAGGCGCCCCTTTTGCCCTTCCCGGCAAGCTTCTCTTGCCGGGGCCTCCTTGACCTACCTCCTGAACTCCTGAACAGAGAAACAGGAGAGGGATTACGGGCATCTTATCTTTCAATTTGTAAGCCCTTGGGCCTCAGTTGTATTTAGAATATGTAATCCTCTCTATCATGTTTTCCATCCTCCATGGGCTTGTACTAAACTAGGATGTTTTTAATGAAAAGAGGGGAACGCTTGTCGGACCGAGTCTTTTACTTGACTTCGTGCCTTGTATGCTCCCATCCTACGCTCTCGGGAGCTTGCGGTCTGAACACCCTTCTTGAGTCTTGGGACATCAGCAGCCCGCTGGCGGTGTTGCTTCCAGCAAGCAACCTTGCCGGGCCAGTTGCAGCGCGCTTGTGTTTGTTGAGCGGACTCGGAAACAAACCAAGGGTGCAACTGGGCCACGACTTGGCTCCTCCGCGCATGGGTTTTACAAGACACGCTCGTTCAAGGACGCAGCCCCGCCTTCCCCGTTCCATGAGAGGATGCATGATGAGGGATGAAAAAAAACTTATCTGATTCCACAACTTTTCGGCGCTATTATCCCGGCCAGGAAGGAATCTTGCTTTTCGCAGCCCCGCAACCTCGGCTCGCCCGAAATCCAGTCTTTGGTGTGCTCTTCTGTTTTCTCCTTGTTGCTGTAATTTCAGCCATGAAAGCAGTTGAGTAGGTCTGCACAGATTTCATTATTTACATAGATATGTATATGAATCCTTTACTGCGACTTCGTGTCTGATGCGTGCCTTGCCCTTCGTACGTTTATACTCTATGCTGCTAGGGAACTTGCGGTGCTAACACACTTGCCGAGTACGGAACATCGGCTGCTGCTGGCGGTGTTTTCTCGGCAAGAAACCTTCTCGGGCCAGCTGCGGTCGCTCGATTTGTTGGCGGACTTCGAAACTCATCGAGGCCTTAACTTAGCCGTGAGTTGGCTCCTCCGCGCACAAGTTTCTCATCTGAAGGGCGCCTTCACGGCAAGGCTCGCTACATTCGCCCTCTACATTTATGTCCTTTGTGCGTTTTTACCCTACGCTTCGAGGGAACTTGCCGGCGCTAACACACTTACTGAGTGCGGGACATCAGTAGCCCACTGGCGGTGTTGTTTCCGGCAAAAAAAAACCTTCTCGGGCCAGTTGCAGTGCACTTGCATTGTTGAGCGGGCTCGGAAACAAAGCAAGGACGCAACTTAACCACGAGTTGGCTCCTTCTGCGTGCAGGCATAGCATACAAAGGACGAACGCGCAAAAGGGCATAACATAAAAGGAAAATGGACCCAACGGGTGCTATGTGCAAAAACTCAGATGACTTAGCTTTTCTATCTCCAACGATCCGTCGAGGCCGTACTCCTTCCCCGATCCTTCCCTCTTGTATGTTCTCGTCCTTACGCTTTCGGGGAGCCCACCAGCGCAAACATGTTTGCTGAGCGCAGGGTATCAGCGGCCCGCTGGCGGTGCAGCCCCCGGTGGGAAGAACTTGTCGGGCTGGTTGCGGTGTGCTTTTATCGTCGAGCGGACTCGAGATGAACCGACGGCGCAACCTAACCACGATTCGACCCTTTCGCGTCCAGGTCCCTCATACAGGGTATCGATTTTCAGGGGGTACAACTCAAAAGTTCGAAGTTTGGCAATTTTCTCGCCTTCTTGGCGGTGGACGGTCGGCGGGGCTCGATAGTGCGTCCTCGGCGGCAGCCTTGGCGCTCCGGGAGACGCTGCCGGAGTGAGCACCGAGCTGCTGTTCTTGCGGGCTTGGTCTTTGGCTGGTCTGTCTTCGTTTTCGTACTTGCGGTGGAGCTTCGATGGCGCGTCCTCGGCGGCAGCGCAGCGCTCGGGAGATCGCTTGCGGGCGAGCACGAGCTGTCCTCCTTGCGGACTTGGCCTTCTTCTTCCCAGGGAGCTTTGGCGGCAAGTGGCTCGCTTTCTGCGCGAGAGCCACTTCCCCAGATATCTTGTCGGCGCAGATGAGCGCATCCTTCTTGTCACCTTGGATAGAGATGACGCTCATCGGGCCGGGCATTTTGAGCACATTGTATGCGTGGTGGGAGGCCGCCATGAACTTGGCGAGTGCGGGTCGGCCGAGTATCCCATTGTAGGGCAAAGGAATATCAGCCACGTCGAATGTGACCTTCTCAGTCCTGAAGTTCAGCTCGCTGCCGAACGTCACCGGTAATGTGATCTTCCCCTTGGGCTGGCTCCTTCCTGGGTTTATCCCTTGAAAGGCGCCAGTCTCTTCTAGCTCGCTGTCGGGGATCTGGAGCTTCTTGAGCACTGCGGAGGAAATCAAGTTCAGGCCGGCCCCGCCGTCAACCAACATCTTCGTGACCTTGAGGTTGCGTATCGTTGGTGAGACCAACAGCGGCAAGCACTCAACCGTGGTGATCTTGGTCGGGGTGATCCTCAACGTCGAAGATGAGGCGTCTTTGGACCACTTGAGCCTGCGGCGCCTCGGCCAGACGGACTCCGCTGCATTCACTTCCCGCACCCACCGCTTGAGTTGGCGGTCACGAGGTGTGTAGGGAGGCGCCGCCGTCGGCGCTGTCCTACCTCTGTCGCCTACGAAACTCTTGATCTTGGTCTCATCTTCCTCCATCTCGTCATCTTCATCTTCCTCTTCGTCCTTGTCGCGGCCGCGGGGAGGCCTGTCTCCTTGCCACGGCTTGGCCTTGCCGCGGTTCCCTCCCCGGGCGGGAAGTTTCTTGCGGATCCTCCGCCACCTCCACAGGCTCTCTCCTTATCGCGGCGCTTCGTATTCAGCTTTCTGCAGCTCCGCCATCTGCTCTACTTTTTGCAGGTTTGGAGGTCATGGCCTTTAGTGCGGTGGATCTTGCAATAACGCTTCTTTGAGCCGTCTTGCTTGTCGGCGGCCGCTCACACCTCGCCGAGTCGTCGGTCTTAGCTTTGTCGGAGCCGCCTCCGTTGCCGGAATGCTCCACGGCTAGCACATCCTTAGCTTTCCTCTTCCTATTGTTCCGCCTCCGGTTCCTTCTTGCCGGGCGGCGTCCTCATGTCGAGATCATACGCTCCTGCAACCTCTCAAGAATTTTCCTCCCCTCTTCAGCCCGTGCACACTTGTCGGCGAGGCGTGAGCTCGTGACATCTCTGATTTTATCATCGCCATTTCCTCCCTCATCCTGCGATTCGCCGCGTTCGATGAAACTGGCGATAACCGCGGCGGGGTGGGCGTGCGAATATTACGCTGCACTGGCTGAATCTTTGTATATACTTGCGCGGGCTCCCCCTCATACGGGCGAGCAAGTGTAGGTCACTTTCACGGCCATGGGGCTTGTGGCCGCTGTGAAAGCGCCGACAAGCTGATGACACAGTCCGCCCATGAAGAGATGGAGCCGTCCGGCAAGTGCATGAGCCAAGACGGCGTTGGGCTTGAGTACCGGCGGGAAGTAGTTGGCGAGATCTTCTCGTCGCGTCCTCGGCAGCTGCACGCGATGGTGTAGATCTTTGAGGAACTCCGACGGTGTATCCTGCCATCGTACTTCTGGTACATCTGCTTGAAGTTTTTAGTTTTGGGCCCTTTGGACTTGCCGCAGCTCACGGGTGAGCGCAGGGCAACCAGCCGCATACTGACAAGTCGCTGGTTCTCCGGTGCGTCTTGCGTCGACAATGGGCCCGCGCGCTGGTCGATTGACGTCGCGCTTCTCTCCGGCCTTCGATCTGAGTCTGGCGTCTTCGCGTTACCGTTCTTGGAGAACGTGGCACCGATCCCGCGAGTTCGTGGGTCGATGGCCGCGGGAGTCGGCGTCAAGGTTGGTCCGTGGCCGGCGATCTTAACTTTGTGGGGCGGGAGCGCCTTGAAGCGGTACCCCAGCGATCTGTCGGTGCCGTCTGCGCGAAGCGTCTTGTCGGGCCCTCGGCGCGTTCGATCGCGGGGTTTGTCGCCATTAGGCGAAGCGACAAAGGCTGTGTATGGCCATCCTCCGATCGTCGATCTTGTGTGGCGCCGAGGGAAGTCTAAAACGGCTGGGCTCGGGCCAGCGCTTCTTCTGATCTTGAGCAGCGGTGGTGATGGCGGCGCGAGGCGAGGCGTGCTCGGACTCCCAATCGGGTTGGGAGGAGCAACACCCGTCCAGCGACCGTGCCGCTCGCACCAGCATGCGTTCGTGCACGCTGCCCGCGAGCGTCCTGCGACCCACCGGCTTGGCCTTGCTCTAACGCGAGCACAGTGCTCGGAGCACCAGGGTGTTGTTGACCTTGAACCTCTTGGGACGGGCGCGGCGTCGCGTCTGCCGTCGCCCGGCGCTTGCGGGCCTTGTTCTGGATCGGTGACGACACGAGATCCACCGGCGGCACCCGCTCCCCGGCCGGCGTCCACCTCACCGCCTGCTTGCACCGGCGGCGGCGGTAGAGTTGATGTAGACGGAGCGGCCACTTCCGAAGGCTTCTTCTTCGGTGGCATGTCGGCGATGGCGCTGATGTAGTGCGGTGGAGACCGGATCGGATGCTCACGACCTCGCGCCCCTACCCGGCGCGCCAAAGATGTCGGGGTCGGGCGTGTATCCGTGGCCTCGAGCACCTATGGGGCACTCGGGGCCCCTACGGATTCGGCGGGCGAGGGCCGCCTGACAGCGGTCGAGGTCGAGCACGCCTGGGAGGCAGGCGATCTTTACCCGGCCGGGGCTCTCCGGTGAGATAACACCCCTCTGCTGCTTTGAGTTGTTATAGAATCTAGCTCGGCGTGCGAGCATACGGTCGTGTCGCGGGTGTCGAATGAACGAACCCCTTCTCGTGCGCATGGGCCTCCCTTTTATAGTCTGAAGGGGTACCCACGGTGGCGGTGTAGGAAGAGGGGTATAAGCGTAAAAGCGCGGGTTGGTACAGCGGTGCCCCTACCTAACTCGGCGGCGGGGACAAGGGCATTAAATGCCCGTCCGATTAATAACAATGCAAGTGGGTGACCGTTAGGTGAGCCTCCGGGTGCCACGGCAGGCGCCTCTGTCAGCTCTGTTTGCCCCTCGCTCTGCATGGTTGCGTATTATCCGCCACGTGCCCTTGGGGCGGCTTTGGTGATGACGCGTCACGAGGTGCGCTGGAGTTGGGTGGCAGTCTTGCAGCGGCAAGTGTCTTGCGCGGTCCTTTTGTCGTCTTGACAAGCTTGCGGTCATTGGAACTTCGCCCGGCCGCAGGCGCCGCGGCAAGTTTTCTGGTGATGCTATAGTTAGCCCCCCCGGCAAGCTCCTCTTGCCGGGGCCTTCGTTTTCTGGGCTGGTACTTTGTTCTTGAATGGCAGTGATAAGGAGTGGTGGGGAGCCTTGCCGGGCGTCAGGCGGTCCTTGCCGCGGGGTGCTACGACTGCCCGTGCACAAGTTCGGGGTACTAAGGTGCCCCCCTACTTTAGTACACCGACACACTTGTGGGGGGAAACCCTTCTGTCCTCTACTGTTCGGCGGTCGGGTCTCTTCCTCGTCGTCGCTGTGCAACCCCTTGTCATTGTTTTCGACAATTAACTTGCTGCTGCTTGAATACCCAACAATCTCTGTTGGTGTGATTAGCTGGCTTTTTGGGGTGCCAGTATCGGCATGGCGGTCGAGTATTTGGTCCAAATTGGACCGGACCGGAGTGGTTCTTTTGAATGGCTTCTTCCGTGACCGGGTTTAGAGCCTCGAGATCTGGTGTTGGCTGCCGTATCCTCCTTGTCGCCGCCGTTAACGCGGTGTTTATTTTTGTTCTGTGCGACCTGCCATTGTGGTCCTTAGTGTCCGGACTACCAAAATTTTTCTTTGAGGTTGTTCTTTGCGAGCTAGCCAGCTATCCTCTCCCTTATGAAGCGGGTCATTAATGATGTGAGGGCTGCCATGGATTTGGCTTTTCTGTCCTAGGTGCCGGGCTAGCCACTCGTCGCGGATGTTATGCTTGAAGGCGCGAGGGCCTCTACATCCGGACGGTCGGCGATTTGATTTTTCTTTGTTAGAACCGTGTCGAATTGCCTCGCCGATTAAATGCGGCTGCTGGATTATGTGGCTTAGGTCATCGGCGTCTGGTGGCCGCACATATGTGCCCTGGGAGTTGTCGAGGAATGCGGCTTCCAGGTCCTCCCAACACCCAATTGACTCTGCGGGCAGGCTATTAAGCCAATGCCGAGCTGGTCCTTTAAGCTTGAGTGGGAGGTATTTGATGGCGTGGAGATCGTCGCCGCGGGCCATATGGATGTGAAGGAGACAATCTTGATCCAAACCGCGAGTGCATCGTGCCATCGTGGGATTCAATGTTTACGGGTTTAAACTCTTGAGGATTTGATGATCCATTGCTTCGTCGATGAAGCATAAGCGGGTGTCTTGGCGCCTACTGTATTGAGCAATATCACGGCGTAGCTCAAGGGGCGTTATGCTGCTGTGTTGGCCCGGCGGAGTTGTTGTATCCGGTTGACGGTATTAAATGCGTGGGTTGGTAGGCGCCCGTGATCCATAGATAGATCTGGATTGTCTTGCCTTATCCTCCAATATGTCCCGCAAGTCCGGCCGCTCCCTCGTAACCCGTACTTTTCGGCGATGCGAGAGTGCGGTCTTGATCGAAGGCACAGGTGCCTCTCTGTCGCGACCACGGGGTGGTCGGTCGGCCAGACTTGCGCTGGTGATGAGGGTATGTATGCTTCCTCCTCTAATCGGGGGAGCAACTTGCGTTTTGGTTAGCTCTTGGAGGGGCGTTCGAGTTCATACTCTTTGGCCGCGAGGTCCTCGGTCCATCGGTCGGCCAGCAGGTCTTGATCAGCTTGAAGCTGCTGCTGCTTTTTCTTTAGGCTATTTGCTATGGCCATTAGCCTGCGTTTGAAACGCTCTTGTTCGACGGGATCCTTGGGCACGATGAATTCGTCGTCGTTGAGGCTTGCCTCGTCTTCGGAGGGAGGTATGTAATTATCATCCTCGATCTCTTCATCTGCCGCTCTCTGGTGAGGGCTTGTACATATCCTCTGCGCTGGATCTTCTTTGGAGGGGATTGTCTTCAGCACTTTTGGGGTGTTATTATCTCTGTGCGGAATCTCCATTCTTCTTTGTGGTGGGATTTAGGCGGCGCCGGCGACGTCGGCGCTTGGGCTGTTTCTTTAAGGAATCTGCCTCCGCTTCTTCTTCCGTCCCCATCTTTTGGGGTGTCCACCATGTATATGTCATATGTGAGGTGGTCTTCGATGCCACATGGCGCTGGTTCTTGATAAATCTCCGCCATCGTTGTCCATACGGTCGATGTCTTCGGAGTCATAGTCTAGCATGTCGGTTAGATCGTCAACAGTGGCTACAAAGTGGGAGGTGGGTGGGCTTTGAATTTCTTCGTCGTCCGCTTCCCAACCACCCTGGCCATAATCCAACCAGGGCTCTTCGGATAGCGAGAGATGCTTTAGCGAATTTAGGATGTCGCCAAAGAGTGAGTGCTGAAAGATGTCCGCAGCGGTGAACTCCATGATCGGCGCCCAATCAGATTCGATTGGCTAGGGCACAAGAGATTCGGAGTCCGGCAGGGAGTCCGGCACCTCGGAGTCACGAGCTTTATAGGGGACAAGGTCAGTGTTCGGCTCCATCGCCGCGAAAGTTGCAGCCACCAAGGCGGTGTGCAGCCACCGGTCCTCGATCTGGCGTCGGCTCGGGATGAGGCGGGCGGATTCGTGTCGCGACCACCAAGGCCTTGTCCGTGGCGAGCTAGATCATGCCCATCGTGACGGTCGCGGCACGCTTCGGTTGTGGCTCGAGTCCGTCGAAGATCAAGTCCCAGCGGACGTCGGCCGTGAAGTTTAGGCTTCGAACCTGACCGACGGCGGGGGCGTAGCTTCGATCTGCTCGGATGGCCAAGTGAATTAGCCCGCGGTGCGAAGCCGCCAATCTGAAGATCTGTCGGGAGAAAAATCTCACCACAGGCCGGCGTCGTTGTTGATTGAAGAAGCCATCGAGCCTATCGGTGGCGACGGAGGAACTCTCAATGAAAGCACCAATGTCGGTGTCAAAACCGGCGGATCTCGGGTAGGGGTCCCGAGCGTGCGTCTAGGCGGATGGTAACGGAGACAAGGGACACGATGTTTTACCCAGTTGGGCCCTCTTGATGGAGGTAAAACCCTCGTCTGCTTGATTAATATTGATGATATGGGTAGTACAAGAGTGGATCTACCACGAGATCAAGGAGGCTAAACCCTAGAAGCTAGCCTATGGTATGATTGTTGTAATGTATGTTGTGTCCTACGGACTAAGCCCTCCGGTTTATATAGACACCGGAGAGGGCTAGGGTTACACAGAGTCGGTTAGAATGGTAGGAGATCAACATATCCGTATTGCCAAGCTTGCCTTCCACGCCAAGGAAAGTCCCATCCGGACACGGGATGGAGTCTTCAATCTTGTATCTTCATAGTCTTGGAGTCCGGCGGACGATGATAGTCCGGTTGTCCGGAGACCCCCTAGTCCAGGACTCCCTCAATAAGTGTACCCGCTGTTCCCCTTCAAAATGGCCAATTGTTGGCGCCCTTCCCGCTCAATATTTGGGAAGAGGCCCAGGGCCTTCGCCTATAAATAGGACTAGCCACCCCCAGGGCAGAGGCAGCCTGATCCTCATCAAGAAACCTGTAGCTAGAGCGACTGAACCCCTCCTAGCAGTTCATCGCACCCGCCAAGAACAGACCCTCGCGAGGCTGTTCTTCCTTGTATTGTTCCTCATCAGCCCAAGAGGCAATCCACCACACCACACATTGGAGTAGGGTATTACACCATAATGGTGGCCTGAACCAGTATAAATCTTGCGTTTCTTGTGATGTTCTATTTAGTAGTTTAGGTCCCAGCGATTCGGCGAGGTGCGAGATGGTAGAGGGCTGAATCTCCGCGTGCACCCCAGTGTTCGAACCTCAAGGGTCTGCCGGAACCCGAAATCCGACATTTGGCGCGCCAGGTAGGGGTGTGCCGGGATCCGCCTTTTGCCGCCTCGCACCCCGTCGCATCATCATCACCATGTCCGGCGACCAGGCGGGCAACCCAGATCCTTGGGCGGCTTGGCCCACCCGCGCAGAGCCGCTCGCCCCCGGGCGACTCCATTCCCCAGGCAGCTCGCAGTCCGCAGGGCGCTGCGGGCCGCGGGCGACGCGGACAGACCTCGACAGCCCTAACACCACGGCAGATGCGGTCTGCAGCAAGGGCCTCCAACCATGCCGCAACAACGGCGCCGTACACCCGCCGGGAGCAGGCAAACTCAAGGGCCGTGCTCACGGTGGCCCGAGAGCTGCTGCAGTCTGGGTGATGGAAGGCGGCGCGACGTCTTCTTGGAGCGGGTGGCGGAGCTCTGAGCCGCCGCCTTGGGGCTCACCCTTCGCACCACTGCTTCGCCTCGGGCCAGGCGGCCTGCTGCGGGGCGCCACGTGCAACCATGGGCTCCCAAGCTACTCCAACACCAGCGAAGCCGTCAGCACGGGGCCGGCGGCGGCACCGGCTCCGCTCCCCGTCAGTGAAGAAGGACTCGTTGTGGCCCACAGCTCCCATGGGCCGCCGCGCTACCATCACCAGGCTGGCATGTCAAGCAGAGCTGCATGGCACGCGAAGCCCTACGGCGCAGCCTTCGGGATGACGGCCGCAGAAGAGTACGTGCCCCACATGATGGATCAAGGGCACCCGCGCGAGGGCGAACAAGGCTCGCTCCTCAGCCCGAGCTGGGGGGACAAGGCGCTAGAAGCTGAGCTCTTCCAGGAACCCCGGGACGGCCCCGCCGGCCACGCTGGGAGTGACGATTATTGGGTACCACTTATCCCTCAGGAGCAGGCATACACTAATCATGGGTCGCAGGAGGTGCAGGTCGTCACGACGAGCAGCTGCCCCGCTCCAGCAGTCTCTTACCCCTCAGGAGGAGGGCGTCGGGGGCTGCAGGAGAGGGGCCGAGATCATTTATCACCACCGGCGTTCGAACAAAGCGTTCCCAGGAGGTAGGCCCTCCGCTGGGGAGGTGCCTCAGGGCCTGCGCCTGGCGAAGGACCCGTGGTCGTCGGGGGAACCGCTGGCGACCACCCTACCCCATCGGTGGCGTCCTGGTTTCTGGTCGTCGTTGATGGCACTAGGGTGTGGCGCAAGGTGGGCCCCTCGTTTGGCGATATGAAGCAAGGCCGGTACCATTGAAGAAGGCCCAGTGCCTGTGAAGCTCGCCGCCCCGTGACACTCTAACGTAATAATGAGTGGGGCTGTACGCCTCGAGTCTCGGTGTGCGGCCTCGGTCCTGGGCTCCCTCCCACGCCCAGTGGCAGCACTTAGCTCCGCGCTGGTGAGAAGACATCCAAGACTAGACTAGGTGCCGGACGCGGCCTTTTGTTTGCTTTCGTTGCTTTTCCCTTGGTTGATGTTTTCCCCCGCTGGATTTAAGTTGAACTCGAATTTGGAGTTTGCGTGTGTTGGGGATGGGGTGCTTAGTCTCGTTCGAGCAATCTCTCGCGTTTCGGTTACGACCTCGCCTCAGCTGCCTCTCCTCGCGAGCCCCACGTGAGCCGGGTCTGGCTAGCTTGCGTGTAGCCCAGACTGCCGCTGCCGTACCCTCTCAGGAGGTTTATTCGCTGCAGATCCCACGGATTCGATCGAGAGGCGCTCGAGGCACCGCAGCCTCCCACAAATCATTTCAGGACCCGCACAGGACAAAGGTAAATTAACTAGCCGGCTCGGCACATGGCCAACCACTCGGCACGGGCCTATGAGCAATGCAGCATTGATTAAAGCACTGAAACGTTGGTTTTACATGAGGGGCACCCCCTCCCAAAAATGCTCTCACAACCATCGGGACAAAAGCCTGAGTTCTATTCATACATGATAAGGAAACAGGAATGATGCTCTGTCAGTCGAATAGATCTCCCAATGCATCCTCAGGAGCGCCGCCCGAGCTATCGCTGGCGTCGCTGGCCTCGCCATCACCCTCCGCATTGCCACCAACGGCGTCAAGGCCGTTCACCACACCGCCCTCGTCGGCGGCCACAATCACACCGTCATCATCTAAGGCGAAGGCCCTGACAAGGGCGTCCACGTTGTCTTCCACCCAATACGCCAGGTCGTCTCGGACGGCCTGGGGGACTGGGGCGATGGCGGCGTCAAAATCGAAGTGGGGGTCCATGTTCCGGAGATGGCTGAAGATGCGGGAGAAGGCACGCCCAAGCAACGCTCGACTCCTCTCCTCCACCAACCTATTGGCACGAACCGACCGTGCCTCCAACTGCATCACGATGACGGTGAAGAACTGAAGATTGCCGGCGTAGTTAATAGCACGCGGGTCACCAACGACCGCCTCGCAGATGACACCCAGGGCCTTGTTGGCTCTCTCTCGAAGCATGGAGAGCATGGGAGTGTGCTCATGCTCCAAGAGCCGCCGCTGGCGCATCTCCTCCGCGTTTTGGTGAGCGACAGCCTCAGCCTCAACCACCTGTTGGCGAAGAAGGAGCACCTCGGCATGGGAAGTGGCCGACTCCCGCTGTGCCGCCTCAAGTGTGACCCGCAAGGCATCGGCTTGCCTCGTCGCTTCCTCCAGTTTGTCCCTAAGGGCGATGGTCCTACCTTCAGCCTCGGTCCGGACCAGCTCCAGCCTCTCCTTGAGCTTGCGCTCAAGACTCAGGCGCGCCGTCGCCACCCGACGCCCAACTTCCTCGGCGACACGGGCCTCCCGCGCAGCGACGTCGTCCTCCGCCCGTGTCACCCAGGGTTCCCTCGTCTCCAGGCGCTCGTGCTCGGCGGCTTCCAGCGTCAACGCCTCCTCACGCTTCTGGAGCTCCGCTGGGTCGCCGGAGGCCACCTTCATCGACGCGAGGGCCGCCTCGTGCAACTCCACCTGCTCTTCCAGTGAGCGGCACCGGGCCAAGAGTTCCTGTGCCCGCTCCTCCGTGGCCTCTGCCGCTGGTCAGCTTCCCGGGCTTCTTCGACGGCCTGGGAACGGGCCTCCTGAGAGGCCGCCAGCGACGCCTTGGCCTCCTCATCATCAAGATCATGCCGGCGGTGCGCAAGGGCGGCAGCCGCCTCCAGCTCATGCCTCTCCACAACCAGCTGAAGGCCCTCGGCCTCAAGGTGCGCGTCCTCATCCGCAAGTTCCTCACCAAGCATGCTCACCGCGTCAGCCGCCCTCCGGAGGAACCCTTGGCGAAGAGCGCGACGCTCCCGGGCGCGCTCAAGTACGTCCTCCACACCATCATCCGCCCCAAGCAGGTGCCATGGGGTGCGAATCAGCACTCCCCTCTCGGGTAGGTGGCTGGGGGCTGGCGCCCTCGAGATGACCGGGCGTGCCCTACCGAAGGCCCGACCTGAAGCCAGCCCATCTCCAAGTAAAGAGCGATGGGAGTACCCCAGCCAATCGCGGCCCGCAGCCAGGCGAGAAGCCCACGGCAGGCTGGCTATGCCACGGGAAGGCCCGTGAAGGAAGACCGCGGGGAGCGCAGGGCCAAGTTGCATTCCGAGATGACTCATCTCGCCGACCGGCCTCACCACGAGGGCCCGGCTGCTCGGGATGATCGAGGACGACAGAAGAGGTGGAGGCGAAGGGGATGGCTCCTCATCCTCCCCCGTGAGCTCGAAAGGAAGGGCCCTGAAGGGAAAGAGTCAGAGCAAGCAACGAAAGAATCAGGAGCAGGGAAGGGGGAAGGCTTACTCGTCGATGGCGTAGTACTTCCTACGCTTCAGCAGGCGACAGGGGTAATCGTCGCCCAGGGCCTCCCTCCTCTTCCGTAGGGCCTCGAAGTCCATGCGGAAGCGACCCAAGAGTTGAGCGCAGGGGCCAGCTTGCGACGAGGAGGAGACATCGAAGAGACTCGCGTCAGGGGCGTCCGCCTGGTGCGCGCTGCTGGACGCTTCATCAAGAAGAACGGCCGGAGCCTCGGGAGCCTCAGCCTCAGGCGCTGCAAGCGACCTCTTGCCACCTTCAACTGCGGTAGCACGGGCCTCGGGAGTCGCTCCCTCATGAGCGCTGCCCAGCGTTGTCGCCTTGACGATGGCACCCTTGGCCCCCGGAGGCTCACGCCTCCCTGCACCACCACTTGAGGAAGAGTCGCCCCGGGCGGCTGTGAGGGCAACCACCACCACTGGGTTTTCACGAGGCCCCTGGGAGCCAGCGGGGCGCGGCCCCCATTCGTCGAAGATGGGCATTTGGCCCACAAAGTCGCCTCTGTTCGAACAGAGGTACAACAAGGCTCCCCCCTGACGAATGTCGCCGGGGGAAGGATCCCCAGTCAAGACCAAGAGCACCTTCATCAGAGCTTCAGGCGTCAGGTCCCCTTCCTGGAGCCGCATACGGTCCTTACGACCGCTGTAGGCCCACATTCGATGGGAGTGGCGCTGGAGAGGGGCGACATGGCATAGCATGAACTCCTTCACCACCTTGGGCGCCGTCACGCCAAGCTTTCCCAGGAACTCGAAGCGGTGCCAGACGAAGGCAAGCCGGGGGCTCGCGAGCGTAACTTGGCCCCAGCCTGAGTTGGGGACAGCAGGCAAAGATGGCTCCGTCAGCAGGGGGCTGGGCACCCCAACGTCCACGTACAACCACCGCTTGCAAAACCCAGGCGAGGGCGGGGGAAGGCTGAAGTCAATTCCGGAAGCCGCTGTCTCGGGCGCAGCGATGAAGCTCACGCACCCTGAGCATTGAGTGGGGTCGACGAGGCGCAGAGAGAAGAAGTGGAGCAGCAAGGCAACCGAAGGAATGATGCCCGTCATTGCCTCGCAAACGAAGGCAAATACCGCGAGAAGGGAGATGGATTCAGGACCCAGATGCATCATATGGATCTGGTAAAGGGAAAGCACGACATTGAAGAAATCTGAGAAGGGGGGAACCAGTCCTGCCCAAAGGGCATCGGCGAAATACCGGACCTCAGTGGGAATCCTGTCAACTGAGAAGCGAGACGCAGGCCAGGCCGTCGTCTTCCCGCACTCATTGAAGATGGTGGCCAGGGCCGAGCGGACCTTGCCCAGGCCTTCTTGGTTGACTATGACCGGCCAATCGACGGCGGGGGCCGCCGTCGACGGCGAGCAAGGCAGCGGCGCGGGTTTCTTCCCTTTTCCCTTCCTCGGCGGGGCCATGACAACAGGAAGGGGATAGGGAAGGTTCGAGATTAGAGTGGATGCAAGAGCTGGAGTTCGAGAGAAGGAAGGACATGGAGCGCTCAAGCAGCAGAAGGGGGAACAGCTGTGTGCGGCAGCATGTCCGCCTAGCAAGGCACGAAATAAGGAGGCATGGGGGGAACAGTGCCGCCCACGTCCAATCAACCGCCACACGGCGCCCAAGGCCGCAGGCTGTTAGGGCCCGCGACGCTTCGCACTTGCCCTTTCGCCTCTCTGCTCAGCCAAGTTCGGGCGCGCCGTGGGCCGAGGCTCTGTCGGCGTTCAGGGAATGGGGTCCCAGACTTGCTGCTGCGACATGATGGCTCAAGGAGGCCCAACACAGCCCATCTTCATCAGCATAAGCTCAAGACCCTCGCGAGGGGCCAGCCTCATGAGGCGGACGACAAGGAGCTTCCTCAGGCACGGCCTCATCAGGTTGGATCATGAGGAGGCGGAGAGTTCAAGGCAGGGTACCTCGTGAGGTGCCCATGACACAAGCCATGACGACCAAGGGCGCTAGTCGGGCGCCAGCCCGTGCAGTGTCCTCCTTTCCTCTTTGGTACAAAGGGAGCAAGCGCAGGCGAGAGTATCAAGCAAAGGCGTCCATTTCAGTGCAACAAGACCAAGACCAGCCCAACGGCTAGAAGGGGGTCATCGTGGAGCCCAAGCCGGCGTCATCACTAGAGCCTTTGGCAGGCGAGGACCAACTTTAGTCAGGATAAGTGTACCCGTTGTTCCCCTTCAAAATGGCCAATTGTTGGCGCCCTTCCCGCTCAATATTTGGGAAGAGGCCCAGGGCCTTCGCCTATAAATAGGACTAGCCACCCCCAGGGCAGAGGCAGCCCGATCCTCATCAAGAAACCTGTAGCTAGAGCGACTGAACCCCTCCTAGCAGTTCATCGCACCCGCCAAGAACAGACCCTCGCGAGGCTGTTCTTCCTTGTATTGTTCCTCATCAGCCCAAGAGGCAATCCACCACACCAGACACTGGAGTAGGGCATTACACCACAATGGTGGCCTGAACCAGTATAAATCTTGCGTCTCTTGTGCTGTTCTATTTAGTAGTTTAGGTCCCAGCGATTCGGCGAGGTGCGAGATGGTAGAGGGCTGAATCTCCGCACGCACCCCAGTGTTCGAACCTCAAGGGTCTGCCGGAACCCAAAATCCGGCATGATTTATAAAGATTCATATAGGAATACAAAATGGATTCGAATTTAGTTGCCAGGGTAAACATGGATGCTTATTGTCCCAAAATCTGAAAGAAGTTGCAAAATGTCCACTCCCACTTCGGCTGCCCGAAGCCAAGTGTTTGGGAGATGGAAATTACTATCTACCCATTACACGGACAATCCATTGGCCCGATTTCCACTGCTCTAAATAGGGGTAGGTTAGTAACTTCAATTAGACGTGACACGACCGCCTCTAAGCCCATTCCGACACGGTGGGCGTCAAACATGGGCGGCAAAACACATTTGATTCAAGCTCGTCGGAAAGACCTCTGTTTCTCCCTCCATTCCCCATTCATACACGGTGGGCGGCAAAACAAACTCGACTCGGCCGAAATCGATGTAGGCAAATATTTTCAATAGGGGCAGGTTTGTAACTTCACTCAGACATGACACAACCGCCCTACACCTGTCAGCCCGTTCATACACCGTGGCGCCAACCATGGGCGTAACCACCCTCTCCTCGCCCGAAATCGCTCTAGGCAAATATTGGCGAGATGCGAGATTACCGTCCTATCCCCAACCGACGAGATGTCCAAATTTTAAACGGGGGCAAAGTTCATAACTTTCCCATATTTCAGACACGCGTGTCCCAAAAACATGGTTCCCCGTACCTCTCCCTCCATTTTCCCATTCATACACCGTCCGCGCCCATCCCCACACCAGCCTCCGTCGCTACCCCATCCATCGCCGCCGTCCTCCACCACATCCATCGCCACCGTCTTCCACCATGCCGGAGCGCCTACCAAGACCGCGTCGTCCACTGCTAGAGATGGACGTTTCTCATCCACGGCGACGGACCAATAGCCTTGCATCGCGTCCTCTCGCTTCATCGGCGCCGTCGTCCTCTTTGCCGGGGCCGCTCACACGACCTTCTCTTCCACCGCAACGGGACTTATCCCCCGATGCACCCGTCTACCATCGCAGATCTACTTCAACGCCACCGAAAGCCATCGCACCCCCGATTCCTACATGGCACCGCAAGAGAGGTGGTACTTCATATCTCCTCAACTTTTTGATCTCAACCAGAAAATAGATCTTAACTTGGTTACTCCACTTTCTTTTCAGCTCTTAGAATTTATGTTCTTAGTTCGAAGCAAACAATGGATGCTAAATATCATTTCTCCGGTTTGCAGCTTCAAATCTGCCATGGCACGGCCATAATACGGTTTAATTGATCATGCTTAGGGTTTAATTGATCATGTTGGTTCCGTGGTGGTTTCTTTAATAGAAATCGGAGGGAAAACCCTCTTTTGCTAAAAGAAATATGCTTAGAGTTTCCCCCTTTTATGATCACTATACAATCAGAATATGTGGTTCGTGTCATAATAACACTACTCCACGCATCAAGCTAAACAAGCTTAGATGTTCAAATACGAATCTGATATTATTAAAACAGTGTTGTTTAATTGGTCAGCTAAATGTTCCTAAATTAGTTTCGAAAATGCATGTTCGCCGCTCGGGTGTGCATCTCTACAGGGTGCCCATGGTGGGTCAGCCCACCCTGGGATTTTGGGTCGTCCCAGGCCCCCGATTCCCCTGTTCTTGCTGCTGCGCTTGATCTCTACTGCTTCCCCGCCTTTGCCTCGCCGGCGACTTGACGTCCCAGACGGCATGACTCTAGGAGGAGGCGCCGGACTATCGGGAGGCCGAGGCCGCTTCGCCCAACAGCGTCACTGCTGCTGGGCGCGCCCATGTGCCTACCTTCCCGGTTCGGTCGGGGCTCGAGGCGTCGGCACCCACCAAGCCAACCCGATTTATCTGAGATCGTCCTCAACACTCAGTGACCACTCCTCATCACCCATTTTCTAATTGATTCATTACTCATTAGGCGGGACTGTCATTAGGGTTTGTTGTGTGCTCGAGTGCTACCTACACTTAATGGTTCGAGATGTATTTTGGTAATCTTTAGTACCTCTAAAGTTCACAGGGTTTTCAAAATTCGGCCCTCGGAGCGAAACTAGTCATTTTGGATTGTTGGTCGTAGTGACATTGACCCGATTACTCTGCAAGTCAGGTTAGTTGACAATTTTACTTGTCTTTCTTACTCATTCGATATAATATCCAATTATTCACGTCGATTAGTTGCAAACAATAAGTGCTAGACAAAATTCTTCATTCAGATTTTGGGCGGTCTCTTCTTTGCGATTACAATTCGCATACTTGTCCTAATAAGCTCACAAGTAAATGATTGATTCACTACATCTATGCTTGCCTTGTCATATTTGTTGTCAATATTCTTTTAGGGTGGACCACCTGTTTCTAAATACTAGAACCGTGAACTGAGTGAATAGTATTTCTCTATGTGATCTCTTCCATCATGTGTGGGTAACGAACACTTTGCATTGTATAGAAAGAAAGTCTCATTTCGGCTTTTACATAGGTTTCGATCTTTTACATGGAATACAATCTGCCTACTTGCTTTGTGTCGCACTACCAACACTCCACCCTTGAAGCTAAACATTCGCCACTCATAATTGCTTAGTTTATTTGTTCAAATCTGAATTTCATATGATTCTAATGTTCCTACTTCAGTTTTGAAATGTATGCACTGTTATAGAGACATAAGGGGTTTGTATTTACGTGTGTGATGCAGTCAAGACGGTTGGGGAGGTGAACTTTGCATATCAGGGGTTTATAGGGAGACACTCTCGAGTTGAATCCATAATGCATTCCATAGATAATCGACTACTTTTTATGTTTTCATGACTCTCAGATTCGAACAGCATCATAATGATTATGAGCTTGCGGCATGAAAAGAATAAAGCGAGAACAATGCCATGGCTGTCAAACTTGGCATTAAGGGACTGAAATCAAGTCTGGATGCAATGCAATGCAAACGCTCTCCACCTCTGATTCATGCTCGAAATATGATCCTAACGGTGATTACGAGCTAGAGGAGACCTAAGTCAATGTAGCTCCCTAGTGGAGGAGTCGAGGAAGATTCCTATCTTATTCACCCATCAAGGTACTTGCTCTAACTTTCCAAGGTTACATTGCTCACACATATCTTGCAACGATGCTTTGCATTGCTTCTACTTTGTTGAACTGCCATTAGCTTAGTTTACACATCGTGTATGTGAATCATACCGCCTATCCATTTTCAGTACATATTCCATCTGTCATCATACCATATTTATCCATTCAAATGCTATTCTTGTGTATCAGACGTTCAAAAGGAAGAGGGCGATTGCTGATCGTGGAGGAGCACAAGCAAAGTATTTGGAAAAGGTAGTGGCACTTGATAAATCAAATAGCCCATTAGGTGTAGTTGCAATATCACGACCCACAAAATACCCCAACTCTAGCGAGACTCTAGCCCTACTACCTTTGGTCATTTACGATGCCCCAACTCAGCGAGACCCCAAGCGCAGCAAAGCAGTATGATTATGCCGATTGACATAGCACCAATTGTCTGACGAAAACCCCATTCCAGCAAAGAGTACACCAAATCCATTTGCCAAATCCTTTTCGAACCGAGAGAGAGCCCCAATTGCAGCAAATAGGACCCTGTTCCATTTCTTCCCGTTTAGAAGACGAAGCTTATGTTGTTGTCGGAACTTTGTGCGCATCTTTCCTTCATGGAAAGATAATACATGAACAGAACAATTTCCAGTCTTCCTCCGCAACTTACGCGTAAGTAATGTACTAATGTTATTCATGGTCATTACTGCATATGTTTCTGCTGACAGAAGACACAAGATTTCATTCTTTTAAGTAGGCGAGGAGCAAACTAGATTGTGATGACGAGCAAGAGTTGGTTGCGCTTTTCTAGCACTCGTTGATGAAGTATCGTTCCTACCTGAGGCAAGCGCACTTCAATGGCAAGCCTCTGAACGAAATTTCTATAAAGTCTCCGGTGCTACATTTATCCGATGGTGACTGGAATAATCTTGTTACACATTGGTCTCGGCTGCAGCGTAAGGTATTGTCAATGATATCACATCACAATTGGAACTATATTTCTACATTTGCCTTAATGTCTCACTTGTACAAAAACTGTTAGCAAAAGAACATTCGTTCTCAAGGGACCCTGAGAATCTACGCAACTATCTTGCACCTTTGCATTGCTCTCGTGAGTACCTCTTGCCCTGTATGACCGTACTTACTTTAGATGTTTGATTATGTAGCATCACTGCACATGTTAGCCACGTAATCGCCCATTTGGTGGACATTATAAGATCTGTATGGACTCTTACACAAATTTAGAATCAACCCAATGCTTTTGAAGAGGTTTAGCTCTGCAGTCCTCTTGTAAGGACTAAACGTGGTCTATCAACGTACTTACATTAACAGCTACTCCCTCCGTCCCATAATATAAGAACGTTTTATGCAGTACACGGTGTTCAAAAACTCTTGTATTATGGGAAGAGGGATAGTTCATTTTGTAGCATTCGCATCTTATCTCCCTCGCCCACCATTTACTAAAAAGATCAGATCTATATTTAATCTTACCAACAAGTAGAATACACAGACAATGCGGTCTTGAAGTGTAGCCCATTGCTCTTGTCGATTACATTTTGTCTGTAACGCTTGTACTTCGAGGATTGGTAGTTGATTATGTAGCATCAATCGCATCTTATCTTCATTATCCTCTATCCCTTCGGTATTATCATATCTATAATTACTCTCTACAAAATGTAGAAATACAGGCAATGCTTATGAAGAAGATTACGTGCTGAAATTCTTGAGTTATCCTTTTGACATGGAGAAGGGCATTATAAAGCGGTGTTAACTCTTAATGTAAGTCAGTCCTTCTAAAGCCTTTATCCTCAACTATTTGTTTAATTTGCTCATACTCCCTATCGTTTCTTTGCTGTTTAGTTTGCTGTTTCTACCAAAATGCATGTTCGTAAGAACCGTAAGTTCTAAGTTTTACTTGTAAAACCAAATTTCTTATTCATACCATGCACATTACTTAATACTCCCCATATGTATGCTTGGTTTTGTGGATCTATAATCCATTGTGTGGTGAAGCAGCCCACGTTTGCACCTTCTCATCTCCTGTTTTATCTTACTGATGTGGCTGATGATATGAACAACATGCCATGCACATTATCCAAAATAGATACAATGATTTTCTTTGCCCTTCATCTATGCTTGTTATGTTGACATGGTAATCCAGTAGTGTGGTGAAGCTCCTCGCATTATGAACAATGCCAAGTTATGCTATTGATATTTTGAACTTACTCTTTATTTTCTAATTTGAAATTGGATAGAATTGACAGAACAGTTATCATCTTTGTTTATACATGTGCAAAACATGTCATCTCTCTGCTTTGTTTCAGGGCGATATGCCTAATGGCATGCACAAGTCTGCTGAAGGCTGTGAGACAAACCCAACATATATTGCAGCAAAGAAGGCAAAACATCTTGAAGATAGCGAGACAACCCCAAAGTCTTGTCTTGATGCAGTCTTCAAGTTACTTGAGACTAACAGTCAGACAAGCTCACAGAATTTGTTGTCTGAATCAGTTCGACTTCTTCAGTCACAAGTTCTAGTAGAAAGGCATTCTGCAACTCAACTTTGACTTGAAGTCCTATCTCTAAGAAAGATTGCGGAGACCACCAATGAGAACCTCATCGCTAAAAAGCTACACCTGGAAGCTATGACCGACATGCTAGGCGGTCTCACGGCCTTCTTTCGGCGCTTGCATGCGATTCCCCATAAAGGCTAACCTTTCTTGAACTCTCTTGGAAGTGGTCTCGGTTCGATATTATTTTGTTCTGTTGCAATGGTGCCCGATTTTTGTAATCTGCTTCTTCGTTCGCTTTATGATCACTGGTGGCGAACTTCGATGCCTAGTGGATGTAATATACCTTAAATCCTTTATTGTATAGAGTAGGTTTATTCTTAGTTACTATGCCGTAATTTATTTATTGTGTAGAGTAGGCTTGTTCTTAATTCCTACTAGTTACTGCCGTCATTCGATATCTGAAAAAAAATCAGATGTAGTCGACCGGGCCGAAACATTCGATAACGGGCCACAATTGAGCCGGCCTGCGTCTTTCTTGGGCCCGAATGATTGGGGCCTTCACACATTGTGCCAGGCCCAAACTTACACCGACCTATATTTTAGTTGGGCCTTTTGCCAACCCAGCGCTTAGTTCGGCCCAGGTAGCGTTGGGCCATTAGCAGGATGAATATTGTACTGGCCTGTTACGGCCGAGATGAAACCACGGGCCTTTAGCAGGCCAAAATGCATGTTGGGCCTCAGTTTTCACTAGTCGTCCACGGGCCTTCAGCAGGCCGAAATGTAGACCGGGCCGTTATGGGCCCAGTTAGCTCATGGGCCGTTACCAGGCCAAAACATATCTCGGGCCTTATTTGGCCCACTGATATCATGGGCCTTTAAGAGGCCGAAAGCTTAGTACAGGCATCAACGGGCCGAATTACGCGACGGGCCTTTAACAGGCCCAAAGTCACGTTGGGCTTAACTGTTGCCACCTTTAGCACGGGCCGTTAGTGGGCCCGATGTCCCGTCGGACCATATATGGCCCATGGACAGCATGGGCCATTCCCAGGCTAAAAGTCACACCGGGCTGAAATGGGCCCATGTCTACATCAGGCCTCTAACAGGCCGAAAGTCACTGGGCTGTAGTTGGGCCTGAATATTCGGCGAATAATTAACGGGCCAAATCTGGCTTCGGGCCGCAAATGGGCCAAATATTGGGCGAACAATTAACGGGCCAAATCTGGCTTTGGGCCGTAAATGGGCCCAAATATTGGGCGAACAATTAACGGGCCAGATCTAGTTTTGGGTTGTAAATGGGCCTTTATTAAGCAGGCCGTTATTGGGCTGGCCCACTAGTACCTGATTAAGTTCTATGGGCCTTTGACTGGGCCAGCCTTTTTAACCTATATGGGCCTCTGTTGGGCCCAACCACGTGTCAACGTACCATAGGCATGTCTCCTCCAATGGACGGGCGACATCTGGCCCACTAACGGTGACGGTGTTCCCTTGATTGTCGAATTTTACGTGGAAATTTCCCATTGGTTGGGGCTGTTAACGGGTTATCGGATCCAAAATCTGACCCGATAGCTTAACGGTGTTCCGTTACGGTGGATGCCATGTGTCGGTCACCCTTGACGAAAGCACTTCTGTGACGCGATTTATCGTCATGGAAGTGGACACTTCGTGATGATAATTTTGGTAATGTCATGGAACACTTCTCACGACGACAGCAGTATGACTATCTTGATTACATCATAAATTTGTGATGGATGTACATGCACGACAAAAAACGCAACCTACTGTGACAAACATGTATCATCACGGAAGTGTATTTTTTTTGTAGTGTTAGGATGTTTACAATGCTTGTTGGTTTGTACGGTGCAAGACAGAAACTTTGGCTGTAGTGCGCGATTTTACATTTTTTACTGGAACGTCAAACGGTTCTGAAACTTTTTGCACTGTCTTTCTGTCCAAATTTTTTATTTTTCCTAATTTTGATAGAAGTTTTGCGGTACCAGAAGTATGGTGAATATTCAGATTGTTAGAGACTATTCTGTTTTTGACAGATTCTGTTTTTGATGCATAGTCTGCTTGTTTTGATGAAACTATCAATTTCTATTAGTGGATTAAGCCATGGAAAAGCTATATTACAGTAGACACAATGCAAAAACAAAATATGAATTAGTTTTCAACAATACTTAGAGTAGTGATTTGCTTTATTATACTAACGGATCTTACCTAGTTTTCTGTTGAAGTTTTGTGTGGATGAAGTGTTTGATTGAGGAGGTCTCGATATGGGGAAAAGGAAGAGAGGCAAGAGCTCAAGATTGGGGATGCCCAAGGCACCCCAAGTGAATATTCAAGGAGACTCAAGTGTCTAAGCTTGGGTATGCCCCGGAAGGCATCCCCTCTTTCTTCAACAAGTATCAGTATGCTTTCGGATTCATTTCGTTCATGCGATATGTGCAAGTCTTGGAGCGTCTTTTGCATTTAGTTTTAACTTTTATTTTATGCACCATGCTGGTATGAGATAGTCCTTGGTTGATTTATAGAATGATCATTGCACTTCACTTAAATCTTTTGAGTATGGCTTTATAGAATGCTTCATGTGCTTCGCTTATATCATTTGAAGTTTGGATTGACTGTTTCTCTTCACATAGAAAACTGCCATTTGTAGAATGCTCTTTTGCTTCACTTATATTTGTTAGAGCGTGGGCATATCTTTTGTAGAAAGAATTAAACTCTCTTGCTTCACTTATATCTATTTAGGGAGATAACAATAATTGGTCATTCACATAGTTAGTCATAAAATCCTACATAAAACTTGTAGATCACTGAATATGATATGTTTGATTCCTTGCAATAGTTTTGCGTTATAGAGATGATAATATGTGGGAGGTTCTAGTAGGTGGTTGTGTTTAGTAAGGATATTGGTGTTAAGGTTTGTGATTCCCGAAGCATGCATGTATGGTCTACTAACTATGTAACCAAATTGACGCGCATTGTATTTTGATTGTTTATCTTTGCGTGAAGGTCGGGGGCGCGCGATGGTTAACTCCTACCAACCTCCCCCCTAGGAGCATGCGTAGTAGTACTTTGCTTCGAGGGCTAATAAAATTTTGCAATAAGTATATGAGTTCTTTATGACTAATGTGAGTCCATGGATTATATGCACTCTCACCCTTCCATCATTGCTAGCCTCTTCGGTACCGTGCATTGCTAGCCTCGAGAGTTAGTGCAAACTTTGCCAGTGCATCCAAACCCCGTGATACGATACGCTCTATCACACATAAGCCTCCTTATATCTTCCTCAAAACAGCCACCATACCTACCTATCATGGCATTTCCATAGCCATTCCGAGATATATTGCCATGCAACTTCCATCATCATCATATACATGACTTGAGCATTCATTGTCATATTGCTTTGCATGATCGTAAGATAGCTAGTATGATGTTTTCATGGCTTGTCTATTTTTTTGATATCTTTGCTATGCTAGATAATTGCACATCCCGGTACACCGCCGGAGGCATTCATATAGAGTCATATCTTTGTTCTAGATATCGAGTTGTAATATTGAGTTGTAAGTAAATAAAAGTGTGATGATCATCATTGTCAGAGCATTGCCCCAGTGAGGAAAGGATGATGGAGACTATGATTCCCCCACAAGTCGGGATGAGACTTCGGACTTTATGACAAATAAAAGAGGCCAAAGAAGCCCAGATAATAAGAAAAGGAGGCCAAAGAAGCCCACCAAAAAAGAGAAAATAAAAAAAATGAATGAGAGAAAAAGAGATAAGGGGCAATGTTACTATCCTTTTACCACACTTGTGCTTCAAATAGCACCATGTTCTTCATATAGAGAGTCTCTTGAGTTATCACTTTCATATACTGGTGGGAATTTTCATTATAGAACTTGGCTTGTATATTCCTATGATGGGCTTCCTCAAATGCCTGAGGTCTTCATGAGCAAGCAAGTTGTATGCACACCCACTTAGTTTCAGTATGAGCTTTCATACACTTATAGCTCTTAGTGCATCTGTTGCATGGCAATCCCTACTCCTCGCATTGACATCAATTGATGGGCATCTCCATAGCCCGTTGATTAGCCGCGTCGATGTGAGACTTTCTCCCTTTTTGTCTTCTCCACACAACCTCCACTATCATACTCTATTCCACCTGTAGTGCTATATCCATGGCTTGGGCTCATGTATTGCATGCGTGTTGAAAAGGCTGAAGCGCGTTAAAAAGTATGAACCAATTGCTTGGCTGGCACCGGGATGAGCATCACGGGTACCTTGTGTTAAGAAAAGGGAGCATACAGGACTATATGATTTTGTAGGGCATTCTTTAGCATTGATATTTTGAAAGACATGATTGCTTGTTGGGATGCCCTAAGTATTATTGTTTTTATGTCAAATTATAGACTATTGCTTTGAATCATTTGTGTCTTAATATTCATGCCATAATTAGATATATGATCAAGATTATGCTAGTTAGCATTCCACATCAAAAATTATCTTTTTATCATTTACCTACTCGAGGACGAGTAGGAATTTAGCTTGGGGATGTTGATACGTCTCTGTCATATCTATAATTTTTGATTGTTCCATGCCAATGTTCTACAATTTTTACATACTTTTGGCAACTTTTTATACTATTTTTGGGACTAACATATTGATCCGATTGCCGATGCAGTTCTGTTTGTTGCATGTTTTATGTTTCGCAGAAACCCCATATCAAACGGAGTCCAAACAGGATAAAAATGGACGGAGAATATTTTTGGAATATTTGTGATTTTCTGGAAGAAAAATCAACGCGAGACGGTGCCCGAGGGGGCCACGAGACAGGGGGCCGCCCCTAACCCTTGTGGGCACCCCGTAAGGCGGTTACTGCTCTTCTTTGGCCGCATGAAAGCTATTTTTCGGAGAAAAATCTTGGCAAAGGTTTCAAGCCAACCGGAGTTACGGAACTCCAGATATATAAGAAACGGTGAAAGGGCAGAATCTGGGAACGCAGAAACAGAGAGAGACAGAGAGACAAATCCAATCTCGGAGGGGCTCTCGCCCCTCCCATGCCATGAAGACCAAGGACAAGATGGTAAACCCTTCTCCCATCTAGGGAGAAGGTCAAGGAAGAAGAAGAATAAGAAGAAGGGGGCTCTCTCCCCCTCGCTTCCGGTGGCGCCGGAACGCCGCCGGGGGCCATCATCATCACCGCGATCTACACCAACACCTCCGCCGTCTTCACCAACATCTCCATCACCTTCCCCCATCTATATTCAGCGGTCCACTCTCCCGCAACCCGCTCTACCCTCTACTTGAAGATGGTGCTTTATGCTTCATATTATTATCCAATGATGTGTTGCCATCCTATGATGTCTGAGTAGATTTTCGTTGTCCTACCGGTGATTGATGAATTGCTATGATTGGTTTAATTTTCTTGTGGTTATGTTGCTTCCCTATTGTGCCCTCCTTGTCGCGCAAGCATGAGGGATTCCCGCTGTAGGGTGTTGCAATACGTTCATGATTTGCTTTTAGTGGGTTGCTTGAGTGACAGAAGCATAAACCCGGGTATGGGGGTTGTGGCGTATGGGATAAAGGGGACTTGATACTTTAATGCTATGGTTGGGTTTTACCTTAATGATCTTTAGTAGTTACAGATTCTTGCTAGAGTTCCAATCATAAGTGCATATGATCCAAGAAGAGAAAGTATGTTAGCTTATGCCTCTCCCACATAAAACTTGCTATCGGTCTAGTAAAGTAGTCAATTGCTTAGGGACAATTTCACAACTCCTACCACCACTTCTCCACACTCGCTATATTTACTTTATTGCTTCTTTATCTAAACAGCCCCTACTTTTTATTTAGGTGCTCTTATTATCTTGCAAACCTATCCTATCACAATTGCAAAGTACTTCTAGTTTCATACTTGTTCTAGGTAAAGCGAACGTCAAGCGTGCGTAGAGTTGTTCGGTGGTCGATAGAACTTGAGGGAATATTTTTCTACCTTTAGCTCCTCATTGGGTTCGACACTCTTACTTATCGAAGGAGGCTACAATTGATCCCCTATACTTGTGGGTTATCAAGTATCATCGCTGATAATGGCTCTAACTTCACAGCTGATGAGGTGAAAACTTGGTGCGCTAAGTTGGGCATTAAACTTGACTATGCATCCGTATACCACCCTCAAACAAACGACCAAGTCGAACGGGCCAATGGTCTGATCATGAGTGGTATTAAGCCCAGACTAGTGCGCTCTTTACAAGAATCAGACAAGCACTGGGTTGAGGAACTCGATTCCGTACTTTGGGGACTCTGAACCATGCCCAATCGAACGACCGGATACACACCTATCTTTATGGTGTATGGCGCACATGCCGTATTGCCCTGCGATATTATCCATGACTCACCTAGAGTGCGCATGTACAAAGAGAAAGAAGCTGAACTAGATTGGCATGACGACCTAGATGGACTTGAAGAGGAGTGCGACATTGCCAAGGCCCAGTTCACATTCTATCAGCAACAGGCCAGGCGTTACCAAAGCATAGAAGTGCGAGCTAAAACATACAATGTTGGAGAACTTGTTCTACGCCTCCCGAAGAAGAAAAAGGACAAGCTCAAACCCAAATGGGAGGGCCCCTTCATAATAGATGAAGTCCTTACTGGAGGAGCCTATCGCCTTCACAATGCAGAGGATAATCCCCTTGAGCCGAACCCATGGAACGCCGCCCGGCTCCGAAGATTTTACGCATAGTTCGGCCTCCTTAGGTTTCATTTTAAACTAGGTTTTTTATCTTTTCTCTCCCTTTTTAATTTCCCACCTTTTCTTCTTCTTAAATGTATGTTTGGATCGACCGCATCATTGGGAGTACACATCTTTAGAAGTATACACCACACCATACATGGGGGCTTCTTTTACAGAAGCATATTATTGAAAAGCTTACAAGCTTCTTTTGTCCATAATGGTTGTTGTTTCTGCCATTTTATGCACCTCTATGACTTAAGTTTTTGCCAAGCTGGGTTGCCTTGCTCCTGTGTTTATACCCTACATTCCCAATTGTTCGGCTAGGGTGTAAAGGGAGCACCTATGTGATTGTTACAACCGGGTTTTCCGGACCTGTACCTCATACGGGTGAAGCCGAAAGCTAGCATTCTTAAGGGAATAATTGGTCGGCACATATACAATGGACTGTTTCTGGAAAAAACTATGAAATCGGTTGCCTATCTTCGGATACAAGCCTAGCCCAAGGAAAGGAACCCCTAACGGAACTATTTTTCTTGGAAGATGTTTCTTCGTTAAACAGTAATATAACATAACTCCTTGAACACATTTTGTCTGTTCGAGCAATATGACCGGATTGCCTGGTTTTCGAAAATACTAAATGTTTCTTAGTTAAACATAGTATACGGAAACACTCCAACTTCTTGGTTTAGAGGTAGAAGCCGAAGGTCTGCGATGACAAAATTTTCATAAAATTCGGCACGAGATAAGTTCGGTCATAAAGTACATTGATAGATCAAATCGAATGCCTACTCTTTTTCTATGCCATCTAATAGGCTATCTAATTTACAATTTTGTTGCAAGTATTTCGCCGCTATCATTACTTGGTCATACACCAAGTTTACAGGAATTTCCTTCCTGTCAGGACCTTGCGGCCAAACTCGGGCCATATGGTTCGAATCAAGCCCGGTATAGCGTGTCTTCACCATGGCACATGCCTCTCGAGCACCTTCATGGCATGAGGACGTCTTCCACAGTTCGGAGCGACGCCGAGCACCCTTGAACAGACCTGCCAACCCCTCCATACTTTCTGGAGGGGCGTCGGAGGGCCATAAGGCTTTGGCCATATTCTTCATGGCCTTTCGGGCATGCTCGTGCAGCTTTGCAATCTCCTTTAGAACGTCGCTTTGCAGTCCGGACACTTCCTCCTCGGGGCGGACGGTCAACATACCTGTATCAATCGAACTATAACATTCCGCATTATATGATTACATCAATAAACCAGACGGTTCACAAGTCATACCGAATATGCCGCCCTTCAGCTTCTAGTTTTCCTATTGTGCCTCCAAGAGTTGAGCCTTTAAGCTCTTTATCTCTTCGGCCTGCTTCTCACTTCTTCTTCTAGTTTTTTGTCTTTGCCGAAGTACATCAGGGCACTCTTCTTTTCTTCAAGCTTGCAACAGCTATATTTAGCTG
Organism: Aegilops speltoides; assembly: GCA_021437245.1. Lineage (NCBI taxonomy): Eukaryota > Viridiplantae > Streptophyta > Magnoliopsida > Poales > Poaceae > Aegilops > Aegilops speltoides. Next base: position 128,647,981 of record CM038141.1, read on the forward strand.
TGTCCGGCTCGATTCAAGCTCCTGAGATAATGCGTTGTTCTTCTCCTTGAGAACCTGCGGTCTTAAACGATCCTCAAATCGGTTTTTTCCTACCGCTTTAAGTCTCAGGGGCTACTCCTATCTATCTATTAAAAATTTTACCTGCATATCCTTTGAGAACAGTCGAGCAGCTCCTGTGAGTCTGTCCCGGGCAGCTCGGATATATGCACCTACAATGCTTAGGGCGGTAAACTCCGGCTCCGTTAAGGCAGGGGCGCGCAAGGCTTCTTTCAAATGACGATGATTCATCGTTCTCTTAACTTAGGAGTTAGTGACGGACATCTCGTCCTGGTTGATGTCTTCGGTGCTGTATTGGCCGCAGCTCAGCTGACTGGGATCTTGTTCACGGTTCGTCGTATACCCCTCCTGCTATGGTAGAAGGAGGATGCGAATGACAATTCGGCTTCATGCCTGAATATGAAATAGGAGGAATATACCTTCTCGGTGATGGAGCGGGCTCAGTGGTGCTTCCGACTTCCTTTCGTTTTGCGCGACCCTTCCGCGAAGGTGCTGACCTTCTCTCGATCGCCCATCCCTGGGTATGGCTCGCTGAGCGCCGATCCTGCGAAACATGGTCCGATATGGAGGGTAAGAAATGGCAAAAGTATCTCCCTTCCCCGAGAATACAATTTCCGAATACTCACCATCACAAAAGGATAGAGGTCGGGGTAATCAGCCATAATGGCTACTTCCGAGCCGTCAAGGCTCGCCTGATAGTAGACTCTGTCTTCAAACTCTACAATTATGTCCGGATCCTCATGAAATCTGGGGTCTTCATTGCGATCGTAATCCTCTGGTTGGGGGCGGGGCAATTAATGTTCTTGATTATTTGCCTCCATGACTATTTAAAAATCAACCAAGCGATTCGATTAATGCTTCTCAATGAGTAAAAAAGTACTGAACGGTTAAAAAACTTACCCATTCAATGGGATTGTACATAGAGAAGCCCTCTAGACAATTTAAATGGAGGAAGTCCTCTTCTTCTCCTTTATAAAGATTGTCATCATGGCGGCTAATGCGACTTGGTTATCCGGACCCTCCCGCTAGTAGCGGGATGGGTCGTCCTCCCTGTTGTAGTTCCATAAGGGAGTCACCCTGGATTGAAGTGGTTGGATGAATCGCTTTATCACAATGGCCATAACTTCAAATATGGAGAGTCCGAATTGGGTCAATAACCTGACCTTGTTTACCAATCTCATTACGTCCGCACTTTCTTCCTGACTAGGGGACTTGGGACACCAGTTATATATCTTCTTCAAGGGGGCGCTGGAGAATTCTAGCAGTCCGCGCCAAGCAGGGTCCGGAAGAGGAACATCCTCGATATAGAACCATTCTGAAGACCATTTGGTGGGTCCCTTCTTCGTAGTTTTGACTGGGTAGCCAGATCTGGCTATGCGCCATACTTCGGCGCTACCCACTTCAAAAATAGACCCACCACCCTGATGGCGGGGGACGAGGCAGAAGAACTTTTTCCACGGTTCAAAGTGAGCCTCGCAGCCCAAAAATAATTCACAAAGAGCAACGAAACCAGAGATATGTAAAATATAACCTGGTGTTAGGTTGTGCAGTTGGATCCCATAGTATTCCAGTAGGCCCCTAAGGAAAGGGTGGATTGGGAATCCCACGCCCCTCAAGAGGAACGATACGAAGCACACCCTCTCCCCTTGGCTAGGATTGGGGAAATTCTCTGCCAATGCATCAATACCCATAGAAGTTAGCCCTGCCCGTACAGAGACTAGATCTGGGGGGGCGATATCCTTGCGTCTAGAGCCGATTGAGCTGGAGATGAGATACAGAGCAACTCTGCCAATCCCCCTCTTGAGGGCCATGAGGACATGAGGAGGAGCCAGGGACACTAGCCATGGTCTGAATTTTTCCATGGTTTGCTCTGTTGCTCTTGGACTGGTGCGAGATGGCGTTTTGAAGATCTAACCTTGTTATATAGGCGCGGCTTGTACCTGTCAGAAATATAAAATACAAGGGTAACAGACCGTTCACATTCACTCAGACGCGTGGAAATCGAGGCGACGACAGGAAGGAAACATAAAGACTGGACGCGGAAACCGATGCCGGACTATCATCAATACGAAATATGATGGAGAACCTGCCTTGCAAAGCCGAAGACTTGCGTCCGCACACTACATCGTCATTGAAGGCAAGTTTGGGGGCTACTGAGGGAGTCCTGGATTCGGGGGTCCTTAGGTGTCCAGCCTGGGAGTATGGGCCGGGCTAGATGGGCCGCACAAGATCAAGCTGAAGATTATCCCCCATGTCCGGATGGGACTTCCCGTTACGTGGACGGCAAGAAGAGAGTCCGGAAGTTTCCTTCCCTGATAAACCAACCTTGTACAAACCCTTGACCCCTCCGGTGTGTATATAAACAGGAGGGGTTAGTCCTTAGAGGCTATCTTGATCACCATCATCGGAATTATCATAGGTTGGACATCTAGGGTTAGCCATTATGATCTCGTGGTAGATCAACTCTTGTAATCATCATACTCGTCGAATATAATCAAGCAGGAGTAGGGTTTACCTACCTTAAGAGGGCCTGAACCTGGGTAAACACTGTGTCCCCTAGCTTCCTGTTTCCATTGATCCTTAGACGCACGGCTTGGGCCCCCCTACCCGAGATCTGCCAGTTTCGGCACCGACACTCCCCCATCACTACAAAAAAACACTTCCGTGATGATACGTGTTTGTCACAGTAGGTCACGTTTTCTGTCATGCATGTACATCCATGATGATTTTATGACAGAATCAAGATAGTCATACCTTTGCTGTCGTAGAAGTGTTCCATGACTTCAAAATTATCATCACAGAAGTGTCCACTTCCATGACGATAAATTGCGCGTCATAGAAGTGCTTTCGTCAAGGGTGACCGACATGTGGCATCCACCGTAACGTAATGCCGTTAAGCTATCGGGTCCGGTTTTGGATCCGATAACCCGTTAACAGCCCCGACCAATGGGGATTTTCCATGTGTAAAATCATCATTGGCTGGAGGAAACACGTGTCGGCTCACCGTCGGGACAGATGTCATCCATTCATTGGACAGAGGCGCCTGATATGTCGACACGTGGCATGGCCCAACAGAGGCCCATTCCTGTGAAAAGGCCGGCCCGTTTGACTTGGTCAAAAGGTGCCTGGCCGACCAACTGAAGGCCTGTTAACGGCCTGTTGGCATATAGCCCATTTACAGCCCGCTAACCCAGGGCCCGCTACGACCTATCCGAATTAGGCCTAGTAGCGTCATATGGGCCGTCCAATATGATTCCAGCCTGTTTTAACTTCCGGCCCATGTATGGCCCATGACATCTTTCAACCCATATGAGGCCCTTTGTAACTCTTGGCCCATTAACGGACCGTGGTGAAACTGGTCCGTAATGAATAGTGTATCACTTTATACCCATTAACGGCCCATTATTCCGTTGGGCCGTTTCTAGCCCATGTTATCTTTCGGCCTTCTCAGGGACCATTTATTCTTGGGCTCATTTCCAGCATTCGGTTACTGTAGGATCGAAAGTATGTCTAGAGGGGGGGGGGGTGATTAGACTACTTGACAATATAAAATTATGCCTTTTGACAAAGAACAGTTTTGGCGATTCACAATTATGATCAAGTCAAGCATCACCCTACACATGCAATTCTAGAGTATAGGCAGCGGAAAGTAAATTGCACATGTAGTAAAGAGAGGTGGAGAAGAGCAAGCGCAATTTTGGAGACGCGGTGATTTTTCTCGTGGTTCCGATAGGTGGTGCTATCGTACTTCCACGTTGATGGAGACTTCAACCCACGGAGGGTAGCGGCTGCGAGAGTCCACGGAGGCTCCACCCACAAAGGGTCCACGAAGAAGCAACCTTGTCTATTCCATCATGGCCTCGCCCACGGAGGCTAGCCTTACTCGGGGTAGATCTTCACAGTAGGCGATCTCCTTGCCCTTACAAACTTCTTGGTTCAACTCCACATCTCGTGGAGGCTCCCAGCGACACCTAACCAATCTAGGAGGCACCACCCTCCAAAAGGTAATAGATGTTGTTGATGATGATGAACTCCTTGCTCTTGTGCTTCAAATGATAATCTCCCCAACACTCAACTCTCCTCCTTGATTTGGCTGTGGTGGAAGAAAGGGTTGAGTGGAAAGCAACTTGGGAAGGCTAGAGATCAAGCTTCATATGGTGGGAGTGGAGCAACTTGATCTCAACACAAGGGTAGGTAGTTCTCTTCTCGTAAATGTAAGGTAGGAGTGGTAGTTCTTTCGATGGCTCTCTCCACGAATGAAGAGGGGTGGAGGGTATTTGTAGCCTCCACACAAAATCCAACCATTACACACATTTGACCAATCTCGGTGGGACCGAAGTTGACAACTCGGTGAGACCGAAAGTTCAAATCATGTGAACGTTGGGATTTTCGGTGGGACCGAAAATACAAACTCGGTTAGTCCGATTCGTGCAAAGACAAGAGCTTGCTAATCTCGGTAGGACCGACTTCATCATCTCGGTGACACCGATTTGATGACAGAAGGTTACAGAAGCTTGGCAACTCAAGTTTCGGTGAGACCGAGTTCAGAATCGGAAAATCCGAGATTTCTAGGGTTTGGCTTTATGGCTGAGGTGGTTCATCTTGGTGTGACTGAGTTTGGAATATCGGTGGGACCGAGATTACTTATGAGTGTATATGGCAGTGAAAGTTGCTGATAGTTTAGGAGATGTATCACTAAGCACTTGAGCAACCAGATCATCATCATAACCTCATCCCCTTCTTATAGTATTGGCTTTCCTATGGACTCAATGTGATCTTGGATCACTAAACCAAAAATGGAGTCTTGAGCTTTTGCCAATGCTTGCCTTAGCATTTTGAGGGGTCCACTTCTTCAGTCCTTGCCATACCCATATCACTGAACTTTACAAATGATTCTCAAGTAACTATTAGTTCAATGATATATATGTTGTTATTAATTACCAAAACCACCCGGGATTAGTTGCACTTTCAATCTCCCCTTTTGGTAATTGATGACAACATATAGATCAAAGCTTCGACAAAGGATATAATCAATGAATAATATAAATCGCTTTGAGAAGTATGTGATAAGTAAGAGCTCCCCCTAAATTTGTGCATTATTTAAGATTTGCGTTTGAATGCAAATGCACAATCGATTAGGATCATGGGTCACTCTTCCATGTCACATACATCTTGGTGGAGCGCACAAAATGATAAGAATGAACAGCATGCACCCAATCACCAAGACATGAGTAAATGGTCATACAAGATAGGAATAGCATATGATAAGCATTAAGCACACATTAAAGCATAGTACGACCAAGCACTCATTAAGCACACATAGGAATGGTATATGATTCTACCTTAATGAGAATCAAACGTAGTATCAAACACACTGAATGTTTCAAAAACCAAAAGTATCTCAAAGAAACCGCAAAAGAACGAAAGAGCAAAAGCGACAACAACACTCTCTCTCTCTCGAAGTCCTATGATCTATACAATTTCTCCCCCTTTGGCAACAAGTTACCAAAAAGTTCGAAAAGGCATAGAGCTAAGCGTCACTGGGGACTCTGCTGGCGGCTCCCGTTTGGGTTGATGTCGGAGTGGATATGACAGCATCGGCGAAGACTTCAGCTGATGTCTCATCTTTGGAGGAGTAGTCCTTTGGAGCTGGAGCTGTAGCAACCGATGGAACTGTGGAGGTCTTTGAAGTTGTAGTCACAGTGTCGATCCTTTGGAATAGCAGTTGATCGGGTCTGTGAGGGAACTGGAGCGATCTGTTGATAAGCATCTGGACTAAGTCATCCTGCATCTCACGCATAAGCTCTTCCTTCTCACGCTTTGCTTCCTCAATGTCTGCCTCAAGCTTGTTCACGATTACTTGCACTTGATCGACTTCACATCGAGGCGTGGATCTTGTCCTCAACAATCTTCTCTAGGCTCTCCTGAGACTGTAAAATGCTGGCCAGGCGTTGTTCAATCCTTTGGGTAGCTTCAAGAATTTGCTCTCCGAAGCTCTTTGGCAACAACTTTCCTCTTGGGCTTTGAGGTGACCTCTTCCTCAACAACAAAATCTGAGTCTTCATCATCTGAGTTCCTCTTCTTTCTAGCCCTGGTGGCTGCAGAAGGCAAACCACTTGGTGTACTCCTCTCACCATCATCTGATGAGCTGCTAGGATCAGGACTAGTGCACCCTCTGGAATATCTGCAATGGGTGTCTCGACCTGTTACATTGTCACCGGCATCGACATGGCTGACAACCTGTGAATAGATAAGGTGTAGGCAGAGTAGAAGAGTCATCACAAACTGCAGAAGATTTTGCAAAAAAATGAGTTCAAATTTTAGTATTAGGTTTTCACAAAAGACATTTCGGTCAGACCGAGTTTAAAATTCGGTGAATCCGAAGTGTTTAAACAGAAGCTTTCACACCACTTTCGGTTGGACCGAAGTGGGTTTCGGTCCTGCCGAAAACACTAGGGTTTCACAGAATCATCATTTCGGTCACACCGATTTGCACAACTCGGTTGGACCGAAGGGTGCAGTGCAATGGCCATAGGCCAAATCAGTCATACCGAAAATGTAAAATCGGTCTCACCGAGATTTGTTCGGCGGAAACCTAACCCTAAAACTTTTACTCGAATCTAGTCCAAACGAACTAATCTGGTGTACAGGAAGATTTCAATCGTGGCAAGATTCTTGGCAAACCAAACGTGCATTGAATCGGAGATGGGAGCACGAGTGGGATCAAAACTCACCCTAACTTGGTGGAGTTTCTCTCTGGCGGCAACGGCGTGGAGAAGATGTCCGTTAGCGGCGACGGAGACTGGGCGAGGCGCATGACGACAGCGGCGGCGATCCGGAGACCAAGGCGGCGGCAAGAATGGGTGTGGGGGCGTTTGAAGGAGAAATCAGCGCGCCCCTCGAGTATATATACCCCTTTGTTTGTCGGTGGGACCGAGTTGTAAAACTCGGTGGCACCGAGATGGATAACTGCAGGGCAGTTATGCACTTCGGTCACGCCGAAAATCACAACTCGGTTCCACCGAGGTGAAAACCTAGGTCAGTCTAAATGCTTTCGGTTCGACCGAGTTTGAGTGAGTTGGTCTGACTGAAATCACTTAGAAGGTTTTGGAAGTTAGCCCTTGACGGATCGGTGGCTCCGAGTGCTCCTCTCTCGGAGGGTCCGAAAATGACTTGTTTAAAATTTGTGATGTAAGCATGAATAGAATTTGAGACAAGAAAGCATAGATAGCTAGGGGAGGTACTTAGGCATTCTTGTCCATCCATTTGGTCAGAAAAATCAAAACGACCAAAACAACAAATGGATGTCCTTGAATGGATAAAATCATGCATCCAACATGCTCACACAATAAGATAGCAAATGAAATATGTGTCAAACATGCACAATCAAAACTCTAGCTACTATCACACAATTTGTCGATGACTAGGTCATCTTTATATGAGTATATTGACTTAGGAGCCAAATGAGAACATTTGATCATAGGTCATACTCATCGTTTAAGCACAAGTGGGGTTACCACTTTTACATAAAGCATTGATGTGTTCACATCATTTGAAGATGCTTTAGATCAATTTTTAGAGCAAAGCTCCCCTAGATGTGAGAACCCTTTTAAAGGGTCAAACTAACCTTGGGTTGTCGTGAAGACTTCATGTAGATGTTGAAGATGTGGATGCTCAATGTTGATGAAGACCATCAAGAGTTGGGAGCAATCCTTTGGATTCGGGCACTTTCAATACCTACATGGGTTAGTCCCACAAGGAACAAACAAGGATATCCATGGACATAGATTGAAGTTCACAATAGATGATGTCCATGAAAGCAATGATTACCTTGTCCCTTGACTTACCAACAAGAGGGTTTGTGACTCCATGAACTAGTGCAGTGTGGAAGTTGATTGCACAAGTTTTTGCCAAAATGAATGTGAGTGAAGTATGTTGGCGGAGTCACCCTCAAGAACTCTCTAGTTCTTCTTCTTGGGATCCACATCATCTTGATGGGAATCCTTGGGGTTGTAGTTGAGCTTGACGAAGTAGAACTTGGCGTTTCCTTGGGAACCCACTTGACCATGGCTTGAGGTGCTTCAACAAATGCATCGATCTCCTCTTGAAGCTTGTCCTTGCCTTTTAGCTTGTGGTCTTGTGGTGGAAGGTCATCTTGAGCTTGTTCCACATTGGAAGAAGTAGGATCATACTTCTCCTTTTGAAGAACAAACTGTGGAGTAGGATATTGACCTTCTTCCCATTCAACACCCTCGGCGTTGAACTTTCGCTCAAAACCAATTCCTAGATTCTTCCGGTGCCTTCCTTGCTTGCGAACAATTTCCTCAAAGTTCTTGCTTCCGGCAAGGCTCTTGTAGACACCTTTCTCTATAATCCCTTTCAATAAACTATTTTCTTGCTCAAGTGTAACTTGGCTTGAAACATTGTTAGTGGAAACAAGAGAACTACTAGAAGCAACAACATTGGATTTAGCATGGTTATTGTTACTACTAGAGAAAGAATTTTTCTTATGCTTGTCATGCTTAATCTTAATGGGTGGCAAGAAATTTGACAAGAGAAGTCGTTTGGCAAGATATGAAGAACTCTTCTTTCGAAGATCGTCATTGATTGCTTTTAGAAACTCATGTTCTTGCTCTAGAGTGAGCTTCTCGAGCGTAGCTTCTCATGAGATCTTAGGATCTCTCTATGATCTTCTTGAGTTGTTTCATGAGCTAACTTAAGAGTGTTTAGTTCTTTAGTTAGACGCTCAATCTCCTTCATAGCATTGTCATTCGACTCTTCTCGACTGTAAGGACTACTAGCATGTTCATCATTACTAGGCTCACTAGATTTATCATGTAAGAGCTCATCTTCACCAAGCAAGTCATCCTCATCACTATCAAAGTCAATGAATTCAGGGTGTGATACCTTGGGGCCTTTAGCCATGAAGCATCTTCCAATTCCCTCATTTGGTGAATCAAATAAGTCATAGGAGTTGGAGTTGGAGGACACGAGAGCAAGACCGCAACACCTTCACCTTGGCTGTAGTCGGAGTTGGAGTGATAGCTTCTTTCGGATTGATTGTCGAGTCGGGCCGAGACCCATTCACCTACATGAGCTTGATGTTTTCTTCTTGTGTAGCTCCTTGATGACTTGTCTTTCCTCTCCTAATCCTTGCTTCTCCGAGAGGGTCTTCGTTCATAACGATCATCTCTACTCCTTCTCTCTTTCGAGGTGACTCATCTCTTGAGCTTCTTCTTCTTGGAGATTCTTCTCTTCTCTTGTGGGGAGCCGTACACTCATTTGAGTAGTGTCCGGGTCTTCCACAATTGTAGCAGTTTCGATCACGACTAGAAGATCTCTTTTCATCATATGATCTAGACTTTGAGCTTCTCTCTTTGCTTCTACTCTTGTAGAATTTGTTGAAGTTCTTGACCATTAGGCTTATCTCTTCATTGGAAACTAACTTCTCACTTGAGGTTGTGGGAGCATCACCTGTAGCTTTGTAAGCACCACTTGACTTGTTGTGAAGCTCTTCCTTATCCTTAAGTGTCATCTCATGAGCAACAATTCTTCCAATGACTTCGGTTGGCTTGAGATTCTTGTAGTTTGGCATCATTTGGATCAAAGTGCACACGGTGTCATACTTTCCATCAAAGCTCGAGAATCTTCTTGATGATGAATCGGTCGGTCATTTCTTCGCTTCCTAAGCCGGCAATCTCATTTGTGATGAGAGCAAGCCTAGAGTACATTTCAGCGACTCCTTCACCTTCCTTCGTCTTGAACTTGTCAAGTTGACCTTGAAGAACATCTAGCTTTGATTCCTTCACGGACTTGGTACCTTCGTGCATTTCAACCAAAGTATCCCAAATCTCTTTTGCATTCTCAAGACGGCTGATTTTGTTGAACTCCTCGGGACACAAAGCATTGAAGAGAATGTCACAAGCTTGAGCATTGTTTTGCAACATCCGCAATTCTTCCGTTGTAGCTGCGATCCGAACTTTTCCTTCCTCGAAGAATTCACCTTGCATACCAACACAAATAATGCCCCATGCGGCTGGGTTATGGCCAAGAATATGCATTTTCATTTTATGCTTCCAACTAGCAAAATTTCTACCATCAAAGTAAGGACCTCTCTGAAAATTACCCTCACTAGGCGCCATACTCTCCTAGGTTGTGAAACCAAGCTTATGGAGTCAATGCAATGGAAACCAATACAATGGAGACCAAAGCTCGATACCACTTGTAGGATCGAAAGTATGTCTAGAGGGGGTGATTAGACTACTTGACAATATAAAAATTATGCCTTTTGACAAAGAACAGTTTTTGCGATTCACAATTATGATCAAGTCAAGCATCACCCTACACATGCAATTCTAGAGTATAGGCAGCGGAAAGTAAATTGCACATGTAGTAAAGAGAGGTGGAGAAGAGCAAACGCAATTTTGGAGACGCGGTGATTTTTCTCGTGGTTCCGATAGGTGGTGCTATCGTACTTCCACGTTGATGGAGACTTCAACCCACGGAGGGTAACGGCCGCGAGAGTCCACGGAGGCTCCACCCACGAAGGGTCCACGAAGAAGCAACCTTGTCTATTCCATCATGGCCTCACGCCCACGGAGGGCTAGCCTTACTCGGGGTAGATCTTCACAGTAGGCGATCTCCTTGCCCTTACAAACTTCTTGGTTCAACTCCACATCTCGACGGAGGCTCCCAAGCGACACCTAACCAATCTAGGAGGCACCACCCTCCAAAAGGTAATAGATGTTGTTGATGATGATGAACTCCTTGCTCTTGTGCTTCAAATGATAATCTCCCCAACACTCAACTCTCCTCACTGATTTGGCTGTGGTGGAAGAAAGGGTTGAGTGGAAAGCAACTTGGGAAGGCTAGAGATCAAGCTTCATATGGTGGGAGTGGAGCAACTTGATCTCAACACAAGGGTAGGTAGTTCTCTTCTCGAAAATGTAAGGTAGGAGTGGTAGTTCTTTCGATGGCTCTCTCCACGAATGAAGAGGGGTGGAGGGGTATTTATAGCCTCCACACAAAATCCAACCGTTACACACATTTGACCAATCTCGGTGGGACCGAAGTTGACAACTCGGTGAGACCGAAAGTTCAAATCATGTGAGCGTTGGGATTTTCGGTGGGACGAAAATACAAACTCGGTTAGTCCGATTCGTGCAAAGACAAGAGCTTGCCAATCTCGGTGGGACCGACTTCATCATCTCGGTGACACCGATTTGATGATGAAGGTTCTGAAGCTTGGCAACTCAAGTTTGGTGAGACCGAGTTCGAATCGGAAAATCCGAGATTTCTAGGGTTTGGCTTTATGGCTGAGGTGGTTCATCTCGGTGTGGTGAGTTTGGAATATCGGTGGGACCGAGATTACTTATGAGTGTATATGGCGGTGAAAGTTGCGATAGTTTAGGAGATGTATCACTAAGCACTTGAGCAACGGATCATCATCATAACCTCATCCCCTTTTTATAGTATTGGCTTTCCTATGGACTCAATGTGATCTTGGATCACTAAACCAAAAATGGAGTCTTGAGCTTTTGCCAATGCTTGCCTTAGCATTTTGAGGGTCCACTTCTTGATCCTTGCCATACCCATATCAATGAACTTTAAAATGATTCTCAAGTAACTATTAGTTCAATGATATATATGTTGTTATTAATTACCAAAACCACCCGGGGATTAGTTGCACTTTCAGTTACTTACGGCCCATTACTGTCATTTTCGCCAAATTCAGCCTGTTGTTATAGTCGGCCCGTTTGTGGCCCGTTAATACGTTGGGCCGTTTTCATAGCGTCATCAAATACGGCCTATTAACGACGGCCCGTTATGGTCATCCCATGAACGGACGATTCCAACTCTAGCCCGTTTACGGCCATAATGCGATCATTATTGGCCCATGTTTGTGTCGATCATCTGACCCATTTAAGGCCCATTGATGATACGGCCCGTAGAAGGCCCATTGTGTCTACGGCCCATAGAAGGCCCATTGTTTCTATGGCCCGTAGAGGGCCCATTGTTTCTACGGTCGGTAGGAGGCCCAGTGTCACTACAGTAAATATGTAGCCCATGGTTATTCTGGCTAGTTTTAAAAAAATAGGTTATTGCGGCCACTAGCAAACCGCGGAAAAAGAACTGCATTGACTACAAGCAAACAAATAAACAAGACAACAAGGAAATAAATAAGCAAGCAACATACGCTAGGCTATCACGGCTATTAACATATTACATCCACTGGGCATCAAAGTTCGCCACCAGTGCAAATATAGGGAACAAAGCAGCATATCATATACAATGGTTCTCAAAGTTGGCGACCAGCGCAAATAAACGCTGCAGCAAAACAAATCCAGAACTGAAACAACTTCAAAAGATCTCAAGAAGCAATATCCTGGGTACCCATAATGCTGGCAAGATGCTTAGCAAGCTTATTAACTTTCTCTTTTTTGGCGCTTAAATCCTACAGCGCTTGATATTGCACCAGGAAGTATGCATCTGAATTCTGTAGGGACTTCCTCAGTCCTTCAGCTTCCTGTCACAACACATCTGATCGATGTCTTTCAACTTGAAGTTGAGACTCAAGAAGACGAACTGATTCAGGCAGCGAGTTCGAAGAGCTTGTGTCAGCAGTAGTGGCCAATAACTCGAACACTACATCAAGACAGGACTTTTGGGTTCTCTCACTATCATCAAGATATTTTTTATCAGCTTTCTTGGAGACCAATAGGGATGTCTCACTATCTTGAACCTTACCTGCATTACTTCCTTTACCATTGCATAACGGGGTACTGTTCTCCAATATTTTGTCCGTATTCTAAAAGAGAAACAAGCAGACGCATCACATGTTTACCATGTTGTATATGAAACTCATTTTGGTAAATGAGTCAAGTAGTAAAGTGGATACGATAACAGCATGAAACAAACATATATCTATGTACCATGGTCACTTTATGGTCTATATCATTCTAGTTTTTGTTGCCTTAAGATAGAGACACAATTCAAATAATATTTGTTCAAGACAAAGCAGAATAGATAGAATATAAGTGTGGGAAACTATAGAGCAATAACAACACTTGTAATGTGCATGACATGAGGACATAACTGTTTATTCAATTGAAACTAGAATCAACATAGAGCAGGTTACAACAGCAAACAGTTAAAGAAACAGGTTTAAAACATACCTATTGTGCCATTGGGGTTTCAATTCCATCCTTCAAATTTGAAAGTAGTTGGTATGAGTAAATACAGTAATGCAAGAGCAAAGGAGTATGAACCATAGCTACAGAACCTGACCTGAGAACAAATCTTCTTCTCCTTTAAGCGTTGAGTTGGGATTCGGAGTGGTGGTCCTCGTGCTTTGGGAACTGTTGTTCCCTTACTAACTGCTCGTGTTTAGGTGCTCTGTGGTGGAGACGGTGCTGTGTCAACTGGAACTGGGTTACTTTCTGCCGGGGTTGGGGTTAGAAGGGGTGTAGCTGGTTCTTTGTCCAACTGGGTAGGGGTACAATCTGCGAGAGTCTTGGTTATGTGTGGTGGATCTGGTCCTTGGGCAAGTACAACCGTGGCTCTATCTGCATCAACTGGTAGCACTATCTTTTCTGGAGACCGTGTTGTTACTCCCTTAGATACTGCCATCACCCTCTCCAATTCAAATGGCTGATAAACAAGAAAAGTAATTGAAAGAATAAGCATTGTATGATAGACAGGTGCAATGGATAGTGGGGAATAAAAGAGGGCATGAAATGATTCACATTTATGTTGTCTAACCAAACAGGATAGCATGACACAATTTCACATATATGATGGCTAACTAAACAGGATAGCATGACACAATTTCACATTATGATGGCTAACTAAAAAAGATGGAAAGACGTAGTTCAAAATATGATGATTATGTAAACAGGATGACATGATATAACTATATAATGTGTTTATTACATGCCATAATTCACATACATTCACGGATAGAATGCCATAATTCAAAATATGATGACTGTAAACACTAAACAGTATGAGATGATATAACTATATGATGTCTTTATTAAATGGGTTACCATGCCATAATTCAGATAGATGATGTGTATGTACTATGTAAACATGATGGCATGATATAATTCAAATATATGATTTATATAGTAAGCAAGTAAGCAGATGGCAATCCATATATGATGTAAAAACTAAGCAATGCAAGACAACATGCATGACATGGGTAATATAACCCTGCCAAGTTTGAGCATAGACTTCAGGGGAGAAATAGGACTGGTCATCAGTCTCTGAATCCTCCTCTGAGGAGCTCTTTGTAACCAGCAAGATGTCTGCTTCAGCAGGTAGCATTGTCTGCTCTGAATACCTTGTTTTCACTCCAGATACTTCCATCACCGCTTCAAATGGCTGATGCACAGGAAGAGTAGTTGAATATACAAACGTTGTCGACAAATGGAACATGGAATACAAAAAAATGATAGCATGATATAATTCACATACATGATGATTGGCTAAATAGCATGGCATTGCATAATTCACATATATAATGCCTTTGCAACAAGATAGCATTGCATAATTCGCATATATAATGTCTTGCAACAAGATGGCAATGCATAATTCACATATATGGTAATTACATGCTGAACGGGTGGCATTCACACAAAGCATGTCTAAACTAATCAAATGACATAGCAATGCAAGACACCATACACACGATATGAGCAACATAACCCTGCCAAGTTAGAGCATACACCTGGGGGGGGGGGAATCGGACTTGTCATCTGTCTCTGAATCCTCCTCTGAGGAGCTATCCGTAACCAGCGAGATATGCGCTTCGTCAGATAGCATAGCCTGCTCTGAAGACCTTGTTTTCACTCCAGAATTTTCCATCACCATGTCAAATGGCTGATGCACACCAAGAGCAGTTGAATGTACTAACATTGTTGACAAATGTAATATGTAATGAAAAAAGGATGACCTAATATAATTTACATATAAGATGACTGGCTAAGCAGGATGGCATTACAAATTCACATATATGATGCCTGGCTAAACAAGATGGCATTGCATAATTCACATAAACGATGAATAAACTAAACAAATGGCATTCACACAAAGGATGTCTAGACTAAGCAAATGACATATTTGATGTATAAAGTAAGCAATGCAAGGCACCATATGCATGATATAACCAACATCTACATGCCAAGTTAGAGCGAAGACCTCAGGGGGTAAATAGCAGTGGTCTTCTCCTTCTGAATCCCCCTCAGAACAGATATTTTCCTCTCGATTACAATCCGAAATGGGTAGAGGGGGGCTGCCTTTGCGCCTACCATGGAGCGACATCTGCATGAAATTTTATTGCCACGCAGGGATCGTCTCTTTTTCTCTATATGTTCAATTCCATTGTTTATAATAAATGTCATGCATAGGAATAAAACATTGTGAGATTATGTAAGGAGTGCATGCAGAAATCCAGCGTGATGGTAGCAACCTGTGGATAGACCCAAAACTAATAATAGCAGGCAGATAATGGCTTCAGTTAAAAAATACAGATAATGGCTTCTTTACTGTTTGTTTCTCACCCAACATGAAACTCATAGTAGACACCGGAGATTAACCAGATAGTAGATAGATACTATTGATTGCGGCCCCGATATGTACCCCACAACCATTTAAAAACTCAAGTTTGACCATTAGTTTGGAGCTGACTTAGGGTCTAATCGGTGAACACGATGGTAAAGTAGCATGTAATATTAAGCGATGCATATAAGCAGACATGAAAGAGTGTGACCTCTCTTGCGGACCCGTGTAGTCCTCGAGGTCATCCGCTCGGTTGATGATGGTAATGCAGTTTTCATGGCTGCCGGTGGCGGGGAAGAAGATCTAAAGGCGAAAAGACAGATCTGAGGCCGATCCTCTTTGTCTTTGGACCCTTCATCATTGGCAGCTGAGCTGGGGTGGACGACAATGCTTGGCGAGCGAGGCAAACCACGCAAGGTTTTCTTTGACAACTATCTGTAAGAGAAGTAATTCTGTGAGGGCTCATTTGAATTGGAGGATTCCAACAATGCAGGGATAGGAAATAGACAGGAATAGGATAGGAAAGCACGTGCATAACAGAGAATTTAAAAACACAGGATTTCTGCCAATCTGGGTGTTTGATTCACAAGAATTGGAAGATCACAGGATGCAAAGAAGCATGGTGAGATTAAGTCAAACCACAAGAAAATGTACGGTTATAATGCTATTATGCTACTATCTCTTAGTCTTGTGCTTCATGAATGGAATTTTAAAAGGAGGACAAGTGAAAATAAAATTCCTACATTTTTTCTTTCAAGGAGACACTAAAGGAACAAATCCTACAGTTTTCCTTTGCTCCATTCCTTTGAACCAAATTCATGAATAGTAGTACCATAGGAGACTTTCCAATTCCTATGTTTTTCATTCACTTTTCCTTTCAAGCACTGGCGATTCTAGTAGGCAGGCTTGAGCAAGGAAAAGCCTACACTAAAAAATGTTTTTGTGCTACTTCTATTACTTGGACCCAGGCCACTGCCCTACTAGCTCAACTCCCAGGGCCATGGACAAAGCATAGCTCAAACGCGCAGAGATAAATAAAGATGGCGTTCAAGAGAGTCCATCACGAATAGCTAAGTTGCTTGGTACCTCACTGCTTGTCATATAGTAGGATAAAATAATTGTATTTCCTATTACTACGTGTGCATAGTGGACAATATATATAACATGTAGAGTAAAAAGAGATGCAACAAGTGTACAACATCTTTGGCGAAGCCATATCGATCTCGGCATGATTGGGTTGGCCGGTGAGGATGCTCCGGCTGACTTGGCTGTGATGGAGGGTTTCGTCGTTGGAGCAGCTCCGGTGAGTTGTACGACGCCGAGGCTGAAGCAAGACAAGAGAGACAACATTAACCTGAGTGGAATTCTAATAGCATCTCCAATAGATGGCCTAAAATACATAACCACAAAGTGCTAGATGTAAAATACATCAGCCGCTCATCTCTGAACTTAACTATCGAAACTGAATTTAACTGTCGAAACAGAACTTAACTGTCGAAACTGAATTTTGCTTTGTCGAAACTGAATTTTCTTGTCGGCCGAGCGCACTAGCAAGATGAGGCTACACGTTAGTCGACTGACTTTTTCATCTCTGGTCAGTCGATTTTGCAACCATTGGATATGAAATCAAGGGCCCACTGTTCATCTTCAACCTCCACCCCCCCTGAGCCGCCAGCCCCCACCGGCCAAACAGCCGCCCCCCGCCGCCTGCGGTTGGCGGTGTGCCGCCCCGCCCTCCCCGAAAACACTCTCCACCGCCGGTCCGCCACCACCCCGGCCATCCCTCTAGGGACCCCCATGCTGAGCTTTTTCTCCGGCGATCCCCACGCCACCGTCCCACCACCGCCGGCGACCATCGGCCCCATGCTAAACCCTAAGATAGATAGTGGGGTACCTCTCCGGCGAGCCCCCTTCCCGCTGTGGCTGGTTCTTCCTTAACTCCGGTGAGCCCCCGACCCCCTGAAATCGACTGACCCAAAAGTCGATCCAGTCGACTGAAGTGTAGCTAAATCGGAGCAACATCACAAGCAAGAGCAAGAGCAAGAGCAGTAGTGCGAGCAAGAGCAATAGCAAGAGCAGACCAGGCAGGGGACCGAGAGCAAGAGCAGAGCAGCAGCGCAAGCGAGAGCTAAAGCAGCAGCAACTCCTACTGATGTGGACGTCGCCACCGAGGGAGCGACGCCATGGAGGAAGTGGCCGGCGACACCGCCGTGGATGGAGCCACGTCGTGTTGGCTCGGGACCGAGCGCCGGCAGCACAGTGAGATTGAATCAAGAAGAAAATGCGGCGATTAGTGTACAACCTCTTTGGTGGCGCCGATTAGGCCACAACTTCATCCGAGGAAACGGTGATGATGATGCTATTCCGGTGTTGCAGGTGAAGACGATGGTGTGGGAATGGAGGTGGCGCGAAAGATGAGGGGAACGTTGGGGCATCTCCTTGGAGGTGGAGGACGCATGGGCGGAGCCCATTGGGCCTTCCCGTATGCACAGGAATACTGGTCCAAAAATTGGCTAGTAGTACCTATCTAAAAGAAAAGGCCCAGTGCATCAGGGTGGCCCAGGAATGGTGCATCAGGGTCGGCCCAACATAGCAGTACGCACCCACGCACGACTTACCGATCGACCTCCTCACGTAGTCACGTCACGTACAGCTCCTCCACTTAAAAGAAAAAACATACTAAACTAATCGATCCATCTCCTGTTTCCCTCAAAAAAAAACAACCAATCGATCCATCGACTATCGATCGATTAGATTTCCGCGTACGAAGCCAGTCTACCTCTCGCGTATCGCCGTCCGCCGCCGCATAGACGGCCAGATAGGCGCTAGCGGCAGGGCGCCGGCTGCCGGACGCCGCATACCACACAACAACGACGGTGAGCCGCTAACGACAGGACACACGCGAGCGACGCTGCACGCCGCCGGCCGGTCCGGAGCTCGGTAATTAGTGACCTTTCCAATCTTTAATCTTTGTCCCTATACACGTAATTGGGGTATATTCATCTGCCGATACAAGTCCGAATGTCGCATTTGTAATTTGTTATTTGTCAAATACAGATACTATGGAGAAGTTTCTTCTCAAAAGAAAAGCATCATCACAGGATGTTCCGGAAGAAATAAATTGGGAAGAGGAGATTCAATATGATCCGGGCAAGAGAAAATTGATAGAGCATTATCATCCTAATTTAAATGATCTGGTAAGAAGGAAGTATTTGTTGAATGGACCTTGTCAGCCAAGAGAGATTGATTTTGAATCCTCCGATTTTGGGGGTAAACAGAGAAAGTTCAATCCTGAATGGTTTGATGAATTTGAGAGTTGGCTTGAATACAACGAAGAGAAGAAAAGGGCATATTGTTTTCCTTGCTTCTTATTTAGGGATCATAGTCAGAAGAAAGAAGCTGGATATGAGGCATTCGTTGTGAATGGTTGGAAGAGCTGGAACATGAAATCAAGGTTAAAAGAACATGTTGGTGAGGTGGGCAGTGTCCATAATCAAGCAATGAAAAAATTACTTGATTTTCAGAAAAAAGATCAACACATTGATGTTGCTATGCAGGTTCAAGGTGAAACTTTGAAGGTTGCATATTTTGCTCGATTGAATACCGCTATTGACACATCTAGACTATTGTTGAAGCAAGGGTTGCCTTTCCGGGGACATGATGAGTCAAAGAACTCGCAAAATAGAGGAAACTTCTTGGAAGTTCGTGACTTCTTAGCTGAGCATGATCCAGTTGTACGCAAGGCTGTGGGAAAAGATGCTGCAAATAATTCTCTTATGTTTGCTCCTGAAGTCCAGAAAGATATTGGTGAAGGTTTTGCGCATGTGATTGTGCAATCTATTCTGAAAGAAGTTCGCAATAATGTGTTTTGTTTGCTTGTTGATGAGTCTAGAGATGTCTCTGGCAAAGAACAAATGGCCGTGGCCTTAAGGTATGTTGATAGTTCCGGGGATTCTAAAGAAAGTTTTGTTGGTCTTGTCCATGTGAAAGAAACAATGTCTTCATACCTCAAGAGTTCAATTGATTCTCTTTTTACAAAATATAAACTGAGTTACAATCAAGTTAGAGGACAGGGGTATGATGGTGCTAGCAATATGCGAGGTCAATTTAATGGCCTCAAATCATTGATCATGAGAGAAAGTAGCACATCTTATTATGTTCATTGCTTTGCTCACCAGCTTCAATTAGTTGTTGTGGCTGTGGTAAGAAAGCATAAAGGAGTTAGTAATCTCTTCAGCATGATTTCTACCTTGCTAAATGTTGTGGGTGGATCTTCCAAGCGAAGGGACATGATTAGAGATATTAATCTTGAAGAAATGAGAAAGGCTTTAGGGTGTGGACAGCTTACAACAGGAACAGGATTAAATCAAGATCAATGTCTTCAAAGGCCCGGAGACACTCGATGGGGTTCCCATGCTAAAACACTTAAGAGTTTGCTTCACATGTTCAGGTCAGTTGTTAAAGTTCTAGAATTTGTGGAAGAAGAAGACACTGATAGAACAAATAGAGACCAAGCAAATGGTCTTCTAGTGTATTTTCAATCTTTTGACTTCGTATTCTATTTGCATCTTATATTGACAATCCTCATGACTACAAACACATTGTCATTAGCATTGCAACGGAAGGATCAAGCCATAGTAAATGCCATGAAATGTGTGAAGTCAACTAGAATTGTTCTGGATGAACTAAGAGAAAATGAATGGGAATCTATGCTAGGTGAAGTTCATGTGTTTTGTGAGACACATGATATTGTAGAGTTGGACATGGAAGAAGCATATGTTAATCCAAAAAAGAGAAGGCAGGTAACTGGAATTACCAACAAACATCACTATCAAGTGGATTGTTTCAATGATGTTTTTATTGGCTAGTTCAAGAGCTTGACAATCGGTTCAGTGAGACATCCACTAATTTGCTTGTTTGGTCAGCGGCTTTGAGTCCAAGAGACTCATTTCGTGATTTCAATTTGGAGAATCTTATGAGTTTGGCTAAACTATACCCTCAAGATTTTGATTACGGGGAATTGAGGATCCGGATAAGGATCTACGCCTCTATATTGGCGATGTACGCATACAGATGATAGTTTTTCCAACATAGCAACAATCAGAGCTTTGAAAAAATGGTGCGACAGGAGGCACATTGTGTATCCTTTGTTTTATCGGTTGTTGAAACTAGTAATTGTCTTGCCTATTGCCACAACTACAGTTGAGAGATGCTTTTCAGCTATGAAACTGGTCAAAACCTGCTTGCGCAGTCGCCTCAATGATGATAGTTTGAGTGATGATCTTATTTGTTATGTGGAGAAAGAAGAAATGAAAAAGGTCACCAATGCTCAAGTGGTTGAGTATTTCATGGCTCGGAGGAACAGAACGTACTAAAGGTAACTTTCAATTTTTAGTCATTTAAGTACTTTCATTCGACCATCTTAGTATACTCTACTAGTATGTTTAATTCTATTTGTATCTTGTAGGTTATTGAACCTTATTGTCCGATGATGTATTTTGGGATTTGGAAATGCAGCATGATCTTTTTCAAGTAATTTTGAACCTTGTTTTATTATTATAGTAAGCATTTTGATGGCTACCTTTTATTTTTACAAACCGCCTTCTTGTTATATCCAATAATGTGTGCTAGAAGTTATGAAACACACATTTATTTAATATAGTCATTGCTTAATTTTTTAAAGCTTTGTTAAAGTGGTGCATCGGGTAACATTTGCTCCAGCTCCGCCCCTGGGAGGACGGGGTGGTTGAACCGGCGGGACGACCAGATCCACAACGGATCCTCATCCGGTATGGTGGATGAGGGGCGTCTAGGTGTTGCTGTGGATGACATCATAGGGAAGAGGCTCCAACTGGGTGGCGGACGGAGGAGGGTGTTGGGCTTCGCGGGTGTTCCCGGCCTCGATTGACGAATGGGTGGGAGGATGGGATGGGAGTGGGGAACCATGGCTTAGGGACGCGCTTGTCCGAAATGTGGGGTAAGTTACGAAAGTACCCCCACCGATTTGAGGCGGTTCTTTCGGTTCAGGGGCTATCACGGGCATTTCGCGTGTCGGGATTTCACAGGAGGTGGGAGTTTTCACACACATTGTAATTTTGGAATAGCAAGGCGCGGGTTGAGATGGAGGGTGTTGTCGGAGCACAACGAGACAAAGATATATCTTAAATATTTCGAGCTAACAAGGCGCGGGTTGAAATTTCCGGACAAGCCTAACGTGTACTGTACCAAATCAATTCGCACTACAAATGTCATTCAAAACTTTGAATTCATGTTATGTTCAATTAAAATATTTCGCTACGTGTATAATGCATGCGACCTACTACTCAAATGAACGTTTTAGTGCATTCCAAACATATATACTACCGCTTCAATATGAACAAAATTTGAATTTGTTTCTCTATTTGAATAAGATCTGCAGTAATGATTGTTGTGAAGTCAAAGCATTTGAATTCGTTTCTCTGTTTTAATAAGATCTACAATCATCATTATTGTCAAGTTAAACCATCGTTTGTGTATTATCTTCACAGCACACCACATGATTAGTCTCGAGTTACATATGAACTATGTGTACTATATGAACTCAAACTCGATTTTTTGAATCCACTTTATGTTGATTTCAAATCACATTACATTTCTAGCTCTAGCTAGATCTTCATAATCTAAACCATGTCTCATATGTATAATGTGTTTATCACGTTATGTATGGTGCCCCGCCCCCTACGCCTACAAGTATTTAGATGTGAGTTTCAAACACCACACATTACCACAAATTCAAATAAAATGTGAGAATGTTTGATATATAGTATTGTTTAGATTGTTCGATATTTAGTTGTAAGCTGCAAACGCCATACATTATGACAAATTCAAATAAAATGTAAGATCGTTTGATGTATAGTATGGTTTACGTTGTTCGACATTTAGTTGTGAGTTGCAAACACCATGCATTATCACATTATGGTATAACATGTGCAAAACCACAGCACGCGTATCACCGCTATATTCATGCATGCATATGTTTAATACACTATGATCTCCTATTCAAATATATGAATCCACTTTTATATCAAATTATGATCTTTGTTAGTCTCTTACACCCACACAATCCTCTAACCTTTGTAGCTACCACTAACTTTCTCTCGTGCATGCGCACGCCCTCCTCGCCCTCCCCTCCCTCAGCATTCTATCCATCGCGCACATTCATTTTTTTCTTTAGGTCGTTCTCCCAGAGTCTCCACAACTCCTTTCCGACACACACCGATTGATAAACCTCTACAGCGATGTCTGCCTACAACATACACACGCACCTTCAATCTCCTCCTTTATGTGTCCTTGCCTCGTGTCTCTCATACGGTCCCACACACGTGTAAACTCTCACCCCTCTTTTCATCGATCTCACAACCGCACACTCCTCCCCCTATCTAGCTAGTAGCCGGGCCTCTCGCACCACCTCCTAGCTCCATTCTCTCTGTCTATCCGTCTCGCTGGGCCTTATTTGCCTCTAACAAATGGACGTACACTGACCGATCTCCCGCTATACATATAGCTAGCTAGGTCCTTATAACTCATTTTACCCCACGCATCGATCGATCTACCTCATTAGTTATGTCTCTCCCTTCCTCCGACAAACAACAATTGATCTACCGATCTAGTAAGCCTCTCCCACCATCTTCGAGAAGCAACTCCATCACCCATCCAGCACTCTACCCCTCTCCCTCCCTCTCTCTCTCCTCTCTCTCTGTCCCATCCTATTTCCCGTTCTTCAGTTATGTATGGATGTCGACCGATCTCCCTCAAGACATAGCTGGGTCTCTCCTTCTCAACACATATACGAGTCGTTCTACCTCTATAGTTAGGCCTCTGCCTACCCCTCCCCCACCCCTCCCCACACACACACCCGATACATCGAGCGCTCTAGTCATGTCTCCCCCCACACACAAACTTGACATGTGCCCTCTGATGTTCCGGTAGGTCAGTCGCCCTATATCTTTGACTTGCACACACACACAATTTTGATGGCTCTCTTCATCGATCTCGCACCCACCCACTTGATCCTCTCTTCGACTCTATCGATATCTATGACACATCCCTCTCTTCTCATGGATCGCCCGACCCTCTATATATGATATGGATAGGCCTCCATTTCACACAAATTGCATGCAAAATTTTGTTTGAGATGTCATCGACACATATTCCCACAAATACATTCACGAAATCAACCCCCCCTCCAAAACAAAAAAACACTCACGAACGCGGTTTGTATCTCTCACACACACCCACATAGATGGGGGACGTGCACGAAGAGAAGAGGTGCACGCAAGGCGCACGTAATCCCGTCTCTTTCCCAACCACACCCGCGCGGGTACACGCTGGAGCTCATTTCTGTACGAAAAGGCATCCCACATGGTAATTTGGCACGTGTACTGGTTGTCCACTTGGTGGAGGGAGGATCGCATACCACGGGTGAACAAACAAATTGCAACTTGACGCGTTATGTTAAAAAAGAGGCAAACCATGTGGGTCCTACCTTAGAGGCATGGCTCTATACACTGGAGTACTTTTGATGTGTCCCGTCAACTCGCATAACGAGGAGAAGCTTGCTTAGTACGCTGTCTCCCCCGCCCACGGGCGCGGTGGCTCACAGGATGAGGTGAAGCTTGCTTAGTAATGTACGCCTTAGGCCCGCTCCCTCGCCCACGCGCGCGGTGGCTCGCAGGACGAGGAGAAAATTTTACTACTCCCACCGTTTACTCCTCGTCCCTACTACCTTGGTTAGAGAGATTATCATATTGTTTGCAATATATATGTCCTTTAGTAGATTTCAATATGAACTACTAGTACATACTCCAAACACTGATGTATATAGACGTATTTTAGAGTGTAGATTCACTCATTTTGCTCCGTATGTAGTCCATATTGAGGCCCTATTTGGTTCATAAGTCCTAGGGCTTTTTCTAGTCCCAACCAAAAAGTCCCTCCTCCTTAAAAAGTCCCTCCCTATTTGTTTTCAGGGACTAAAAAGTCCCTAGTCCCTCTGTCGGTGTCAAAACCGGCGGATCTCGGGTAGGGGGTCCCGATCTGTGCGTCTCAGGCTGATGGTAACAGGAAGCAAGGGACACAATGTTTACCCAGGTTAGGGCCCTCTCGATGGAGGTAAAACCCTACTTCCTGCTTGATTAATATTGATGATATGAGTAGTACAAGAGTAGATCTACCATGAGATCGTAGAGGCTAAACCCTAGAAGCTAGCCAATGATGATTACGATTGTAGTTGTGATCGGCCTTGTGGTGGAATTGTCGCGACAGATGTCCTCTTGCAAGGACTTAGTCGTGGAGCCATTGCAACTAGGAAGCTTAAAGGGGTTAATTTGGGACAAAGGACATGGGAGATTGATACTAGTTCGGCCCCTTACGGTGAAGGTAAGGCCTACGTCTAGTTGGGTTAGTATTGCTTGATGTTTCGATGACCAGGGAGCGAGATACGCTATGCCCGGTTCTTGATGAGTTGTTTCTTGCCCTAAACCGCTAGCGGGTCGTCCCCTTATATACACGGGTGGACGCCCAGCGGCCAACAGAGTCCCGGCCGGCTCATAGACAGTGTCCGGCTCAGTGACTAGTTAATTCTACCTTATGTTACAAGTCATGTCATCATGGCGGTTTACCACTATGGGCCTCGAGCCGCCTGTGGGCCTTAGACCCTTTATTGAACCGCCATCTTCATGATTGGTATTGGGCTTCTTTCTGGTGAGTCTTCTTTGCGTAACCCGGCCCCTCCTGGGCGGCTTCACACAAATAGTTATATCCCCAACATTAGGCCCCAGATTGATTTGAACCGGTTCATGTCAATCTTAAAATACCTTAAGAAATAAACCTTCTGCCTTCTGCCTGTGCAAAGGTTTTTAACCCATCATGACGTCATCTTCTTGATCCGCATTAACCCATCGTGACGTCATCTTTACTTAAATTCATATTCTACTCCACCATATCCTCCAACGGATCTCTGCTTTTACCGACCGTTCCGAAAACCGAGGCGTCGGGGCCGCTGGATAATAATGTTTGGTCTCCTCGTTTCTCGCGCCGCCTCAGTCGGTCTTCCCTTATAAATAGGCACGACCTAGGTCTTCCATTCTCCCCCCTTTCGGTCATCCTCTTCCTATTGCTGTATCTCTGCCACCCGTGCTCCGCCGCCGCCGCCATCGAGCTCCTTGTCTTCACCAACTCAGGCCGCTGCATCAACCTGAATCTAACCAGAGATCAACGGCGAACCTCCGTAGCCCGTCCACATCCGTAAGTTCCCTTCTTTCTTTTTCTTAGATCTGCATTGGAGCTTCTTTGAGTTCGTCGGTGTTCTTCGCCGCCCGCGGCGAACCATTGATGTTCTTCACCTTCGATGCCCTGTTCAGATCGTTGAACAACATAAAACTGCTGTGGTGACTGCTTTACGTTTATCCCGAACATATATAGATCTCCTTTCTTTTGTTCAGAGGCTTCCTTCGAGTGGATGAACTTCTCTATACTGATTAAGATCTAGAAATTTTTTCTTTTTAGAACGACCGTTTGATCCAAAACAATAATTGCAGCTTGTGAAATCTGTTTGTTCCACACTTAGTCAAAAACTGCCTCTGTTGAATTTGTTTAACCATGGTAGTCTATGTAGCCAGTTTATGACAACACCGATTGTCAGTCTTGCTTGCTTCGGGCGACCTTTAAGAAAATTTAAATGCCCCTGATACCTATAGTGGCTTAATATCATTGCATAGTTACCTATATGTCATTAGGCCCTGTCTTAAGCCGCCATTTTGAATAGACTTAAAAATACTTTCCTTCCAGATTAAAGTTGAACCGGAGCTTCTTATTTTGTCGTAGGCTTCCACTTACGCCATGGCACCTAAGGCTCCCAACGCTCCTGTGACCTGTAATTGGGTCCAATCCATTGTCACATAAAGCAAATTGTCTGAATTTGTGAAGTCTGGTCACCTGCCCAAGAAGGAGGTCCTGTTTTATCGTGCCCCTGACCCGTCCGAGGAGAAACCTCAGCCCAAAGAAGGGGAGGTGACAGTTTTTTCGGATCATATGAGCCGGGGATTTGCTCCACCCGGTTCAAAATTCTTCAGGGATGTTTTGCATTTCTTTGACCTTAGACCTCAAGACATTGGACCCAACTCTGTGTCAAATATCTGCAACTTCCAAGTTTCTTGTGAAGTGTACCTAGGAGAAGAGCC
Source organism: Aegilops speltoides (assembly GCA_021437245.1). NCBI lineage: Eukaryota > Viridiplantae > Streptophyta > Magnoliopsida > Poales > Poaceae > Aegilops > Aegilops speltoides. Next base: position 128,674,818 of record CM038141.1, read on the forward strand.
CAATCTTCTTTTGTTCAGAGAGCTATTCTATTTAAACCGGCAGAATGAACGTGCCAATGGGCCCAGTCTTGAACTTGGTGGCATCTCGATTCAGCGGCGGAGAGACTGCCTTTTTCCTTATGTGAACTGCCGAGTCATCCAAAGGATTGGAATCAGACGTGGTTCTACTGCCAGGACACTTCTCCGGCTGGGGAAAATCCTCTGCCCGGCTTTTGCGCCTAGCGCCTTGAATCCAACCACCCGCTGCCGGATAAACTAACTGCTGTTGAACGTCTGCCACTCGCTCCCACCATTAGAAAAATCAAAGCACTTTTGGGAAATGGCTTAGATGGCATCGACCTGGTCCGAGTCTGGGTCACTTGGCGAGTGCTTCCGTTAAGCCACCGCCCCAGCTTAATGTGCACTTACTCAGGCGAGAGGAATGACCCACTGCATCATAGTCCCGACGACTTACCAGATGATGTGGTGGAGGCTACGACCCAAACGTTGTTGAAAGAGGGCATGGTGACTAGTAATGCCTTTGGCTTACTTCCTTTCTGCAAGAAGAACCCGGCCCCCGCAGTGAGTCATCAACCTCAATGAATACTCTTTACTATATTACACCTTGCTTTTACTCATAACCCCTTATCTTTTTTCACAGGCCGATGACAACTTCTGGAAGGTCAAGTATGACCATGAGGGGGCAAACAAGCCAAAGCGCAAAAAGAGCCAAAAGGAAAACCACCAAGACTGGAACTTCAAAAAAGAGGAAGCCAAGCGCTTCAAATATGCTTAAATTTGATGATACTGATGATGATGAAGAAGAGGTAACTTTCAACTCCCTTGACTCTTTATCATCACCTTACTGACATTAAATCTTTTCAGGAAGACACGGGGAACAGCCAAGCCATCGAGGAAGAGGTAACTATAATCTCCTCCGACTCCGAGCCCCCGCCGCGTCAGAAAATTCGAAGAGTAACCCGGAAAGTAAGATTTTCACATCCTTTGGCTTACCAAGATCCTCAATTTCTTTTGAAGCAATAGCAATTTGAAAGCCGGAGGCAGACTCGGACCAGCAAGGATATAGAGCTCTCCTCCGGCTTACCTGACGTAACCAGGAAGCGTCGGACTGAGGTTATCTCCGATTTACGTTATGTTTTACCTTTGGCGGGTTTAATTCGTCAACCTCTCAATTCATCTGACTCCAATTATCAGGATACCTCTCCTTCCTCCGGCAAGTCTATGCAATCTAACATGCCGGCTTTCAAAATGGCCCCCGGGTAATGTAATTTTGTTTACCTTATGCTTTACCTTACCCATGCTTTTGTACTCATCCTTCTGCCTTTGTCCACAGCGTGCAAGTGAAGCCCAGTAAGAGGGAAAAAAAGAGTAAGCCGTCCCAAGACCCGGTCGCGACTGAACCGGAGCTTGGTACGGCTGCTCCTGATAGCTCTACCCATCAGCCGCCGCCTGAACCAACCTATGACATTCCAGCACCAACCTCTGATCCACCCGCCGAAGATACTCTCAACAGCTTTGATAACCCGGAAGCTCCTAGCCTGGCCAAGACAATTGATCCAGAAGTTGAGATTCTGAAGACTCAGTTTGTTGAGCCGGGGCGGCCCACTATCCTTGCCAAGAGCTCTACTAAGGAGGAGCTTCTGGAACGCCGAAAGGCCAAACTAGACATTGCTGACTATACTCATTTGAGCATTGGAGAGATAGTCTCTGGCTATCTCAATCAAGTACACAGCAGACGTGACCTGGAAATTGACATGGTGAAGCAAATACAGCAAAAATCTGAGGCGTAACTTATGTTACTTTTCTTAATCATACTTACTGTATCAGCCCCCAAGTCTATTGCTTATGAATAAAGATGTTGTAGACTTAGAAAACTGCTTAGCACTACTTTGTCCGGTTTAGAAAGAAGATATTTAACCCGGTTGTAACATGATACCTTGAACTTGCGATACACATTAGCCCCCAAGTGTCAAGTATCTTTGCTTGCAAAGTGCTTGGGACTTAATTTCCATGAACCGGCATTGTAAGTTAAAATTCTTCATCATACATTAGCCCCCTATTGTCAAGTATCTTTGCTTGCAAAGTGCTTGGGACTTAATGTTATCTTACCATGATACTGACTATAACCCGGCATCAATGCAGGCCTCCATAAGTCAATTTGAGTCGGAGATTGCTGACCTAAAGAACCGTCTGACAGCTCAAGAACTTGAAATTCAAAAGGCCAACTCCAAATTTGAATTCAGCGTCTCTGAACAAGAGAAGTTGAAGAAGAATTTTGAGGCGGAGAAGAAAATCTGGGCTGATGAAAAGGCTTCACTGGTGACCCGGGCCGAGACGGCAGAGGCATTGCTTGCAAAAGCAACAGCGGAGCTGTCCGGCTTAAAGCACCAGATATCTCAAATGGTCTCAGCAATCTTTGGTAAGTTACTCATATAAACTTTAAACTTTGCAAACCTTCTTTCAATGATTACTTCAATTGTCACCTCCAGCTCACCTATGTTTAATAATGCAGGCCCCAGGAGCACAAACCTCAAGCAGAACATGTTAATCAAGCTGAAGGTGGTTTATACTCTGGTGGAATAGCTTTACACCGGGTTACAACGTGCTTTGGCTGTTGTAGCTTTACCAAATGACGTTCCTGACCTCCTCCAAGACGTGCTGAAGCGGCTTGCTGTACTGCCTCAACGGGTCCAAGATCTAAGGCGGGCGTCCCCAAGAGCCGGGGCCATAGCCGCGTTGAGCCGGGCGAAAGCATGGATTCCAGAACTATACCCGGCCGACCTCGCTCTTGGATACCTGAGTCTGAAAGAGGATGGGACCGTATTTGATGAACAGGATTTCACCGCCTGCGTCAAAGATATACGCCCCGTGGCTACTCTTATTGGGAACGACACTGATCTTACCAAATATCAGCCGGGTTATGACAGCGAGAATCGGAGAATCCCAACGCCTCTTTATGATGACATCAGCCTGATCCCTCCAATCCGTAAGCATACCTTTGCCCCTGAAGTCGACCTAGCCGGTTTAATAGATGATGAAGCTGAGTTTGAAGCCTTGAGTGGCATTGACTGGGCATCGTCCACCTTCCAGGACAGGGCAGCCGGCAGAGAGGCGAAGAAGGATAATCCGGATTCTTCAAGCCAACCAAATGAGTGAACCGCCAGGCGTTTATGACTTTGCGAAAGCAATGCCTCGTTATTCAGACCCGGGGAGTCTTGTAATAGGGTAGAAAAACCTCTCAATTTTTTTCATGCCTTCGCGCATGTTTATGGCGCTTAATGCTCTCGTAAGCCGCCATCTCTATGTACTTATAGCTTATGTTGATCTTTTATTTCCTTGATGTTAAATTTGCTTGCCTTATCCTGCATATAAAACAAGCAAAATTCCCTTGGCGATTTATCACATAGGGGGTCACATAAGGTATTGATAACCTAGAGTGCGAACCAAAACATCATATAAAGGCTGGTTTATGATTATATTTGTTAAACATAATCACAATAGCATACCTGCGATCCTTTTGGTAATCTCACCGATTTATGTGACCTAAATCATGAGGGTATGTTTAACTCCTGAATGTTGGAACATATGATATTCACCTGGCCCTTAACAATTAAAGTGACCAATATTAAACCGGTGGAACGAGAACCCCATAGTACTTTCAAGAAAGGCCTCACGATAGTCAAACATTTATACTTACAAAGTATGATGAATAATAAACAAAATTTGAAAGGCCTCTGATTCGAATACGATCAGTGAACTGTTCCAAAGGGGTTAAGCTAAGATTCGAATATGATCATATAGCCCCAAGTGGCTTTGGCAATGCCGATCAAGTGGGTATCAACAGCTATGTTCTCTTTGGTTCAAATACGACCTATGTTTGAACAGGAAGCCCCCAAGTGACCATAAGAGTTGTTTAATGATGCTGATTCGAATACGATCCATGTCAGACCCAAAGGGGTTAAGCTATGATTCAAATATGAACAAGAAGCCCCCAAGTGGGTTTGGCAGTATGCCGATCAAGTGGGTATCGACAGCTATGTTCTCTTTGGTTCGAATACAACCTATGTTTGAACAGGAAGCCCCCAAGTGATCATGGCTAGATTCAGATATGATCATAAGCCGGACCAAAGGGAAAGCCGGATTCAGATATGATCCGCTCCCTGTAGGTTGTTTCCACCACCTGATAAAGAAAACATATAAACCTTTGAGGGTGAAAAGGACAGAGGTCCTGCTTTATTGCTTTATATAATATATACAATGTCAAAATATATACATCTTGAGAGTCGGTGGCTCAATTATTGTAAGGCTAGAGATGAGCGATATTCCACAGTCGGTGGGTCTCCTCCTCCAACTTACGTGAGTCTTTGTGCTCTCGAACATCGATGAGGTAGTATGACCCATTGTTCAGATTCTTGCTGACCATAAAGGGTCCTTCCCAAGGTGGGGACAACTTGTGCATATCAGACTGATCCTGGATGAGCCGGAGCACTAAGTTGCCTTCCTGAAAGGTTCTGCTTCTAACCCGGAGGCTGTGATAATGGTGTAGGTCTTGCTGGTAAATCACCGAGCGGGCTATTGCCAAGTCTCGCTCCTCATCCAACAAGTCAAGTGCATCCTGACGAGCTTTTTCATTATCAGCCTCAACATAAGCCGCCACGCGGGGTGAGTCATGCCGGATGTCACTTGGCAGGACTGCCTCTGCTCCGTATACCATGAAGAGAGGTGTGTAACCTGTAGATCTGTTAGGCGTAGTGTTGATGCTCCACAGTATAGAGGGTAACTCCTCCACCCAACAACCTGGAGTCCGCTGTAAGGGGACCAAGAGCCGGGGTTTGATACCCTTCAGGATCTCCTGATTAGCTCTTTTCGCTGACCATTGATTGAGGATGAGCAACGGCAAAACATCAAGCCAGATATGTTCTCGTTGACAGAACTCTTCCATGGCACCCCGGGAGACATTAGTGCCATTATCAGTTATGATGCTGTGTGGGAAACCAAAACGAAAGATCACCTTTTTCATGAACTGAACTGCCGTGGCTGCATAACACTTACTGACCGGCTCTGCCTCAACCCACTTTGTAAACTTATCCACTGCCACCAGGAGGTGTGTCTTTTTATCCTTAGACCTCTTGAAAGGTCCAACCATGTCAAGCCCCCAGACTACAAATGGCCAAGTAATTGGAATCATCCTCAACTCTTGAGCCGGCACATGGGCTCGTCGTGATAATTTTTGACATCCGTCACATTTGCTGACTAGATCCTCCGCATCAGCATGAGCCGTCAGTCAATAGAAACCATGACGGAAAGCATTGGCCACAAGAGATTTTGAACCGGCATGATGACCACAATCTCCTTCATCGATCTCATGAAGTATCTCCTGACCCTCCGCAGGCGACACGCAACGTTGAAACGCCCTAGTGACACTGCGGTGATGTAACTCGCCATGAAGAATCGTCATAGATTTCGACCGCCTGATGATTTGTCTCGCCAAGGTCTCATCCTTAGGCAGCTCTCCCCGGGTCATATAGGCCAAGTATGGCACTGTCCAATCCGGGATAACATGAAGAGCTGCCACCAGCTGTGCCTCCGGGTCTGGCACTGCTAGTTCTTCCTCTGTAGGTACCTTGACAGAAGGATTATGCAAAACATCAAGAAAGGTGTTAGGCGGCACCGGCTTACGCTGAGATCCCAACCGGCTTAAAGCATTAGTCGCCTCATTCTTCCTTCGATCAATGTGCTCCACTTGATAACCTTTGAAGTGCCCATCCACGACATCTACTTCACGATGATAAGCCGCCATAAGGGGATCCTTGGAGTCCCACTTGCCTGACACCTGTTGGGCCACGAGATCTGGATCACCCAAGCACCTTACCCGGCTCAAATTCATCTCTTTGGCCATCCGAAGACCATGGAGTAAGGCCTCGTACTCAGCTACATTGTTAGTACAAGGAAACATAAGCCGGAGCACATAACAAAATTTGTCACCTCGAGGGGAAGTTAAAACAACTCCAGCCCCCGAGCCTTCCAACTGCCTGGACCCATCAAAGTGAATAGTCCAATATGTGTTATCCGGCTTCTCCTCAGGTGCCTGCAACTCTGTCCAATCATTGATAAAGTCCACCAAGGCTTGAGACTTAATGGCGGTACGTGGCATGTACTTCAAACCATGAGGCCCAAGCTCAATAGCCCACTTGGCGACTCGCCCCGTGGCCTCCCTATTCTCGGATGATGTCTCCCAAGGGCGTAACTTACCACGCTTATAGGATGACTTTGGAAGTATCTTGCTTCAGCTTCGGCTTGCCATAAACACTCCGTAAACAAGTTTCTGCCAATGTGGATACCTTTGTTTAGACTCAATGAGCACCTCACTGATGTAGTAAACCGGCCGTTGAACCGGATGCTCCTTGCCAGCCTCCTTACGCTCCACCACGATGGCAACACTGACGGCTCATGAATTAGCAGCCACATATAACAGCAACGGCTCTTTATCAATGGGGACGCAAGGACCGTGGCTCGATAACCGTCTCTTTAAATCTTCAAAGGCGATCGTCAAGATCACCCTCATAAAAGTGTCCGTTTTCTTCATCATCTGATACAGCGGTAGGGCCTTCTCACCTAACCGGCTTATGAACCGGATTAAATCAGCAACACGACCCGCCAGTTGCTGAACATCATTGATGCACGCCGGTTTAGCCAGAGAGGTAATTGCCTTGATCTTCTCCGGATTAGCTTCAATGCCTCTGTTTGAGACCAGAAAACCCAAGAGCTTGCCTGCAGGTACACCAAATACACACTTGGCCAGGTTAAGCATCATCTTATAAACCCGGAGATTATCAAAGGTCTCTTTCAAGTCAGATATCAAGGTTTCCTTCTCTCTGGACTTCACCACGATGTCATCCAATAAGCATGAACATTGCACCCAATTCGATCGTGTAGACAGTTCTGTACACATTGCTGATAAGTCGCCTGAGCACTCTTGAGCCCAAATGGCATAGATACATAACAGAAGGCTCCAAACGGAGTGATGAAAGCCGTCTTCTCCTGGTCCTTAACTGCCATTTTGATCTGATGATAACCAGAGTAAGCATCCAAAAAGCTCAAACGCTCGCAACCCGCCGTAGCATCAATGATTTGATCAATACGGGGGAGAGCAAAGGGATCAGCCGGACAAGCCTTATTTAAGTCCGTGTAATCCACACACATCCGCCAGGAGCCGTTCTTCTTGAGCACGAGCACCGGGTTAGCCAACCACTCCGGGTGAAAAACTTCAACACTAAACCCAGCCGCTAAGAGACGGACGACTTCCTCCCAATAGCTTTCCGTCTCTCTTCGTTGAACCGTCGAAGAAACTGCCTGACCGGCTTATACTTCGGATCAATATTGAGAGTGTGCTCAGCGAGTTCTCTCGATACACCCGGCATGTCAGCAGGTTTCCATGCAAAGATGTCCCGGTTCTCACGGATGAACTCGATGAGCGTGCTTCCCTATTTAGGATCCAAATTGGCACTGATACTGAACTGCTTGGATGAATCATATGGATTGAAATCCACAAGCTTGGTTTCAGCAGCCGACTTAAACTTCATCGCCGGGTCATGTTCGGTGGTTGTCTTCTTTAGAGAGGTCATATCCGCCGGGTCAATGTTGTCTTGATAAAACTTTAGTTCCTCTGCTACACAAACAGACTCAGCATAAGCCATGTCGCCCTCCTCACATTCCAGGGCTACCTTTCGACTTCCATGCACGGTGATGGTGCCCTTGTGACCCGGCATCTTAAGCTGCAGATAAACATAACACGGCCGTGCCATGAACTCCGCATAAGCCGCCGCCCAAAGCAGAGCATGATATGGACTCCTGATTTTGACCACCTCAAACGTCAATTTCTCAGCCCTGGAATCATACTCATCTCCAAAGGCCACTTCCAGTTCAATCTTGCCAACTGGGTAAGCCGACTTACCAGGAGCCACTCCATGAAAAACAGTGTTGGACGTCTTCAAATTCTTATCAGTTAACCCCATGCATCGAAAGGTCTCATAATAGAGGATATTGATGCTGCTACCCCCGTCCATGAGTACCTTAGTGAATTTATATCCACCAACCTGAGGTGCTACCACCAAGGCTAACTAACCCGGATTATCAACCCGGAGGGGGTGATCTTCCCTGCTCCATACAATGGGTTGTTCTGACCACCTCAAAAAATGGGGAACCGCCGGCTTAACAGAATTCACGGCCCTCTTATGAACCTTCTGGTCACGTTTGCACAAGCTGGTGGTGAACACGTGATACTGCCCACTATTCAGCTGCTTCGGATGGCTTTGATAACCCGACTGCTGCTGTTGTTGCTCCCCTTGACCATACTGCTGTTGATTATAACCGCCTTGATGTCCCTGAAAGCCGGAACTTGAACTGCCGCCCAGGCCATGAAAGCCGCCAGCTTCTGAGCCGCTGCCCGACCCATGATTGCCATCAAACGTGTTGGAATTCTTAAAAGCCTTCATGATCGCGCAATCTTTCCATAAGTGGGTGGCGGGTCGTTCCCGGGTGCCGTGTCTCGGGCAAGGCTCATTGAGTACTGCTTAAGAGATGGGCCTGACCCGCCAGATCGAGGGGGCGGTTTGCCCTTACGTCTCTGATTGTTACCCTGTGCATTGGCGTTGGCTACAAACTCTGGGTTACCCTCCGCCTTACGCTTATTGCCTCCTTGATTCATCGGGTTATGTTGCTGACCCTTTCCATTGCCATTCTTCTTTCCCTTCCCTGTCTTTTCCTCATCAGACGCGGGATCCTTGGTACTATCAGAGTCGGCGTATTTGACTAAAGCTGCCATCAGCATACCCATATCGTTGCAATCATGCTTAACGCACCCCAGTTTCTGTCTCAGCGGCTCAAATCGGCAGTTCTTCTCCAACATGAGGACTGCAGAGCCGGCATCCATCTTATCAGATGAATGTATTATCTCCTTGACCCGGCGCACCCAATGAGTTGTGGATTCACCCTCCTCCTGCTTACAATTTGTCAAGTCCACAATCGACATGGATTGCTTGCAAGTGTCTTTGAAGTTCTGGATGAATCGAGCCTTTCGCTCTGCCCATGAATTAATGGAATTGGGCGGCAAGCCCTTTAACCAAGACCGGGCCGTTCCATCCAACATCATGGTGAAGTACTTAGCCATTGCCGCATCGCTAACCTCCAACAGCTCCATGGCCATCTCATAACTTTCAATCCACGCTCCGGGCTATAAGTTGGCCATGTAATTCGGCACCTTTCGAGGTCCCTTGAAGTCCTTGGGTAGGCGTACATTATGCAGAGCCGGCACCAAACAAGGAACACCGCCGGTTCTAGTAGCCACTCCCGTCTCAACGGAAGTCGTCGGATACTCTGGGAAATCTTGATGAGCTGTCTGTTGAGCCGCTAGCTGAGCCGCCCGCTCGTTCTCCAGACGTATTCGGTCTTGTACTGGGTTATAGCCACCGGGCTGCTTACGGCGCTGGGCGTTGCTTGACAAAGCTTCTGACTCCATGTGCCTTCTGTAACTCGGACTCTGGTTTTGACGAGGCGGTGCTAACCAAGGCGGAGGAGTCGAATGAATCCTATCCCGGCTATAAGAATAAGTCTCTTGCTGAGCCAGCGCCATCTGGACAAGTTCTCTGATCCTCCAGGTCTCCACCGCTGTCGGATCATCACCGTCCACTGGGAGAGCCGCCAAACGCGCCTATGCTGCAACTAAGTTCTCCATGGGGTTGGATAAGTGACCCGGCGGTATCGAAACGTAACGGGGCGGTGCCATGTTGTAGGATCGGAAGTATGTCTAGAGGGGGGGTGATTAGACTACTTGACAATTTAAAAGTTTAGCCTTTTGATTAGGACAAGTTTTTAGCAAGTTCACAATGATGACCAAGTCAAGTATCACCCTACACATGCAATTCTAGAGTAGTGGCAGCGGAAAGTAAATTGCACATGTAGTAAATAGAGGTGGAGAAGAGCAAACGCAGTTTGGAGACACGGAGATTTTTCTCGTGGTTCCGATAGGTGGTGCTATCGTCAATCCACGTTGATGGAGACTTCAACCCATGGAGGGTAACGGCTGCGAGAGTCCACGGAGGGCTCCACCCACGAAGGGTCCACGAAGAAGCAACCTTGTCTATGCCATCATGGCTTACACCCACGGAGGACTAGCCTTACTCGGGTAGATCTTCACGAAGTAGGCGATCTCCTTGCCCTTACAAACTTCTTGGTTCAACTCCACATCTTGACGGAGGCTCCCAAGCGACACCTAACCAATCTAGGAGGCACCACCTCCAAAAGGTAATAGATGGTGTTGGTGATGATGAACTCCTTGCTCTTGTGCTTCAAATGATAATCTCCCCAACACTCAACTCTCCTCACCGATTTGGCTGTGGTGGAAGAAGGATTGAGTGGAAAGCAACTTGGGAAGGCTAGAAATCAAGTTTCATATGGTGGGAGTGGAGCAACTTGATCTCAACACAAGGGTAGGTAGTTTTCTTCTCGAAATGTAAGGTAGGAGTGGTAGTTCTTTCGATGGCTCTCTCCACGAATGAAGAGGAGGTGGAGGGTATTTATAGCCTCCACACAAAATCCAACCATTACACACATTTGACCAATCTCGGTCGGACCGAAGTTGACAACTCGGTGAGACCGAAAGTTCAAATCTTGAACGTTGGGATTTTCGGGGGACCGAAAATACAATCTCTTGTTAGTCCGATTCTTCCAAAGTCTAGGGTTTGCCAATCTCGGTGGGACCGACTTTCTCATCTCGGTGACACCGATTTGAGTACGTATGTTACTGAAGGTTGGCAACACCAATTTCGTAAGACCAAGTTTGGAATCGGAAAATCCGAAATTACTAGGGTTTGGCTATATGGCTGAGGTGGTTCATCTCGGTGTGGTGAGTTTATGAAATCGGTGGGACCGAGATTACTTATGAGTATATGTTGGAATGAAAGATTGCCGATAGTTTGAGAGATAAATCACTAAGCACTTTGAGCAACCAGATCATCATCATAACCTCATCCCTTTAATAGTATTGGCTTTCCTATGGACTCAATGTGATCTTGGATCACTAAACCAAAAATGGAGTCTTGAGCTTTTGCCAATGCTTTCCTTAGCATTTTGAGGGGTCCACATCATCACCATTGCCATACCCATATCATCGAACTTTCTCAAATATTCTCAAGAAACAATTAGTTCAATGATATATATGTTGTTATTAATTACCAAAACCACCCGGGGATTAGTTGCACTTTCAATCTCCCCCTTTTTGGTAATTGATGACAACATATAGATCATAGCTTCGACAAGAGATATAATCAATGAATAATATCGTCGCTTTGAGAAGTATGTGATAAGCAAGAGCTCCCCTAAATTTGTGCATTATTTAAGATTTATGCTTGAATGCAAATGCACAATCGATTAGGATCATGGGTCACTCTTCCATGTCACATACATCTTGGTGGAGCGCACAAAATGATAAGAATGAATAGCATGCACCCAATCACCAAGACATGAGTAAATGATCATACAAAACATGAATAGCATATGATAAGCATTAAGCACACATTAAGCATAGTATGATCAAGCACTCATCAAAGATAGAGCAAACGAGTATCAAACACACGAAATGTCTCAAAGAACTCAAAAGTATCTCAAGGAAAACCGCAAACGAAAGAGCAAAAGCGAGCACTCTCTCTCTCGAAGTCCTATGATCTATACACTTTCTCCCCTTTGGCAACAAGTTACCAAAAGTTCAAAAGGTATAGAGCTAAGCGCCACTAGGGACTCTGCGGCGGCTCTGTGCGGGTCGATGGAGTGGAGATAGCTGCATCTGCAAAGGCTTCGCTGAAGTCTGTGGAGCTGGAGGAGGGACACCGAGCCGGAGCTGAACCGATGGAGCTGTGGAGGTGCCGATGTTGTAGCCTCGGATCTGCCATTGGAATGGCAATGATCTGGGCTTTGTGGGAACTCGAGCAGGCTGCTCATAATCATCTGGACCAAATCACCTTCCATCTCCTTCATGAGCTCTGCCTTCTCCTCTTGGCTTCCTCAATGTCCGCCTCAAGCTTGTTGACGGTGACTGTGCACTTCATCACTTGACATCCAGAGCATGGAACTTGTCTTCAACTATCCTCTCAAGACTCTCCCGAGACGCACTATGCTGGCCAGCGTAGTTCAATCCTCCGGTAGCTGCAAGAAGTTGTTCTCCAACGCTCTTGGGTTTTGTCTGCTGCTGCTTCCTTCCTTCTCAGCTTTAGCTTGTTTGGCAGCTTCAGACTTAGCGTGTCCTTCAACAGATGTGGGAGCATCCTCACCATCACAACTTCATTATCTTCATGTTCGCTGCAAAGGGCAAGTGGGGTCTATCCAATGTAGGTGTCCGTGCCAAACTTGGCATTGATGAGCATCTGAATGTGCGGAGCAAACCCACATGACCTCTTCTGGTCTCCTGATGTCCTCTTGATAGTCTCAACTATCAGGTCCATCACCTTGAAAGGTGCCTTCTGATCTAGAATATGCAGCATGTTGATAGAATACCCTCTTATCATGCGATGATCTCCTGACTTAGGCATCAAAGTATGCCTCAGAATGGTGTTAGTGGTTGGGAGACCTGCCTGAAGATGATACACTGATCCAAGCTTCCATATCTCAACATCCTTGTCTGGTACCTCATTGTACATGTTCTTCATAGACTCGTGATTTTTCTTTGGAATGCCATAGACATCTACATCATCATCTCTTGATACCGAGCATTCAGCAAGGTTTCCATTCTTCAACTGTTGAAGAGAATCTCGCCTTCACCATCCATACAATTCTGCCATCCGGATAGAAATGTGTTGTGGCATAGAACCGCATGATCATCTCATCATTCCATGTCACAATTTCGACCAACAAACTCAGCAACACCACATGCAAGGAAGCTCTCATGCACATGTGGGAAGTAGTCTCTGTGCTCTTCACTTGTCGATGTATTCCCAAATAACATACCTAGTGTCAAGAATAATTGGCTTGTCCATGAGCACTGCCTCATAGAAATCTTGTTGCTCTCGGTGTGGAATCTTGAGTCAACAGCTGTCCTTCTCCTGGTGGCATATGGATCAACTTGCCTCCATAGCTCGAGACCTTTGTCCTTCCTTTCCTTCATATTTTCAGCTCAAGGATGAGCATCATTATGAATCGGCAGCTTCGTACGAAGCTTGACAAAACATGTGCCTCTTCATCCGACTCACCGGTGGCACATTGTCCTTCTTCTTCTCTCAAGCAGAATATTTCTCACTGCTTTTTTTGGCTTGGCAGCAGGTTTGGCTTGAGCTGCCTTTCTTTGGAGCTGATGGCTTAGATTTGGTAGGTGCTCCTGCCTCGATGGCATCTCCCATCAACTTAGGCTTCGAGGAGGCTGGGGTGCTTCCTCATCGTAATCATCATCGCCTTCATCATGTACTAGCCTCTTCCTCTTGGAAATTTTCTTTACCTTGCTGGAGGTTTCTTCTTCCATGCTCAGCTTCTTTGCAACTGTGGACTTCTTCACTTTGCTGGTGCATTTCTTGGTGTGTTGCCCTTGATAATCTTTGGCAACCACTTTCCTCTTAGGTTTGGAAGTGATCTCCTCCTCAAGAACAAAGTCGAATCCTCTTCATCGAATTTTTCTTCTTCCTCGCCCCGTGGCAGCAGCAGCAAACCACTTGGGGTGCTTCTCTCACCATCATCGAAAAACTGCTGGCTTCAGGGACTAGTGACCGCCTCGAATCTCAACCGGTGATTCAGACTGCTCGCTGTCACTTGCATCGTATATGACCGACAACCCGTGAATAGAATAGGTATAGGCGTAATAGAAGAGTTATCACAAACTGCAGAAGATTTTGCAAAATGAATGAGTTCAAATCTCAGTTTTAAGTTTTCACAGAATGCATTTCGGTCCGACCGAGTCTAAAATTCGTGAATCCGAAGTGCCTAAATGTAACCATTCACACCACTTTCGTTGGACCGAAATGGGTTTCGCCCTAGCCGAGAGCACTAGGGTTTCACTAAATCCTCATTTCGGTCTTACCGATTTGCACAACTCGGTTGGACCGAAGGTGCAATCTGGGCCAGAGGCCAAATCGGTCGATCGAGAATGTAGAATCGGTCACACCGAGATGTGTTCGGTGGAAACCTAACCCTAAAATTTTCACTCAATTTCGTTCTAAGAACTAATCTGCTGGATAGGAAGATTTCAAACGTGGCAAGAAACTAGGCAAAACCTATCGTGCATTGAATCGAGAGTTGAAGACGAGAGGGATGAAACTCACCCAACTTGGTGGAGTTTCACTCACGGCGCAATCGCGATGAGATTAACCGCTGACGGCGATGGAGACCCATGCGGGGCGCACAAAGCGATGGCGGAGACGATCCAAAGACCACGGCGACAAAGAAATAAGGGTTTGGGGCGAGACGCTTGAAGGAATAATCAACGCTGCCCTCGGTATATATACCCTTCACTGTCGGTGGGACCGAGTTGAAAACTCGGTGGCACCGAGATGGTTAATCGCAAGCGCTACACACATCGGTCACGCCGAGATTTGCAACTCGGTTTCACCGAGGTGAAAACCTAGATCAATCCAAGTGATTTCGGTCTGTCCGATTTGAGTATATTGGTTTGACCGAAAGTACTTAGAAGGTTTTTGAAGTTAAGCTTTTGACGGATCGGTGGCTCCGAGTGCTCCTCACTCGGTCTGTCCGAAAAAAAACTTGATCAAAGTTTGTGATATAAGCATGAATAGAGTTTGAGACAAGAAAGCATAGATAGCTAGGGGAGGAACTTAGGCATTCTTGTCCATCCATTTGGTCAAAAAGAGATAAAATCCAAAAGACCAAAGCAACAAATGGATGTCCTCGAATGGATGAAATTATGCATCCAACATGCTCACACAATAAGATATCAAATGAAATATGTGTCAAACATGCACAAACAAAACTCTAGCAACTAGCACACAATTTGGCGATGACTAGGTCATCTATATATGAGTATATTGACTTAGGAGTCAAATGAGCACATTTGATCATAGGTCATACTCATCGTTTAAGCACAAGTGGGGTTACCACTTTTACATAAAGCATTAATGTGTTCACATCATTTGAAGATGCTTTAGCTCAATTCTTTAGAGCAAAGCTCCCCTTGATGTGAGAACCCTTTTAAAGGGTCAAACTAACCTTGGGTTGTCGTTGAAGACTTCATGTAGATGTTGAAGATGTGGATGCTCAATGTTGATGAAGATCATCAAGAGTTGGGAGCAATCCTTTGGATTCGGCACTTTCAATACCTACATGGGTTAGTCCCACAAGGAACAAACAAGGATATCCATGGACATAGATTGAAGTACACAATAGATGATGTCCATGAAAGCAATGATTACCTTGTCCCTTGACTTACCAACAAGAGGGTTTAGGACTCCATGAACTAGTGCAAGATGTGGAAGTTGATTGCACAAGTTCTTTGCCAAAATGAATGTGAGTGAAGTATGTTGGCGGAGTCACCCTCAAGAACTCTCTAGTTCTTCTTCTTCGGATCCACATCATCTTGATGGGAATCCTTGGGGTAGTAGTTGAGCTTGTCAAGTAGAACTTGAAGTTTCCTTGGGAACCCACTTGACCATGGCCTTGGGTGCTTCAATGAATGCATCAATCTCCTCTTGAAGCTTGTCCTTGCCTTTTAGCTTGTGGTCTTGTGGTGGAAGGTCATCTTGAGCTTGTTCCACATTGGAAGAAGTAGGATCATACTTCTCCTTTTGAGAAACAAACTTTGGAGTGGGATATTGACCTTCTTCCCATTCAACACCCTCGGCGTTGAACTTTCGCTCAAAACCAATTCCTTGATTCTTCCGGTGCCTTCCTTGCTTGCGTAACAATTTCTCAAAGTTTTTGCTTCCTAAGGCTCTTGTAGACACCTTTCTCTATAATCCCTTTCAATAAACTATTTTCTTGCTCAAGTGTAACTTGGCTTGAAACATTGTTAGTGGAATCAAGAGAATTACTAGAAGTAACAACATTTGATTTAGCATGATTATTGTTACTACTAGATGAAGAATTTTTCTTATGCTTGTCATGCTTAGTTTTAATAGGTGGCAAGAAATTAGACAAGAGAAGTCATTTGGCAAGATATGAAGAACTCTTCTTTCGAAGATCGTCATTGATAGCTTTTAGGAACTCATGTTCTTGCTCTAGATTGAGCTTCTCGAAGCGTAGCTTCTCATGAGATCTTAGGAGCTCTCTATGATCTTCTTGAGTTGTTTCATGAGCTAACTTAAGAGTGTTTAGTTCTTTAGTTAGACGCTCAATCTCCTTCATAGCGTTGTCATTCGACTCTTCTCGACTATAAAGACTACTAGCATGTTCATCATTACTAGGCTCACTAGATTTATCATGTAAAAGCTCATCTTCACCAAGCAAGTCATCCTCATCACTATCAAAGTCAATAAATTCAGGGTGTGATACCTTGGGGCCTTTTTCCATGAAGCATCTTCCAATTCCCTCATTTGGTGAATCAAATATGTCATAGGAGTTGAAGTTGGAGGATACGAGAGCAAGACCGGCAACACCTTCATCTTGACTGTATTCGGAGTTGGAGTGATAGCTTCTTTCGGAGTGATTGTCGGAGTCGGAGCCGGAGATCCATTCACCAACATGAGCTTGATGTTTTCTTCTTGTGTAGCTCATTGATGACTTGTCTTTCCTTTCCGAATCCTAGCTTCTCCGAGAGGATCTTCGTTCATAACGATCATCTCTACTCCTTCTCTCTTTTCGAGGCGACTCTTCTCTTGAGCTTCTTCTTCTTGGAGATTCTTCTCTTCTCTTGTGGGGAGTCGAACACTCGTTTGAGTAGTGTCCGGGTCTTCCACAATTGTAGCAGTTTCAATCACGACTAGATGATCTCTTTTCATCATATGATCTAGACTTTGAGCTTCTTTCCTTGCTTCTACTCTTGTAGAATTTGTTGAAGTTCTTCACCATTAGGCTTATCTCTTCATTGGAAACTAGCTTGTCACTTGAGGTTGTGGGAGCTTCAACTGCAGCTTTGTAAGCACCACTTGACTTGTTGTGAAG
Organism: Aegilops speltoides; assembly: GCA_021437245.1. Classification (NCBI taxonomy): domain Eukaryota; kingdom Viridiplantae; phylum Streptophyta; class Magnoliopsida; order Poales; family Poaceae; genus Aegilops; species Aegilops speltoides. The sequence continues at coordinate 128,691,906 of CM038141.1, forward strand.
CTCTTCCTTGTCTTTAAGTGTCATCTCATGAGCAACAATCCTTCCAATGACTTCGGTAGGCTTGAGATCCTTGTAGTTTGGCATCATTTGGATCAAAGTGCACACGGTGTCATACTTTCCATCCAAAGCTCTGAGAATCTTCTTGATGATGAATCGGTCGGTCATTTCTTCGCTTCCTAAGCCTGCCATCTCATTTGTGATGAGAGCAAGCCTAGAGTACATTTCAGCGACTCCTTCACCTTCCTTCATCTTGAACTTGTCAAGTCGACCTTGAAGAACATCTAGCTTTGATTCCTTCACGGACTCGGTACCTTCGTGCATTTCACCAAAGTATCCCAAATCTCTTTTGCATTCTCAAGACGGCTGATCTTGTTGAACTCCTCGACACAAAGCATTGAAGAGAATGTCACAAGCTTGAGCATTGTTCAGAACATCCGCAACTCATCCGCAGAGCTTCGCGATCCGAACTTTTCCTTCCTCAAGAACTCACCTTGCAAGCCAACACAAATAATGCCCCATGCGCGTGGTTATGTCCAAGAATATGCATTTTCATTTTGTGCTTCCAACTAGCAAAATTTGAACCATCAAAGTAAGGACCTCTACTAAAATTACCTCACTAGACGCCATACTCTCCTAGGTTGTGAAACCAAGCTTATGGAGTCCAATGCAATGAAAACCAATCCAATGGAGACCAAAGCTCGATACCACTTGTAGGATCGGAAGTATGTCTAGAGGGGGTGATTAGACTACTTGACAATTTAAAAGTTTAGCGCTTTGATTAGGACAAGTTTTTAGCAAGTTCACAATGATGACCAAGTCAAGTATCACCCTACACATGCAATTCTAGAGTAGTGGCAGCGAAAGTAAATTGCACATGTAGTAAATAGAGGTGGAGAAGAGCAAACGCAGTTTGGAGACACGGAGATTTTTCTCGTGGTTCCGATAGGTGGTGCTATCGTCAATCCACGCTTGATGGAGACTTCAACCCACGGAGGGTAACGGCTGCGAGAGTCCACGGAGGGCTCCACCCACGAAGGGTCCACGAAGAAGCAACCTTGTCTATGCCATCATGGCTTACGCCCACGGAGGACTAGCCTTACTCGGGTAGATCTTCACGTAGTAGGCGATCTCCTTGCCCTTACAAACTTCTTGGTTCAACTCCACATCTTGACGGAGGCTCCCAAGCGACACCTAACCAATCTAGGAGGCACCACCTCCAAAAGGTAATAGATGGTGTTGGTGATGATGAACTCCTTGCTCTTGTGCTTCAAATGATAATCTCCCCAACACTCAACTCTCCTCACTGATTTGGCTGTGGTGGAAGAAGGGATTGAGTGGAAAGCAACTTGGGAAGGCTAGAAATCAAGTTTCATATGGTGGGAGTGGAGCAACTTGATCTCAACACAAGGGTAGGTAGTTTTCTTCTCGTAAATGTAAGGTAGGAGTGGTAGTTCTTTCGATGGCTCTCTCCACGAATGAAGAGGAGGTGGAGGGTATTTATAGCCTCCACACAAAATCCAACTGCTACACACATTTGACCAATCTCGGTCGGACCGAAGTTGACAACTCGGTGAGACCGAAAGTTCAAATCTTAGAACGTTGGGATTTTCGTGGGACCGAAAATACAATCTCGATTAGTCCGATTCTTCCAAAGTCTAGGGTTTGCCAATCTCGGTGGGGCCGATTTTCTCATCTCGGTGACACCGATTTGAGTACGTATGTTACTGTAGGTTGGCAACACCAATTTCGTAAGACCGAGTTTGGAATCGGAAAATCCGAAATTACTAGGGTTTGGCTATATGGCTGAGGTGGTTCATCTTGGTGTGACTGAGTTTATGAAATCGGTGGGACCGAGATTACTTATGAGTATATGTTGGAATGAAAGATTGCTGATAGTTTGAGAGATAAATCACTAAGCACTTTGAGCAACCAGATCATCATCATAACCTCATCCCCTTTTAATAGTATTGGCTTTCCTATGGACTCAATGTGATCTTGGATCACTAAACCAAAAATGGAGTCTTGAGCTTTTGCCAATGCTTTCCTTAGTATTTTGAGGGGTCCACATCATCAGTCCTTGCCATACCCATATCACTGAACTTTCTGAAATATTCTCAAGAAACAATTAGTTCAATGATATATATGTTGTTATTAATTACCAAAACCACCCGGGGATTAGTTGCACTTTCACATGTTCCCATGAGGAGGTGCCATCTCCCGAGGCTGAGCCGGTCCTCCTGTTCCGGCTGTCATAAACTGATTTGCATCTGGCGGGTTACTTGGGCCGACTTCGGGTGTAGCAAAAAGATTCCGAGGATCATAAACCAGAGGTAAACGAGACTGGGTTTTCTGATGTCTCCTCCTCATCACCTCGTTTGACGTGTTTAGGCTCATCGTGAGCTGGAAGGCCTCCGACTGTAGCCGTTGTGCCCGTGCATCCAAAGTCGCCCGCTCTGTGGCCAACCTGGTGTGCTCAGCTGCCAAGGCCTCCTTGGCCCGAGCTATCTCCTCACACACATGTGCCACCTCCGTGTTATGCTCATCCTGATTTGCCGGAATGACTGTGGCGGTTAACAGGGCCGTAAGCTTATCCATGAGATCCATCTGCATCTGAGCCGGCGGGCGCACAGGGCCTCCTGCCCCGGCTGCTCCTGACCCGGACGTTATTGCTCCAGCGGTTGTAGAGTTTTGGCCGGGTTGAGTCCCAGCCATGAAGACTCCTGCCCATCTTGGCGGCTCATAGGGGTCCGGAATACTAGGGCCATCGGAACAGCCCCCAAGCACGCCATCTTGCACTTGATACAACAAATCTGTTGAACCGGCGGACGAATCACCGTCAGAGAGGACGGTCGTCTCACCACCATCTTCAGATCCTTCAGAAAGTTCCTCTCCGTGGACGCAGCCCACAAAAGCATGCTTCATGACGGGTTGAACTCGGGCGGGTCTCGCACGCTGAGCCGTCTCGACGAGGTCGGAGCAGTTGTCCGGCTCAGGGCCCGGCTCACCAATCCGGCCGATGAAGATGTGGATTCCACCAAAGGGGACCTGATACCCGTACTCAATTGAGCCGGCATCGGGGCCCCAGCCTTCTTCGTCGGTGTAGATCTTGTCGCGACGACTCTTGGTCATCCGACCCACTGCGTATCCCTTGAGCCCTTTGAAGTTGCCCTTCAAGAACTCAAATCCACCGTGCGCTGGCCCCACGGTGGGCGCCAACTGTCGTGGAATTGTCACGGCAGATGTCCTCTTGCAAGGACTTAGTCGTGGAGCCATCGCAACTAGGAAGCTTAAAGGGGTTAATTCGGGACAAAGGACACGGAGATTTATACTAGTTCGGCCCCTTACGGTGAAGGTAAGGCCTACATCTAATTGGGTTGGTATTGCTTGATGTTTCGATGACCAAGGAGCGAGATATGCTATGCCTGGTTCTTGATGAGTTGTTTCTTGCCCTAAACCGCCAGCGGGTCGTCCCCTTATATACACGGGTGGACGCCCTGCAGCCTACAAAGTCCTGGCCGGCTCATAGAGAGTGTCCGGCTCGGTGACTAGTTAATTCTACCTTATGTTACAAGTCATGTCATGCAGTTTACCACTTTGGGCCTTGAGCCGCCTGTGGGCCTTAGACCCTTTACTGAACCGCCATCTTCATGCTTGGTCTTGGGCTTCTTTCTGGTGAGTCTTCTTTGCGTAACTCGGCCCTCCTGGGCGGCTTCACACAAATAGTTATATCCCCAACAGGCCTTTTAAGGACCAACCTCTCCGGTTTATATAGACACCGGAAAGGGCTAGTACTTGGAGTCGGTTACAAGGAAGGAAATACAATATCCGGATCGCCAAGCTTGCCTTCCATGCAAAGGAGAGTCCCATCCAGACACGGGACGGAGTCTTGAGTCTTGTATCTTCACGCTCCAATACTCCGGACGATGTATATAGTCCGGCTGTCCGGATATCCCCTAATCCAGGACTCCCTCAGTAGCCCCTGAACGAGGCTTCAATGACGATGAGTCCGGCGCGCAGTCTTGTCTTCGGCATTGCAAGGCGGGTTCCTTCTCTGAATACTCCAAGGTAATCATCGAACACGTAAACCATGTCTGAATCTGCAAAATGATCTTCACATACCATCGTAGAGAGAATGATATTTCAGCTGACAACTTTTTAGACGACGTGATATGTTATTACGGTCGGGTCATTATTCGAACCGTTTTCCCACAACCAGCCATAGCGCATATTGCGAGGTGGTTTCCTTGACACGTCTTGTCAAAGCAGAGATCGTGTCCTGATGTCTACTACACCCTTCTTCTTGTAGACGTTGTTGGGTCTGCAAGTGCACAGGTTTGTAGGACAGTAGCAAATTTCCCTCAAGTGGATGACCTAAGGTTTATCAATCCGTAGGAGGCATAGGATGAAGATGGTCTCTCTCAAACAACCCTGCAACCAAATAACAAAGAGCCTCTTGTGTCCCCAACACACCCAATACATTGGTAAATTGTATAGGTGCACTAGTTCAGCGAAGAGATGGTGATACAAGTGCAAAATAGATAGTAGATATAGGTTTTTGTAATCTGAAAATATAAAAACAGCAAGGTAACTAAAGGTAAAAGTGAGCGTAAATGGTATTGCAATGATAGGAAACAAGGCCTAGGGTTCATACTTTAACTAGTGCAAGTTATCTCAACAATAATAACATAGATAGGTCATATAACAATCCCTCAACATGCAACAAAGAGTCACTCCGAAGCCACTAATAGCGGAGAACAAACGTAGCGATTATGGTAGGGTACGAAACCACCTCAAAGTTATTCTTTCGGATCAATCTATAAAAGAGTTTGTACTAGAATAACACCTTAAGACACAAATCAACCAAAACCCTAATGTCACCTAGATACTCCATTGTCACCTCAAGTATCCGTGGGCATGATTATACGATATGCATCACAAAATCTCAGATTCATCCAACCAACATAAAAGTACTTCAAAGAGTGCCCCAAAGTTTCTATCGGAGAGTCAAGAACGTGTGCCAACCCCTATGCATAGGTTCCCAATGTCACGAAACCCGCAAGTTGATCACCGAAACATATATCAAGTGGCACGTGATATCCCATTGTCACCACAGATAATCACGGCAAGACATACATCAAGTGTTCTCATAAAGACTCAATCCAATAAGATAACTTCAAAGGGGAAACTCAATTCGTCAAAAGAGAGTAGAGGGGGAGAAACATCATAAGATCCAACTACAATAGCAAAGCTCGGGATACATCAAGATCGTGCCATAGAGGGAACACGAGAGAGAGATCAAACACATAGCTACTGGTAAATACCCTCAGCCCCGAGGGTGCGCTACTCCCTCCTCGTCATGGATAGCGCCGGGATGATGAAGATGGCAACCGGTGATGGGATCCCCCTCCGGCAGGGCGCCGAAACGGGCTCCCAAGAGGTTTTTGGTGGCTACAGAGGCTTGCGGCGGCGGAACTCTTGATCTATCTTTTGTTCTGGAAGTTTTAGGGTACGTAGGTATATATGGCTAAAAGGAGTACATCGGTGGAGCTACGGGGGCCCCACGAGGCAGGGGGCACACCTGGGGGGGATGGGCGCGCCCCCACCCTCGTGAGCACCTCCCGTATCTTCTGACGTGGGGTCCAAGTCCATCAGGTGGGTTTCCTTCCAAAATAACTTCTCCAGCTTGATTTCGTTCCGCTTTGACTCCGTCGATATTCCTTTTCCTCGAAACACCGAAATAGGCATAAAACAAAGAATCTGGGCTGGGCCTCCGGTTAATAGGTTAGTCCCAAAAATAATATAAAAGTGGATAATAAAGCCCAATATTGCCTAAAACAGTAGGTAAAGTAGCATGGAGCAATCAAAAATTATAGATACGTTGGAGACGTATCAAGCATCCCCAAGCTTAATTCCTGCTCGTCCTCGAGTAGGTAAATGATAAAAAAGAATTTTTGATGCGGAGTGATACTTTAGCATAATTTCAATGTAATTCTTCTTACTTGTGATATGAATATTCAGATCCGAAAGATTCAAGACAAAGTTCATATTGACACAAAAATAATAATACTTCAAGCATACTAATCAAAGCAATCATGTCTTCTCAAAATAACATGGCAAAAGAAAGTTCATCCCTACAAAATCATATAGTTAGGCTATGCTTCATTTTCGTCACACAAAGATGTTCCCAACTTCTATACCCCCGATGACAAGCCAAGCAATTGTTTCATACTTAAATAATCTCAAACTTTTTCAACCTTCACGCAATATATGAGCGTGAGCCATGGATATAGCACTATGGGTGGAATAGAATATGATGATGGGGATTGTGTGGAGAAGACAAAAAAGGAGAAAGTCTCATATTGACGAGGATAATCAACGGGCTATGGAGATGCCCATCAATTGATGTCAACATGAGGAGTAGGGATTGCCATGCAACGGATGCACTAGAGATATGAATGCTCAACAAAAGAAAACTAGTGGGTGTGCATCCAACCCGCTTGCTCATGAAGACCTAGGGCATTTGAGGAAGCCTGAGGGAGTCCTGGACTAGGGGGTGTCCGGACAGCCGGACTATCAATATCCGCCGGACTCCAAGACTACGAAGATACAAGATTGAAGACTCCGTCCCGTGTCCGGATGGGACTTGGCGTGGAAGGCAAGCTTGGCAATACGGATATGTAGATCTCCTACCATTGTAACCGACTCTGTAACCCTAGCCTCCTCCGTGTCTATATAAACGGAGGGCTTTAGTCCGAGGGACAACATACATTACAACAATCATACCATAGGCTAGCTTCTAGGGTTTAGCCTCCTTGATCTCGTGGTAGATCCACTCTTGTACTACCCATATCATCAATATTAATCAAGCAGGGCGAGGGTTTTACCTCCATCGAGAGGGCCCAACCTGGTAAAAACATCGTGTCCCTCGCCTCTTGTTACCATTCGCCTAGACACACAGTTCGGGACCCCTACCCGAGATCCGCCGGTTTTGACACCGACATTGGTGCTTTCATTGAGAGTTCCTCCGTGTCGCCACCGATAGAGCGGATGCCTCCACCCGCCTTCAAAGACGGTGTTTTCGCCGAGGGCCTTGGCCGCCAAACTATCCGCTTGGTGGTTTTCTCATGACCGCCTGTCCGGCCGCCGCTTCGGCAATGACTTCTCAAGTCGTCGGAAACAATCTTCACGTCAGCCCTAAAGCTGCCGAACAGTTAGATCCAATAGAGCTCTCGTCTGTTAAACGAGCTCCTTGATCGCATCGCCGCCCTGGGAGTCGCTACGGACTACAACCAGATTGGGCTTAAAACCGATCTGAGAGAGATTAACTCTCCCCAGGCCACCCACCACGTCGCAGTGGTAGAGGAGCAATACAGCAACTCTTTGCCAGTGTTGAAAACAATTCATGTCCGGATTCCCGAACCCTCCATGCCGGATTCCCGCGGAGGGACGGACTTTGATTGAGCATTGAACTTAAAATCATGCATCGCCCCGGACTCGCTGGATTGTGCCCAGCAAACCAAACTTCCGAATTTGGAAACCCCTTGGCCTTTGAGCCTCAAGATGGGCAGGGATCCGGATCTTATTCCACCCACCCGCCCAGACATATGCGATCTATCTCTAATACGGCAAGAGCCTACTGAAACAGTACATCACTACTAGGCCAGATTCCTCCTGGTTATGGACAGGATAAAGGACTGCCGAGAGGAAATCGCAATATCAATCTTCTGCCATAACTGCACGGACAAGGGAATACTAAACGCCATTGATCGTCGCAAAATTACGCTTCACCGATCCGCATCCATTGTACGAAAGTATCAGGCGATGGAGAGTTTCCGAAAACCAAAATCAATTTTGGGATAATCCGCCCCAAACCCAATCCGCGATAAAAGGCGCCTTACACTCAGGCCCCAGATGCAAAAACGAAAAAACAAAAACCCAATAAGGGAAACGGAACCGTACTGGAGGGGTGGCTCAATGGACCCTGTAAGCTTCATAGTACGGAGGGAGCCATCCCAACACATAGCCTTCGAGCATGTTGGATATTACGGCAGGTGGCCAAAAGTGGCGAAGAGCTTCTAGCTCCGGGAAACCACTCCAACAATACCAGCACGGTATCAACAGTCTTCAAGACTTTCGCATCAAATAATATGCGAAAACGAACAATCCGTGAACTCGCCGAAGTCTACCAAGTAGCAACAGCAAATCCATGGAGCGACACAGCTATTACCTTCAATGCCAGCGACGAGCCCACATTCCGAACAACCAGAGCCCCAGCCGCACTGGTACTTAGTCCCATAGTGGACGGCTTTCGACTGACAAAAGTCCTCATGGATGGCGGCAGCGTACTAAACCTCATTTATGAGGAAACTCTGCGAAAAATGGAAATCGATTGGAGCCGTATTGAGCGAAGTAGCACAACCTTTAGAGGAATAATCCCTAGCCGAAGCGCTGCACCGGAAAAAATCACACTCGATGTGGTGTTCGGATCTCCGGACAATTACAGATCCGAAGAAGTCACGCCTGTGGCCTCGCTCAGCAAAGGTATCACGCCATATTAGGACGAGACGCATTCACAATTTTTCAAGCAATACCTCATTACGGGTACATGAAGCTCAAAATGCCTGGGCCCAGCGGAATAATCACTCTCGCTAGTGATCCGAACATAGCACTCCGCGCCGAAAACAAGACAGCCGCACTAGCCCTCGAGGCACTATCCGAAGCCTTAGCGGCAGAGGAACTCACCATGCTGCGCTCTACGGTGAACAGGGATGATGTGATACTCGATAAAAGATCCAAGTCCACCTCCTTCAAACCAGCAGACGAGATAATAAAATTCCAGGTCCATCCAATGGACCCAACAAAGACGGCCTCCATTGGGGCACAATTGAACCCCGAAGTAGACGCCGCACTGCGCGAATTCCTTCGGGAAAATTGGGATATCTTCGCCGGGCATCCTTCGGACATGCCCGAATCCTCGCAGTTGGCGTAACATAGCCTAAACATCCTAAAAGGATTCAAGCCAGTCAAACAGGCTCTTCGACGATTTTCCGAGCCCAAAAGACAGGCAATGGGAGAAGAGCTAGCCAAACTATTGGAAGACGGATTCATTAGAGATATAAAACATCCGGACTGGCTAGCAAATTTGGTGATGGTACCAAAGAAGGATAAATCCTGGCACCTCTGTGTCGATTTTAAAGACCTCAATAAAGCTTGCCCAAAGGATCCCTTCCCTCTCCCCCGCATCGATCAAATTATCGATGCTACAGCAGGGCACGATTCGTTGTGCTTCCTGGACGCATACTCTGGCCATCATCAAATCAAGATGGTGGAAGCAGACCAAGCCGCAACGGCATTTATCACTCCATATGGACCATTCTGCTTCAACACGATGCCCTTTGGACTCAAAAACGCCGGCGCAACATATCAGCGCATGATTCAAACATGTCTGGCCACCCAGATCGGCAAAACAGTCGAGGCATACGTAGACGACGTAGTCATCAAAACAAAACACGTCAAAACTTTAGTAGACGATTTGAGTCTCACATTCGATAACCTCAGAGCATATGACATCAAGCTGAATCCGGAAAAATGCGTTTTGCGCGTATCACCGGAAAGCTGCTGGGCTTCATCAGATCCGTAGAGGAATTGAAGCAACCGCTAAAATCCGAGCTCACACGCTTGGATATTCCAAAAGACCTCAAACAAATACAAAATTAACAGGATGCGTGGCAGCCCTGAGCCGCTTTATCTCCCGTTTAGGAGAAAAGGCGCTGCCCCTTTATCGCCTCCTCGGCGCATCAACACTTCGAGTGGACGGATGCCGCCACTACCGACTCAAGAAATAAAGGCCATATTGGCAACAAATCCGGTCCTGGCTGCGCCCACTTTGGGCGAACTAATGTTGTTATACATCGCAGCAACGCATCAAGTTGTAAGCGCGGTCCTCGTCGTCGAACGAGTGACAGAAGGGCATAAATTCTCTTCAAAACCAGTGTACTATGTATCCACCGTGTTAACCCCCGAAAATCCGTTACCCGCACTATCGAAGATAGCATATGCGGTGTTCATGGCGCCCGAAACTCCGGCACTACTTTCAAGAGTGTTCGATAACAATGGCCTCAAGTACCACTCAATGACATTATAAATAATCTGCGACGCAACGGGCAAGATTGCAAATGGGCCATTGAGCTCTTACCATTCGACATAACTTATAAACCTCGACGAGCTATAAAGTCACAAGTTTTGGCTGACTTCGTCGCGAATGGACTGAAGCCGAACTCCCTAAAGATTACGCAAGATACTCCAATTGGATTATGCATTTCGACGGCTCCAAAATGTTGGCGGACTAGGGCTGGCGTCAGATCGACGCGTCCCCAACCGGAGATACAGATCCAAGATGTACTTCAAATAATGTACACGGACTCCAACAATGCAGCCAATCGTGGCCTGTTACATGGTCTCCGGATGGCGCTCCATGGGCATTCAACGCCTAGAAGTGCGTGGGGATTCAAACCTTGCAATATCCCAAATAAATGGAGACTTTGACGCCAAGGATCCGAAAATGGCAGCATATCGCAACGCTGTCCTAAAATGTCACCGGTTTGAAGGACTGGAATTCCATCACATAGCTCGAGATAATAACCAGACGGCCGACGATCGCACGATCGGTGCGAAGCGTGATGCCGCCCCTCCTAATATCTTCTCGAACGGCTCTTCAAGCCATCTCGTATTATGGGAAGAGGAGCCGTAGTGACAAACCGGAGAAAACCGCACTAATCGGTGATTCGGCAGATGACATAACACCCTCCGCCCACGCCATAATGGCAGAATCGCCGTGTGGATGAACCTTTCCTAGCCTACTTACTTAGGCAGGAACTTCCCGAAGACCAAAATGAGGCCCGCTGCATAGTCCGGCGATCGAAGGCCTACAAGGTCCATGAGGGAGAACTTTATAAGAAAAGTACCACCGAGTCCTTCAAAGGTGTATCCCAAGAAGAAGGGCTAAACCTCCCGGCTGAAATTCATGCGGACTAGGCGGACACCATGCAGCAGCCCGGCCCTTGTAGGAAAGGCATTCCATACAGGATTTTATTGGCCAACGGCTCGGGCAGACGCACAGGACTTGGTCCAGCGATGCGTTGGTTGTCAGCTCTTTGCTAATCGAGCCATATGCCACCCACCGCCTCAAAACCATACCCATTACCTTGCCGTCATGGTCTGGGGGCTTGACATGGTTGGACCCCTTAAAGGGGGAACCCACAAGCAAAGGTACCTATTGGTCATGGTGGATAAATTCACCAAATGGATAGAGGCCAAACCGGTCAAAACGGTAGAGTCCGGACCAGTGATAGACTTTATATCAGGGGTGGTACACCGTTACGGAGTCCCCCACAGCATCATCACCGACAATGGCACGAACTTCACAGCCAACGAGGTTAAGTCATGGTGCAAAAATATGGGCATCAAGCTCGACTATGCTTCAGTTTATCACCCTCAAACCAACGGTCAAGTGGAAAGAGCAAATGGTCTAATCATGAGCGGCATTAAACCCAGATTAGTGAGGTCACTTACTAAATCCGACACACAATGGGTCGAGGAGCTCAACTCCGTACTCTGGGGGCTGCGGACAACGCCTAACCGTACTACCGGATTCACACCATTTTTTATGGTATACGGCGCAGAGGCAGTCTTGCCCTGTGACATTATTCATGACTCACCTCGAGTGTGCATGTATGAGGAAAGAGAGGCCGAGCTTGATCGGCAGGACAGCTTGGACACATTGGAGGAAGAGCGTGGCGTCGCGAAGGCTCGTTCTGCATTCTATCAGCAGCAGGCCCGAAGATATCAAAACAGAGAAGTACGGGCCAAGACTTACGACATTGGTGAACTAGTTCTACGCCTGCCGGACAAGAAAAAGGACAAGCTCAAGCCCAAATGGGAGGGCCCCTTCATTATCGATCAAGTACTGACCGGCGGAGCATACCGTCTACGAAATGCGTCGGATAACCGACTCGAGCCAAACCCAAGGAACGCAGCCCGCCTCCGACGATTCTATGCCTAGCGCTGGACTAAGAGTTCGTCCCCTTCCCCAGTCCAAACTTTTACACTTCGGCTGTCTTTTGTTTCTCTTTTTATCCTTTTTACTTAAAAGCCCTTCCGGGCCTATTTTCGCATTCTTTGCATACGCATGATGTGCCATCCGCACTCATTATTCCTGGGGGCTTCTTTTACAGAAGCTCAATTATACGGGTTTCATACCCAGCACATGTGTCAAGCTTCCACATGTACCTTTTACTCGCCATTATATGCATCGATATGACTTAAGTTTTGGCCAAGCTGGGTTGCTCGCCTCTGTGCTTACCCCTCGCTCCCGATTGTTCGGCTAGGAGGTAAAGGAGCACCTCTGCGATTGTTATTGCCAGTCACCGGATGTGACCTCAGACCGGGTGAAGCCGAAAGCTAGCGTTCTTAAGGGAATATTCGGTCGGTGACTTAAAAGATGACTTTTACCTATTTATCTATTTGCCCCGGATGTTTTATCGCTTTCTTCGCAGTCCGGACATGCACTTTAGGGCATGCCTCCCAGAAAAGGAACCCTTAACGGAACTATTCTCCTGAAGATGTTTCTTACTAACCATGTAATATAACATAACTAGTTGGGCACTTGTCCGATAAAGCACTAATGACCCTACGCTGGTATCCATGCATACCACGGTTGTTTCTTAAACCAAAAGGTATTCGGACACACTCCGGACTCTAGGGTCCCGAGGTCGGCGCGAAAGGTCGGCAAAGACAAACGATCTACAATCCGCTAGAAGGCATTTCACATGTCACTTTAAAGGATAACATACATTGTCAAATTTATCGATTGTATTCCTCCTCAATCCCGTCCAACAATGCTGTCTAGTTTACAGTCCCGCTGGGAAAATTTAGCAGCCAACTCTACTTGGTTGTACACTAAACTCACAGGATCTCCTTCGATCGGGCCCCACCGGTCCAACTTCGCCATGTGGTTGGGATCCGCCTTCTTGTACAGCTGTCTTCACCATGGCCCACGCCCCCTAGCACCTTGACGGCAAGCGAAATCTTCCACAAACGGAAGCGCTGCCGCACTCCTGCAGCTTCTCCGCAAGCTCCCGAGGCCCTCGGGTAGGGTGAGGGCTGGCCATAAAGCCCGAATGACGCCGCCATTGCCCCGCCGAACTCGCTCAAGTAGCTGCAACAGTTCGGAAGTTGATCACCCATTGATATGGGCATCTCCTCCGCAGGACGCACCGTGAGTATACCTACAAGACATATCATGTCAAAATATTTCCTCGCTGAACTCTTCTTTTCAAAAGAGTTCGCCAAGCACTTACTATAAATGCCGCGACGGCCGCTGATTCTCCCTAACGGAGCCGGACAGCTCGGCTCGAGCGCCTTTCAGCTCTTCTCCGAGCTTGGCGTTGGCATCCTGGAGCTTGTTCCTTTCTCGCTGAACCCTATTCAAGACACTCGCCGCCTTTTGGCTGGCGTATAACGCTTGCCTGTTCGGATCTTGTCCGCGGTACCGCAATGTCATTATTAGACTTCATAGCAAGCCGCCGCATAGCTTATATTTATTAATAAAATGTGTTACTAGGAGGGTCTTCCGTCTCCTCCTGCGGGCAGCAAGTGCGGCCTCAAGTTGGGCCTTGCAATCTTGCAGCTCCGAGACAATTGGGCGTTCTTCTCGTTAAGTGCCTGAATTTCCAATGATCCTTAAATCAGTTAGCATAACTACTTTAAGTCTCGAGGGCTACCGGTATATACAATCGTTAAAATTCCCTTACCCGTATGTCTTTCACATACTTGCCCGTGGCTCGTAAAACCATTTTGAGCGGCACGGAGATGCGCGTCCCTCGCGTTAAAGGCATCCAATGCCTCGGGAAAAGCACGCTTCATGAAATCTCGTCGTGGCGCCTATGGTTCATAGCGCTCTCCACCTCGCACTTGGTGGCGGACAATCTGTCGGTATCCTCCGTTGGAGAAGGATCCGCTCGCGTTTTCGCTTGCCTCCTCCGTCCAGCGCGCCGGAGCCCGGCCGTGTTGGTCGGATCGGTAATTCCTGCGCCGCAGTCCCGGCGGCGCTTTTTCTCCTACAAAGATCATGAGCACTCAGACGCTTCTAACGTTGCTCTAAAAATTCAAATACGAGCTATACCTTTGCGGCAACGCTTCCGCCAAGATCAAGCGCTCCTTTTCCGCCGCTGGTTGGATCGACCTCTGCTGGTCACCGCTGGCTCGCTTCTGCCGTAAAGGCGCTTCTGCAAAATACCATCGTTCGCGAAGGTCAGAAATGGGAAGGGATGAGATAATGATGTCCGGACTTCGGTCGCGGTCACCTGTAAGTGCATCTAGTGCCCCTTAGTGATTTTGGTGTATTGAAGACTTATAGGTTAAGTAACTGATGCGTTTGTGAGTGTACACAGGTCTATAAGTTTATGAGGAGTTTGATATTTACAGAGAAAGTCGACCCCTAAAAATGAAGTTCTTCGACTGAAGACTTTGATATTCTGAAGACTTTGAAAGTGAAGAAATTGGTGTGACCATGAAGACTTGATATTTATTCGAGGAATATGAAGCGTGAAGACTTTTGTTTTTGTAGTTTCATTTTCTCTTTCTTGAGTCATAGGAAACACCGTACTGTTAAAGGGGGTCGAGGAAATACTAAGGAAAAATTTCCATGTGATGCTCAACTCAAAATCCTACACCTACCAATCCCTTTGAGTGAAGCCTTTGGAAATCTCATACGATTCATCAAATTCTTCATGGATGAGACGCAGTTCTTGATCACTGATGACTTTGCTCTGACTGAGGAGTTAGGAATTATCCAGTGCGAATCGCCTACACAGTGAGGAAAATGATAGCCCTGAGGACTTTGAAAGTCAAATTTCCGACCGTTGCTGTGCTGCGCGCCGGCGGACCAAAATATCTTATCCACCTAACGGTCATATCATTGAAGGGCATTTATGTCTTATCATGTCGGGCTGCTCCCTAGGCTATAAATAGCCGCCCCCTTCAACCACTAGTTGGTTGGCTGCTCCGAGAGAACTTGACACTTGTCATTTGAGAGCAACCCATCGTCCGAGGACTTTGAGCGAAAATCATCAAGTGAGGAAAATCCAAAACCAAACCCATTAAAACCCCAAGTGATTGAGCATCATCAAGAAATTGATCGTATGTGGATCCGACGCTTGTTACCTTTGAAGACCGTGCTTCTTCCAGCGGTTAGGCGTCAAGGTCTAGAGCATCCAAGAGGAATTGTGGATCGCCGAGTGACCAAGTCTGTGAAGGTTTGAAGTCACTGAAGACTTACCACGAGTGATTGGACGAGGCTGCGTGGTCTTAGTTCAAGGAGAATACAATGAGGACTGGGTGTCCCGAGTTGCGGCTCGAGATCGGGTGTCCGGACTATGTGTCCTCGAGTTTAAATACTCAACCGCTCCAACCGACGTATAACCGAGACAGCAGTTGGAACTGGTCTACCAAATCATTGTCTTCACCAACCGACTAGTTCTATTTCCTCAACTCATTCATTTCCTCATTCTGTTGCATGTTGTTCATATCTGTGCTTGAAGACTTTGATCAAGACTTTCACAAATTCCTCGCTTCAATTTCTTCACCTGTTTGTCTTCATCTTGTTATCCCGTGTTTACGCTTCTTGTACTGTTCTAGTCTTCATTTCATCATGCCGACTATGTGTGTAATCTGTTATGGTTACCTCTGAGTACTTATTCCACAGCAAATAGTTCTTCGCTAAGGAATTTCCTCACCGCAAATTCCTCGGTGAAGAATTTCATAAAATCGCCTATTCACCCCCTCTAGTCGATATAACGACTTTCAATTGGTATCGAGCAAGGTACTCCTTGTTCGTGTGATTTTGGTTTAACCACCGAGTTCTAGTTATGTCGACCGCAGTATGATCAAGGTCTCGGCTGGGTGTCCTACCTTTGATGAAACGGACTATCCCTACTGGAAGAACAAGATGCGGATGCATCTTGAGGCAATTGATAATGATCTCGGTATGTTGTGGAAAATGGTGTCCCCATTCCACCGGAACACCGACCTCTTCGATGTGAAGAGATTCAAACAACTCGACTCTCAAGCGAAGAATATCATCTGTGGCCATCTGAGCAAAGGACAGTATGGAAGAGTGAGTGCTTTGGAAACTGCCAAGCTTATCTGGGATAGGCTGTCCAAAGTAAATGAAGGAGGCTCAACTCAGCGTGATTCTCGAGTTGATGTTCTTCGGAATCTCTTCAACCGCTTCAAAAGACTCGACAACAAAAATGTTCAACAAACCTTCGATCGCCTCAATGACATCACAAATGAGCTTCAAGCCCTCGGTGCCACTGACATCACTGACCATGAAGTGGTGAAGAAACTGCTAAGATCGCTTGATTCCTCATTTGATACTCTGGGACTGATGATACAAGAGCGTGCTGACTACAAGTCACTTGATCCTGCTGATATCCTCGAAAGGCTTAACACTCATGAGTTCCACTTCTGAAAAGAGAGATCTCTATGGCTCAAACTATGGCAAACCACGTGCCTCAAGGCTAAGGTTGTGTCGACTCAATGTGAGGACTCGTAGTAGCCTTGGTGATCTGAAGAATCGAGCCAGATCTAGCTCTCCTTGTGAAGAAATTCCAGAAATTCACAAGACGTGGTCGCTTTGGAAAACCCTCAAGAGGAAGTGATTCTTCATCCAGTGACTACAAGAGAAGACTTTGCCACAATTGCAAGAAGCCTGGTCACTATATTCAAGATTGTCCTCAGTGGGAAGAGGAAATGAAGAAGAAGAAATACAAGGACTACAGTTCTGATGAAATGAAGAAGAAGAAGAAATCATCAAAATCTTCATCTTCAAAACCATCAAAGTCTTCATCTCACAAGAAGGGCAGCTCCAAGAAAGCTCGGGCATTCATTGGCAAGGAAATGGACTCGAAGCTGAATCTGGGAAAATGATGAAGAGGAGGAGTCTCAAGAATCTGAGTCCGGTGTGGCGAGTCCGGCGTTACTCTTGCTTTCGTCGACAAGTCCATCTTCAATATCAAGAAACTGATTCCACCAACAAGCCTGAGGAAGATAATGATGGCTACGCTCCCACCTATTGCTTCATGGCAAAAGCAGCTAAGGTACTCAAATACAACTCCTCTGATTCTAGTGAAAATGAATCTGATGAGGATCTTAAGCCTAGCTACTCTAAACTTGCTAAAATTGCTGTGAAACAACAACGGGCTCTTGAAAAGGTTCAAAACATGCTAGATAAAAGTGATGATATGTTGGGTGAAGAAATGGATCGCACTAAAGCCCTGACTGAAAATCTTCAGAGACTTCAGTCTAAGTATGATAACCTTCAAGGTCATCATAACTCTCTCTTGTCTGATCATGATAAACTTTCTTATGAATTTCTTCAAGAAAAGCAAGACAATGAAAAGCTTTCTCTTGAAGCTATTCAAAGAAAGGCAGATCTTGAAAAGCTAAGAGTATGTTATGAAGATCTTCAGAAGGAGCGCGATTCATTACTAGCTCAACAAATCAGCACTTCTCAGGAAGAATTTGTTCCTCCATGCTTAAAGTGCATTGAACGTGAATCTGCTAATTCTTCACCAATGTTCAAATGCTTCAAATGTTACAAATTCTTCATCTGCCTCTCATATCACTAATTCCTCATCTGAGGACTTTGCTAGTATCACTTGACAATGCAGGGGCTGAAGGAATTGTACATGACAGTATGTACAAAAGCCTCAAAGGGCATCAGACACTTTGTGATGTGCTCAAAAAGCAGATCCTCAACAGAAACCCTAGGAAAGAGGGTATTGCCTTTGAGAGGAAATTGAATGCCGATGGAACATATTGGAAACCTGAGCAGTATCCCAAAACCTCATGGGTTGCTGCAAAGGGACCTCCTGTTGATCCATCTAACTTATCTGGCTTTACATGTGAATCTCCTCATTCTTCTGATGAGTCATTTGACTCTAACTATAAACTGTTCAAAAATCAGAATGGTGAAGTATTTGCTAGATATGTTGGCACTAACTGCAGGAACGGTTCCCCTATGAAGAAAATCTGGGTTCCCAAAAGCTGTGTTGAAAGTCTTCAGGTGAATGTCCTCATGACACCACCAGTGAAAAACGGGAACCCCAGATCAAATTCTTCATATGGACCAATGAAAGTGCAACTAATCCCCGGGTGGTTTTGGTAATTGATAACAACATATATATCATTGAACTAATAGCTACTTGAGAATCATTTCAGAAAGTTCAGTGATATGGGTATGGCAAGGACTGAAGAAGTGGACCCCCCAAAATGCTAAGGCAAGCATTGGCAAAAGCTCAAGACTCCATTTTTTGGTTTAGTGATCCAAGATCACATTGAGTCCATAGGAAAAGCCAATACTATTAAAAGGGGATGAGGTTATGATGATGATCTGGTTGCTCAAGTGCTTAGTGACACATCTCCTAAACTATCAAGAACTTTCACCGCCATATACACTCATAAGTAATCTCGGTCCCACCGATATTCCAAACTCACCACACCGAGATGAACCACCTCAGCCATAAAGCCAAACCCTAGCAAACTCGGATTTTCCGATTCGAACTCGGTCTCACGAAACATGAGTTGCCAAGCTTCAGAATCCTTCATCATCAAATCGGTGTCACCGAGATGATGAAGTCGGTCCCACCGAAATTGGCATGCTCTTGTCATTGCACGAATCGGACTCACCGATATTGTATTTTCGGTCCCACCGAAAATCCCAACGTTCACATAATTTGAACTATCGGTCTCACCGAGTTGTCAACTTTGGTCCCACCGAGATTGGTCAAATGTGTGTAACGGTTGGATTTTGTGTGGAGGCTATTTATACCCCTCCACCCCCTCTTCATTCGTGGAGAGAGCCATCAGAAAGAACTACCACTCCTACCTTACATTTCTGAGAAGAGAACTACCTACCCTTGTGTTGAGATCAAGTTGCTCCACTCCGACCATATGAAGCTTGATCTCTAGCCTTCCCAAGTTGCTTTCCACTCAATCCTTTCTTCCACCACAGCCAAATCAGTGAGGAGAGTTGAGTGTTGGGGAGATTATCATTTGAAGCACAAGAGCAAGGAGTTCATCATCATCTACAACATCTATTACCTTTTGGAGGGTGGTGCCTCCTAGATTGGTTAGGTGTCGCTTGGGAGCCTCCGTCGAGATGTGGAGCTGAACCAAGAAGTTTGTAAGGGCAAGGAGGTCGCCTACTTCGTGAAGATCTACCCCGAGTAAGGCTAGCCCTCCGTGGGCGTAGGCCATGATGGAATAGACAAGGTTGCTTCTTCGTGGACCCTTCGTGGGTGGAGCCCTCCGTGGACTCTCGCAGCCGTTACCCTCCGTGGGTTGAAGTCTCCATCAACGTGGAAGTACGATAGCACCACCTATCGGAACCACGAGAAAAATCACCGCGTCTCCAAAATTGCGTTTGCTCTTCTCCACCTCTCTTTACTACATGTGCAATTTACTTTCCGCTGCCTATACTCTAGAATTGCATGTGTAGGGTGATGCTTGACTTGATCATAATTGTGAATCTGCCAAAACCTGTTCTTTGTCAAAAGGCAGAATTTTTATATTGTCAAGTAGTCTAATCACCCCCCTCTAGACATACTTTCGATCCTACAAGTGGTATCAGAGCTTTGGTCTCCATTGTATTGGTTTCCATTGCATTGGACTCCATAAGCTTGGTTTCACAACCTAGGAGAGTATGGCGTCTAGTGAGGGTAATTTTTGTAGAGGTCCTTACTTTGATGGTACAAATTTTGCTAGTTGGAAGCATAAAATGAAAATGCATATTCTTGGTCATAATCCAGCCGCATGGGGCATTATTTGTGTTGGTATGCAAGGTGAATTCTTCGAGGAAGGAAAAGTTCGGATCGCGGCTTACAACGGAAGAATTGCGGATGTTGCAAAACAATGCTCAAGCTTGTGACATTCTCTTCAATGCCTTGTGTCCCGAGGAGTTCAACAAAATCAGCCGCCTTGAGAATGCAAAAGAGATTTGGGATACTTTGGTTGAAATGAACGAAGGTACCGAGTCCGTGAAGGAATCAAAGCTGGATATTCTTCAAGGTCAACTTGACAAGTTCAAGATGAAGGATGGTGAAGGTGTCGCTGAAATGTACTCTAGGCTTGCTCTCATCACAAATGAGATTGCCGCTTAGGAAGCGAAGAAATGACCGACCGATTCATCATCAAGAAGATTCTCGAGCTTTGGATGGAAAGTATGACACCGTGTGCACTTTGATCCAAATGATGCCAAACTACAAGAATCTCAAGCCAACCAAGTCATTGGAAGTATTGTTGCTCATGAGATGACACTTAAGGATAAGGAAGAGCTTCACAACAAGTCAAGTGGTGCTTACAAAGCTACAAGTGATGCTCCCACAACCTCAAGTGACAAGTTAGTTTCCAATGAAGAGATAAGCCTAATGGTCAAGAACTTCAACAAATTCTACAAGAATAGAGGCAAAGAGAGAAGCTCAAAGTCTAGATCATATGATGAAAAGAGATCTTCTAGTCGTGATCGAATCGCTACAATTGTGGAAGACCCGACACTACTCAAATGAGTGTACGGCTCCCCACAAGAGAAGAGAAGAATCTCCAAGAAGAAGAAGCTCAAGAGATGAGTCACCTCGGAAGAGAGAAGGAGCAGAGATGATCGTTATGAACGAAGACCCTCTCGGAGAAGCAAGGATTCGGAGAGGAAAGACAAGTCATCAAGGAGCTACACAAGAAGAAAACATCAAGCTCATGTAGGTGAATGGGTCTCCGCTCCGACTCGACAATCAATCCGAAGGAAGCTATCACTCCAACTCCGACTACATCAAGATGAAGGTGTTGCGGTCTTGCTCTCGTATCCTCCAACTCCAACTCCTACGACTTATTTGATTCACCAAATGAGGGAATTGGAAGATGCTTCATGGCTAAAGGCCCCAAGGTATCACACCCTGAATTCATTGACTTCAATAGTGATGAGGATGACTTGCTTGGTGAAGATGAGCTCTTACTTGATAAATCCAATGAACCTAGTAATGATGAACATGCTAGTAGTCTTTATAGTCGAGAAGAGTCTAATGACAATGCTATGAAGGAGATTGAGCGACAACTAAAGAACTAAAAACTCTTAAGTTAGCTCATGAAACAACTCAAGAAGATCATAGAGAGCTCCTAAGATCTCATGAGAAGCTACGCTTCGAGAAGCTCACTCTAGAGCAAGAACATGAGTTCCTAAAAGCAATCAATGATGATCTTCGAAAGAAGAGTTCTTCATATCTTGCCAAATGACTTCTCTTGTCTAATTTCTTGCCACCCATTAAGACTAAGCATGACAAGCATAAGAAAAATTCTTTCTCTAGTAGTAACAATAACCATGCTAAATCCAATGTTGTTGCTTCTAGTAGTTCTCTTGATTCCACTAACAATGTTTCAAGCCAAGTTACACTTGAGCAAGAAAATAGTTTATTGAAAGGGATCATAGAGAAAGGTGTCTACAAGAGCCTTGCGAAGCAAGAACTTTGAGGAAATTGTTCGCAAGCAAGGAAGGCACCGAAGAATCAAGGAATTGGTTTTGAGCGAAAGTTCAACGCCGAAGGTGTTGAGTGGGAAGAAGGTCAATATCCTACTCCACGTTTGTTCCTCAAAAGGAGAAGTATGATCCTACTTCTTCCAATGTGGAACAAGCTCAAGATGACCTTCCACCACAAGACCACAAGCTAAAAGGCAAGGACAAGCTTCAAGAGGAGATTGATGCATTTGTTGAAGCACCTCAAGCCATGGTCAAGTGGGTTCCCAAGGAAACGCCAAGTTCTACTTCGTCAAGCTCAACTACAACCCCAAGGATTCCCATCAAGATGATGTGGATCCCAAGAAGAAGAACTAGAAAGTTCTTGAGGGTGACTCCGCCAACATACTTCACTCACATTCATTTTGGCAAAAACTTGTGCAATCAACTTCCACATTGTGCACTAGTTCATGGAGTCACAAACCCTCTTGTTGGTAAGTCAAGGGACAAGGTAATCATTGCTTTCATGGACATCATCTATTGTGAACTTCAATCTATGTCCATGGATATCCTTGTTTGTTCCTTGTGGGACTAACCCATGTAGGTATTGAAAGTGCCCAATCCAAAGGATAGCTCCCAACTCTTGATGATCTCCATCAACATTGAGCATCCACATCTTCAACATCTACATGAAGTCTTCTACGACAACCCAAGGTTAGTTTGACCCTTTAAAAGGGGTTCTCACATCTAGGGGGAGCTTTGCTCTAAAAATTGAGCTAAAGCATCTTCAAATGATGTGAACACATCAATGCTTTATGTAAAAGTGGTAACCCCACTTGTGCTTAAACGATGAGTATGACCTATGATCAAATGTTCTCATTTGGCTCCTAAGTCAATATACTCATATATAGATGACCTAGTCATTGACAAATTGTGTGTTAGTAGCTAGAGTTTTGGTTGTGCATGTTTGACACATATTTCATTTGCTATCTTATTGTGTGAGCATGTTGGATGCATGATTTTATCCATTCGAGGACATCCATTTGTTGTTTTGGTCGTTTTGATTTTTCTGACCAAATGGATGGACAAGAATGCCTAAGTACCTCCCCTAGCTATCTATGCTTTCTTGTCACAAATTCTATTCATGCTTACATCACAAACTTTGAACAAGTCATTTTCGGACCCTCCGAGTGACGAGCACTCGGAGCCACCGATCCGTCAAGGGCTAATTTCCAAAACCTTCTAATTGATTTCGGTCAGACCAACTCACTCAATGTGGGGACCCCGACTCACAAGTCGTGATCACCGAATGCAGGTGTACAGTGATCCCAGAGATCAATGCTCACTGAACACACAGAAGCTGAATAACAAGAGTCTTACGCCCATACATACCGTCTTACACAAATTATGACCATTATGGTCAAGTCTTACATTGATAAAGCCTTAAGGGCTGAACATCAAATGAAACATAAGCAGCGGAAATCTTAGATGAGAAATAGAACCCATGCCATCTGCCTTAACCCTACAGCATTCTCGACCGAAAACGTCCTAGTTCGCATGCTCGCTCTCCAAAGAACTCTTCTTGAACTCCGGTTCTTCCATGCCTGGTCAATTAAATAACCAAAGGCAAGCCAATGAGTACTTTGAATGTACTACAAAGCAACCCATGATTTGGTTCAAGGTACAGAAATGCATGACATAGGTAAAGTTTGCATAAAGCTAGTTTTGAGTGCAAGGACATGTTCAACAACCTATAAAGCATGCATCAAAAGAATTCAAGTAACCATGAGATCTGGTCACAGATATCAACATAAATAGAATGGGCACCAACCCATTTATCATAAACAGAGTGGGCACCAACCCATCTCAATCGTGTCAAGTCCTTTGACTTGATCTCCATTATCTCACACACACTGGGTTTGAAAACAAGTGGACGTAGCCCAAGAGCGGTTACCTAACTGTCCATGACCGTGGACACGGCTATTCAATAGTTTTACACTGCGCAGAGGTTGCACACTTTACCCACTAGATCCGGGAACTTCCGTGTCATCCACGACCAGCGGTACCTCAAGTACCCGGGGTAAGCACCCGATCACTACCTTTCCCTAGACGACACTAACATGGAGTCCACTCGATTGGTAGTAACCCCCGTGCCAAACATTTCACATCATAAAGTTGTGGAGCCTCGCTCCCATATTCATTACATACCACAAGCACGGGTACCAACGGTGTGTCCGGTGCCACAATGAAAACAGTCATGGCCGCCCTACCCGCATGACCCGTCCCCAAGAGAGAGCACCAACTCTCCCCGTCACTAGTAATGCGGCTCCAAGCTAGTATCGGACTAGGTACTCAATAATGCCCTTTCCCATATAAGGGTAGAGTGGTCGCGCATGTATGGTTGGAATAACGGTCGCAACTCCGACCAATCCGTTTTGAAAACAACACACCCTTTCCTTGGCACACCACTTGGTCATCAAGTGGTCACCCATCTCATCATCTCCCTCGGGCATAAGTGGCACCCGACGGGGTTTTCGAAAAGACTTTTGAAATCACTTTGCCTCCTTCACCATGCATAAACCCATCCCTTTTTGCGTAGCACTACCTAGCATCCTATCTACTCCCACCGGCATAACCCTCATAAGAAGGTAGGGCCATGCACAATGCAAGTATCAACGAGGAAGTAACTGAGGCAACCAACCCACGTGGTTCACCATCTCATCATGACTCCGATGCAACAATAATGAAGAGCTATAAATGACATGCATATAAAGGGGTTTCATAGTCATGGTCAAAGGGCTGCTTGCCTGGCTCAAAAAAGTCTTCTGGGTCTTCAAAGTCCTCTCGTCCAACTCCTTCACAACAATGCAATCTATCGTCGCAAAATAACAACGAGAAAATAAGGCAAAAATAAGATAGAAAAACCAAAGTGCTCAAAAAATGTTAACACACTTTTGTAAAATATTAGGCTGAAAACTAAGAAGGAGGGATTCTTAGTTTTGGATTTGGAGTTACACAAGAGGGATATGAATTTCAAACAGAGATTAAACTGCTCAAATTTGAATTTAAATTTGAACAGACATAAAAGTTGGCTGGATTTGAATGAAAGTTGCACCATTAAATAGGTTGTAATATTCTAGGAATTTAGGAGTTGGATTTATTGCATTTGGATTATTATTTAATCTGTGGAATTTTGGAAAAAGTGATGAAAGGAAAAAGGAAAAGGGCACTGTGCCCTTCGGGCTGTAACAGCCGCCAGGCAGGAGCGAGGCCCAGCCAGCAGGCCGCCCAGCCGAGCCAAGCGCAACACATAGCAAGGCTACCACCATTTCAAACCCGACGGCCGGGCCCGCAGGTCGAGAGAGAGGGCGCGGAATGTGGGAGAGGATGACAAGTGGGCCCACCTGTCATCACTAACCCGTGGATTGGGGGTCGCGGTGCTCACCGGGCGATCTGCAGCGACGGCGAGCTCCGGCGAAAGGGGATGGCCAGGGGCCGCCGCCGCCGGTGGGTGGTGGACTTGGCGTGAGGGTGCTGGTTCGCGGCGACGAGGTTCAGGCGGAGGAGCTTGGGAGGCGGTGGTTCCGGCCAAGCTTCCGCAGCTCAGAGAGGGAAACGAGGGAAAAGAGTCGAGGAATGCAGGGGTTCCAGATCGAGGCAAAGGAGGAGCGGGGAGGCTTATACTCGCGATCTCCCATGAGCCTGTGGTGGAGCTCGAGCTCGATCTCGAGCTCGGGCGGCTTTGGGGCGAACTGGGGTGCAGGGGAGGTGTTGGTGGTGCAGAGCGAGGGGTGAGGTGGAAGGGCTCGGGAGGCCCTTATATAGGCGAGCGGCGGTCCACCGTGGGCTCGTCGCCGGCTGGCTCGTGCTCATCGCCACGGGCCTCGAGGGCGCTGCACCGTGTCTAGGGGCTTGTGGGGTCCGAATCGCCCGGGGATGAAGAGAGAGAGGGAGGGGGGGCGGAGGCACAGCACAGTGTGAGCACGCCACTGGTGCGCCAGGCGGCCCTTGTTCGCTTCTTGCGCGGAGGCGCGGGAGGAGGAGAGAGGGGGCCCGACCACGTGGCGTGCCCACGGACGCCGAGGCGCATCGGCAAGCGCTACTGGGACGCCCGAGGTGGCCGGAAGCATTGGGCGAGGGCGGCTACAAGGTTTAGTCAAGATCAGAAGGCCTGAGCTGCTGCCAGCTTGGCATGCCATGGCATATTATATGCCCTGTGGTATGACCACCGATGTCCAAGAGTGCCGGGAGGTAGTAAAGAAGGAGGGGAGGCATTGGATGCCCTGGATGGCCACTGGGGTGAGGAGAGAGGTGAGGAAGAGGGAGAAAGGGCTGTCCAGAGAGAGAAAGAGGGGGGTTTCACCCCTCAATTATTGAGCTGGGGACTTGCCATTGTTACTGGAGGTGAAAGGGGTCTAGGAGGAGCTGTGGTAAAAATTAGAGCTCACCAAGAATAGTGTAAGGGGTCAAAACAGTGGTTTTTGCAAAATGTCAGAAGGTGTTTGATAGAGTTTTGAGCAAGCAAATGGACTCCAATTGCCATGAGACTCCACAAGGTGAAATTACTCATATAAATATAGCCTTCCACCAATTTGGAGATTATTTGGGCAAAGTTGCCAATGCAACTTTTGCAAACCCTAGAAATGGGCAGAAATGGATTTGTGTAGATCCAGTGGAGTAGATCATTTCTCCTTGATGTACCACTTGGTGTGGTAGCCTTATTTGGTCACATGATCAGGCTCACCAAAGTTGGGGTCTTGGAGAAGAAGTTTGTAGAACAAAGTTGTTCAAATTTGATTCTGGTCAGAGAGGGTTTTGAGGCACTTTGACCAAGATTTCCTCTTCTCCAACCTGTGCCATTTGGTCTAGATGCATCATTGGACCCATGAATCATGTTCACCAAGTTTGAGCACATTTGGACACATTTGGCAATGTAAAGTTGATCAAACTTCGTAATGGATGAAATAGTTTTGAGGGTTTTGATGATGTTATCTTGTTCTCCAAGTCATGAGACTTGGCAGATCATCTAATTTGTCATATGTGACATGATAGAATTTTCCTGGAATATTTGAAGAATATTTCCTTTGTAAATATTTCAAAAGCTTGAAATATCCAGAAGGGTTTTAGAGGATTTGACCAATATTTTGAACATGACCATGTGTTAAAACTCTTATATATGGACAATATATGTCCTATGAGTTTCCCTAAATTTTTTCAAATATTTTTAAAACAATAAAATAATTTTTCCTATTAAAGACCATTTCGGCCTTAAGAAAAGCTTTTAAATAAAATAGTAAAACAACTTTTAAAATTATATTTTTGTTGTTTCTGGGTATACTATATCTAATAGGAGTCAAATATATTTTTGGAAAGATTTTTACTGCCCTTAATCAAGTACTTGCTGTGCAAATCTTAATTCAAGGGTTTTTGGAAAGCTAATTTTAGAAAATACTTTTTGGCCAAATTATTTTCGTAAGAAAATACTATATTGCTCTACACACATGGCATGATCATTGGACAGAAGTTTGGGGCAAGGAGATGAAGTATAGAAGGTGGAGGGGTTGACTATTAAGAGCACTTGAAACCCACATAGGGAAAACCAACACCAAATAAAAGCCAAATAAAGCAAAAAGTTTTTGTTGGTCCAAATTTTCATGCTTTATTTATGAAAATGAAATGTTACAAAATGCAGGGTGTGACAGACCTACCCCCCTTACAAGAATCTCGTCCCCGAGATTCCTACACTAGGCTTTAAAGAGACACGGGAACTCGGATCTAAGGTAGTCTTCACGCTCCCAAGTTGCTTCTGCTTCAGAGTGGTTGCTCCATTGGACCTTGAAGTACTTGATGGTTCGGCTTCGAGTGCGTCGCTCAGCCTCATCTAGAATGCATATGGGCCTCTCACGATAAGTCAAATCAGGCTGAAGGTCAATGGCTTGGTGATTGACGTCCTTGTAGAGATCAGGCTTGTCTGGAACTTGGAGACACTTCCGGAGTTGTGACACGTGGAACACGCCAGCACATCGAAAAGTTCGTGGAAGTTCCAACTGGTAAGCCACTTCTCCTCGTCGCTCCATGATCTTGAAGGGGCCAATATATCTCGGAGCGAGCTTTCCTTTGACATGGAAGCACTGGGCTCCTTTGAGAGGGGTGACCCGGAGATAGACATGGTCTCCAACTCGGAAGTTTATGTCTCTACGACGTGAGTCAGCGTAGCTCTTCTGCTCTAGACTTGGCGGACTTCAGACGCCTCTCGACAAGCTGGACTTGCTCTTCGGCTTCACGGAGGATATCCGGCCCAAAGACAAGTCCTTCACCGGTCTCTGACCAATTGAGAGGTGTACGGCACTTCCGCCCGTATAACACTTCAAATGGTGCCATCTGAAGGCTTGCCTGGTAACTGTTGTTGTAAGAGAACTCGGCAAAAGGGAGGCAGTCTTCCCACTTAGCTCCATAAGCTAAGACACAGGCTCGGAGCATGTCTTCGAGTATTTGATTCACTCTTCGGTCTGACCTCCGGTCTGTGGGTGGAAAGCAGTGCTGAAGGACAACTTGGTCCCCATGGCCTCCTGGAATTTCTTCCAAAACCTTGAGGTGAACTGGGTTCCTCGATCTGACACAATCTCTTTGGGAACACCATGAAGGCTCACAATTCGGTTGATGTAGAGACGGCTAATCGGTTCCCTTGTAGGTTGTCTTGACAGGAATGAAGTGGGCCACCTTGGTCAAATGGTCAACGATGACCCAGATGGAGTCATGTCCCTTGTTTGACCTGGGTAAACCGGTGATGAAGTCCATCCCGACTTTGTCCCACTTCCATTCAGGTACCTTGAGGGGTTGCAACAACCCAGCGGGTCGCTGATGTTCAGCTTTGACTCTCTAGCATACGTCACATTTTGCAACATAGGTGGCAATCTCCCTTTTCATCCCATGCCACCAAAATCTTTCCTTCAGGTCTTGATACATCTTGGTGCCTCCAGGGTGGATGGAATATGGGCTGTCATGAGCTTCTTGCAAGATCAGGTTCTTGAGCTCACCCTTGTTGGGCACGCAGATGCGATTCCCAAACCACACAATTCCTTCCTCATCCTCTGAGAATCCTGAGGCTTTGCCTGCCTTGATCTTCCTCTTGACGCCTTCAATACTCTCATGCCCCTTCTGAGCTTTCTTGATATCATCCATCAAGGTAGGCTTAACTTCAAGGTTGGCCAAGAATCCTGGTGCAACCAGTTCCAACCCGAAGCTTTCAAGTTCTTCATACAAGGCGGGTAGCTTGTGCTTTAGCATAGCATTCAAGGAGCAAGCCTTCCTGCTCAACGATCTGCTACTGACATTAGCCTTTCCAGGTGGTATTGAACACTGAGGTCATAATCCTTTATCAACTCCAGCCATCTTCTCTGCCTCATGTTCAATTCCCTTTGAGTGAAAATATACTTCAGACTTTTGTGATCCGTGTATATCTCACATCGCTTCCCCAAGAGGTAATGTCGCCAAGTTTTCAGAGCATGAACCACTGCTGCTAGCTCGAGGTCGTGAGTAGCATAGTTCTCTTCATGAGGTCGTAGTTGCCTTGAAAGGTAGGCTACGACTCTGCCTTCTTGCATCAGAACACCTCCCAGTCCGATTCTTGACGCATCACAATATATCACAAACTCCTTGTGTATATCTGGTGTGGCCAGAACTGGGGCAGTGGTTAGCCTCTTCTTCAGCTCCTGGAAGCTCTCTTCGCACTTCGGCGTCCATTCGAACTTCTTGTCCTTCTTCAAGAGCTGAGTCATGGGTCGGGCAATGCTCGAGAATCCTTCAACGAACTTGCGGTAATATCCTGCGAGTCCGAGGAAGCTTCTGACTTCCTTCACATTGCTCGGGATTGCCATTCACCACGGCTTCAATCTTAGCAGGTCGATGACAATCCCTCTTCGCTAGAACATGACCCAGAATCCAACTTCACGCAGCCGAATTCACACTTGCTGAACTTGGCATACAGCTTGGTGCTCTCGAAGCTTGTCTAGGACCATCCTCAAGTGTTGCTCGTGCTCTTCTTCCGACTTCGAGAAGACAAGGATGTCATCAATGAAGACAACGACAAACTTGTCCAAATATTCCATGAAGACCTTATTCATGAGATACATGAAGTAAGTGGGGCATTGGTCAATCCAAAGGACATGACCGTGCATTCATCTGAGCCATATCTGATTCTGAATGTTGTCTTGAATATCTTGGGGTCGATCTTGATTAGTAGTACCCAGATCCGAGGTCGATCTTGGAGAACACCTTGGCCCCATTGAGTTGATCAAACAGATCTTCAATCTTGGGAAGTGGGTACTTGTTCTTGATTGTAACTTCATTGAGGAAGCGGTAGTTAATGCACAAGCGGATGGTACCGCCCTTCTTTGCCACAAATGCGATCAAAGCGATCCCCAAGGGGAGGCACTAGGGCGGATAAATCCTTCCTCAACTGCTCTTCCAAATGCTTCTTCAATTACGCTAACTCCTCCGATCCCATCCTATAAGGCTTCTTATAGATGGGTCCTGCTCCGGGTATGAGCTCGATGATGAACTCAATGTCTCGGTCAGGAGGCATTCCTGGTAATTCATCAGGAAAAACATCGGGATATTCGCAGACTACGGCACTTGTTCCATCCCAACTTCAGTCAGACAGTTGACTTGGTTGGCTTGAGCAGAGGAGGGGTTGGAGGCAAACTTAACTTCGACTCCTCGGTCATTGGTCATAGTGACCGTCCGGTTGGCGCGATCAATCAAGCCTTGGTGCTTGCTGAGCCAATCCATTCCCAAGATCACATCCAAGCCTTGTGATTTTAGGATGATAAGGTCTGCTAGGAAATCTACCCGTTAATGGTAATCCCGACTCCTTACATCCTATCTTGGCTCTCATCTCTCGCTCCGGGGTTTGTACCACCATAGGGTTATTCAGGGTGTAGGGTCATGCCACTTTTAATGCAAAACTTTGGGTGACAAAAGAATCGTGGCTCCGTAATCAAACAAAACAGATTCTGGTGCTGAATTGACAAGGAACGCACCCAAGCCGACGTCCGGTCTTCTGGGCTTCTTCTGCAGTGACATGATTCACACGACCCCTGCCGTTGTTGGGCAGGTTGCGGGGAGCTTGGTTCCTTGGTGGCATTCCACGGCCTTGGCCTGGGTTCTGCGCATTGGGGCGCGGGGCGTCGGGCTTCTTGTTGGGGCAATTCTTGGAGTAGTGTCCTGGCTGTCCACATCCGAAGCAAGTGACTTGGTTGGGGATGACGCCCTTGCCAGCATTGTTATTGGGGTTGTTGTAAGCTGGCCTGGGGTTGGCATACTGCTGAGGTGGATAGTTGGTGCGGGGTGCAGGAGCTCTTGGTTGCTGATAGGTAGGCTTGACCGGGGCTGGCTGCCACGGGCGAGGCTTCTGGTTGCTGGAGCTACCCTTGCTGATCATCTTGCGCTTACGAGTGTCATCCAAGGCACGCCGCTTGTCCTCAAGCATGAGTGCCTTGTTCACCAGATCAGAAAGGTCGGGCGATCGCACACAACAAGCGAAGCTTCGCGAGTCTGTTAAGGCCTTCCATGAAGCGCTCCTTTGGCAAGATCGGTCTTGACATCCTCGAGGGCATACCTTGAGAGAACACCGAACTTCTGCATGTACTCCTTGACAATGCTACTACCTTGCTTCAGGCTCGGAACTCACGCTTCTTGATGGCCATGATTCCGAAGGAATGTGGGCCTTGCGAATTCTGTCTTGAAGGTGTCCCAAGTGATGTCTTGCTCAACATGCATAGCCTTGAATCCATCCCACCAAGCTCTGCAGTCCCCCGAGACAAGGGCAAGATACGCCACTTTATCACGGTCCTCGGTGCATCCGACTAGTGCCAGCAGATCCTCAATGGTGCGGACCCGATCGTCTGCATCCGTGGGTTCAGCAGCCTCGATGAAAGTGGGTGGTGCATGCTTCTTGAACTCCACCGATGTGGAACGTCCATGGCCGTGCCCGCCGGGCCGGGCGATTGACAACTTGAGCAATCATCCGGAGGGCTGCAGTGTTGGCTTGGCGTTCCTCTCGGAAGGCTTGGAGAAGCTGAGCCATGTCCATGCTTGGAGGAGGTGGTGGGGGTGGAGTCTGTCCTTGGGCTTGGTCCTGGCTGACTCCCGCTTCAGCAGAACCTCCGGCTTCTTGCTGCTGGGTAGAGGTACCAGTACGTGTTACAACAGGCATCCTATTGGAGTGGTCAAGGTTTCATGATTGGGGAAAGATGGGGAAAGCAACATAGATGGGATGCCTAGTAAGGGGGTTGGTATGACACTAATTGTTTTCATGCAAGGGCCAAAAGGGCCAAACACATTCATTAAAGTCCAAATGGGTGATGTAGTCGTTTACAAGTTCCCGAAGGAAAGCACGACATCCATCAAACACAACAAAAGCAAACACAACACTACATGGTTTCATAAGAACCATTACATGGACTCGACTTCGCATAGGGGTACATGACCTATCCTACCGTAGGGTTACTAACGGGCATATCCAAGTTGTGAATGATGCCTAAGTGGTGGAATGCTCGGTCGCGTGGTCTGGCTCTTCTGGGTCTTCCTCCTCCTCATCGGTAGCGCGGCTTTCTCCATCGCTTGAAGGGGTGGGGGAGTGGAGGAGCTCAACACGGTGTTGCTTTGCTGGTGGGGTGAAGAGCTTGCGGTAATCCCTTGCGCTCATGCGGTGTTGCTGTGGTGGTTCTCCATCCTTTGGGGGTCTTCCGCCTCTGTGTCACGATTGCGGGCTGTCCAGGGGAGCACCTTCCTTCTTGATCCTATCCGTCTTTTCTTGTGCTTGGCGAAGAAGTGCCTTGGTCTCATGAAGTTCTTTTCGAGTTCCATTGATTCCATGGGCCAAGTGTTGTGCCAAACTATCGGCACAAAGGCTGAAGTAGGTCTGGAATCGGAGTGGAAGTCCTTCTTCTAATGGTGGAGCTGGTGCATTGCTCTCATCCTCGCCTTCCTTCCGATAAGGCAAGAAATGGGTTGCCAACTCGTCTGCCATCTCTGGAAGAAGGTCTCGGAGGCGAGTGAGTGCCTTGAGGGTTGCCGTCTCGACGGCAAGAACTAGTGTTGCCATCTGGGGTCCCTCGAAGAACCAGCTTGTTGGAGAGTCATTGGCCTTCACGATCACTTCCACATGATACTCCGTCTCGGCGTCATTGATCCAATGCTCATGGTAGGTGAAAGTGGGGCTCGTGGGCTGGCACCTCTTGAGGCTATCCTCGAGAAGCACGGAAATCCGGTGGTCGAAAGTCTTGGTACAGCAGCCATCTACAAAGGTTGAATGGGAGAGGTCAATAAGGGAAAA
Source organism: Aegilops speltoides (assembly GCA_021437245.1). Lineage (NCBI taxonomy): Eukaryota > Viridiplantae > Streptophyta > Magnoliopsida > Poales > Poaceae > Aegilops > Aegilops speltoides. The sequence continues at coordinate 128,724,806 of CM038141.1, forward strand.
TGCATCTTGGGTGGGGTAAGCTTCAAAAAAGAAGAGAGGTTTAGATGGTCTCAAGTTAACTAACGTCCATGCTAACTAAGGCTTCCTACAGTCAGGATGGCTCTGATACCAGCTCTGTGGGGACCCCAACTCACAAGTCGTGATCACCGAATGCACGTGTACAGTGATCCCAGAGATCAATGCTCACTGAACACACAGAAGCTGAATAACAAGAGTCTTACGCCCATACATACCGTCTTACACAAATTATGACCATTATGGTCAAGTCTTACATTGATAAAGCCTTAAGGGCTGAACATCAAATGAAACATAAGCAGCGGAAATCTTCGTCGAGAAATAGAACCCATGCCATCTGCCTTAACCCTACAGGCATTCTGACTGGGAAAACGTCCTAGTTCGCATGCTCGTCTCCAAAGAACTCTTCTTCGAACTCCGGTTCTTCCATGCCTGGTCAATTAAATAACCAAAGGGCAAGCCAATGAGTACTTTGAATGTACTACTTAAGCAACCCATGATTTGGTTCAAGGTACAAGAATGCATGACATAGGTAAAGTTTGCATAAAGCTAGTTTTGAGTGCAAGGACATGTTCAACAACCTATAAAGCATGCATCAAAAGAATTTAAGTAACCATGAGATCTGGTCACGATATCAACATAAATAGAATGGGCACCAACCCATTTATCATAAGCAGTGGGCACCAACCCATCTCAATCGTGTCAAGTCCTTTGACTTGATCTCCATTATCTCACACACACGGGTTTGAAAACAAGTGGGCGTAGCCCAAGAGCGGTTACCCAACTGTCCATGACCGTGGACACGGCTATTCAATAGTTTTACACTCTGCAGAGGTTGCACACTTTACCCACTAGATCCGGGAACTTCCGTGTCATCCACGACCAGCGGTACCTCAAGTACCGGGGTAAGCACCGATCACTACCTTTCCCTAGACGACACTAACATGGAGTCCACTCGATTAGTAGTAACCCCGTGCCAAACATTTCACATCATAAAGTTGTGGAGCCTCGCTCCCATATTCATTACATACCACAAGCACGGGTACCAGCGGTGTGTCCGGTGCCTCGTGAAAACAGTCATGGCCGCCCTACAGCATGACCCGTCCCAAGAGAGAGCACCAACTCTCCCCGTCACTAGTAATGCGGGCTCCAAGCTAGTATCGGACTTGGTACTCAATAATGCCCTTTCCCATATAAGGGTAGAGTGGTCACGCATGTATGGTTGGAATAACGGTCGCAACTCCGACCAATCCGTTTTGAAAACAACACACCCTTTCCTTGGCACACCACTTCGTCATCAAGTGGTCACCCATCTCATCATCTCCCTCGGGCATAAGTGGCACCCGACGGGTTTTCAAAAGACTTTTGAAATCACTTTGCCTCCTTCACCATGCATAAACCCATCCCTTTTTGCGTAGCACTACTTAGCATCCTATCTACTCCCACGGCATAACCCTCATAAGAAGGTAGGGCCATGCACAATGCAAGTATCAACGAGGAAGTAACTGAGGCAACCAACCCACGTGGTTTACCATCTCATCATGACTCGATGCAACAATAATGAAGAGCTATAAATGACATGCATATAAAGGGTTTCATAGTCATGGTCAAAGGGCTGCTTGCTCGCTCAACAAAGTCTTCGGGTCTTCAAAGTCCTCTGGTCCAACTCCTTCACAACAACGCAATCTATCGTCGCAAAATAACAACGAGAAAATAAGGCAAAAATAAGATAGAAAAAACAAAGTGCTCAAAAAAATGTCAACACACTTTTGTAAAATACTAGGCTGAAAACTAAGAAGGAGGGATTCTTAGTTTTGGATTTGGAGTTACACAAGAGGGATATGAATTTCAAACAGAGATTAAACTGCTCAAATTTGAATTTAAATTTGAGCAATGACGTAAAAGTTGGCTGGATTTGAATGAAAGTTGCACCATTAAATAGGTTGTAATATTCTAGGAATTTAGGAGTTGGAATTATTGCATTTGGATTATTATTTAATCTGTGGAATTTTTGGAAAAAGTGACAAAGGAAAAAGGAAAAGGGCACTTGTGCATTGGGCTGAAACAGCATGCAGGCAAGAGCCCAGCTAGCAGGCCGCCCAGCCGAGCCAGCAAGCAAGCCAAGCACAAGGCCACCATTTCAAACCTGACGGCCGGGGCCCGCAGGTCGAGAGAGAGGGGCGCGGGAATGTGGGAGAGGATGACAAAGGGGCCCACTGTCATCACTAACCCGTGGGCGAAGGTCGCGGTGCTCACCGGCGACGATCTGAGCGACAGCGAGCTCCGGCGAATCTGAGGATGGCCGAGGGGCCGCCAGACGTCGGTGGGTGGTGGACTTGGCCGGCGGGGTGCTGGTTCGCGGCGACGAGGTTCACAAGGCGGAGGAGCTTGGAGGCGGTGGTTCGGTCGTTTCCGCAGCTACAGAGAGGGAAACGAGGGAAAAGAGTCGAGGAATCTGGGGTTCCAGATCGAGGCAAAGGAGGAGCGGGGAGGCTTATACTCGCGATCTCCGTGAGCCGACGTGGCGGAGCTCGAGCTCGATCTCGAGCTCGGGCGGCTTTGGGGGCGAACTGGGGTGCAGGGGAGGTGTTGGTGGTGCAGAGCGAGGGTGAGGTGGAAGGGCTCGGGAGGCCCTTATATAGGCGGCGGCGGTCCACCGTGGGCTCGTCGCCGGCGGGCTCGTGCTCATCGCTACGGGCCTCGGGAGGGCGCTGCACCGTGTCTAGGGGGCTTGTGGGGGTCGAATACGCCCAGGGGATGAAGAGAGAGAGGGAGCAGGGGGCGGGCGCATCACAGGTGTGAGCACGCTCACCGGTGCGCCAGGCGGCCTTGTTCGCTTCTTGCGGAGGCGCGGGAGGAGGAGAGAGGAGGCCCGACACGTGGCGTGCCACGGACGCCGAGGCGCATCGGCAGGCGCTACTGGGATGCCCGAGGTGGCCGGAAGCATTGGGCAGAGGGCGGCTCTGATGCCTAGCCGCCAAGACCTTCTGCACGCCTGAGCGTTTGGCATGCCATGGCATATTATATGCCACAATGGTATGACCACTGATGTCCAAGAGTGCGGGAGGTAGTAAAGAAGGAGGGGAGGCATTGGATGCCTGGATGGCCACCGGGGTGAGGAGAGAGGTGAGGAAGAGGGAGAAAGGGCTGTCGAGAGAGAGAAAGGGGGTTTCACCCTCAATTATTGAGCTGGGACTTGCCATTATTCTTTGGAGGTGAAAGGGGTCTAGGAGGAGCTGTGGTAAAAATTAGAGCTCACCAAGAATAGTGTAAGGGGTCAAAACAGTGGTTTTTGCAAAATGTCAGAAGGTGTTTGATAGAGTTTTGAGCAAGCAAATGGACTCCAATTGCCATGAGACTCCACAAGGTGAAATTACTCATATAAATATAGCCTTCCACCAATTTGGAGATTATTTGGGCAAAGTTGCCAATGCAACTTTTGCAAACCCTAGAAATGGGCAGAAATGGATTTGTGTAGATCCAATGGAGTAGATCATTTCTCCTTGATGTACCACTTGGTGTGGTAGCATTATTTGGTCACATGATCAGGCTCACCAAAGTTGGGGTCTTGGAGAAGAAGTTGGTAGAACAAAGTTGTTCAAATTTGATTCTGGTCAGAGAGGGTTTTGAGGCACTTTGACCAAGATTTCCTCTTCTCCAACCTGTGCCATTTGGTCTAGATGCATCATTGGACCCATGAAGCATGTTCACCAAGTTTGACCACATTTGGACACATTTGGCAATGTAAAGTTGATCAAACTTCAGAATGGACAGAAACAGTTTTGAGGGGTTTTGATGATGTTATCTTGTTCTCCAAGTCATGAGACTTGGCAAGATCATCTAATTTGTCATATGTGACATGATAGAATTTTCCTGGAATATTTGAAGAATATTTCCTTGGTAAATATTTCAAAAGCTTGAAATATCCAGGAAGGGTTTTAGAGGGATTTGACCAATATTTTGAACATGACCATGTGTTGAAACTCTTATATATGGACAATATATGTCCTATGAGTTTCCCTAAATTTTGTCAAATATTTTTAAAACAATAAAATAATTTTTCCCTATTAAAGACCATTTCTGACCTTAAGAAAAAGCTTTTAAATAAAATAGTAAAACAACTTTTAAAATTATATTTTTGTGGTTTCTGGGTATCCTATATCTAATAGGAGTCAAATATATTTTTGGAAAGATTTTTACTGCCCTTAATCAAGTACTTGCTGTGCAAATCTTTATTCAAGGGTTTTTGGAAAGCTAATTTTAGAAAATACTTTTTGGCCAAATTATTTTCGTAAGAAAATACTATATTGCTCTACACACATGGCATGATCATTGGACAGAAGTTTGGGGCAAGGAGATGAAGTATAGAAGGTGGAGGGGTTGACTATTAAGAGCACTTGAAACCCACATAGGGAAAACCAACACCAAATAAAAGCCAAATAAAGCAAAAAGTTTTTGTTGGTCCAAATTTTCATGCTTTATTTATGAAAATGAAATGTTACAAAATGCAGGGTGTTACACTCAAACTCGGTCGAACCGAAAGCATTTAGACTGATCTAGGTTTTCACCTCGGTGAAACCGAGTTGTGATTTTCGGCGTGACCGAAGTGCATAACTGCCTAGCAGTTATCCATCTCGGTGCCACCGAGTTTTACAACTCGGTCCCACCGACAGCAAAGGGGTATATATACTCCGAGGGCCGCGCGCATTGATTCCTCCTTCAAACGTTTCTCCCCCACACCCCTTGCTGCCGTCGCCTTGGTCTCCGGATCGTCGCCGTCGTCGCCTGTGCGCCCTCGCCGCAGGTCTCCGTTGCCGTCAACGGACATCTCCTCCGCGCCGTTGCTGCCGTAGAAAAACTCCACCAAGTTAGGATGAGTTTTGATCCCACTCGTGCTCCCATCTCCGATTCAATGCACGTTTGGAGTGCCTAGAATCTTGCCACGATTGAAATCCTCCTGTACATCAGATTAGTTCGTTTGAACTAGATTCGAGTAAAAGTTTTAGGGTTAGGTTTCCGCCGAACACATCTCGGTGAGACCGACTTTATAGTTTCGGTATGACCGATTTGGCCTATAGCCATTACCTTTGCACCTTCGGTCCAACCGAAGTGTGCAAAATCGGTGTGACCGAAATGAAAATTCTGTGAAACCCTAGTGTTTTCGGTAGGATCGAAACCCACTTGGTCAAACCGAAAGTGGTGTGAAAGCTCTGTTCAACACTTGGATTCACGAATCTTAAACTCGGTCGACCGAAATGTCTTCTCGTGAAAACCTAATACTAGAATTTGAACTCATTTTTTTGCAAAAACTTCTGCAGTTTGTGATGACTCTTCTTCTCTGCCTACACCTTAGCTATTCACAGGTTGTCAGCCATGTCGGATGCCGTGGCAATCGTAACAGGTCGAGACACCCATTGCGACATTCGAGAGGCAGCACTAGTCCCGATCCTAGCAGCTCTTCCGATGATGGTGAGAGGAGTACACCAAGTGGCTTGCCTCCTGCAGCCACCGAGCCGTAAAGAAGAGGAACTCAGATGATGAGGACTCAGATTTTGTTGTTGAGGAAGAGGTGACCTCAAAGCCTAAGAGGAAGGTTGTTGCCAAAGAGCAACAAGGTCAACAAACCAAGAAGGGCACCAGCAAAGTCAAGCAGTCAACTGTTGCTAAGATGCTGAATTTGGGAGAGGCAACTGCAAGCAAAGTGAAGAAAACCTCCAAGAGAAAGAGGAAAGTGCATGAAGATGCAGCAGAAGAAGATGAGGATGAGGAAGCACCCCAGCCTCCTCCTCAGAAGCCTAAGTTCATGGGTGATGCCATTAAGGCTGGAGCCACATCAAAGCCCAAGCAATCTGCTCCACTAAGGTAGCTCCAAGAAAGCCTCGCCGCCAAGCCCAAGAAGACCGTCGAAACATTCCAGCGTCTGAAAAGAACAAGGATGATGTGCCACCAGTCAGGTGTCGATGATGAAGGACCAGTTTTGCGAAACTTCGTCCAAAACTACCACTACATAATGATGCTCATCCTCAAGCCGAGGATATGAAGGCAAGGAAAGATAGAGGTCTCGGGCTATGGAGACAATCGACCCATATGCCGTGAGGAGAAGAACTGCTGCTGATCCCAGATTTCACACCGAGAGCAGCAGGACTTCTATGAGACCGTCTTGATGGACAAGAAGCCCATAGTCGCAGACACAAGATATGTTATTTGGAAGTACATTGACAGTGAAGAGCACAGAGATTTCTTTCCACATGTGCATGAAAGTTTCACTGCATGTGGTGTTGCAGACTTTGTAGGTCAGAAATTGACCAGTTGGAATGATGAGATGATAATGCAATTCTATGCCACAGCTCACTTCTACCCTGATGGGAAGATTATATGGATGACTGAAGGTCGAAGATTTTCTTCTTCTGTTGAAGAATGGGCAGAAATTCTGCATGCTCCAGTGCAACGAGAAGATGATATTGATGTATATGGGATTCCAAAGAAGAATCACGAATCCATGAAGAACATGTACAAAGAGGTTCCAGCAAAGGATTTGGGAATCTGGAAGCTCGGCTCAGTTTACTATCTCCAGGCAGGCCTACCTACCACTAATACCATTTTGAGGCATACCTTGATGCCCAAGTCTGGAGATCATCGCATGATCAGAGGATACTCTATCAACATGCTGCACATACTTGATGAGAAAGCACCTTTCAAGGTGATGGACTTGATGGTAGAGACCATTAAGAGGACTGCAGCTGACCAGAAAAGGTCATGTGGATTTGCCCCGCAGATTCAGATGCTTATCAATGCCAAGTTTGGCACGGGCACATTCTTGTTGGATAGAGAACATTTATTTGTTGCGAGCAGAGCATGAAGACAATGTTGTTGTGATGAATGAGGAGGATCCAACATCGCTTGAAGGTCAAGCCAAGATCAAAGCTGCTAAGAAAGCCAAAGTCGACAAGGAAGCAAAGAAGCAGCAGCAGCTAAACCAAAGAGTTTGGAGAGCAAATTCTTGAAGCTACCCAAAGGATTGAACAACGCTGGCCAGCATTGTGCAGTCTCGGGAGAGCTTAGAGAGGATTGTTGACGAGAAGATCTACGCTCTGGCGTGAAGTCGATCAAGTGCAAGTGATCACAACAAGCTTGAGGCGACATTGAGGAAGCAAAGCGGGAGAAGGAAGAGCTTATGCGTGAGATGTAGGATGACTTAGTCCAGATGCTCATCAACAGATCGCTCCGGTTCCCACAGACCCCGATCACCGCTATTCCATGGATCGACACGGGACTACAGCCAAAGACCTCCCACAGTTCCAGCGAAGCTACTCCAACTCCAGCTCCAAAGACCACTCCTCCAAAGACAGACATCACCAAGTCTTCGCCGATCTTGTCATATCCACTCCGACATCAACCTGCATAGAGCCGCCAGCAGAGTCCCCAAAGTGGCGCTTAGCTCTATGCCTTTTCGAACTTTTTGGTAACTTGTTGCCAAAGGGGGAGAAATTGTATAGATCATAGGACTTCGAGAGAGAGAGTGCTGTTGTCTTTGCGCTTTTGCTCTTTCGTTCTTTTGCGGTCTCTTTGAGGCATTCAGTGTGTTTGATACTCCGTTTGATTCTACCTTAATGAGTGCTTGGTCGTACTATGCTTTAATGTGTGCTTAATGCTTATCATATGCCATTCCTATCTTGTATGACCATTTACTCATGTCTTGGTGATTGGGTGCATGCTGTTCATTCTTATCATTTTGTTCGCTCCACCAAGATGTATGTGACATGGAAGAGTGACCCATGATCCTAATCGATTGTGCATTTGCATTCAAACGCAAATCTTAAATAATGCACAAATTTAGGGGGAGCTCTTGCTTATCACATACTTCTCAAAGCGACGATATTATTCATTGATTATATCCTTTGTCGAAGCTTTGATCTATATGTTGTCATCAATTAGCAAAAAGGGGGAGATTGAAAGTGCAACTAATCCCCGGGTGGTTTTGGTAATTAATAACAACATATATATCATTGAACTAATAGCTACTTGAGAATCATTTCAGAAAGTTCAGTGATATGGGTATGGCAAGGACTGAAGAAGTGGACCCCACAAAATGCTAAGGCAAGCATTGGCAAAATCTCAAGACTCCATTTTTTGGTTTAGTGATCCAAGATCACATTGAGTCCATAGGAAAAGCCAATACTATTAAAAGGGGATGAGGTTATGATGATGATCTGGTTGCTCAAGTGCTTAGTGACACATCTCCTAAACTATCAGCAACTTTCACTGCCATATACACTCATAAGTAATCTCGGTCCCACCGATATTCCAAACTCACTCACACCGAGATGAACCACCTCAGCCATAAAGCCAAACCCTAGCAAACTCGGATTTTCCGATTCTAAACTCGGTCTCACGAAACATGAGTTGCCAAGCTTCAGAACATTCATCATCAAATCGGTGTCACCGAGATGATGAAGTCGGTCCCACCGAAATTGGCATGCTCTTGTCATTGCACTAATCGACTCACCGAGATTGTATTTTCGGTCCCACGAAAATCCCAACGTTCACATTATTTGAACTATCGGTCTCACCGAGTTGTCAACTTCGGTCCCACCGAGATTGGTCAAATGTGTGTAACGGTTGGATTTTGTGTGGAGGCTATTTATACCCCTCCACCCCTCTTCATTCGTGGAGAGAGCCATCGAAAGAACTACCACTCCTACCTTACATTTACGAGAAGAGAACTACCTACCCTTGTGTTGAGATCAAGTTGCTCCACTCCCACCATATGAAGCTTGATCTCTAGCCTTCCCAAGTTGCTTTCCACTCAATCCTTTCTTCCACCACAGCCAAATCAGTGAGGAGAGTTGAGTGTTGGGGAGATTATCATTTGAAGCACAAGAGCAAGGAGTTCATCATCATCTACAACATCTATTACCTTTTGGAGGGTGGTGCCTCCTAGATTGGTTAGGTGTCGCTTGGGAGCCTCCGTCGAGATGTGGAGTTGAACCAAGAAGTTTGTAAGGGCAAGGAGATCTCCTACTTCGTGAAGATCTACCCCGAGTAAGGCTAGCCCTCCGTGGGCGTAGGCCATGATGGAATAGACAAGGTTGCTTCTTCGTGGACCCTTCGTGGGTGGAGCCCTCCGTGGACTCTCGCAGCCGTTACCCTCCGTGGGTTGAAGTCTCCATCAACGTGGAAGTACGATAGCACCACCTATCGGAACCACGAGAAAAATCACCGCGTCTCCAAAATTGCGTTTGCTCTTCTCCACCTCTCTTTACTACATGTGCAATTTACTTTCCGCTGCCTATACTCTAGAATTGCATGTGTAGGGTGATGCTTGACTTGATCATAATTGTGAATCTGCCAAAAACTGTTCTTTGTCAAAAGGCAGAATTTTTATATTGTCAAGTAGTCTAATCACCCCCCCTCTAGACATACTTTCGATCCTACAACCAAACTCTTCATATGGATCCAAATCCTCATATGGACCAAATTCTTCACGAGGATCAAATTCCTCAACTGGATCAAAGTCCTCATATGATTATTATCATGCTAACAAATCTGTCTCGCAGGGTAAAGCTAAGGGCTATGAATATGTGCATTACTCTTCAAACCATTATGTTCATAAGTCCTCGAAGAATTACTCTGCCTATTCATATGCTTACCCTAACCCCTCCTATGCTAAGCGAAATGGTTTGGCATCTTTGCCACCTTTCTCACATGGTGCTCGCAGGATGATGAACTCTTTGCCACCCCTCCAGATGTGGGTGGTGAAGAAAAAGAACTAATCTCTTCTTCAGGGTCAGGTCTCTAGACGTGCTCGAACGTCTGAAGAATTTGCTGGGGACCTGACAATATGCCTGAAAGGACGCATGCGAATCATGATGAAATGAACTTTCATTTCACACGTCCTCATACTGCTATATCTGCTTACTGCTTGATGAAATTCATCTGATGAACTTGATATCATATTCTTCACTGATGAAGCATATGAGATTGTAAGTTACACTAATTCATCTGCAGGATGATCAACCCAAAACCACTGAATGGGTCCTCGATAGTGGATGTACAAATCACATGACTGGTGACAAGAATCTATTGATGGATGCTCCTTTATCACCGTCACCTCTGAAGCATATCATATTTGGTTTGACAAAGGCAAAAGTCGTATTGGGTCTTGGTAAGGTTGCTATCTCTAGGGATAAGCACATGGACAAAGTCATGCTTGTTGAATCCTTAGGATACAATCTCATGTCGATCTCAATGCTTTGTGATCTTGATATGGTTGTTGTCTTTGGCAAATATCGCTGTGTTGTGATTATGGAAGTCGACAATTCCAAAGTCTTCAAGGCTTTAGGAGAGGAGATCAGATATTGTTGATTTCTCTCAGACCACAACCAGCCATGTGTCTACTTGCAAAAGCTTCGTAAGGCTGGCTATGGCATCGACGACTTGGTCATGCAGGCATGAGGAATTTGAACACGCTTGCGAAGAAGAAGCATGTCATTGGCATTGAGAATGTCAAATTCCTCAAGGATCACTTATGCGGAGCATGTGAAGCCGAAAAATGACCAAGGCCTACCATCCAAATAAGACTATCATGACCACTACTCGTCCATTCAATTGCTTCACATGGACCTCTTCGACCTAATCATTATTCAGCAAATCACTAATGATGCATCTCTATATGGTTTTGTCATTGTTGATGATTATTCTCGATATACATGGGTACACATTGTTACTTACAAACATGAAGTGCGGAAGTCTTCAAACGATTTTCCTCGAGGGCTTCAACCAAATTTGGTGTGAAGATCAAGCATATCGAAGTGACAATGGAACCGAGTTCAAGAATTCTGGTCTTGATGCCTATCTTGATGAACTTGGTATTACTCATGAATTATCTGCTCCTTATACTCCTCAAAAAATGGCGTCGTGGAGCGCAAGAACGTAACTCTTGTTGAGATGGCTCGCACTATGCTTGATGAATACAAAACGCCTCAGCTTTTGGATTGACGCAATTGATACTTGCCCGCCACATCATCAACAGAGTATATCTTCACAAATTCTTCAAGAAGACTGCATATGAACTTCTCAACGACAAGAAACCCAATGTGAGTTATTTCAAAGTCTTGATGCTAAATGTTGGATTAGAGATTCTCACCACAACTCTAAATTTGCACCAAAGCACATGAAGGTTTTATGCTTGGTTACGGAAGGACTCAGCACACCTACTGAGTCTTCAACATTGTTCTTCACAAGATTGTCGACATCAGAGATGTGCGGTTCGATGAAACTAATGGCTCGCAAAGAGAACACCTACCTTCGTGTTAGATGAACCAGCACCGAGGATGCTATCAAGCACAAGGCAACTGAGGATGTCATTCCTACTGAAGAATCTGGTGAAGAATTCATTCCTGTTCGTGAAGAACGCCGAGCTGATGCACCAAGAACATGATGAGGAAATTGGTGTCAAGAAAATGCTGATCAAAATCCTCGGCGACAACCAACTCATCCACGCGTGCAAAAAGAAGTGCAAGTGGAGAAGATCATCAATGACATCAGCGCACCAGGTCCTCTCACCCGCTCAAAAGCCTCACACTTATCTAACTTTTGTGGGCACTATGCTTTTGTCTCTATCTTAGAGCCCACTAAGGTAGATGAAGCATTTCTAGAGCCGGAGTGGATTCAGGCTATGCAAGAAGAATTACATCAGTTCGAGCTGAACAATGTCTGGGAATTGGTCAATCGCCCAGATCCTCGCAAGCATAATATCATTGGCACAAAGTGGATCTACCGCAACAAGCAAGATGAAAATGGACTCGTTGTGAGGAATAAGGCACGACTAGTAGCTCAAGGCTACACATAGGTTGAAGGAATTGATTTTGATGAAACTTTCGCACCTGTTGCTAGACTTGAAGCTATTCGCATTTTACTTGCCTATGCTAACCATCATGATATCATCTTATATCAAATGGATGTGAAAAGTGCATTCCTCAATGGTAAGCTTGAGGAAGAAGTATATGTTGCTCAACCCCGTGTTTTGAAGATCCCAAGAATCGACAAAGTCTTCGACTAAATAAGGCTCTCTATGGCCTCAAGCAAGCCCCTCGGGCGTGGTATGATACACTGAAGGAATTCTTCGTGAAGAATGGCTTCACACCCAGTTCACTCGATCCTACTCTATTTACTAAATCATATGATGGTGAACTGTTTGTGTGCCAAATATATGTTGATGATATTATCTTTGGCTGTACTAACCAACGATATAGTGATGAATTTGCCTATATGATGAGTGAAGAATATCAAATGTCTATGATGGGAGAGTTGAAATTCTTCTTAGGTCTTCAAATTAAATCGACAGCACAATGGCATATTCATATCTCAGAGAAATACCTCAAAGATGTAATTGAGGAAATTCGCATGCAAGATTGCAAAGGCGTCAAAATTCCTATGCCCACAAATGGTCATCTATGCATCGATGAAAATGGTAATGACTTGATCACAAGGTATACCGCCCATGATTGGTTCTTTATTGTACCTATGTGCATCTAGGCGGATATAATGCTTAGTGTTTGCATGTGTGCCCGATTTCAAGCTGCACCAAGGAATCACACCATAAGGTCAGAAGCATATTCTTCGATATCTAGCTCACACACCAACACTAGGATTATGGTACCCCAAGGGCTCTGCTTTTGATCTCATTGATATTCGACTCGACTATGCTTGGTGATCGTGTGGACCGCAAGTCAACATCCGCACTTGTCATTTCCTCGACGATCTTTGGTCCGTTGGTCCTCGAAGAAACAGAATCGTATCACCGCTCATCTTTGAAGCTGAATATATTGCTGCTGGGTCATGCTGTGCTCAATCTGCTTTGGATGAAGCAAACCTCAAGGATTATGGCGTCACGTGAAGAATGTGCCTCTCCTCTGCGACAACGAGAGTGCCATCAAGATTGCTCACAACCCGCCCAGCACTCAAGACTAAGCACATCCAGATTCGCCATCATTTTCTTCGTGATCATGTGTTGAAGGCGATATCTCCATCGAGCATGTGAAGACTGAAGAACAGCTAGCTGATATCTTCACCAAGCCCTTGGATGAGAAGATATTTAGCAAGTTGCGGTGTGAGCTAAATATCTTAGAATCTTCGAATGTTCTTTGAAAAGGACACACATCCTAACCCTTATGCATAATTGATGACTTAGATGTGCAACACATGAAGAAACGTTGTTCCTCAATCAATGAATAATAACACTCTAAGTGTGAAGAAATCAATGAAGAATTTGATTCTCGTAACCCTCGACAATTGTGCGCTGTGTCTGAAATCATCATTCTTATACGGTGGGCTACGCCACCACAAAAGTTGAAAATCTTCAATCTGAGTTTTTCCTCGTTTTTGAAATTCCTCAGTTTTTCAAATTCTTCAACTTTGCAAAATCTTCAGCATTTCCGTCGTCTTTCTTCATTGGCTATATATATATATATATATGAGTTTATGTCCTCTACAGCATTCACTTATTGCTAATTCTTCAAGTTGCGATTTCTGCTAAGTGAATGTGATCGGACCCTTCCCCTCTATTATATACTCAATCCAATCTATTCACAAATTCTTCATGTGCGTTCTCGATTGAAACTGCTCAAAGTCTTCACCGGTCCTTGACAGCTGAAGAAATTGCGAACGAAGCTTTTAACAAATCTTATCCAAGTTTTTGGTTTTACCGCTCAAACCGTTCCGCATCCCACGATGTATTAGTTTAATCACTCACGATCTTACACGATCTTATCTCACGAAGACGTGGGTGACACACGTCGCGTGAAGGAGAAAGGGCGAGGGCATGTTCGTCCAAAATCTTCGGCGAACAGTTTTTCACCGTGGCTATAAATACCCCTTTACCCTCCTCACTTCATTTACTCCGCCGATCGCTGTCTCTCGCCGAGCTCTCCTCAAACCCTAGCCGCCGCTATTCCATCGCCGCCCGGTGAGGAAAAGCTTCACCGCCTTGACCTCATCGCCGTCGTACTTTCGCGCCGATCACGGAAATCTTCACTCCGCCGCCGTAGTCGCCTTCCTCCGCCAAGTTAGGGCGTGGAAGATCTATCGTGACGAACTTCTACGCTTCATCTCTGTTCGTCGTGTTCTTCATTCGGGTAATTAAAAGTCACTTTTATTACTCGCTTGATTCTCAAATCTTTCTGAAAATCTTCAAAGGTGTTTTTACTCTTCAAAATCTTCACATATGAACACCTCACACACTACATGTTCTTGATTTATCTCCCTAAGCATTCATTTCTTCAAGATTCCTCATTTGTGCGGATTTTCAATCTGTACAACTCTGGAACCTAAGACGAAACGCTTAGTGAAATTCCTCAAGGCTCAAACTAGTCAAATTCCTCAAGGCTCAAACTAGTCAAATTCCTCAAAACTTGCTCCTTTTGAAAAATCTTCTGAGAACGCATATGACCTCTCCAAATTCCTTGCACCTACACTCTGTTCACAGGTACTCATGTCCACTGCTGAATCACTAGGTTCTCATCAACTTAACTCATTTGCAGCGTTCCTCGAAGAAAAACTGCATACTTCTTCAGAGTGCTCTATTGTTCAAATTCCTCACCTGAAGAAAATGGCAGAAGGCAAGAGACCGCAGAAGGGAGGAAAGAAACCGGAAGTCATGACTGCTTTTGAAATCCCTGAGGAAATATACAAAGACTACTGCACACCTGATGAATCCAAATTTGGCAAGGAAACCAAGAACCAGCGCAAAGTGCGCATACAGAGAATAGAAAGGAGATGGGCACGAGAATGGCGAGAATACCGCTATGTCACTCCTAAGTACATGAGGAAATTCGCTCTGAATCCTCCATGCCCAAGAGCTCCTCTGGCACCTGGCCAAGTTGCTGATCCCACCAGCGTCAAACGTGGTGAAGATTTTCCCGAAGAATGGTCCAGGCGCCAAGCCAAATTGGCAAGACAGGCCAAGGAGGCAGTGAGGAAGTTCAATGAGGATACTGCTGCTGCTGAGCCCTCGGTCAAACCGAGGAAATCAATGCCAAAGAAGCCTGCACGCAAGCCAAGTGCTTCACCGTCAGCGCCCTCACGGCCCAGTTCCTCAGCCGCGCCCTCACCGCTAATTCCTCAGACTGCTGCTGCTCATTCAAAATCCTCAGCAGCTCCCTCCAAGTCCTCAACACCTGTGCTTCTTGCCACTTGTCAAAGGACTCAAGGATTCTCTATTTCTTCTGGTGTTTCAGCAAGTTCTCACTGCACCAATGTCCTCAACAGTCCCACCTGCTGAAGACAAAAGCAACTAACTGGGCGCGTCCTCGCCAAGTCCAAGAAGAAACAGTTGCATTCAACGCTCCCTCGATGATGAGGGCTCGATGAAGAACTTGAAGAAATCATCGAGACAGATCGACCAAGGCCGCTAGAGCCAAAGGAACAAGTGTACCTCTGCTTTTGGATCCAAGAAGATCCTAGACTTCATTGACTGTGGCATCGGGATCCACACACACCTCTTCCGGATCTGCCATCGACTCTGGTCAAAGTCACATGTCGAACCATTTCATCTCTGAAGAGAAATGGAAATTTGAAAAGGCTCGTGAATTGAAGAGAGCAAAAGCAAGAAAAGAGAAGCTTCAAGAAAACATCATCAACTTGTCTCCTGAAGAACTTCTTAAAGCTCAATCAGAAATCCAAGCACTCAGCAAGGATTTTGATGCTTACAATGCTGACTGGCAAGGAGCCAAGGTGAGATTCGTCACTCTGACGAATAGAATGTCAACTGTTGCAGCTTCATCGCAACAAGAAAATCCTCAGGCTCATGAATCTGCTCAGCCTGTTGAAGAACATGCCAGCACTGCTGATGACTTTCAGCGTGCTAATGAGAACACAAGTTCCAGGGCTGATGACTCCATTCCAGCTACTGAAGAAATTCCCAGGGCATCCACTAGTGGTGCGCCTGAAGAATCTGAAGGAAACAGGGCAACTGCACCAGTTGTGCCTGAAGAAACTATACAACAATCCTCAGCTCCTCATGCACCAACACCAACTCCAATTCTTCCTTCTGCCTATGAAGTGAAGAAGACCAAGGCTGCAGAGCGAGCTGCAGTGAAGAAAAGGAAGGCATCAGCTGCGTCAAATTCTTCGGTTGCGAAGAAATTGAAGCCAATGACCAGCTCTATTGAAAATCCTATTGATGTCATCCAAGGAAATTGTTCCCTTTGGAGAATAATATACGATCCCAAGCGGATCAGATGAAGAAAATCAATCTGTTGCTACCTCAGAACAGCTTGATGAAGAAATTGAAGTGGAAGCCTTCCCTTCAACTCCTGTTGTTTCCTCACCCGTGCCTCAGTTCACTGCTGAAGAGGCAGGTGTTGAGGAAATTGAAAACGAAGATGAAGATGTGGATATTGGGTGCACTACACCTGTAATGAACGATGACTTTTGGGAAAGTCAGCACCCCAATACTCCCCTCTTCACTCCGCTTCAACAAGTTCCTCAGTCACCGACTACTACTGTTCAAATGGGCTCTGAAGAAACTCATCCCACATCATCTGTCAACGAAGAGATTCCAGCCACTAGCGCTGAAGAACCAACTGCCAATCCTCAAACTGCACAAGGAGAGGAACCAGAAATTCCTCAGCCTGAAGAACCTGAAATCGCGATTCCAGAGGTTGTGCTGCAAATCACTGATATTCCTCTGCCCAAGCCAAAGAATCCGTTTTCGAGCAAGCAAAAGTTCAAGGCTGAAGATTTCTTTTACGAGCATGTGTTCTTCATCGCCTACAATCCAGATGACTTCTGCTCGAATGAGGAAAAGACGCTCGACTCCTACACAAGCAAACTTCTATTCCTCGCTATTCGACAAGGACAAGATCTTCGACCATGAGCATATTCCTCATGTGGATATGGAATCACCGCCGTGCTTGAGCCAAGACTCGTGTTCTTCACGATGCAGGGCTGCTGAATTTCTGCACCGATATATGTGATGGAATGAAGAACTCATTCTTCGCCTATGCCACCGCACATCACCGGAGATGTCAAGACATCAACTCATGGGTTCTGGATTGATGACTGAAAATACTCACTACAAGGCACCAAAGACTGAATTGCTTCATGTCCTTCCTCTAGATCCTCCCCATGAATCGCTTTCGTTGCCTCTACAATGAACGTGAACTGTCGATCACTTCATGCAAGTCTTGATGAAGCCATCGAAGCCGTGCCAAGCCCTCGAACCAAATTCCTCGCCAAGGATTTGCTATATGTGCCTTGGACGTGTACAGAATCTTGACGAAGACTATGAGTCCAATCAAAGGCCACGACTCAAACGATGAAGACGTCTGGCATCATGAAGAACATGCTTTTCAATATCATTCATGGCGTTCCAACCAACTTCCATGATTTCTTCATGAGGACTCGCCAATATTGCAATGTCACCTTTTGAGCTGAAGCCATATCGCCTTGGATCATGAGATTCATACGGGCAAGATCTTCACCGGACTACAAGGTCGACACTCAATCATGGCAGCTTCTGCCGCCCATTGAAGTCCTCGTTTACCAATTTCATCATCCGATGACAAGGGCAAGGCAGCAGCTGTAATTGATGAAGGCACTCGCCCATTGATGGTCGGTTTCGCAAAGCTGCATCTTACTCCACCAATGATGATTCGCTACGCATGATACCGCCGCAAATACCTCAACCAAGAAACAGCCTCAAGCCACAAAGACCTGTGGTGATGACTGATCATGAGTTACTCCTCGCCTTCATCGGAAGGTTGATCGCAATCGAAATGGGTCAAGCGCCAATTTGCTGCGATTCTTCATAATATGACCTCAACGCATAATGCAAAGAAGAAAACCAAGACTACCTTCATGAAACCCTCAACCGCACCTGGGCTGTTCTGAATCATGTCTATTCCGCGGAAGAATTGAAGACCATGGGTCTTCAGGAAGCTTATGACTGGTCTGCACCACCTCCGAAGAAATTCAAGAGAGGAAAAGTTCCAGATTTGGTGGCCAGCTCTTATTCTTCATCGCGCGACACTGATGAATTTGAAGATTTGGACGACACTGCGGCAGGCCCTACTTCAACAACCAACCCCGACAATGCTGGCGCTCCTCCATCGACTTGAATATCCTCAGGGGCGTTAGTCCTCAGTTTTGATCCTTTTGGTCATTTGATGACAAAGGGGGAGAAATCTGAGTTAGTCTTCAAGCGGGTTTATACTATGGGCGTTTTTTATTAAGTTACAACTCTCGTTTTTCCGAAACTTTCATTGGATCGAGTTGTAATCTTAAATCCGATGGTGCCCTGATACTTTTGATTGTGCATTGTGCTGACTTTGCACTGTGCTCTGATACCCTTTTTTGAGAGATGTGCTCTGATACTCTTGATCGTGCTCTGATTTTGATATGTGTTATGCTCTGATGCTTTTGAAGCACTAAGCTCTGAATGTGATATTTGAGCTCTGATACTATTGCATGTTAACACTATGCTCTGATATTTTGATACGTGTTAATACTATTGCATGCATGCTGAATCTCATCAGGCACCATATTTCATCATGCATTTCAAATTCTTCTATAGTATATTTATCAAATGCGTGTATGAATTACAAGATATAGGGGGAGATCTCCATGATTCAAATCCTCAAATGTGCATTGCCTCAAAAGCAAATTCCTCATTATGCACATATTCAGGGGGAGTTCTTCTATATCTTGCAATCAAATTCCTCAATATCAGTATTTACACTTCATATGTTTATCCCCGTTGAAAACTTAACCTATATTGTCATCAATCACCAAAAAGGGGGAGATTGTAAGTGCATCTAGTGCCCCTTAGTGATTTTGGTGTATTGAAGACTTATAGGTTAAGTAACTGATGCGTTTGTGAGTGTACACAGGTCTATAAGTTTATGAGGAGTTTGATATTTACATAGAAAGTCGACCCCTAAAAATGAAGTTCTTCGACTGAAGACTTTGATATTCTGAAGACTTTCTGAAGACTTTGAAAGTGAAGAAATTGGTGTGACCATGAAGACTTGATATTCATTCGAGGAATATGAAGCGTGAAGACTTTTGTTTTCGTAGTTTCATTTTCTCTTTCTTGAGTCATAGGAAACACCGTCTCGTTAAAGGGGTCGAGGAAATACTAAGGAAAAATTTCCATGTGATGCTCAACTCAAAATCCTACACCTACCAATCCTTCGAGTGAAGCCTTTGAAATCTCATACAGTTCAATAAATTCTTCAAAGGATGTAAACGCAGTTCTTCCGATCACCGATGACTTTGCTCTGACTAAGGAGTTAGGAATTCGCCAGTGCGAATCGCCTACACAGTGAGGAACATGATAGCCCTGAGGACTTTGAAAGTCAAATTTCTGACCGTTGTTGTGCTGCGCGCTGGCGGACCAAAATATCTTATCCACCTAACGGTCATATCATTGAAGGGCATTTATGTCTTATCATGTCGGGCTGCTCCCTAGGCTATAAATAGCCGCCCCCTACAACCACTAGTTGGTTGGCTGCTCCGAGAGAACTTGACACTTGTCATTTGAGAGCAACCCATCCTCCGAGGACTTTGTGCGAAAATCATCAAGTGAGGAAAATCCAAAACCAAACCCACAAAACCCCAAGTGATTGAGCATCTTTGAAGAAATTGATCCTGCGTGGATCCGACGCTTGTTACCTTTGAAGACTGTGCTTCTTCTAGACGGTTAGGCGTCAAGGTCTAGAGCATCCAAGAGGAATTGTGATCGCCGAGTGACCAAGTCTGTGAAGGTTTGGAAGTCACCTGAAGACTTACCACGAGTGATTGGACGAGGCCTGCGTGGTCTTAGTTCAAGGAGAATACGGTGAGGACTGGGTGTCCTGAGTTGCGGCTCGAGATCGGGTGTCCGGACTGTGTGTCCTCGAGTTTAAATACTCACCGCTCCAACCAGACGTATAACCGAGACAAAGCAGCTTGAACTGGTCTACCAAATCATTGTCTTCACCAACCGACCGGTTCTATTTCCTCAACTCATTCATTTCCTCATTCTCGTGTTGCATGTTGTTCATATCTGCTTGAAGACTTTGATCAAGACTTTCACAAATTCCTCGCTTCAATTTCTTCACCTGTTTGTCTTCATCTTGTTATCCCGTGTTTACGCTTCTCAGACTCTGCTCTAGTCTTCATTTCATCATGCTGACTATGTGTGTAATCTGTTATGGTTACCTCTGAGTACTTATTCCGCTGCAAATAGTTCTTCGCTAAGGAATTTCCTCACCGGCAAATTCCTCAGTGAAGAATTTCATAAAAATCGCCTATTCACCCCCCCCCTCTAGTCGATATAACGCACTTTCATGACCTGGGAAGCCGGACTTAGCCCGGGGTAGTCTGCCGTAATGGCGACCAAAGCATTGTCTATGCTGAGCTGGTGATACACCCCGTCGATCAGCTCCACCTCGATGTCCGGGTCCTCTTCGGAGGCCGGATCCAGGGATCCTTCTGGATCCTCGGGTTGTGGAGCAGGACTCACCATGTCCTCCACAGTCCGGCGTAGATCCTACGCCGAAGACATAATGTAAGAAGCTTAAACTTTGAAAGCATGGGTTGAGCCCTTCATGGTGTTCACTTACCCATCCTCTGGGGTTGATCATGGAAAACCCATTCAAAGGGTTCGTTCGAAGGAAATCCACCTTCTCCCCCTTGTACAGGCTGGACAGGATCTTCACCAGATCCTCGGTCGAATCCGCCCTTTGCGGCCGTGCCGGTAGCATCGTCTTCCCGCTGAAATCCCACATGGGGTGGCCTCAGATTGCAATGGTTGTACCCTCGCTGGATGCATGTCTCCATGACTCGATCATGGTCAAGCCGAATGAGCCATTAATCTTATCCGCCCATCAAGTAATGGACGCCTTGTCTTCCTCCAATCGGGGCTCATGGGCGCCACCGAGGCGTTTCTTCAAGGGAGCAGCACTAAACTCCGGAGGCTGATCCGAATCGTCCAGCAGCGAGCGCCTCCTATATAAAACCACCCGAGGGCCGTCTTGGAAGCCTTCTTGGGAGTACCGGATAGGTATCTAGTCCCGGCGATGCGCCATATTTCGGCGCCGCCCACTTGATATATGGACCCCTGGTGAGAACGGGCTACGAGGCAAAACAGCCTCTTCCACAATGCAAAATGGGGCTCGATGCCCAGGAATAGCTCAGAAGAGCTATGTAGCCCATGATATGCGTGATGAGGCGGGCGGAGGTGGTGGAGCTGGAGTCCGAGAACTTTAGGAGCCCGCGAGGAACGGATGTATTGAAATCCGAGTCCCTTATCGATAAGGGACAAAACATACTCGCCCCCTTATTGGGGCTTGGAGTGTCCTCCGCTGCCTCCCACCTTGATAAGTAACCAGTCCGCCCGGATCGGGACCATGAAGGCCGGAGGAGGAATCCCCGCTTGGAGCTTCACTAGCTTGTTGTGCGAAATAGAGCACCTCCTCCAATTCCCGCGGTGGGCTGGGAGCTGTGAAAGAAGAGCCGCTGACGATCCATGGTGGAATGGATTTCTAGGTCAAAGGCGCTTCGATGGAGTATTCGCGGGAGGAAGACGGTGTGGTTTGGATCTGGATTCTTGCCTCTTTTATAGGCGGGTGACTCGCACAATTAGGGGGTGAAATGCAAAAGACACCCTAGCTTTTCGCATTCGTGCGACGCTTGGAAGAGGGCCATTATTTGGCGTAGAAGCCGAGGAACACAGTATTCAAGATGAAGCCGGACACTGTTCAGCAGGTACATGGAATTTGAAGGGAGAACCCGCCTTGCAATGCCGAAGACTATAAACACGCTGGACTTATCGCCACCAAGCCTGGTTCGGGGCTACCGAGGAGTCTGGACTAGGGGTGTCCGGACAGCCGACTATCAATATCTGCGGACTCCATGACTACGAAGATACAAGATTGAAGACTCCGTCCCGTGTCCGGATGGGACTTTCCTTGGCGTGGAAGGCAAGCTTGGCAATACGGATATGTAGATCTCCTACCATTGTAACCGACTCTGTAACCCTAAGCGCCCTCCGTGTCTATATAAACCGAGGGCTTTAGTCCGTAGGACAACATACATTACAACAATCATACCATATGCTAGCTTCTAGGGTTTAGCCTCCTTGATCTCGTGGTAGATCCACTCTTGTACTACCCATATCATCAATATTAATCAAGCAGGACGTAGGGTTTTACCTCCATCAAGAGGGCCCGAACCTGGGTAAAAACATCGTGTCCTCGTCTCTTGTTACCATCCGCCTAGACACACAGTTCGGGACCCCCTACCCGAGATCCGCCGGTTTTGACACCGACAAAGCCCATCGTAGGAATATACAAGCCAAGTTCTATAATGAAAAATTCCCACTAGTGTAAAAAGACAACTTTATGAGACTCACTACATGAAGAACAAGGTGCTACTTTGAAGCACAATATATGAGACCCACTACATGAGGAACAAGGTGCTACTTTGAAGCACAAGTGTGGAAAAAGTGATAGTAGCATTGCCCTCTTTATTTATTTATTTTCTTTTTTGGGGCCTTTCTCTTTTTTTGGCCTTTCTCTTTTTTTTGGGCAGTGCTCTAATAATAATGATCATCACACTTCTATTGATTACAACATAAGGATTACAACTCGAAACTTAGAACAAGATATGACTCTATATGGATGCCTCCGGCGGTGTACCGGGATGGTGCAATGAATCAAGAGTGACATGTATTAAAAATAGTGCATGGTGGCTTTCCCACAAATACGATGTCAACTACATGATCATGCAATGGCAATATGACAAAAGTAATGTATGTCATGATGATGATGATGATGGAAGTTGCATGGCAATATATCTCGGAATGGCTATGGAAATGCCATTATAGGTAGGTATGGTGGCTGTTTTGAGGAAGATATAAGGAGGTTTATGTGTGATAGAGCATATCATATCACGGGGTTTGGATGCACCAGCGAAGTTTGCACCAACTCTCAAGGTGAGAAAGGGCAACGACGGCATCAAGAGGCTAGCAAAGGCGGAAAGGTGAGAGTGCGTATAATCCATGGACTCAACATTAGTCAAAAGAACTCATATACTTATTGCAAAAATTTAGAAGCCATCAAAAATCAAGTACTATGCGCATGCTCCTAGGGGGATAGATTGGTAGGAAAATACCATCACTCATCCCCGACCGCCACTCATAAGGATGCACAAGCCAGGTACACTTCATGTTTCAAATTTGTTACACAACTTTAACCATACGTGCATGCTACGGGACTTGCTAACTTCAACACAAGCATTCTTTGAATTCATAATTACTCAACTAGTACAACTTTGATATTATCACCTCCATATCTCAAAACAATTATCAAGCATCAAGCTTTTCTTAGTATTCAACACACTCATAAGAATTCTTACACATATTTTATGCTTTAGCATATTAGGATTTTAAGCAAATTACCATGCTATTTAAGACTCTCAAAATAATATAAGTGAAGCATGAGAGTTCATATTTTTCCAAAATAAAACTACCATCGTGCTCTAAAAGATATAAGTGAAGTACTAGAGCAATAACAAAAACTACTCCGAAAGATATAAGTGAAGATCAATGAGTAGCTAAATAATTATGCAACTATGCGAAGACTCTCTCTCATTTAATAATTTCAGATCTTGATACTTTGTTCAAACATCAAGCAAGGCTAAAGAAAACTACATTGCAAGGATAGCACAACTCATGTGAAGAAGCAAAAACTTAGGCTCAACCGATACTAACCGATAGTTATTGAAGAAGAAAGGTGGGATGCCTAACGGGGCATCCCAAAGCTTAGATGCTTGAGACTTCTTGAAATATTATATTGGGGTGCCTTGGGCATCCCCAAGCTTGAACTTTTGTGTCTCCTTAATTCCTCTCATATCATGGTTTCTCTTTTTATCAAAAGCTTCATTCACAACAAACTCAACAAGAACTCGTGAGATAGGTTAGTATAAACCAATGCAAAACCTTATCATTTTCTACTGTAAAAAAACACTAAAATTATTATTCCACATTTCATACTAAATTCCTCTGCATATTTAATACTCCTATCTTCAAATAGAATCATTAAACAAGCAAACATATGCAAACAATGCAACCATAACAGCAATCTGCCAAAACAGTACAATCTGTAAAGAATGCAAGAGTCATCATACTTCCCTAACTCCAAAATTATGAACTAAAATTCCCACTGCAGTAAATTTATTAGAGCTCAATATGGAAAAGTATTCAACATTATACCACTCTATGACTTCTCTAGGGAATTTTTGCAACAGCGGTAAACTTTCTGTTTTTCAAACAGCAACATGTATACTAGCAAAATAAGCATGGCAAAGACTATCCTTGACTTTTTTATTGAAAATAAAGATGCAAAACATTATTCTAACTAACAGCAAGAAAAAACTAACAAAAGTAAATGACGCTCCAAGCAAAACACATATCATGTGGTGAATAAAAATATAGCTCCAAGTAAAGTTACCGATGAACGAAGACGAAAGAGGGGATGCCATCCGGGGCATCCCCAAGCTTAGGCTCTTGGTTGTCCTTGAATATTACCTTGGGGTGACTTGAGCATCCCCAAGATTAGGCTCTTACCACTCCTTATTCCATAGTCCATCGAATCTTTACCCAAAACTTGAAAACTTCACAACACAAAACTCAACAGAAAACTCGTAAGCTCCGTTAGTATAAGAAAACAAAACCACCACATTGTTACTGTAATTAACTCATTCTAAATTCATATTGGTGTAATATATACTGTACTCCAATTTATCTATGGTTCATACCCTCTGATACTACTCATAGATTCATCAAAATAAGCAAACAACACATAGAAAACAGAATCTGTCAAAAACAGAACAGTCCGTAGTAATCTGTATCAAACTTATACTTCTGGAACTCTAAACATCCTACCAAATTAGGAAGTCCTAAGCAATTCGTGTACCAATCCAGAGCAAAACGAATCAGATCTGAATCACTTTTATGTGAATTAACAAAACTAATTTACTGGGTGCAAAAGTTTCTGATTTTCAGCAGGATCAACACAACTATCACCGTAAGCCATCCTAAAGGTCTTACTTGGCACTTTATTGAAACAAAAGCTATAAAACATGATTACTACAGTAGCATAATCACGTGGACACACAAAAACAGTAAGGATAAATATTGGGTTGTCTCCCAACAACCGCTTTTCTTTAATGCCTTTTCAAGCTAGGCATGATGATGACAATGATGCTCACATAAAAGATGAGAATTGAAACATAACGGCAGCATCATGAAGCATATGACTAGCACATTTAAGTCTAACCCACTTCCTATGCATAGGGATTTTGTGAGCAAACAACTTATGGGAACAATAATCAACAAGCATAGGAAGGTAAAACAAGCATAGCTTCAAGATTTTCAACACATAGAGAGGAAACTTGATATTATTGCAACTCCTGCAGGCATATGTTCCTCCCTCATAATAATTTTCAGTAGCTTCATGAATGAATTCAACAATGTAACCAGCACCTAAAGCATTCTTTTCATGATCTACTAGCATAGAAAATTTACTACTCTCCTCATAAGCAAAAATCTTCTCATGAATAGTAGTGGGAGCAAACTCAACAAAATAACTATCATATGAATTAAAATTAGGATCAAGATGACAAGTTTCATGGTTATCATTATTATTTAAAGCATACGTGTCATCACAATAATCATCATAGATAGGAGGCATGCTGCTCATCAAAGCTTGGGGGACAAAAAATATCATCTTCATCAAACATAGCTTCCCCAAGCTTGTGGCTTTGCATATCATTAGCATCATGGATATTCAAGGAGTTCATACTAACAACATTGCAATCATGCTCATCATTCACATATTTTATGCCAAGCATTCTATATAATTCTTCTTCTAGTACTTGAGCACAATTTTCCTTCCCATCATTTTCACGAAAGACATTAAAAAGATGAGGCATATGAGGCATCCTTAATTCCATTTTTTTGTAGTTTTATTTTATAGACTAACTAGTGCTAAAACAAGAAACAAAAAGATTCGATTGCAAGATCTAAAGATATACCTTCAAGCACTCACCTCCCCGGCAACGGCGCCAGAAACTGCTTGATGTCTACTACACAACCTTCTTCTTGTAGACGTTGTTGGGCCTGCAAGTGCACATGTTTGTAGGACAGTAGCAAATTTCCCTCAAGTGGATGACCTAAGGTTTATCAATCCGTAGGAGGCGTAGGATGAAGATGGTCTCTCTCAAACAACCCTGCAACCAAATAACAAAGAGTCTCTTGTGTCCCCAACACACCCAATACAATGGTAAATTGTATAGGTGCACTAGTTCGGCGAAGAGATGGTGATACAAGTGCAAAATAGATAGTAGATATAGGTTTTTGTAATCTGAAAATGTAAAAACAGCAAGGTAACTAAAGGTAAAAGTGAGCGTAAATGGTATTGCAATGATAGGAAACAAGGCCTAGGGTTCATACTTTCACTAGTGCAAGTTCTCTCAACAATAATAACATAGATAGGTCATATAACAATTCCTCAACATGCAACAAAGAGTCACTCCGAAGCCACTAATAGCGGAGAACAAACGTAGAGATTATGGTAGGGTATGAAACCACCTCAAAGTTATTCTTTTGGATCAATCTATAAAAGAGTTCATACTAGAATAACACCTTAAGACACAAATCAACCAAAACCCTAATGTCACCAAGATACTCCATTGTCACCTCAAGTATCCATGGGCATGATAATACGATATGCATCACAAAATCTCAGATTCATCCAACCAACATCAAAGTAATTCAAAGAGTGCCCCAAAGTTTCTATCGGAGATTCAAGAACGTGTGCCAACCCCTATGCATAGGTTCCCAATGTCACGAAACCCGCAAGTTGATCACCAAAACATACATCAAGTGGCACATGATATCCCATTGTCACCACAGATAATCACGGCAAGACATACATCAAGTGTTCTCATAAAGACTCAATCCGATCCGATAATATAACTTCAAAGGGGAAACTCAATTCATCACAAGAGAGTAGAGGGGGAGAAACATCATAAGATCCAACTACAATAGCAAAGCTCGGGATACATCAAGATCCTGCCATAGAGGGAACACAACAGAGAACACGAGAGAGAGAGATCAAACACATAGCTACTGGTACATACCCTCAGCCCCGTGGGTGAGCTACTCCCTCCTCGTCATGGATAGCGCCGGGATGATGAAGATGGCCACTGGTTATGGGATCCTCCTCCGGCAGGGCGCCGGAACGGGCTCCCGAGAGGTTTTTGGTGGCTACAGAGGCTTGCGGCGGCGGAACTCCGATCTATCTTCTGTTCTGGAAGTTTTAGGGTACGTAGGTATATATGGGTGAAAGGAGTACGTCGGTGGAGCTACGGGGGCCCCGGGGGGGCACCCTCGTGAGCACCTCCCGTATCTTCTGACGTGGGGTCCAAGTCCATCAGGTGGGTTTCCTTCCAAAAATAACTTCTTCGGTTGATTTCGCCCGCTTTGACTCGGCTCGATATTCCTTTTCCTCAAACACCGAAAGGCATAAAACAACAAATCTGGCTGGGCCTCCGTTAATAGGTTAGTCCCAAAAATAATATAAAAGTGGATAATAAAGCCCAATATTGCCTAAAACAGTAGATAAAGTAGCATGGAGCAATCAAAAATTATAGATACGTTGGAGACGTATCATGTCCCCTTATCACGGGATTCTCAGCAATACGGGTATGGGTAATCCCACCATGCCATCAATCACGGCGCTTGGTAAGTAAGCGATTCTCAACGGGCGAGTGAGGAGGCGCACCGCTTTCGTCGCCTTTATAAAGGGATAAGGGCTCCCCATTTTCACCCACGCCTTCCCCCTCCTCTGCTCATCCTTACCTCCTTGAGCTCCAGTGCCCTAGTCCAAGTCCTCTCCACACAGCTGAATATGTCCGGAGCAGGAGGCAAGTGGGTGGCTTCCACTGTGAAGGAGAAGCATATCGCGAATCTTCGAGCGGCCGGATACTTGGCCGCAGACATAGCGCACCGGCTACCGGATGACGGGCAGGTCATTCCAACCCCGGGACCCCAAGAGAGGGTCGTGTTTCTCGCCCACTTCATCCGTGCACTGGGGTTTCCACTTCATCCATTCGTTCGCAGGCTCATGTTCTACTACGGGCTAGATTTCCATGATCTAGCCCCAAACTTCGTCCTCAACATCTCGGCGTTCATCATCATATGCGAGGCCTTCCTCCGCATCAAGCCTCACTTCGGCTTGTGGCTGTAAATCTTCTACGTGAAGCCGAAGATCGTGAGCGGCCAGCAAGCAGAGTGCGGAGGGGCCATGGTGGGCAAAATGCCTAACGTCACCTGGCTTGACGGCTCCTTTGCGGAGACCGTGAAAGAGTGGCAGTCGGGGTGGTTCTACATCACCGAGCCAAGACGGTGTTAATCGGGCGGCGTTCCCGATTCGATTCGAACCCCATGTGGCTTACCTCCCGGGAAAAGAAGGGCCTGGCCTGGGTGAACCTACAGAGCTGACTGGACTCCAGAACTACATCAAGAGCATGAAGGACAAGAACATCAAGCTTGTCAACATGATCCAGGTCATGCTCGTTTGCCGGATTCTTCTGTGTCAAAGGCGGGCATTTAATCTGTGGGAGTTCATCCCGGCCGAACACCAGACGCTTCGGAGGCTCTACGGCATGACACATAAAGACACTTGGAAGGCACTGTTCAAGGCCTCCGAAGCACCTCCTCCCACATCCGAGGACCGTGGACTTCATGCCGCGCGGCCTCCTTGTCGGTGAGTTTTCTGACTACCACCAGATTCAGCTCTTCCCAATATATTCATGGGGGAGTCTTAAGTGATTGTGCATATTTGATCAGGATTATGTGGAGACAGCGGAGCGGATTGACTGTCCGGCTCCGCTGCCAGAAGGCCCAACTGATGCTCTCCTGACGGAGATGCTAGTCCCGACACCCTACGAGGCACCGGAGAAGGCCGAAAAGAAGGCCCCAGGGACCAGGAAGGGTCTCGGGCCTAAGGTCGTATCGGAAGCCTCATCCGAAGACGACGAGGCACACTCCTCCCCTGAAGGGGAGGAAGAAGAAGAAGGGGCCGCCCCATCCGGAGAGGATGGGGGTCCTGAGAAGGCGGACCAGGGGGGCCGGGAAAGGCCCCCGGTGCAAGGCCGTCATACCCTCACCGTCCGACGATGACGAGGCAGATTCCTCCCGCGGAGGCGGGGGGGAGAAAGAGGAAACTCCGCCTCCCCGCACTGGGGAGGAGAAAAAGAAGAAAGCCGCCCCGGAGGGGGAGGCTGGGACGTCCAAGAAGGGAAAGGTGTCCCTTCCGGACTACTCTGCCATGGCCGCCCATAGCGAGGAGGGGTGGCTGCCCAGGGGGAAGCCCCTAGCGCGATTGTATGTATCCGCACTCTATCGTGACTTTACTTCATAGTCTTTTTATAACGCCGAACATATATGCAGTCCGGCCAGGGTTCATCCCGAGGTATCGTCTTCGGATGGGTCCCTGAGCGATTCAGCGATGAACTCGCTCCCGACGGCCACTACTCCTCAGCCCGCGGATGACATGGAGGTGTTGTCCCGAAGGCTCCCAGAGCGGGGGGAGGTGACTCTGGAGACGCCTCAAGGCGGAATTCCAGATGTTGGACATGCGGGGTTCAAGATCCCCACGGATCGTGTCGATGAGAGCCGCAGTAGGTCGGGCTCTCAGCCGAACACCGTTCCAGAACCTGGAATGGTTCCAGACTCAAGTGCACAGCCCCTCGTTAGGGAGGGCGAGCCTTCCATGCCGAGGACTTCGATTACGCCCGAGGCGTCGGATTATCTGCTGGAAGCGCTTCGCGGCGCTTCCATGGATGAAGAGCACCATTCTCTTATGAGTGCGGTGATTTAGAAGGTTTTGTCCGCCAAGAGCGGACTAACCGAAGCTTGCACCAGCCTCCTGACAGGCTTTGAGGTAAGTAATAAAAATGTGTGAAATTACCACCCGATAGGTAGTAGCCCCTGATACTCTATTTGGTGTTCGGAAAGAAAAGCCAAACGGAGGGTCAATTATAATCCGCAGGAGTCTAATAATAAGTGTGCATGTGAATAAGCAGGTTGTGCTGCTTGCCGCTGCTGTCCGCACAGCCGAGGTCGCCGGACTAAAGCGGACTCGAGCAAGTAGGAGATCTCGACCTCACGAAGAGGCAGCTCGAAGAGAACAAAGGTGAGTGATTTCCCGCTCTCATATAATGAAGGATAGATAAAATTGGTTATTCTAACAACGAAGCATCGTGACTGTGTAACAGGGGCCACCACCGTAGTGGCATCTCTAAAGAAAGCGCTGTCCGAGGCTGAAGACAAGGCGGCCTTGGAATGCAAGGAGCATGAAAAGCAAGATGCTAGAGTGGGCGAGGTACAGCAAGAGCTCCAAGAGCTTGGCAAGAAGTTCGAGTCCGTGGAGCATGATCTTAAGATGAAAGAGGCCGAGCTTGCGAAGGCCCTTGCGAGTATGAAAGATGCCAAGGCCGAAGCTGACAAGGCACAGCAGGAAATCTAGGCGGCCAAGAAGATAGCGGCGGGTAAGACATTCTTTATGCAAAGCAAACATGTGGAGGAGGCGTTTCTTTTACTTACCCGAATTCAGAGCTCTCCAAGGGCATTCGCAGATCTGCCACGCAGCGTATCAGATGCCGCAGAGTTCTACTGTGCCAAGGAGGGGAGCTCAACGGAGAAGCTGTTCTGGTCCCAAAGATGTCAGGGCGAACACCCATTGAGTTTCGAGTGACCAATCAAGCAGCGGTTGGTCGAACTCCACGGGACGCCAAGTGGCTATGAAAGATTTCATAGTCCGGATGTGGCTCGGTGAGCCCTGCCCACTAGCTACTTCACCGATCAGCCGGATGGTGAATGCCTGTCCGCGGCTTAAAGTTATCAAGCGATCCGTTTGCATTGAGGGTGCCCGCCGGGCCTTTGCCCGCGCGAAGGTGCATTGGGGCAAGATGGATGCGGAGAAGCTGGTGAAGGACGGGCCACCAGAGGGCAAGGTGCATCTCTATCCTGAGAAGTATTATGATGGCATTATGAAGGGCGCTCGCCTCGTGGCCGATGAATGTACCAAGGACACGATCCTTGAGTAAATGTACCTCTATCATTGTTGTAATGTTAAAACGAAGTTACTTGCGCTATGTAGCACTGTTTGATTTAAAATATTACCTTCCATGCGGCTATATTTATAAAATTCTGAAAAGTAGGCCAGTCGTCGGCTTCCGCCCCCACGTAACTAGCACCGGGGTGTTCCTGGAAAAACCCGGATACTCTTTACCCAAATTTTTGGTCCCTTAAGGAGGTATCCGGCGCAGCGAACAAGGCAATCGGACTATGCGGCTTTATAACTTTCACTTAGCCATAGAAGTTTACAATTTTAAATTTCAAGGAAGCCCTAGAATTGGAAGGTCAATTGGGTCAAGATATACACCTAAATCGACGGTTTATTCCTCGCTTAAAGCGGAAAAATCTTTAAGGATTTTAAGACCTCTCGAACAGCGACCAGCTCTCGCCGCATCATGTTGTTCAGTTTTTGGCTTTCATCGAGGTGCTCGTCCGAAGAACCGGACACAACGCAGAGTTCTCCTCGCGCTACCTTAGCCGATATAACGGAACGTAAGGTACCAAAACAAGGGATCCCGCAAACCCAACTATTGACCCAAGACGTGATTCGAGCTAATGCATATAGTGCTATAAGTTCGGGGTGCCGCACTGTTGAAAGTGTTCGGACTTGTTTTGCCGTATTATGAGGTGCCATAAGAAGCCCCTGGCAAAATTGATCATACCAAGGTGTACGGATGCAATATTAAATAAACATTTGTAAGAAAAAAATGCTCAATTAATAATAATAAGCTGAGGCTATATATGATCTCCCATTGATGAATAATATGTTTAAGCGTATGTTTACAATGGGTGCGCTTAAGCGGAAGTAAATAGGACTATTTAACATGTCCTATCCAAGGGCAGGCTGCATGTGGGTATATAAAACAGGTATAACAATCGTGAACAGATTCCACCTGGGTATTTCCTTTTGTGTGCAAGGCCTGTTGCCTCCTTGGTTTTCTCTCCTATGTAAGTCTGACAATCCGGCTCTTCTGAAGAGGCTGCCCTAAAGCAATGTCCTGAAAGATAAAAAGAGAAGGTTATGAAGGTATGTTGCGATGATACCGCACTGTTGACTGTGTCACTGATGCGCCTCCGCCTGTGCCCATGGTATTTTGAGTGCGTAATTGTGTACGCGTGGCACGAATGCTGCTTTGATGGGTCTTAAGCGGAGGCGGGACTGTTAGTCGCGCTCTTTGCGTGCCTAGTGATCCTGTTGCGGGGTGCTCCGGACTCGCTTGACGGTGTTCCAGGTTGTCGTCGCCGGATTGGTGGTTTGTCGGAGGAGGCCGCATTGTAGTTCCGCCACGAGGGCTGCAGTATGCTCTTCTATACGGAGAGAGCGGTCCATATTTCCGTTGACTGTTATGACCCCGCACGGTCCTGGCATCTTGATCTTGAGGTATGCATAATGTGGTACCGCATTGAAACCGCATTGAATCTAGCGAATGCGGTTCGTCCGAGCAGTGCGTGGTAACCACTACGGAAAGGGACGATATCGAAGATTAACTCTTCGCTTCGGAAGTTATCCAGAGATCCGAAGACCACTTCCAATGTTATAGAGCCCGTACAATGGGCCTCCACTCCAGGAATTACACCTTTAAAGGTTGTTTTGGTGGGCTTGATCCTTGAAGGGTCGATGCCCATTTTGCACATTGTGTCCTGATAAAGCAGGTTCAGGCTGATGCCGCCGTCCACAAGGACTCGTGTGAGGTGGAATCCGTCGATGATTGGGTCTAGGACCAATGCAGCTGAGCCGCCGTGACGGATGCTAGTAGGGTGATCCCTACGATCAAAGGTGATCGGACAAGCTGACCATGGGTTGAATTTGGGGGCGACTAGCTCCATCGCATAGACGTCCCGTAGTGCTCGCTTCCGTTCCCGCTTGGGAATGTGAGTGGCGTAGATCATGTTTACCGTTTTCACCGAGGGAAATTTCTTCGTCCCCAGTGTTGGACGCCGGGCTCCTCGCCATCGCCACTGCAGCCCTTGTCCTTGTTTTCGGCATTTATTTTGCCGGACTGTTTGAACACCCAGCAGTCTCTGTTGGTGTGGTTGGCTGGCTTGTTTGGGGTGCCATGAATTTGGCACGAGCGTTCCAATATGCGATCCAGACTGGACGGTCCCTGATTGTTTCTTTTGAATGACTTCTTCTGCTGACCGAATTTGGATCCGCTGAATCCGGTGTTTGACTGCCGTGTCTTCGGTGTTGTCGCCGTTGTTCCGTCGCTTGTGTCTGTTGCGCCGTGGCTTACCGTTATTGTCACGGACGTCTGAAGTGCCAGAATGTGGCGTGGTGCTGCTGCGAGCCAACCAGCTGTCCTCGCCCACGCAAAAGCGGGTCATTAGTGTCGTGAGAGCTGCCATGGACTTGGGTTTTTCCTGGCAGAGGTGTCGGGCGAGCCACTCGTCACGGATAGTATGCTTAAAAGCCGCCAGGGCTTCGGCGTCCGAACAGTCGACTATTTGGTTCTTTTTAGTTAGGAACCGAGTCTAGAATTTCCTAGCTGACTCTCCGGGCTGTTGAGTAATGTGGCTCAAATCATCGGCATCCGGTGGTCGCACGTATGTGCCCTAGAAGTTGTCGAGGAACACGTCTTCCAGGTTTTCCCAACTGCCAATGGAATTTGCGGGCAGGCTGTTTAGCCAGTGCCGGGCGGGTCCTTTGAGCTTAAGGGGAAGATACTTGATGGCGTGTAGGTCGTCTCCGTGGTCCATGTGAATATGGAGAAGGAAATCTTCAATCCATACAGCGGGGTCTGTTGTGCCATCGTATGATTCGATGTTTACGGGTTTGAACCCTTCTGGGAATTCGTGATCCATCACTTCATCGATGAAGCAGAGGGGGTGTGCGGCGCCTCTGTGCCGGGCTATGTGGCTACGCAAATCGAATTGGTCTGGGTGGCTGTGTTCAGCCCGGCCGGACTTGTTTATGGTGTATCCGTCGCGACGGTCATCGTTGCATGCTGGGGTGTGCCCCCGCGATCCGTAGATCGATCTTGGTTGTCCTGCTTTGTTTTCCAGTATATCTTGCAGGTCTTGCCTATTGCCCTAGGCCGTAGTGTATTGGCGTGGGGGTGCGGGCTGGTATTCGGGCTCATATGCCGTTTTATCCTGGCCGCGGGGTGGACGGTCAGCCTTGTGGCGCTCGAGTCCGTATTCCTCGGCTGCTAGGACCTCAGTCCACCTATCTGTGAGCAGGTCTTGATCATCTTGGAGTTGCTGCTGTTTCTTTTTCAGGCTCCTCGCAGTGGCCATAAGCCGACGCTTGAAGCACTCCTGCTCCACGGGATCCTCAGGCACGCCGAACTCGTTGTCGCTGAGGCTAATCTTGTCTTCGGAGGGGGGCATGTAGTTGTCCTCCTTCGGATATCTGTCCGTCGCCTATTCGTCTGGGCTGACCTACTCATCTTCCTGCTTGGCCTGCTCAAAGGCGGGCTGATCAGGGTTGTATTCCTCTTCGGCACCATCCAGATTTTTTTCATCTCCTGGGCCGGTATTGCTGTGGCGGGGCTTGGAGCGGCGCCGACGACGCCCATGCTTTGTTTTTCTCCCTGAGGGGTTATCCTCCGTTGCCTCATCACCATTGGTTTCCTTCGGAGTGTCCACCATATATATATCGTATGAGGAGGTGGCTGTCCACCGCTCTGTGAGCGGTGGTTCCTGTACTTCTCCTGCATCGTCGTCCATACCGTCGATGTCTTCGGAGTCAAAGTCAAGCATGTCGGTTATACCATCGATCGTAGCAATGAAGTGGGTGGTGGGTGGGCAGCGAATTCCTTCATCGCCTGCTTCCCACTCGAGCCAGACATAGTTCGGCCAAGAGCCTCCTGACAAAGAGAGAGGCTTTAATGAGTTCAGCATGTCGCCAAAGGGCGAGTGCTGGAAGATATCTGCAGCGGTAAACTCCATTACCAGAGCCCAACCAGGCTCGGCGGGCTCGGGAGTGCGCGGACTGGAACCTACAACCGGATACGAGTCCGGGGGTCTGGAGTCACAGGGTTCCTTAGAAGTGAGGCCTATGTTCGGCTCTACCGTCGATGAGTGTGTGACGTGCGGGGCGGGGTCCATCCACCCGTCCTTGGGCCGTGTAGTCTGCTTCGGATTTAGGTCTGGGACTACTGTAGGGGTAATATCCCGAGCACTGTCCGACAGCAGGTCTAGGCCATGCTCATCGTGACTGCCCAGCACTCCTGGCACAGGCCCGATCCCGTCAAAGATCAAGTCTCCGCGGATATCGGTCGTGTAGTTCAGGTTTCCGAACCTGACCTGGTGGCCAGGGGCATAGCTGTCGATCTGCTCCGATGGCTGCTTAATTGGCCCAAGAAGGCGGCCGCCGAACACGAAGATCTGTCCGGGAGAAAAGTCTCGCCTCGACCGTGTTATCGACGATTGAAGGTGCCATCAAGCCTTGAAGCGACGACTACGAGGAACTCTCAATGAAAGCACCAATGTCGGTGTCAAACCGCGGATCTCGGTAGGGGGTCCCGATCTGTGTGTCTCAGGCTGATGGTAACAGGAAGCAAGGGACACAATGTTTACCCAAGTTCGGGCCCTCTCGATGGAGGTAAAACCCTACTTCCTGCTTGATTAATATTGATGATATGAGTAGTACAAGAGTAGATCTACCACGAGATCATAGAGGCTAAACCCTAGAAGCTAGCCTATAATGATTGTGATTGTAGTTGTGATCGGCCTTCTAAGGACCAACCTCTCCGATTTATATAGACACCGGAAAGGGCTAGGGTTTACCCGGAGTCGATTACATGGAAGGAAATACAATATTCGGATCGCCAAGCTTGCCTTCCATGCAAAGGAGAGTCCCATCCGGACACGGGACGGAGTCTTAAGTCTTGTATCTTCACGCTCCAATAGTCCGGACGATGTATATAGTCCGGCTATCCGGATACCCCCCTAATCCAGGACTCCCTCACCCTCTGTCGGTGTCAAAACCGGCGGATCTCGGGTAGGGGGTCCCGAACTGTGCGTCTAGGCGGATGGTAACAAGAGACGAGGGACACGATGTTTTTACCTGTGTTCGGGCCCTCTTGATGGAGGTAAAACCCTCGCCCCGCTTGATTAATATTGATGATATGGGTAGTACAAGAGTGGATCTACCACGAGATCAAGGAGGCTAAACCCTAGAAGCTAGCCTATGGTATGATTGTTGTAATGTATGTTGTCCCACGGACTAAAGCCCTCCGGTTTATATAGACACCGGAGGAGGCTAGGGTTACACAGTAGTCGGTTACAATGGTAGGAGATCTACATATCCAGATTGCCAAGCTTGCCTTCCACGCCAAGGAAAGTCCCATCCGGACACGGGACGGAGTCTTCAATCTTGTATCTTCGTAGTCTTGGAGTCCGCGGATAATGATAGTCCGCTATCCGGATACCCCTAGTCCAGACTCCTCAAGAGTCCTCGAACCAGGCTTCAATGACGATAAGTCCGCGCCGCATAATGTTCGGCATTGCAAGGCGGGTTCCTCCCTTGAATAATCCAGAGAAGATCATGAACACCAGGATAGTGTCCGCTCGCAAAATAAATTCCAAATTCCACCGTAGAGAGAATAAAATGTACACTTAGTTCAATCTGGCGACGATTATGCGGCGTGACATCACACCGCCACCAAGCCTTTGTTTGAATCGCTTTTTACTATACCACCTCAAGACGCTTAGTGAAGCGGTTTCTTCACACGCCTTGTCGGCGTAGATCGTGTTCCCCTTATTCCGGATTCTCATCAATACGTGTGGGTAACCCAACCGCTCCGCCGCCACGCCTCTATCGGCGAATCCCAAACGGTCACGGAGATGGCCCGTGGTATTTCGCTCCTTTATAAGAGGACCAAGGCTCGCCCTTGTTCTTCAATCTCGCATCGAATCTCTTCCCGCCTCCCAGCCCAACACCCGAGCCTCAGATTCGAGCGCCGGATCCTCAACCATGTCCGCCCGACCTCCGTGGCGGTGGATGCCCTCTTCCATCATGGAGGAGGACATATTGAAGTTACGTGAAGCCAAGCACCGGCCCACGAGGTTTCGCAGACAGGTTGCTGCCCAAGGGTAGGCCGTGCCCGCCTCGAGCCCGTGAATACGCTGCTCAGATCCCACCTCCGCCGGGTTTAGGCTTCCCGACGGACCCCTTCGTGAGAGGGCTCTGCTCTACTATGGGCTGGACTTTCACGACTTGGCTCCGGAGGCCATCCTCCATATCTCCGCATTCATTATCATCTCATGGCCTTCCTCCGTGTCACTCCCCACTTCGGCCTATGGCTGAAGACCTTCAAGGTGGAGCCGAAGATGATCGGGGGGTGTCAAGCGGAGTGCGGCGGGGCGACCATAAGCAAAAAGGCCGATGCCCCATGGCCCGAGGGTTCCTTCCAAGAGGAACTCGGACTGTGGCAGCAGGAGTGGTTCTATATCACCGCTCCGAAGGGCAGCAGGCAAAAGCTGCCGCCTTCATTCCGCCCGAGACCTCCACGCCAACTAATGTCGTGGGTCAACCAAGGGCTCAATTGGGGGCCGTCCGAAGACGTGCCCTCACTGCAGGGCCGGATTCGAGACCTCCAAGCGAGGGAGATCGACCTGATCAAGGTGATGCAGTTATGCTAATCGTGCATCTTCGCCTCGCAAACGCCGGCCCTTCCGCTTATGGGAGTTCAACCCGAGGGACCCCGGATTCTCCAACACTTTATGGGTGCGCCACCCGTGGAGATGTACAAGTTGTACTTCAGACCGCAGTGGCGGTCCGGATTTAGCCGAGGACGCAGTTTGCCGCGATCGCCTGATACTCGTGTAAATAGCTCGAGTCCGGACATTCTATTTATGTGCCTTTCTAGAGTTCGCCTCGTGACCCCTTGTTCTTACAGAATGGGTGGCGCCATCAAGGCCGACAAGGTGTCCGTCCCCCTCCGAGACCGTGACCGGAGCCCGTGGCTGGTCGACAGTTGGAGGTCGCACCTACGTAAGGGAGCCAAGGGGAAAACAGAGGAGCTAATATTTCGCCCAAAGGGGCGCCTGAAGAGGGGGGAATCAAGAACCCCTCCCTCCAGGGGGAGAAGAGGACTGCCTCCGAAAATCCGGAGGCCAAAGCCCCTAAGCGCGGGAAGAGATCTTCACCAGGGGGTCCGGCGTCCGGAGAGAATCCGAACGCACAATCATCGCCAAAGGATCAGCCCTCCAGCGAGTCGTGAGTATGAAAAAGGGAATTAATTAGTAAGGAAATGCCTTCATTTGTGCTTCTGTGGGTGACCGAAATATTTATATTGCAGTTCAGATCTGCAGCCTTCTCAGATGAGTTCATCTTTGGGAGACCTTCTTCCGGAGATGATGGAGAGTGATACGCCTCCGCCTGCAGCGCCGTCAGATAAGGCGGGCGAGCCTGAAGTATCGTCACGAAGGGTATCCCCGAGTCCGGAGGGGCCAGAGAGTTCGGCACCCACTAGTATCCGCCGAGAACTAAAGAATCTGCTTGAGAGGGCGCCCATTTCGTAAGATCACCGTGCGCTGATGCGTATGGTGATTGGAAGGATTTCGTCCGCCGAGAGCGGATTGAGCAATGCCGCCATGAGTTTGCTGGCGGGATTTGAGGTATGCGAGAATGACGCACCCATTTGTCTTTTAACAGTTTCGCACAAAAAAATGCGCCCTGTATAGATAGTAGCCCCTAAGACTCAGTAGGTTGTCGAAAACGATAGCGTACCGAGGATCGAAATCTAAAGTAATGAATTCCGTCATTCCTATGCAGGTGGCGGATAGTCCGGGGGCTAGCCGGACTAGTGAGTTTGCCGAGCTGAGTCGGCAACTTGACATGGCGGATGCGGACATCGCACTTGTTAACCGGCGACTTGACGAGTCGCAAGGTAAATGAGTTCTCCGCAGTCGCTTTATTTAAGGGGATCAAAGCCCTCCTCTGATAAATTATATGTTGTTGTACAGACGCTGCTGCTGCTGTGGAGAGCCTTCGGGATGAACTTGCTCGAGCTAAGGAGCAAGCCCGAAGGAGTGACGCGGCTGCCTCGAGGGCGGCCGAGGAGTTGAAAGCCGAAAGGGCTGCGCACTGCCTAAGCAGGGTGGAGGTGGCCGAATTGGCCATGAAAGTAAAGGATGCTGCTGACCGCAATGAGGCTCTTGAAAAGGAGCGCTTATCGGAGCGGGAAGACCTGAAGAAGGCCACTGCGGAAGCCAAGGATGCCCGCTCTGCAATGCGGGCTATGAGGGAGGAACTGCGCCAAGCCGGAGATATCGTGGTGGCAAGCCTTTTCTCGCTCGCCGCCGTTTATGGATGGAAAGTATGCTCAATTTGAGCGGCTGTGGAGTCCGGAGGATCCGTATATGGACTTAGCTGCAAGTGCGGCTGATGCCGTTAAGCACTTCCAGAGCTAGGAGGATCACAAGATGGAAGTGCTATACTGGTCTCAATTCCATAGTCCGAGCCGCTCACTTTCGTTGACAGACCGGTTGGCCGAATGGGCCGAACTAAATAGATTGTCTGGACTTGCCATGACTGACATCGTGGCTCATGTCTGGCCAGAGAGGCCCAAGGCGACGAGCTATTTCGCCATCGCAGCAATTCCTTGATCGGTGCCGCATATAAAGGAGATGAAGCGGTCGGCTCGCATCGAGGGCGCGCGGATGGCTCGCCGAAGATGAAGGCGCACTGTCCGGAGATGGATGCCACCGCTGTTGCCGCCCAGGATTCGGATGAAAACCGGCTCCCCGCCGAGCACTATTTCGGGGAAGTTATGCGTGGCGCTCGTGCAATAGAGTCGCAGTGCTCGAAAAATGTCACGTTCAAATGAACGTATTAGCTTGTAAAACGATGATTATGTTATAACTGCTTTTTATACTTGTGCGTCCCAAGTAGTAAAACTTCTCCTGTGCGGCTGTTTACATATACATTTGTATAACTTGTAAGATTGCAGTCTTCGGCTTCAGCCCCCACGCACAGGGTGCGGGGGTGTTCGCAAAAATAGCGCGTTTTCACACTTAATCCAACGTATCAGTCCTGTTTAAGGAGGTGGTAGTGTAGCGAACTAGGCAATCCGGACTATAATGCTTTATCACTTTCACTTAGCCAGTGGAGCTCGAGGGTGGGGCTACGATATAGCCCCTGGTGGCACCGCACATCTCCGAATTCGGGGTGCATATGTGCCTGACCGGGAAACGGCCCTTCACAAAGCGGGAATTCTAAACATTCCGTAGTCGATCGAGTGGTCGACCAGTCTCGTTGTATCAGACGCCGGTTTTCGGCTTTCATCGAGGTGCTCGCCCACCGAACCGGGGCACAATCGCAGAGTTCTCCGGTGCCGCTAGCCCGTGATACGGAACGTAAGGCAGCAAAACACGGGAGCCGGGCAAACCCAACATTTGACCAAAGACATGATTCGAGCTGATGCATATAATGCCTAATCTCGAGACGCCAACACTCCCTAAGGTGTTCGGTCTTTATAATAATGGGCAGAGATGCCCTAAGCCCCTAGTGTCCGTGCACGGCATGGTCTTCGACGCGCCGATGCCAAAACGCCAGTTCGCTTTGGCTATAGGAAGAAACCAAGGAGAATAACAACAAGAGACAGAAAAAGGTTTACGCAGGTCTTAATCAAAAGAATCCTCACAGCTGGTCCCTACCGCACGCTCATGCGCAGGTCTCCGCGCAGCCGCTTATTCGACGGGCATGCACGTTGTTCATCTGTAAAAAGAGGGGAACGTTTAGTTTGAAAATAAATCGTGCGAAAAATATGTGAAAAAGAAGAAATATAAATAATTAAAGCGGGGTTTGTATGAACCCGCGGTTGTTTGCGTGCACAGTCCCCTGTGAAGAGGTATGCGGCTAGGGAGCCCCTAGCCTGCTGATGCCGGATTCGTCTATCCGAGTCCGGGGTCTTTAAGTGACCCTTGCACTGAAATGACGCCACGCGGACCGAGCATCTTGAGCGTAAGAGACGCGTAATGCGGTATGGCGTTGAAGCGGACAAAAGCCTTTCGTCCCAAGAGTGCTTGATATTCACTTTCAAATGGGACGATGTGAAAAATTAATTTTTCGCGTCGAAAATTGTTCGGCGATCCGAACACGACTTCTAGTAATATAGAGCCTGTGCACTTGGCGTAGGGCCTCGTGCCACCCTTTGAAGGAAGTGCGGCCGTGTCGGATTTTGGTAGGGTTCATCCTCATCCTACGGATTGTGTTTGAATATAGCAGGTTTAAGTCACCGCCTCTGCCCATTAGGACGTTAGTAAATTGTAATCCATCTATTATGGGATTCAATATCAGGGGAGTCCGTCCCGCGTTTCGAACGCTTCAGGAGTAGTCCAGGTGGTCGAAAGTGATTGGCTTTGATATCCAATCTCTATGGTTTGCTGGTTTGGACCGCGCAAAGCTCTTTTTAGGAAGTGCCGCATTGTTTTTCCGTATTATCACGTTAAGTGAGTTTATCGTTTTGACCTCTGCGGAAAGTCTTTTGTTTTCCGGTGCTCACCGGTGGGGTTTATCTTATTCGCTTGACGCGTCGAGCCCCTTGTGTTCGGCACTTAGTAGGCCGGACTGTTTAAAAACCCAACAATCCCTGTGGGTGTGATTTGCAGGCCTTCCGGGGGTACTGTGGATTTGACATATCCGACCCAAAATCTTGTTTGTTGGACAATTCACACCGCTGTCCCTTGAGAGGCTGTGTTTTGTTGTTGGGCCGCGAGCTTTTGAATTCGGCGCCGATCGCCGTGCTTTTGGGCTTTTCTTTATTCCGTGTGCTCTTTTTTCGCTACGTGATTTGCCGCTTTCCATCTCTTATCTCGGATGTACTTGGGTCGCTGGTGCTGCATCTTGCTAGCCAGCTATCTTCTCCCGCATAGAAGCGGGTCATGAGGCTTGTTAGTGCGGACATTGTCCTCGGTTTCTCTTGACCGAGGTGCCTGGCAAGCCATTCGTCTCGGACATTATGCTTGAAAGCTGCTAAGGCTTCGGCGTCCGGACAGTTGACTATTTGGTTCTTTTTAGTAAGGAACCTGTTCCAGAATTTCCGCGCTGACTTTCCGGGCTGTTGAGTTATATGACTTAGATCATCTCAGATCCGGAGGGCGGACGAAGTCCCTTGAAAATTTGCTTTAAACGCATCCTCAAGCTCTTCCCAACTTCCAACAAGAGTTTTCGGGAGGCTCTTAAGCCAATGATGGGCTGGCCCTTTGAGCTTGAGGGTAGGTATTTTATGGCGTGGAGATCGCCTCCTCCGCCATGTGTATGTGCAAGATATAATCTTCTATCCGCACTCGTGGTCTGTTGTTCCGTCAGAGGCCTCTATGTTTATGGGTTTAAACCCTGCTGGGAATTCATGGTCCAAACCTCATCGGTGAAACATAGTGGGTGTGCGGCGCCTCTATATTTGTGTGTGCCGCTATCATCGGAACTTGACGTGTTGCCTTGCTTCTTGGGGCCTTCTCCTTTGGCCCGTAGATGGACTGGCTGGGCCATCTATCCTTCCAAGTTCGTTGGTTGGTTTATGTGTGGCGCCGCTTGTCGAATTTGGCCTATCATCCGCCGCCTATCCAACCAGGCAGCCCCTTTAGTTTTGGACAGTGGAGGCTCTATGGCCTCCTCGTCGAATTCTGGTAGCAGCTTGCGCTTCGGGTAGCTCTTTGATTGGCGGCCATTGCCATACGTATCTGTGGTTTTGAGCACTTTGCTCCATCTCATTCTGAGTGTGTCCTCCGCTGTATTGAGCCTCCGTTTTTCCTTCTTCAGGCTTCTTGCAGTACTGACGAGTCTTTTCCGAAGGTTCTTACTCTCCGGCGGCGTGTCCGGTATGGGGTCATCCGGGCTGTTGTTTTTGCCGGGCCTGGACTGATTATCTGACTCGTCATGTTCGGACGGTTGCTTATCTGCATGTTCGTCGTCCGCTTGTGAGCCCTGCCGTATTGCGGGCTCCTTCAGAGCGTTTTTGTCGTCGAGGCGGACTTAGGCGGCGTCTGCGCCGCCGTTTTGGTCGCTTATCGGCGGGTCATCTTCGCCGCGCCCGCTGGTTCTTGTTATCGCTCTCCTTTGGGGTGTCCACCATATATATGTCATCGCGACGACGTGGTCTGTCGTCTTTGTATAAGCTCTGTTTTTCTTTGTCTCCGCATCGCCGCCCATAGCGCCGATGTCTTCGAGTCGTAGTCTAGCATGTCGGTTAGATCGTCGACAAGTGGCTACAAAGTGGGTGGTGGGTGGGCTCTAAATTTCTTCGCCATCCGCATTTCAACCATCCCGCCACAGTCCGCCAGACTCTCCCGATAATGAGAGATGCTTTAATGAATTCAGGATATCGCAAAAAGGCGAGTATCGGAAGATGTCCGCGGCAGTGAATTCCAT
The DNA here is from genome assembly GCA_021437245.1 of Aegilops speltoides. Taxonomy (NCBI): domain Eukaryota; kingdom Viridiplantae; phylum Streptophyta; class Magnoliopsida; order Poales; family Poaceae; genus Aegilops; species Aegilops speltoides. The sequence continues at coordinate 128,768,329 of CM038141.1, forward strand.
AACCGGCGCCCAATCTGGATCGATTGGTAGGAGCGCGGGAGGTTCGGAGTCCGGCGAGGAGTCCGGCGCCTCGGAATCACGAGTTTTGCAGGGGACAAAATTAGTGTTCGGCTCTATCGCCGTGGATGTTGAAGCCCCTGTGGCGCGCTCTATCCACCGCCCTCGATCTAGGCGATCGGCTCGACTAATGGCCGGCGGACCTGCAGCGCGGCCACCAAGGCACTGCTCGCGGCGAGCTAAATCATGCCCGCTGCCACGAGGGGCGCTTGGCTGTTGCTCGAGTCTGTCAAGATCAAGTCTCCGCGACATCGGCCGTGAAGTTTAAGCTTCCAAATCGACTGACGGCGGGGCGAAGCTTCGATCTGCTCCAGATGGCCAAGTGAATTAGCCCACAAAGGCGCCCGAATACAAAGAGCTGTCCGGGAGAAAAGTCTCACCCCGACAGCGTGGTCGGTTGAAGATGCCATCGAGCCTATCGGTGACGACACGAGGAACTCTCAATGAAAGCACCAATGTCGGTGGCAAACCGGCGGATCTCGGTAGGGGGTCCCGAATCTGTGCGTCTAGGCGGATGGTAACAAGAGACGAGGGACACGATGTTTTTACCTGTGTTCGTGCCCTCTTGATGGAGGTAAAACCCTACGCCCCGCTTGATTAATATTGATGATATGGGTAGTACAAGAGTGGATCTACCACGAGATCAAGGAGGCTAAACCCTAGAAGCTAGCCTATGGTATGATTGTTGTAATGTATGTTGTCCTACGGACTAAAGCCCTCCAGTTTATATAGACACCGGAGGAGGCTAGGGTTACACAGAGTCGGTTACAATGGTAGGAGATCTACATATCCGTATTGCCAAGCTTGCCTTCCACGCCAAGGAAAGTCCCATCCGGACACGGGACGGAGTCTTCAATCTTGTATCTTCGTAGTCTTGGAGTCCGTCGGATAATGATAGTCCGGCTGTCCGGACACCCCCTAGTCCAGGACTCCCTCACCCTCCCTAAAGGTTATTGAATGACCATGTTACCCCTAGTATACAGAAAAATAACAACCAAACAACACCATGGGGCGGCAGGGAAATGGGCGCGGGGAGGGGCATTGTTGGAAAAGTCCCAAAAAAGACTCTCCTTGAGAGTCTTCTTCATTATGTCCCAAAAAGCAAGTTTTCGTCCCTAGTAGTCCCTCCTGTTTGGCTAAAAAGTCTCTAAGAGGGACTTTTTCTAGTCCCTACACTAAAAAGTCCCTAGAAATAAACACCCCCTAAAACGGACATAATAGTACTCACTCTCCCTCGCCCCTCGACCCTCGCCCACATGGTGGATGTGCAGCAATTCATCCGGTCTCATATAGCCAGGACGATATATACTGCAGTACCATTATTGCTCGACTTCCCGAACATGCGAAGAGCCAATCACAAGGTTAATATTTTGGAGATGCCAAGCGCAAGGTTATAGGAGAACGAGTAGTAGGTGCCGTGTCATTTATAAATAAAGTTTTTTTTTCTTCAGTGGCACGTACGCAATATGATAGGTTCATATGGAGAGAAAAGGAAACCGCTCCACTATATACATAGTCAGGACGGGCCAGCCTACACGGCTGCTTGCTGTGGTTGCTCTCTTCACACTCTCTCGCACAAAACAACTGTGGCCAAACCCACTGTCGGCACGTCCCGATCAGGGGTCCCTGCCGTTCTCTCTCACAAAGCCGGTGAGGTTGCCTTCATCTCTTACTCACTGCCGCGACATGGGCAGTTGCCGCCTCCCGCCGCCCTCCTCAAGGTTGAGCTACGTCCTGACATCCCTCAGGTACAACTCCCTTTACAGCCGGCTTGCACCACTGCTCCAGCTACCCACATCACTCCATGTAGATATTTATCTACTTATTTGCCCCGCACATACCTCTACTGGCTTCTACGTACTGTATTTTTGATGAGTTTATGTCTCATCAACTAGTCCCAGTAATCTTATTCTAATCACGCTTCTTCAATTTCTTTGCCATAGGGATGCTCATCTCAATTTTGGTGAAATTGCACAAAATGATCCAATGGTCAAAAGGTTGCAAACTTCATTTCTTAGGAAGCTCGAACATTGCCAGCAAATTGAAGCCTGGTTAGGGTTTACGGTTCAAGGGCTAGGGACTGCATGGATCGTTTTTTCTTTAGCTGCCTCTGTTTCAAAATAAGTGTCAACTTTAGTAGCAGTACAACTTTGTACTAAAGTTTGCATACAGTTGAGACACTTATTTTGGAACGGAGGGAGTACATATTTGCTATGATCTGTCAATCTTTGAGATGCAATAGCGTGCATGTTAGTCTCCTTTGTATTTGATGAAATGTTGCAATCAAAATTAATGTAGCCGTTAGATCAACTAAATCAGTCCATAATAGCCGTCTGATCTAGATGTTGAGAGGCTCCGCACTAAGCCACATGCAAGCATGCAGAAATACTGTGGCATGCATGTGAGTGGGTTTAAATCACATCAACATGTCGGCATGCAAGCATGCACTGGTAGCATGCATGTAAGTGAGCTTTTAAGTCCCATTAACATGTCAAAAAGAAAAATATAATCCCATTATACAGTAGGAGTTGGCTGATATTTTTTCCTTACGTGGGATGATCTAAATGATGATGGGAGTTTCTTAGTTTGGCTACCACATTTGTCATGCGGTTATAGAGTTTTTTTTTAGTTCTATGAAATCGATAATTTTACGCATAGAGATATACGGCTGTTCCGCGGCAATGCGCGGGGACTCATCTTGAATTTAGGAACGGAGGGAGTACTATGTAAAGAGTTAGGTGTCGCACGGTGTCCAAAAAATATGGTGATAGTGTGAGGTGGGCCATGTAATCACTGAGCCTGCGTGTTTTCACTGCTCTTGCACTCCTCTGCTGTAAGAATGGAGAAAATTGTAATCTAGTCGTACCTCCTTTCGCTGAAAGTGTGGGACATCCTGCAGTCCTACCACCTCAGTAATAATGACCAATGAGCCGTCAAATCACATAGACCCAACAGAAAGTTGGACGGACGAAGCAACCATCACTCTTGAATCCGCTTCTCCCTTCAACGCACGCGCCAGTGAGAGGTCACGTCCGCTCTGCCCGGGCATGAATGCAGCACTGATTATTTGGAGTGGCGCTAACCGTTTCGGGCGAGAAGCACGCGCGGGCAATGGAGGGGCTTTGGGTGGGCCAGGCTGGTCAGGAGCGGGCGTGGCAGCTGTCCGCCTGTCCCTACCGGACGCCCGGAAACGAGAGGATGCACCAACTCTCATGGCTAAAATCGTACACTACACACCATCTCTCTGTAGGAGTAGGTCGATCTGTCGCTCTCTCTAACACACACATGTTGTTAAACACACACACACACACGCACGCACACAAACAGGTTCATAGAATAGGAAAATCGTGCAAGTGAGAAGCCACATGAAGTGAGATACAAATGGAGTACGTACAAGAAGAGAAGAGGTGACGAATATTCCATCAAACCTGGACAATACTCCCTCTGTCTAGGTGTTAAGTCATCTTACGGAAATCAGATATTCCCAAAATGTTTAGGCGTCGTCCATTAACTTCGCATCTCAATCCCCTCCTGTCCTCGTTGCTAGCGAGCGTTGTTACTTAGGGAGCGTTTGGATCCTTAGCAAGAACAGCTTATAGCATAGCCGGGCAAGGTTAGGCGTTTGGAACTATTAAAATATGTTAGCTTTTGTGGGCCATCTAGCTTGGGTGGGCTAGAAAAACCTTGCTAGCTTAGGAGAGCCAGATCGGTTCACTTCCCATGGCAAACTTCGCGTAGTAGTAACATAGACTAGTAACATATGCATGTTACTAGTCCAAGTTACTCACCACTATGACCAGCCTAAGCAATGTAACCAAACGCTCCATACTCTACCTTGTTATCTCCCCCAGAAACCCAATGCATGGAGCGCAACTACGCGTTGATCAGTCAAGAAATCAAAGTCGGCTTGCATGCGAGTTAATACGTGGCCCTGCATGGTATCTAAAACGGCATCTCTTAGTTGTTTGGATTAATTGTTGCATTTAGAGACAGAAATCAGGGCTTTGATTGGAGGAATGACGGGTCAAGTTTCTCCTTCTCCTCCAATCTGCTTGCACCTTGGTCCCGCTGCACCTTCTAACATGACTTATTACACCTAGACGGAGGGAGTAGTACGAGATATGATGGCACACTAACTTAGGTCGAATACAAGTGCCCAAAATTGTGTGCATGTTATAATAAGGATTCACTTAAAATAGTACGTGAGCGAACAAAGGGATCAATTGGACAGTGTTCCCGAGCAGTAGCGAGATGTGTGAGGTAAGATACACCACTCGCGCTTTTAATTTTTCTTATTAATTTGTTTGTTTTACCCTCTTGCTGGTGGGACCCAACATACTACATGGAGATAGGTAAGGTGACTAAGGCTGCATTATTTCTGCACCACTGTGGATAGTCTTACCACCAAAGCCACATGACACGATTATGATTTAAATCCCAATGACTCCCACACACAAAAAAACACGGCATGCTTGTCACACGAATGTAGGAATGTATAAAAGGTTATTTTCCTCCCGTTGAACATAACGGGAGGGTTGTGTAGCTGGTTAGCCTGTTCGCTCATCAAACTTGAGGTCTCGGGTTCGATAACTACACTTGAGCATAATTCGTGCCAGGAGGATTCTTTGACTGGTCAAAATGGAGATACGGAGCTATACGATCTCGTAGTGACCGTATAATCACCTCATCACGTATAAGTTGCAGCCTCAGCACTTGTTTTCTAGGGTTTGCACTCTTCACACTCTCTCCAGTATATATATACACACTGGAGCCTCAGCGCTTGTAGTTGCTCTCTTCACACTCTATCACCCTCTCCAGATCTAAACAAGACTTCGTTGGCCTCTCTCTCTCAGTGCTTGTAGTTGCTCTCTTAACACTCTCTCATCCTCTCCAGTTCTAACAAGACTTTGTTGGCCTCTCTCTCCCCTCACTGCTGGTCAAAGAGCCGGCATGATCCGTCCACCGGGAAGGGAAGGAGGCTTAACGCTGTCGCCGTCAGCGAGGAAGGGAATCCACTACCGGCGCAGTTGTTCACTTTCACCCAGCGGCGGAGCGGGAGGGCCACCGACCCCTTCTTCTTCGGCGCCATCTGGTCGCCCACTGAACCACGCCCGAAGAACCTTAAGGTATAATTTACTTATTCCACATGCATTGCTCTAGCTGCATGTGGGCTTTTTCTGCTTCTGCACTCGAATCTAGGTGTTGGATCAAACAGGAAAGTAGTGGGGAAAGTTGTATACCATGAATCTAGGACGTGGTTCAAAGAGGAAAGGAGTGGGGGAAAGTAGTGGGAAAAGTTGTATAGCATGAATCTAGGACGTGGTTCAAAAAGGAAAGGAAGGGGGAAAGTAGTGGGGAAAGTTGTATCGCATGAATCTAAGATGTGGTTCATAGAGGAAAGGAATGGGGGAAAGTGGTGGGGAAAGTTGTATAGCATAAATCTAGGACGTGGTTGAAAGAAGAAAGGAAGGGGCGAAAGTACTAGTATAGACTGGCTATCCAGCACCTACGTTGGTCGAAAAGGGAAAACAATGATAAATGCAGTACGCACATCTGTAACAAATTGATCTTTTGTTTTGGGGGACAAGGCTGTAGAGTTTGAGCAGGACTAGATTTGCTGCACTCACATAGGGAAAGGTGTCTAAAGATAACAAAACAGGGACCAACACAAATATGCTCCTTGGTTGTTTGTTCTTTGTTGCAACAGACTGTGCATCACCACAGTACATCGATAGATGCACATGGTGCTGGTGCGTCCACTGTCCCATGCAACTCTTTAGCTGTTGTTAATCTAAGGCCTTGTTTGGTTAAAAACTCCCTAGTCCCTACCTACTTGGTTCCAGGGACTAAACATGGACTAGAGGTTATTAAATGACATGCTAAAAGACCATGTTACCCCTAGTAATGAACTAATAGAGACAAGGTGCGATGCATGGCAGGGGCAACTGTTGGAAAAAAGTCCCAAAAAGACTCTCCCTCGGGGTCTTCTTTCTTTAGTCCCAAATGCCCACCTTTAGTCCCTAAAAGTCCCTCCTTTTTGGTTTAGGGACTGACATGGAGTTTGTCCCTACACCAAAATGTCCCTGTAAACAAACACCCTCTAATAATGCCACTGGAAAATTGATACAATGCCACAGTTAAAAGCAAATTACATGTTTAACGAATTTTATTGTTAATATAATCTCTATGTTAATATTAATCAATGCCACCGTTTGAGAAATGCTACTGTCTTGCTTTTTTTCCCATTTAGATAAGGTAGATGCTTCTTTTTGTTGGCTTCTGTGTCATCCACCATTATTGACCAGTAGTTGTTTCGTTTGCACCTCTGTGTAAACAGGGTTATCTACTTCACCTCGTTGCCATTGTGACCTTTTGTTGCACTGCACAAAACACTTTTGTTTTAAGAGTGTTTTGTGCAGTTCAACCAAAATGTCACACCGACAACGTTGCTTGATTGCTTGATCTTAGTGGAACTGCACAAGAGGAGATCTTACTTCCTATTCGTGTTGGCAAATTTGGTTCATATCTTATTCTTGTGAGTTGTTTGAATTCCGCATCATGAGAGGTCAGTACTAGCCTTATTTCACATGATTCTGCAGTGTGCTTTCATATGTTGTGCTACTTGTATGGTAATGTTGCTTAATTTTAGTGAACTGCACAAATGGAGACAAGACTTCCAATCTGTATGTGCACCGTAATATCCCATTGAGGTAAGATAAGGATATTTCACAACTGTTGGCCTGTATTTTACCACTTTCATCAGAAAATTAATGTCATTGTTTAGTGCTATACTTGTGCTCCCTAATTGACATGCCAAATCTTACATTGAAGGCGAAGCTTGTCTGTTATTGAACCAAGTGATGAAGGGGAAGAACAAGCGGAAGAAAAACAAAAATCAACTCCCGATGCTGTAATGAAGCACTGGAACTGTGATGACACAAGTAATGATATAGTTTTGCATCTTAATTTATTGCTATGGCTGGAACGAGCAACTATTTTGCCACTGATTTGATGCCACTCTTAATGTAATATGTAATTATCTCTACTTGTGCAAACAAGGATCTTCTTTGAAGATACCATATATTTTAGTGGAACTGCACAAGAAGATGTTGGAAACATTAAACTAATCAAGGAGTATATAGTACGCATGGCCACTACAGTAGATAGCAACAGATGGTTCCGGAGAAGTGCTTCATCTGTATGCTCTACACAATAAGTCTCCTGACAAAGGTTGGTACTCGCCCACTGATTTCATCCATATGTTTGATTTTTGTCATCTCTATTGGTGTTGTGCTACTGTTTAGATACTGTCATGAAAAAGTGGTATTGTCCTTGAGAACTGCTTCATCTGTGTTGTTTTAAATATTTCCTTTCCTTTTTTCGAGCAAATAGGGATGCTAGCATTTAGTTGTCCTCTTGTCTTTGCACAATAGGATCATCCTCCTCTGAAGAAGAATATGGAGTACGTGAAGTGACTAGTTCCGTCCCAGGATGAAGAAGCCCTGTCTATCTTCTCATCAAAAGGAGCAGTTGAAGGATGGTTACATTACTCCCCACAAGACCAAACTAAGTTCAGCTCAGAAGGACTGACAAATCTCCATTTTCATGTTGTGATGCGCGAGTACAATGTTGTTCTAGGATTCTTTTCGGTGAGTTCCATTTTTCTAAAAGTGTGCTCTACATGGACCATGTAGGTGCCTGTTTAAACTGTCAATTCATAGTATAGTTTGCTTTACACTAATCACTTTTTTGTATTTGTGTAAATAGGGGTGCTCAGCTTAATTTGAATGGGAACTGCACAAAATGTTCATGAATACATCGAATCATTCATTTCCACCACAAGAAAGGAGGTGCTGATAAGTTCAGGGCGTTGCAACATATAAGGGCGAAATCATACAAGCTACGCGCGAATTTGGTTGATTTTGGTGGAACTGCACTAAAAGAACAACTGGTTTATTTAGCACGAGGTGCCATGTCAATGTCCAAACTGATGGCAAACCCTGCCCATTCCACAATCGTAGGCATTTGATATTTTGGAATGGGACAACCTTGTCAAATTTTGCTCATTGATTTTAGCAAGAAGACATGCGTTTGATATTTTCAAATGGGACGCCTTTGTTTGTCGGCGTCGATCAATTTTTTATTTATTCTTTAGTTGTGAAGTAAATATTGGCTCTGACATGTGAATCACTGAGATGCATAATCATCGATTGTTTTGAATGTTCTCTATGAATTGCCAGGCCTGTGTGTTTGATTGCAATGTACGTAAACGCTAAAAAGCTGCTCAAACTCTTTGTACACCTTCATTTCCTTTTTACTTTGCACATTGTGAAAGTGCATACTTTTTTCTATAAGATTGGTCAAAGTAGAGATACTTTGACTGCAGACAAAACTTGTATGCAGACTAGAAAGGACCAGAGGGAGTACATGTGAAACTGCTGCAAACAAGGTGATCACCCTGGGAATAATGCTAGTACGTATTGTTTTGCATGTTCATCCAATGCCAGTGATACAAGAATTCGAACTAATCGAAATAAATTCATTCATACACGGTCGTCTTTCATATAAACATGCCGGATTCCATTACATTTCATACATTCTTCAACTAAAAAGGGGTGCGCTGGAGGTATAATTAAGGAACCGAAGCTACCCACCTGTGTCTGGCTGAGCCAAACAGAAGCTTCAGTGACTTAACTGCCGGTGCAGTTGCATAACTGACATGTGGCCTATTGGGCCCACTGTCAGTCAGCCAACTGCACCAGCAGTTAAGTAGAAGCAGCGACCTTCTCCAACGCAGCTCTCCGACTCCACGTCGCCGCCAAGAAGCTAATCGGCCATCAATGGTCAACCTGCCTAGCTTGGCTTCAACCGGAGGGTAGCAGCAGTGGCCTTACTTGGACCCGAGCGGCGGCGACCTACCGTGTTCTACAATTCCCCGTTTTCTGTGTGGCATGGCCTCGTTGGCAGTAGGGCCAGGCCTCGGCGGAGCCGGCGATGTCCTCTATCTTGTTGCCGGCGGGCGGCGTCTCGGCGGAGCGGTGGAAATCCTCCCCCTCGTTGCCGGTAGGGTGGTGCCTCGGCTGTGCCGGCGATGTCCTCCGGCTTGTTGTTGGCGGGGCGGGGCCTCGGTGGAGCCGGTGGTGTCCTCTATCTTGTTGTTGGCGCTGCGGGGCCTCGGCGGAGCAGGGCCTCATCGACGCCAGCGGAGCGGGGACTCGTCGGAGCCAGTATTGTCCTCTGCCTCGTCCTCGGTCTCGCCAAACAGTGCCTCGCCTGCTTCATCACCCTCTTTTTAGGCGACCGCAGCCTCCACCACCCGCATGCAGTACCGCCAGCGCTTGAGGCGGCCCTCGCGGGCGGAGCTGTACGAGTCGAGCAGCGCCTCCTGCTCCGCCCGCTCTGTGGCGATCTGCTCCTCCGCCTGCAGGTGCTCCGGTGGGAGATGGTGGTTGTAGGCGGCATCGGCCTGCGCCTCCCGGAACTGCTCCTCACGCTTCTGCCTTACTGTATCCATATATTGGGCACGGGCCTCACCGATGGTCATGGTGCAATGCACCGGTGAGGATGGCGCCGAGGAGGGGGTTGGCACCGGATCATCGACTACCATGTTCTCCATTGGGACGTCGTCGTCCTCTGGCTACCTGCCGGCCAGCCAGTCGACAGAAATTGCTGCCATCTCCTTGTGGTCCATCGCCCGCCCGTCCCGAAGAGCGCTGGAGTGCGAGGAAGCCATGGTGGGCAGTAGTGGTGTGGACAGGAGAAAGGGAACGTATGCGGATGACTGCAGCTATGGCCGGCGCAGCAGTTTATATAGAAATGGTGGGCGACGGAGAGACGGACATCTGGCGCCGGAGTAGCCGCCTCGGCAACCACGTATCATTAATGTGGGCGACAGATGGACGGACGGACGGCACTTGTGTCGTTTGAAGGCGGAGCAATCGCCTGCATCGGGAAGCAGGGTAGGCAACGCTGACTGTTTCAGGCGGAAAGCACGCGCGGGCGAGGAGATGACTTTACTTGGAGAGGATGACAATGGGGACCCACCAGGGCCATAGCCTCACGTACGCAGGTGCCTCCTTATTATATAAAACTATATTTTTTTTGCTTCCTCCTGGTTTCTTGACATAACGGTCCCACACCATTGTCAATCTATGTAGTCAATAAACGAGAGAATTGCACAAGAAACGGCCGACAGCTGGGACCAAGTAGCTCAAGCAGTATTTGTGTTTTTGAGGTGTGAGCACTGCAGAGTTTTTCTTGAGCGATATTTAGCCCAGATATTAATTTTTCTCCTCTGAACAACAACGAAAACATCGCTACAGGTATTAATTGGGCGGGCTATGGCCCGTCTAGCCCAGGCCATATATCCAGCCCAGATATTAATTTTTTTCAAGCTGAAAATGGCTGGCCCAGCTATACTTTTTTTAGGAATACCCAGGCAAGGTCAAGTTGTCATTCTCCGCCCCGCTGGGCTGCAAATCTTTCCTAAGAGGGATGCATTAGGCTTAACAAGAAAATGGGCTTTAATAAATAATAAATGGGATGTAATTATAAAAACTAGGCAGTAACTATAAAAAATGCACCAAACACATAATTACTTTATAAAATATTATTTTTGGATATTGAAAATTTTAATTTCATTAATTGTTGCGAGCGCAATGTTTCATTGGATTTTTACGTAATATAAATTTATACTGAAATTGTATTTAATCTGACTAGAAATTTCGGGATAAAAATATTTCGGATCCCATCAAAATGCGGGAAATTTTATTGAATTCTGTTTTGAACGGTTGATTGAAATGGACTGTACTTTTAACAAACTGTGGGATGTAGTAAATTCCATTAGAATTCAAAAATGGGCTGCACATTCTCACAAATCTCAAATGGGCTATAAGTTCTTTGCCACACACTTGTGGCCTTACTAAGTTGACGCGCTCCCTAAAAAAAGAGAGTTGACGCGTATGCAAGGATTTGTCAACTTATAGTCAACACACGGTTCTAGCAGCAGTGGCCGTTGGATGTCCATCCAACGGATGTCGTGCTTCTTCTTCAATCTTGATATTCTAGCTTCACCCTCCCAAAAAATGATTCCTCCCCCTGACATCTAGGGCGCACCGTTTCGAAGCTGACCTGTGGGCCTACTAAGTTGACGCGTACCAAGGGCTTTGTCAACTTAGTCAATATAAACGATTCTAGCTGCAGTGACCGTACGATGTCCATCCAACGGCCATCGTGCTTCTTCAACCTCTGCTCTTCTTGCTCCAGCTGCCCAAAGCAGCACCGGTTGTGCCACCTGCTCCTGCCTCCCTTGGCCGGTTGTGCTGCCACGGAGGCCTCACCGCCCCTACTACTCCCACCGCTGGCCAGGCCATCCCTCCACTCACCCACACCCCCTGTTATTCTGCGGCGACGGCAGCCTCACACCGCAGCCGAACCAGTGAACCCTCGTACTCCTCTCCACGTGGGCATCCACTGCCACGTCCTCCCCGGCTCCGCGTTGCCCCCTTCCTAGTCCTCACCGTCGTCCACCGCCGTGGTGCTCTCGGCGCGGCGTGGTCAACGTGGTCAAGGAACGACTTTCATCGGACGTGGACTGTACGTGGAGAGGCTGACAGCTGGGTCCATGGCCGCAGCAAGGAAGTGCCTCCTTATTATGTGGTAAATAATGATTCCTCCACCTGACAGCAGGGACCCACTGGACGGGCCACTATATTTCGCAAAAAAAATGTTTCCCCCTGACTGTTGGGACCCACCAGCTACATCTTCGCACGCAAGGTAGTGCGTCCAGGCAAAAAAAACCGATTCGCCCCCTGACTATTGGGACCCACCAGCTACATCTTCGCACGCAAGGAAGTGCCTGACAGTCGGGACCCACCTGGTTGAAGCATGCGTAGCATTGTCATTCTGGTCGCGAACGTGTACGTATATACTGGTCGATGTAGAGGCGCGCACGTGTCGTAGTACAGGCACACACGTGTTGTAGTAGAGGCGCGCACATAGCATGTACACATACGTACAACGGCCAGGGTGCAAGAAAGTAAATACAGCCATGTACGTACATACGGGCGGGGTCTCGAACGCCTACTTGCGCATACTTACGGCCAGGGCTCGTGTACATGGCTGGGTCAGAACAAAGAAACTGAGCAGTCGTCGTGTTCATGGGGAGCCAACCGGCTTGGTCGGAACGGAATGCGTCGTCGTGTTCATCAGGAGGGCTTGGACGCAACAACTGATGGAAACGAGGCCTGGCATGCCGCAGAACGACGGAAACGGCCTTCTGTTCGATCGGCCACGTTCAAACGGGATCCTGTTCATCGGGAGGGGTCTGGCGTACCGCAAAATGGAGGAAACAGACTTGTGTTGGACCTCCTATGGTTGAAACGGGGTCCTGTTGATCCGGAGGGGTGTGGTGTACCGCAAAACAGAGGAAACAAACTTGTGTTTGAGCGCTACGGTCGAAACGGGGGTCCTGTTCATCAGGATGGGTGCGGCGTACCGCAAAACGGGACTCCACAGGATACTGTTCATCTACACCGTCGACCTCCTCCAGCCTCCACGGGCTACTGTTTGTCCACCGTCGACCTCCTACTGCCTCCATCTGCGACTATTCATCGACGGGCTCCTGTTCATCCAGCCTCCACCGCGCGCTACTCCACCGGATACTGTTCAACCAGCCCTCTCCATGGGCTCCTGTTCAACCACCCCTCCACGGGCTACTATTAATCCACCCCTCCACCATCTACTGTTCATCCAGCCCTCTAGGGGGTCGTCCTGTTAATCCAGCCCTCCACGAGGTCCTGTTTATCCAGCCCCAACTGGCTCGATCGATCGGGGTCCTGTTCATCCAGAGGCAACACCACGGGGTCCTGTTCATCCACCCCCACCGGGAATTGTTCATCCAAACCCCCCTTCAACGCTCACTGTTCAACCAAAGGAAGCATCGATCGGCTTCAGTTAGCAGCAGTAGCGAAGGAATCGCTCGATCGGGTTCAGCTAACAGCCATTGATCGATCGCTCGGGTTCAGTAACGCGTAGCCTGCAGTGCAATCGCTCGGGTTCAGTAGGCCAACGCCTCGCTCGGGTTCAGTTAGATCCCAACGCCTTGCACCCACATGCGTGCGTGTACGAGAGAAACACGCAAACCTCCATGCATCGCTCGGCCCCGACCACCCACCGTAACCGGGAACACCCCGATATTTTCCTCGCCCTCGCTTCTACCATGGTTTTTTCCGTCATGGACGGCCCAAAGAATGTCATGCAGCTGCGTCTCCGGCCCACCCAGGACAAAAAGCCCATTTTTTGTCATGATTTTTTGTCATAGAAGTAGGAGCCCACCACATCTATGATGATACCGGGTGTTGTCACAATTATCATCATAGAAGTGTCATAAGTATGACAGGAAAAAAAATCATTCGGTCCAAAATGTCACGGATGTGTCTTTTTTTTGTAGTGCATTTCCTTCCCTTAGGGACTGCTGTCCAAATAAGGGGCGCCCAGGGGCTGGTTTGTTCCCCCTTTGGCCCATTAGGCCCATATCTTTGCCGGGGGTGCCCGAAACTCCTTTCCGGTGACCCGATAAGTAGCCGGTACCCTCCGAAACACTTCCGGTGTCCGAATACCATTGTCCTATATATCAATATTTACCTCTCAACCATTTCAAGACTCCTCATAATGTTCGCGATCTCATCTGGGACTCCGAACAACATTCGTTAACCAAATCATATAACTCATATAAAACTATAACATCAACGAATGTTAAGCGTGCGAACCCTACGGGTTCGAGAACTATGTAGACATGACAGAGACACCTCTCCAGTCAGTAACCAATAACAAAACCTGGATGCCCATATTGGCTCCTACATATTCTATGAAGATCTTTATCGGTCGAGCCGTTATGACAACATATGTAATTCCCTTTATCTATAGGTATGTTACTTGCCCGAGATTAGATCATCGGTATCTTCATACCTAGTTCAATCTCGTTACCGGCAAGTCTCTTTACTCGTTCCATAATACATCACCTCGTGACTAAATCCTTAGTCATTTTCTTGCAAGCTTATGATGTGTATTACCGAGAGGGCCTAAAGATACCTCTCCGATACTCAGAGTGACAAATCCTAATCTCCGATACTCATAGCATCTTTATGATCACCAGTTATGTTGTGAGGATTGATAGCACACAAGGTATTCCTTCATTATATGGGAGTTGCATAATCTCATAGTCGAAGGAATATGTATTTGACATGAAGAAACCAATGGCAATAAAACTGAGCGATCATTATGCTAAGATAATGGGTGGGTCTTGTCCATCACATCATTCTCCTAATGATGTGATCCTGTTATCAAATGACAACGCATGTCCATGGTTAGGAAACCTTAACCATCTTTGATCAACGAGCTAGTCTAGTAGAGGCTTACTAGGGACATGGTATTTGTTTATGTATTCACATATGCATTTAAGTTTCGGATCAATACAATTCTAGCATGAATAATAAACCTTTATCATGAATAAGGAAATATAAAATAACAACTTTGTTATTGCCTCTAGGGCATATTTACTTCAGTCTCCCACTTGCACTAGAGTCAATAGTCTAGTTCACATCGCCATGTGATTTAACAACAATAGTTCACATCGTCATGTGATTAACACCCATAGTTCTCATCGCCATGTGACCAACACCGAAAAGGTTTACTAGAGTCAATAATCTAGTTCACATCACCATGTGATTAACACCCAAATAGTACTAAGGTGTGATCATGTTTTGTTTGTGAGAGAAGTTTAGTCAACGAGTTTGTCACATTCAGATCTCTATGTATATTTGCAAATTTCTATGTCTACAATGCTCTACATGGTGCTACTCTAGATAATCGCTCCCACTTTCAATACGTATCCAGATTGAGACTCAGAATCATCTAGATTAGTGTTTAAAGCTTGCATTGTCGTAACCCTTTACGACGAACCCTTTATCACCTCCATAACCGAGAAACATTTCCTTAGTCCTCTAATGATAATTTTGACCGCTGTCCAGTGATCTACTCCTGGATCACTATTGTACCCCCTTGCCAAACTCATAGCAAGGCACACAACAGATCTGGTACACTGGCATACTTTATAGAACCTATGGCTAAGGCATAGGGAATGACTTTCATTCTCTTTCTATCTTCTGCCGTGGTCGGGCTTTGAGTCTTACTCAACTTCACACTTTACAATACAAGCTAGAACTCCTTCTTCGACTGATCCATTTTGAACTCCTTCAAAATCTTGTCAAGGCGTGTGCTTTGTGAAAGTCCTATTAAGCGTCTCGATCTATCTCTATAGATCTTGATGCCCAATACATAAGTAGCTTTACCGAGGTATTTTATTTAAAAATTCTTATTCAAGTATCCTTTTATGCTATCTAGAAATTCTATATCATTTCTAATCAACAATATGTCATCCACATATAATATCAGAAATGTTATAGCGCTCCCACTCACTTTCTTGTAAATACAGGCTTCATCATAAGTCTGTATAAAACCATATACTTTGATCACCTCAACAAAGTGTATATTCCAACTCTGAGATGCTTGCACCAGTCCATAGATGGATCGTTGGAGCTTGCACACTTCGTTAGCACCTTTAGGATCGACAAAACCTTCTGGTTTCACCATATACAACTCTTCTTTAAGAAATCTATTAAGGATTGCACTTTTGACATCCATTTGCCAAATTTCATAAAATGCGGTAATTGCTAACATGATTCAGACAGACTTAAGCATCGCTACGGGTGAGAAAGTCTCATTGTAGTCACCCCCTTGAACTTGTCGAAAACCTTTTGTGACAAGTCGAGCTTTGTAGACAGTAACATTACCATCAGCATCCATCTTCTTCTTAAAGATCCATTTATTCTCTATGGCTTGTCGATCATCGTGCAAGTCCACCAAAGTCCACACTTTGTTCTCATGCATGGATCCTATCTTAGATTTCATGGCTTCAAGCCATCTGTCGGAATCTGGGCTCATCATAGCTTCTTCATAGTTCGTAGGTTCGCCTTGATCTAGTAACATGACTTCTAGGACAGGATTACCATACCACTCTGGTGCGGAACGTGTTCTCGTTGACCTACGAATTTTAGTTGTAACTTGATCTGAAGTTTTAAGATCATCATCATTAGCTTCCTCTCTAGTTGGTGTACGCATCACGGGAACTGTTTTCTGTGATGTGCTACTTTCCAATTCGAGAGAAGGTACAATTACCTCATAAAATTCTACTTTCCTCCCACTCACTTCTTTCGAGAGAAACTCCTTCTCTAGAAAGGACCCATTCTTAGCAACAAAGATCTTGCCTTCGGATCTATGGTAGAAGGTGTATCCAATAGTTTCCTTAGGGTATTCTATGAAGACGCACTTCTCTGATTTAGGTTCGAGCTTATCAGGCTGAAGCCTTTTGACATAAGCATCGTCTCCCCAAACTTTAAGAAACAACAGCTTAGGTTTCTTGCCAAACCATAGTTCATATGGTGTTATCTCAACGGATTTAGACGGTGTCCTATTTAATGTGAATGCAGCTGTCTAATGCATAACCCCAAAACGATAGTGGTAAATCAGTAAGAGACATCATTGAACGCACCATATCTAATAAAGTACGGTTATGATGTTCGGACACACCATTACACCATGGTGTTCCTGGTGGCGTGAGTTGTGAAACTATTCCACATTGTTTTTAATGAAGGCCAAAGTCGTAACTCAAATATTTGCCTCCATGATCAGATCATAGAAACTTCATTTTCTTGTTACGACGATTCTCCACTTCACTCTGAAATTCTTTGAACTTTAAATGTTTCAGACTTAAGTTTCATCAAGTAGATATACCCATATCTACTACAATCATCTGTGAAGGTCAGAAAATAACAATACCCGCCGCGTGCTTCAACACTCATCAGACCACATACATCGGTATGTATTAT
This sequence comes from Aegilops speltoides, assembly GCA_021437245.1. Taxonomy (NCBI): domain Eukaryota; kingdom Viridiplantae; phylum Streptophyta; class Magnoliopsida; order Poales; family Poaceae; genus Aegilops; species Aegilops speltoides. The sequence continues at coordinate 128,785,332 of CM038141.1, forward strand.
TCCAATAAGCCATCAGCTCACTCCATTGTTTCAAAGAACGGAGTTTTAGTCATCTTTCCCATAAGGGATGGTTCGCAAGCATCAAATGATTCATAATCAAGTGATTCCAAAAGCCCATCTGCATGGAGTTTCTTCATGCGTTGTACACAAATATGACCTAAACGGAAGTGCCACAAATATGTTGCACTATCATTATCAACTTTGAATATTTTGGCATCATTATTATGAGTATGTGTAACATTATGATTGAGATTCAATAAACCATTTACATTGGGTGTATGACCATAGAAGGTTTTATTCATGTAAACAGAACAACAGTTATTCTCTGACTTAAATGAATAACCGTATTGCAATAAATATGATCTAATCATATTCATGCTCAACGCAAACACCAAATAACATTTATTTAGGTTCAACACTAACCCCAAAGGTAGAGGGAGTGTGCAATAGTGATCATATCAACCTTGGAATCAATTGCAACACACATCGTCACCTCACCCTTAACTAGTCTCTGTTTATTCTATAACTCTTGTTTCGAGTTACTAATCTTAGCGACTGAACCGATATCAAATACCCAGGGGCTACTACGAACACTAGTAAGGTACATATCAATAACATGTATATCAAATATACTTTCGTTATCTTTGCCATCCTTCTTATCCTCCAAGTATTTGGGACAGTTCGGCTTCTAGTGACCATTCCCTTTGCAGTATAAGCACTTAGTTTCAGGCTTAGATCCAGCTTTGGGCTTCTTCATGGGAGTGGCAACTTGTTTGCCATTCTTTTTTAAGTTCCCTTTCTTTTCCCTTTGCCCTTTTTCTTGAAACTAGTGGTCTTGTTAACCATCAACACTTGATGCTCTTTCTTGATTTCTACCTTCGCTAATTTCAGCATCGCGAAGAGCTCGGGAATCGTTTTTGTCATCCCTTGCACGTTATAGTTCATCATGAAGTTCTAGTAGCTTGGTGATAGTGACTAGAGAACTCTTGTTAATAATTATCTTATCTGGAAGATTAACTCCCACTTGATTCAAGGGATTGTACTACCCAGACATTCTGAGCATATGCTCACTGGCTGAGCTATTCTCCTCCATCTTGTAGGCAAAGTACTTGTCAGAGGTCTTATACCTCTCGACATGGGCATGAATCTGAAATACCAATTTTAGCACTTGGAACATCTCATATCCTCTGTGGCATTCAAAATGTTTTTGAAGTCCCAGTTTTAAGTCGTAAAGCATGTCACACTAAACTATCAAGTAGTCATCATACCGAGCGTGCCAAACGTCCATAATGTCTGCATCTGCTCCTGCAATAGGTATGTTACTTAGCGGTGAATCAAGGACATAATTCTTCTATTCAGTAATGAGGATAATCCTCAGATCACGGACCCAGTCCGCATCATTGCTATTATCGTCTTTCAACTTATTTTTCTCTAGGAACATATCAATAATAGGGAGCTACATCGCGAGCTATTGATCTACACCATAATTTGCAAATACTATAAGGACTAAGTTCATGATAAATTAAGTTCAATTTAATCAAATTACTAGTAAACTCCCACTTAAATAAACATCCCCAAGTTATCTAAGTGATACGTGATCCAAATAAACTAACCCATGTCTGATCATCACGTGAGATGGGGTAGTCATCAATGGTGAACATCTCTATGTTGATCATATCTACTATATGACTCACGTTCGACCTTTTGCTCTCTAGTGTTCCAAGACCATGTCTATACATGCTAGGCTCGTCAATTTTAACCCAAGTATTCTGCATGTGCAAAACTTTCTTACACCCGTTGTATGCGAACATAGAGTCTATCACAATCGATCTTCACGTGGTGTCTCAAAACGACAAACTTTCACAATGGTGCATACTTAGGGAGAACACTTATATCTTGAAATTTGGTGAAGGGATCATCTTTTAATGATACCATCGTTCTAAGCAAAATAAGATGCATAAAAGATAAACATCGCATGCAATCAAATATTGTGACATGACATGGCCATCATCATCTTGTGCTTTTGATCTCCATCTCCAAAGCATCTTCATGATCTCCATCGTCATCAGCTCGACACCTTGATCTCCATCGTTGCATCGTGGTCGTCCAGCCAACTATTGCTAACGCATAGTGAGGGAGTCCTGGACTAGGGGGTGTCCGGACTGCCGGACTATCATCGTCAGCCGGACTCCAAGACTATGAAGATACAAGATTGAAGACTTCGTCCCGTGTTCGGATGGGACTTTCCTTGGCGTGGAAGGCAAGCTTGGCGATACGGATATGTAGATCTCCTACCATTGTAACCGACTCTGTGTAACCCTAGCCCTCTCCGGTGTCTATATAAACCGGAGGGTATTAGTCCGTAGGACAACACAACCATTACAACAATCATACCATAGGCTAGCTTCTAGGGTTTAGCCTCCTTGATCTCGTGGTAGATCCACTCTTGTACTACCCATATCATCAATATCAATCAAGCAGGAGTAGGGTTTTACCTCCATCGAGAGGGCCCGAACCTGGGTAAAAACATTGTGTCCCTTGTCTCCTGTTACCATCCACCTAGACGCACAGTTCGGGGGCCCTACCCGAGATCCGCCGGTTTTGACACCGACATTGGTGCTTTCATTGAGAGTTCCTCTGTGTCGTCACCGATAGGCTTGATAGCTTCTTCAATCAACAACAACGCCGTCCAGGGTGAGGCTTTTCTCTCCGGACAAATCTTCGTATTCGGCGGCTTCGCACTGCAGGCCAATTCGCATGGCCATCTGAGCAGATCGAAAGCTACGCCCCTGGCCATCAGGTCAGGTTTGGAAGCCTAAACTTCAAGGCCGACGTCCGCCGAGACTTGATCGTCAACGGATTCGAGCCGCAGCCGAGCGTGCCGCACTGTCACGATGGGCATGATTTAACTCTGCCACCGGACAGCGCCTTGGAGGCCGCACATGGATCCGCTCCAACCCATAGTTCGGAGCCGACCGTGCAGATCGGGGACATGTGGCTGGACACCGCCTCGGGAGCTGCAATCTCTACGGCAATGGAGCCGAATACTAACCTTGTCCCTTATAAAGCTCGCGACTCCGAGGCACCGGACTCCTTGCCGGACTCCGAACCTCCTGCGCCCTTGCCAATCGAATCCGGTTGGGCGCCGATCATGGAGTTCACCGCCGCGGACATCTTTCAGCACTCACCCTTTGGCGACATCCTAAATTCGCTAAAGCATCTCTCATTATCAGGAGAGCCCTGGCCGGACTGCGGTCAGGATGGTTGGGATGCGGACGACGAAGAAATTTAAAGCCCACCCACCACCCACTTTGTAGCCACTGTCGACGATCTAACCGACATGCTAGACTACGACTCCGAAGACATCGACGGTATGGACGACGATGCCGGAGACGATCAAGAACCAGCGCCTACAGGGCACTGGAAGACCACCTCATCATACGACATATACATGGTGGACAGCCCAAAGGATGGGGATGACGAAGAAGCAGCGGAGGCAGATTCTTCTCAGAAACAGCCCAAACGCCGACGTCAGCGGCGCCGCTCTAAATCCCGCCACAGTAAGAATGGAGATTCCGCACCGTAGATAATAACACCCCGAGAGTGCGAAGACAACCCCTCCAAAGAAGATTCAGCCACAGAGGAGGGGGAGCCAGCCCTCGAGAGAGGCGGCATTTAAGAGGATGAAAACTACATGCCTCCCTCCGGAGACGAGGCAAGCCTCAACGACGACGAATTCGTCGTGCCAGAGGATCCCGTCGAACAAGAGCGTTTTAAACGCAGGCTTATCGCCACGGCAAATAGCCTAAAGAAAAAGCAACAGCAGCTTCAAGCTGATCAAGACCTGCTGGCTGACAGATGGACCGAGGTCCTCGCGGCCGAAGAGTATGAACTCAAACGCCCCTCCAAAAGTTATCCAGAACGCAAGTTGCTCCCCCGACTAGAGGAGGAAGCATACAAACCTTCATCACCAGCGCACAATACGGCAGATCGACCACCCCGTGGCCGCGACAGAGAGGCATCTAGGCCCTCCTTCAGGACCGTACCCCGGCATCACTCAAAAAGTATGAAGCCACGAGGGAATGCACCGGACTTGCGAGACATATTGGAGGACAAGGCAAGACAATCCAGATCTATCTACAGATCACGTGGGCGCCCCACGACCCACGACGACTACCGTCGCGCCGGATACAGCAACTCCGGCCGGGCCGAACACAGCAGACAACGCTCTCTTGAGATACGTCGTGATATTGCTCAATATAGAGGCGCCGCACACCCACTATGCTTCACTGACGAGGTAATGGATCATCAAATCCCTGAAGGGTTTAAACCCGTGAACATTGAATCCTACGACGACACAACAGACCCCGCGGTTTGGATCGAAGATTATATCCTTCATATTCATATGGCCCGCGGCGACGATCTCCACGCCATCAAGTATCTCCCACTCAAGCTTAAAGGACCAGCTCGGCATTGGCTTAACAGCTTGCCCGCAGAGTCAATTGGGTGTTGGGAGGACACGAAGTCACATTCCTCGACAACTTCGGGGCACATATGTGCGACCACCAGACGCCGATGACCTAAGCCACATAATTCAGCAGCGAGACGAATCGGCGCATAGTTACGACACGGTTCTTAACAAAGAAAAATCAAATTGTCGATTGTCCGGATCAGAGGCCCTCGCAGCCTTCAAACATAACATCCTCGACGAGTGGCTGGCCCGCACCTAGGGCAGAAAAGCCAAATCCATGGCAGCCCTCACATCACTCATGACCCGCTTCTGTGCGGGAGAGGACAGCTGGCTAGCTCGTAGCAACAACCTCAGAAAAAATGCTGACAGTCCGGATACTAAGGACCACAATGGCAGGTCCCGTCGAAACAAAAACAAATACCGCGTTAACGGCGATAACAATGAGGATACGGCAGTCAACGGCGGATTCAGAGACTCTAAACCCGGTCAGCGGAAGAAGCCATTCAAAAGAACTACTCCGGGTCCGTCCAATTTGGACCGAATACTCGACCGCTCTTGCTAGATACATGGCACCCTCGAAAAGCCAGCTAATCACACCAACAGAGATTGTTGGGTATTCAAGCAGGCGGGCAAGTTAATTGCCGAAAACAATGACAAGGGGCTGCACAGCGACGATGAGGAAGAGACTCGGCCGCCCGACGATGAGGATGAAGGGTTTCCCCCCACAAGTGCGGACGGTAAACATGATATACGCAACACATATACCCAAGAGGGAGCGGAAACGTGCACTTAGGGACGTATACGCGATGGAGCCAGTCACCCCAAAGTTCAATCCATGGTCCACTTGCCCGATCACTTTCGATCGAAGGGACCACCCTACCAGTATCCGTCATGGTGGGTTCGCCGCATTGGTCTTAGACCCAATCGTCGATGGATTTCACCTCACTAGAGTCTGATGGACGGCGGCGGCAACTTGAACCTGCTTTATCGGGATACGGTCGCAAGATGGGCATAGACCCTCAAGGATTAAACCTACAAAGACGACCTTTAAAGGCATCATACCGGTGTTGAGGCCAATTATGCGAGCTCGATCCACACCGAAGTGGTCTTTGGATCCCGAATAATTTCGAGCGAGAATTAATCTTGACATAGTCCCGTTCATGATGGCTATCACGCCTGCTCGGACGAACCGCATTTACAAAGTTCAGCGCGTGCCGCATTATGCATACCTTAAGCTCAAGATGCGAGGCCCTCGTGGAGTCATCACGGTCAGCGAAACATCAACGCTCCCTCGAGCGGAGAAACACACAATGCTCTCGCGCGTACTGAGCAGCCTTTTAAGGCAATTTTCGAGTCCGGCCGTTAAACGACCAGACATGGCCAAACGCGCCCGGAGTAACATCAATCAAGACCACCTGGCACGTTCCGAGCACGCGTAGCAATGCGGCCCCAACCCCAGCCCTCGCAGGATTGCAAAACCAGCTCTTCACGTACATCACTATGCTCTAGAGGTACCATGGGCATAGGGGGAGGGGCACGACCACGACAGACCCAGAGTGCGGCTTAACCACACTAGGGGCTCCCAAGTGTGTCACTCTTTCTTTTTTTATTTTTTCCACAGGACTCCGTTCACCAGAGGCCCTGTCAGGCAGTAGATCTGCCGAACTCACGATACAACAGCCAGGGAGGGACAAAGGCTACGACAAACACTCAGGTGGTCTCAATTATGAGCATTAAATTTGTTAAATACACCAGTCCGCAGCACCACCCCTGGAGGGGGACATGTTAAATTAGTCCAATCCCTTGCTTACCGCACTATTTGTATCGTTCTGCACTCATAGCAGAATTCCTTGAATAAACAATGCAGCACTTTTTGCTTACAATTGCATTTCTTTTCTTATATATGTTCGTTCATGACATCTCGCACCCATACATTTTGGTACGGCCGAATACACCAGGGGCTTATGTTCCCCGCATTATGGTGTGATAAGTCCGAACACTTTCACAAGTGCGGCTCCCTGAACTTATAGCATTATATGCATCGGCTCCGAATCATGTCTTGGGTCAATAGTTGGGTTTGCCCGGCTCCCATGTTTTGGTACCTTACGTTCGCTCATCGGCTAAGGTAGCATTGGGAGAACCACTGCGATTGCGCCCGGTTGAGCTGGGCGAGCACCTCGATGGAGAAATCTAAAACTATTTGTCATGATAAGGCGAGAGATCGGTCGCTGTTCGAGAGGTCTTTTCGAGTCCTTAAAGACTTATGCCGCTTGACGAGGAACCGGTTGTGTCCGCCCGGCGTGGATAGCGCCCGAACTCGGTCTTCCGAATACTAGGGGCTTCACCAAATTTAAAATTATAGAATTCTATGGCTAAGTGAGAGTGTTCAAGCATTATAAGTCCGGTTCCTTGTTAGTTGTGTTGAGCACCTCCTAGATGGACCCAAAATGGGAACAAGAGTGCTCAAGTTTATCCGAACACCCCAGCACTCGTGGCATGGGGATCAAGCCGACGACTTGCCATCTCTCGATTTTATGAGCGGCCACACGAAGGTAATATTTTAAATCAATAAGCGTTGCTTAGCGCATATGAACAAAGTTTTCAAGCGCGCGAGGATAACACATTGCGAGTTTACTCAATAATTACATCTCGGGGCACTCATCCACAATCTTGCGGGCACCCTTGAGACGATCTTATAGTACATCTCGGCGACGGTACTCCTTGCCCGCTGGCGGCGCGTTAGTGATAAGCCTCTCCGCATCCAGCCTGCCCCAATGCACCTTTGCACGGCAAGGCCCGACGGCACCTTCAATGCGGCGGGCGCTTGATGACTTCCACCCGAGGCACGCATCCACCAGCCGCCGCCTGCAGGCGAAGTAGCTCCTGGCATGGCCTCTCCAGCCACAGTGGACTATGAGGCCCTTCATGGCCTGCTTTCGGCTACCTTGTGGAGCTCGACCACCGCTTCACCGGTCGCTAGGGGGCACCGGGTGTCCGGCCTCAGCGTACTAAGACCAGAAGACCTTCTCCGTTGATCTCCCCTCCTCGGCCCGGTAGAATGCGACGGCATCAGACACGCTGCGAGGCAGATCTGCAAACGCCCCTGGAGAGCTCCGAATTCTGGTAAGTAACAAGTACTTTACATTCACATGCTTGCTTTGCATGAAAAATGCCTTACCCGCCGCTATTTTCTTCACCTCCTCAATCTCCTGGACGGCCTTATGGGCCTCGGCCTTAGCGGCTTTGGCACTTTCAAGAGCCGAGGCAAGCTCGGACTCTTGAGTCTTCGAGTCGCGCTCCAAACTCTCATGCTTTTCCATGAGAGCCTGGAGCTCTTGCCGCACTTCCGCCACCCGCGCCTCCTGCTTCTCGCGCTCCGCTCGTTCCGCGGCTGCATTGCGTTCGGCCGCGGACACGGCCTCCTTCAGGGTCGCCACCTTGTTCGTGGCCCCTGCAATACCCACGTTATCCTTGTTATTTCTATTGCAACCAAAATCCTTTTCTGTATGGTACAAACTTAAAAGTGGTGCTACTCACCTTCTTTGTCCTCGTGCTGCCACTTGGCCAGGCCGAGCTCTTGCTCGGACCGCTCGAGGTCCTGCTTCAAAGCACTGACCTCCGCAGTCAGTGCGGCAGAGGTCAGCAGCGCAGCCTGCAAACCCATATTGACACAATTTTTAGCACTCCTGCGTATATCTTTTTTAGATACTCAATCCGGGTTTTCTTTCCGAACACCGGACCGAGCATCAGGGGCTACTGTCTATGCGGTATTACATTACATATTTTAAGCTTCTTACCTCAAAGCCTGTTAGAAGGCTACTGCAGGCTTCGGTCAGCCTGCTCTTGGCGAGCTAAACTTTCTGAATCACCGCACTCATGATAGTGCGGTGTTCTTCCTCGATGGAAGCGCTCTTATGCGCCTCCAACAAGTTGTCCGGCGCCTCCGGTTGGGCAGAGGCTGCCGGTGTCACGGTCTTCCCCTTCTTCTGAAGGGCGCTGCCGGACTCGGAACCACTGCGGGTTACGGCATGGAGTCGGCACAAAGTCCGGAGGCCGCCTTGCGGCACCTCCGAGCCTCCTCTGATGGGTCCCCTCACTCGATCCCACCTCGGCGTCGTCGGCCACGAGGGTGGAGGCGGTCGGAATGGAATCCACATCCGACGGAGCCAAGGACCCGCTTCGGAAGCGGGAAGATCATCATCGGCGGACTACGGTAGTGTGCGGCATTAGAAGGACACTATGTGACACAAAGGAGATATTATAAACCATTCAGAATCCGGATACTTACGATCTTGCGGAGGCTGGCCCTTGAGGGCCACTCTTAAATCGCCAACGTTGGCGTTGGCGGAGCTGTCCGGGAAGAGTCCTTCCCTCTTGGACCTTCGGCCTCCCCGTTGGGGAAGCCTTCCTCTTCCTCTCTCCCTCCTCCGGAGAGAGTCCTCTTCTCCTCCTCGTCTGCGGGGAGGAGTCCGCCTCGAGCCATCGGACGATGAGTCCGATATCACTGGCGCCGGAACTTCTTCGAGTTCCCGTGGCCTTCTTCTTAGCCTTCTTCTCGGCACCACGAGAGTGCCGGGACTAGCAACCCGTTAAGCAGGCGTCCGCTGGAGTCTTCGGGAAGGGGCCGGACGACCTACTGTCCGGACATCCTCTGCCGATCTGTCAAAGGCATTGGGAGTTTTAGATCCCACATAAAATTAAACTATGAAAGAAAATAAGCTGTCCCATAGAGGATAACAAAGCTTACCTCGCCGGCGGGCGCTTAGTGCTGAATCCGCGATCTTGATCAGCGGACGCGGGCTTCTCCGCCCTAAACAGCACCCTCCGAGCAGCTTCAGTGCGTCGTGTCAAGAGCCCTCAGGGTCCGGTCTTGTGCCGGATCGAACTCCCACAAAGTGAAGGCCCGCTGTTGGCGGGGAGAATCCGGCGGACGAGCATGACTGGATCACATTGACAAGCCTAAGCTTCTTGTTCACCAAGGTCTCAAGACAGGATCGAGTCTGTCGGCTCCTCGAACTGCCCCATAGCAAGCCCTTCTCTTTCCGGAGGTGAGCTGCATGGGGATACCAGATCTGAACTCGGGGCGCTGCCCATTTAGGGTCCTGCTGGCTCGGTGATATAGAACCACCACGATTGCCACCCCTTGATGGACTCCACGAAGGCCCTTGAGCCAGTGGCGTTGGACATTTGCCCACCATGGCGCCTCCGCACTCCGCTTGAGCGCCCTTCACCACCTTGGCGTGGCGTTGAAGGTCTTGAGCGAAGCGAAGTGAGGCGGATGCAGAGGAAGGCCTCACACACGATTTATAAACGCCGAGATGTTGAGGATGAAGTTCGGCGCGGATCGTGGGAAATCCAGCCGTAATAGTACATGAGCCCCGGACGAAGGGATGAAGTGGGAAGCCCAGTCCGCGGAGGAAGTGGGGAAGGAATACGACCCTCTCATGGGGCCTGGGGGTGGGGATGAGCTGCCCCTCGTCTGGCAGCCGGTGCGCGATGTCGCTAGAAAGGTATCCGGCGCCGCGCAGCTTTTCGATGTGCTCCTCCGTAACGGAGGAGGCCAACCACTTGCCTCCCGCTCCAGACATGGCTGGAGAAGGTCGAGACGAGATGTGCGGACTTGGGCGCTGGAGCTCGAGTGCGCGGAGATGGATAAGCAAGGGAGGAAGAAGGTGTAGGTAAAAAGGTGGATCCTTATCCCCTCATATATAGGCGGACGAAGACTATGCATCCCCACCGGCCTGGTAAAACTCGCTTATCTCCCAAGCGCCACCATCAATGGCGCGGTTGGGTTACCCATGTCCGTATTGATGGGAATCCCGAAATAAGGGGAACACGATCTCTGCTTCGACAAGACGTGCCAAGGAAACAGCTTCGCTAAACGCGCTGAGGTGGTATAATAAAAAACGATTCAAGTAAAAGCTTGGTAGTGGCGTGACGTCATGCCACAAAATACGTCAGCAGATTGATCCTGTGTACATATTATTCTCTCTACGGTGGAATGTGGAATTTATTTTGCGAGCGGACACTATCTGGTGTTCACAATCTTCTATGAATTATTCGGGGAGGAACCCGCCTTGCAATGCCGAACAATATGCGCGTCGGACTCATCGTCATTGAAGCCTGGTTCGAGGCTCTTGAGGAGTCTGGACTAGGGGTGTCGGGACTGCGGGACTATCATCGTCGGTGAACTCCAAGACTATGAAGATACAAGATTGAAGACTTCGTCCGTGTGCGGATGGGACTTTCCTTGGCGTGGAAGGAAAGCTTGGCGATCTGGATATGTAGATCTCCTACCATTGTAACCGACTCTGTGTAACCCTAGCCCTCTTCGGTGTCTATATAAACCGGAGGGTTTTAGTCCATAGGACAACACAACCATTACAACAATCATACCATAGGCTAGCTTCTAGGGTTTAGCCTCCTTGATCTCGTGGTAGATCCACTCTTGTACTACCCATATCATCAATATCAATCAAGCAGGAGTAGGGTTTTACCTCCATCGAGAGGGCCCGAACCTGGGTAAAAACATTGTGTCCCTTGTATCCTGTTACCATCCGCCTAGGCGCACAGTTCGGGACCCCCTACTCGAGATCCGCCGGTTTTGACACCGACACATAGCGATAAAGTAAAGCAATTACACGGCGTTTGCATTTCATACAATAAAGAGGCAACCATAAGGCTCCTGCCGGTTGCCGATAAATTACAAAACATGATCATCTCATACAATAACGTATATCACATCATGTCTTGACCATATCACATCACAACATACCCTGCAAAAACAAGATAGACGTCCTCTACTTTGTTGTTGCAAGTTTTACGTGGCTGCTACGGGTTTCTAGCAAGAACCGTTCTTACCTATGGCAAAAACCACAACGGTGATTTATCAAGTTTGTTGTTTTAACCTTCTTCAAGGACCGGCCGCAGTCAAATTCGAATCAACTAAAGTAGGAGAACAGATACCAGTCATCCACCTTTATGCTAAACTAGTTGTATGTCAGTCGGTGGAACCAGTCTCATGTACATGGACATGTAAGGTTGGTCTGGGCCGCTTCATCCCACAATGTCGCTAAATCAAAATAAGGCGTTGGTGGTAAGCAGTATGAACATCACCACCCACAACTTCTTTGTGTTCTAATCGTGCATATCATCTACACATAGACCTTGCTCATGATGCCACTGTTGTGTAACGTTGCATAAAAACAAAAAAAATTCCTACGCTCACGCATGATCTATCAAGGAGATGCATAGCAACGAGAGGGGAGAGTGTGTCCATGTACCCTCGTAGACCATAAGCGGAAGCGTTTCACAACGCGGTTGATGTATTCAAACTTTCTTCGCAATCCAACCGATCGAGTACCTAATGTACGACACCTCCGCATTCATCTCGGTGACGTCCACGCCTTCTTGATCCAGCAAGACGGCGAGGTAGTGGATAAGTTCCGGCAGCACGACGGAATGGTGACGGTGATGGTGAAGTGATCTCCGCAGGGCTTCGCCTAAGCACTACGAAAATATGACAGAGGGTGCAAACGGTGGGGGGGGGGCACACGGCTAGGCAATTGTCTGTTATGTGCTAGGCGCCCCCTCCCATATATATAGGTGGGAGGGAGGAGCAGCCAAAGGGTGCACCCAAGTAGGAGGAATCCTACTTCCAGTCCCTCCCAAGCCGCTCCCCTGCCTTATATAGGTGCGGGGGAAAGGCAGGGGAGGGTGGCGCCCCCCCTTTCCTTTCTCCCATGAGAGGGAAAGGCAGGAGAGGCTAGCCCTCCCCCTTTCCTTCCCTTAGGGCTTGCTGTCCAAACAAGGGGCGCATCAGGGGCTGGTTTGATCGCCCTTTGGCCCATTAGGCCCATATCTTTCCTGGGGGTGCCCGAAACTCATTTTGGTGACCCGATAAGTAGTCGGTACACTCCGAAACACTCCCGGTGTCCGAGTACCATATATATATATATATATATATATATATATATATATATATATATATATATATATATATATATATATATATATATATATATATATATATATATATATATATATATAGGAAAATCCATCCTACCACCCGTGGTAGTTACCCCACATGTCTCATATACTACCATGTGGTACTATATATACTATTTTATTATTTTAACTATGTTCATATAATATATATAAGATATTTTAAAGCAAGTTATATGAAAAATTGCATATGAGTCCATAGTTTTTGTTATATTTGTGAAATACGTACATATTTATGCGTAAAAAAGCATACTCAAAATATGATACACACTACCTAAAAATTAGTATATATACTACCTAAACATTGTTATATACTACATACTACACGCATACATACTCTCGATTTAAGACGGATACTACATACAACATACAAAAAGTAAGCGGTGGTAACTACCACTTGCTTGTAGGAAATATTTGTCCTATATATATATATATATATATATATATATATATATATATATATATATATATATATATATATATATATATATATATATACGGTCTATTCTCGCTAATATTATCGAATAACTATTTTGCACACCACTTGACCTTTGCAAGACGCCAATGTAAGCAAGACGCCTTTGCATCATTTTGACGAAGCACTTTGCAATAGAGACTAGTGAACTTCGTGTCGAAAAAAATTGCACGCGGTGTTTTCTCGGTACTGTTTTCACTCTAATTTTTTAACCGTTGAACACTTTTCGAGATTCCACACGGTTTGAGAGCAGTTTTGAAAATAGTGCGGCGGATGACGAGTGGCAGCGAGCGTTTTTTCGCGTTTTTTTCTAAACCGCTTGTCGGAATGAAGCAAATGATACGCCGTTGGATAGATATCGTCGAGGCGCATCTTTTTCATATATAAATCTTTCTCTAATTCATTACAGTTTAAGAGCAGTTTCAAATTTACTAAATCGCGGAACTCTGTTTTTTAATTTTTTTGAAATTTTTGGTACTGTTTTCGCTCCAGTTTTTGAACCGTTTGTCGAAACGAGGCGTGTGATACGCCGTTGAAAAGCTACGAACGAGGCGCAACTTTCATATGTTGAAATTGTTTTGAAATTTCTTACGGTTTTAAGTTAATTTTGAAAATCGTGTGGCGGACGACGAGTGACAGCGACCGTTTTTGGCGAAATTTTTGCAAACCGCTGGCCGGAATGATTCAAACGATACGCCGTTGGAAAGATATCAACGAGGCGCAACTTTTTCATATATAACACACTCTCTAATTCCTCATGGTTTAAGAGGAATTTCGAATTCACCGAAATGTGGACACTTTGTTTTTCGCGACACCCAAATCGACGTGGGTACTTCATCCGACTGAAAACCGCACTGCATCGAATGAAAAACCGCACTGCATCTGACCGGTAAGAGAACTGTATGGTTTCTTTTTTGTGGGACATAAATTTTTGAAGACGAGGAAGAAAATTGCACTGCTTTTAGACGGAACACTGCACTGCATCACACAGTCAAGTGAACTTCGTGATTTCTTTTGTCGAACGTAAATTTTTCTCAGACGAGTTTTTGTTGTTTTTTTTTCAAATTTTTTATTAACAAGAGTGGACCGCAGAAACAAGGACAAGTGAACCACAAACATATATCATAGTGAACCACATTACTATTTTGTTGTTTCGCTAATTTTTTTTGCGCTTTCATGTTCGACACAAGTGAGCAGCATCACTCTCAAAAATGAACCACATCCGAAAACCAAATGCACTCCAGGTGTTGATTTTAGTTGAGTGAGTTTTGAAACACACGAAATAAATTACACTTCATACAAAGGGGTAATGAGCTGCTACACACAAGTTTAGTGAGCTACTTTTTTTGTCTTCAAACAATTTTGTCAAAGAAGACAAGTGCACTACACGCATATACGCTCCCAACTGCAAGCACATGTCCTCTTCTGCACGCACACGCTCTCTCAATTGCAACCACTGCAACCACTCATGAGATGAAGTGCACTGCATGCGGCACAGTGGTGTTGAACCCGACTTTTCTTCTCCCGTTTGAACCTTGGAAGAAGAATAGCTAGCGCAACTCTGCATGGGGTTCCCCTGACTTTGGCCATCAACACAATGGCGGGGGTGTTGCTCGTCGTCTGGTGCTCCACGGCCATTGTTGGCGCCGCAGCACTCCACGCCCACATTGCACGCACATCTTTGCGGACCGCCCGCCCGAGATGTAAGCGGAAAAGCGAAGGACATTTGAGCGCCTTGCCTGGCGACCGCACAAGATGAAGTGCACATACAAAATCTGCAAAAACAAAAAGCAAAAAAAGGCCTTCTGTGAACTGCACCGGCGGAAACTCATGTCCTCGGGATGCAGTCGCCGTCGTTGACCTTTCTTTGCGCCTTTTGACAAATACACACAATTTTTGTGAAACTAACTGCAGCAAACACACCAATTTTGCAATGAATTGACAGAATACACCGTGGGCAGGGTAGCGAGCGGCCAAGATGGAACTCAGCCAAGTTGCGAGGAGAGGAGCTGGATCCGGCCGTGATGTGCGAGGTCAGAGGAGGGGGGTAGCGAACTGCATGGTTGAGGGTAGGAAACTGCTGCGCGCCTGGATCCACACCGGAGATACGAGGCAGCCAGGAAGGTGGCCCCTGCAAGGAGAAGAAGGGCAAAGGAGCTCGGGTGGTTGACCGTGAACTCCACGGGGATCCCTGCGGGCGCATCTGTCCTGCACGGCAGTGCCTCGGCGCAGATTTGGAGCACCCCAACTCCAGCGTGGGGCCGCGGCAACCAGCAAGGAGGGGCGGCGAAACGGCTTGGATGAGGAGCTCCGCGGGAGGCCAGCTGTGGTCGGGCGTCTTTGCGGCGAACCAGCGGCGGCGCCCTCCTTGCTTTCGTTGGTGGCGGACCACCCGGCTGCCGCCGCTGATCCAGCGGCGAGGCAGCGTGTGGAAATGCCGCGACCTAGATCTAGTCGCGGCGTGGGGCTGCTTGTGGCTCGATCCGCGGCGGGGAGGCGCGTGGGGCTGGCGGCTTGGATCCGCCAGCGTGGGGAGGCGGTGGCAGGCGGCGTGGGGAGGGTGGCGGGGCAGCCCGTCGGGAGGGTGGGTGGCCGACCGGGCGGCGCGTTGGGAGGGTGGGTGGCCGACCAGCCGGTGCGTGGTGAGGGTAGGTGGACGGCCGGGCGGCGCGTCGGGAGGTGGTGGTTGGCCGGCCAGACGGGAGGCGCGTGGGGAGGTGGTGGTCGGCGGGCGCCCCGGGGTGGCGTGGATAGTGGGGAGGAAGTGGTGGGGTGGGCGGTTGTTTTTAGTGTTAGGTTTGGGGCGGGGCGGGTGTTAGCAGAATAAGGTTTACTGTTATCAGAATAGGGTCGCGCTATTCGCCACCCTAGGTGAGGAATAGTTATTCTTCACCCCCCTCTATTTTAACATCAATGCACCGTAATTTTACGTTTCGTAAATTTTATCTTATTTTAGACGTAAAAAGAGAACGTAAGAAAATATGTAATTGCCGTAAAAAATATTTCATATTACGTAAATTACAAATGTAAAAACATAGTGTAAAATGTACATAAATGTATTTTTTCTGGTATTCTGCCCCTTTTTTTATGCCAAATTTTACACAATGAATCAATATGACTGTAACTATTTATATTTGAAACATAATTTATTTATGAAATGATCGTAAGCTTACCTCGGGTGAAGAATAACTTTTTCTGCATCCTGGATGATGAATAGTAACACTATATATATACCTCTCGACCATTTCGAGACTCCTCGTCATGTCCGTGATCTCATCAGGGACTTCGAACAACATTTAGTCACCAAATCATATAACTCATATAACACTATATCATCAATGAACGTTAAGCATGTGGACCCTACGGGTTCGAGAACTATGTAGACATGACCGAGACACCTCTCCGGTCAATAACCAGTAGCGGAACCTGGATGCCTATATTGGCTCCTACATATTCTACGAAGATCTTTGTTAGTCGAACCATTATGACAACATACGTAATTCCCTTTGTCTATCGATATGTTACTTTCCCGAGATTCGATCGTCGGTATCTTCATACCTAGTTCAATCTCGTTACCGAAAAGTCTCTTTACTCGTTCCGTAATACATCACCTCGTGACTAAATCCTTAGTCATTTTCTTGCAACCTTATGATGTGTATTACCGAGAGGGCCTAGAGATACCTCTCCGGTACTCGGAGTGACAAATTCTAATCTCGATCTATGCCAACTCAACAAACACCTTCAGAGATACCTATAGAGCATCTTTATGATCACCTAGTTACGTTGTGATGTTTGATATCACAAAAGGTATTCCTCCTGTATCCGGGAGTTGCATAATCTCATAGTCGGAGGAATATGTATTTGACATGAAGAAAGCAATAGCAATAAAACTGAACGATCATTATGCTAAGCTAACGGGTGGGTCTTGTCCATCACATCATTCTCCTAATTATGTGATCCCGCTATCAAATGACAACACATGTCCATGGTTAGGAAACCTTAACCATCTTTGATCAACGAGCTAGTCTAGTGGAGGCTTACTAGGGACATGGTATTTGTTTATGTATTCACACATGTATTTAAGTTTCCGATCAATACAATTCTAGCATGAATAATAAACCTTTATCATGAATAAGGAAATATAAAATAACAACTTTATTATTGCCTCTAGGGAATATTTCCTTCAAGATTGATGTTGCTATCACTTTGCTATGCTTAATGCTTGTCACTAGGACCGAGTGCCATGATTTCAGAACTGAACCTTTATGTTTTATGAATGTATTTGTGTTCTTGATCTGATTGCAAGTTATACACACCTATTACATGTTATGATCCGCATACCCCAAGGTGACAATAATTGGAATTATTTCCGATGATTACCGTAGTTTGAGGAGTTCATGTATTCGCTATGTGTTAATGCTTTGTTCCGGCTCACTACTAAAAGGATGCCTTAATATCCCCTAGTTTCCTTATGGACCCCGCTGCCACGGGAGGGTAGGACAAAAGATGTCATGCAAGTCTCATCGCAAGCACGTATGACTATATATGGAATACATGACCACATTACATTGATGAATTGGAGCTAGTTTTGTGTCGCCCTAGGTTATAACTGTTACATGATGAATGTTATCCAACATAATTATCCATCACCGATCCAATGCCAGCGAGATTTTCACATATTGATCTTTGCTAAGTTACTATTGTTGCTGCTACTGTCACAATTGCTACAAAATATTGCTACTATTGTTACCATTACTGTTGCTACTATTATCACTGTTATCAAACTACCATATTACTGTGCTACTGATCACTCTCCTGCAGATATTTAGTCTCCATATGTGGTTTAATTGGCAACTCAACTGCTAACACTTGCAAAAATTCTTTGGCTCCCCTTGTGTTGAATCAATAAATTTGGGTTGAATACTCTACCCTCAAAAACTGTTGCGATCCCCTATATTTGTGGATTATCATGCGCCCGTGGAGGCGTTAGCCACCAATAACGAGCACCTCTAAATCCCCACTGACGACGTGGTGTGGCAGACAACGTGTTGGCATGTGGGTAACCGTCTACGTCTCTGGTTGGTCTGACCGGTGGTCGTGCGACGCGTTAACACGCCACCGGCATGTATGTACGAGTGCGGATATGGCGTACGATGCAGATGACACGTATCGGCGTGCTGAGGAGTTTCTCTAAAATGCTCATCATGTCCTTTATCACTAAGAGGTATCGGCAGATCTCGACCATCGATGTGTTTAGGGGGTGCATCAAAGCAGAAGTGTTTTGTCTTTGTATTTTGAGCTCTTTTACTATACCAGGTAATGAATACTGGCCATCTATTCTTAAAATTCAAGGATGTGATCGATCTATACTGCCCAGTTGTGCGACGACCATCGCCAGCCGTATCATTTGCCCTGGCCGCTCCTCATCAAGTAGTACACATCCTGTGAGGGTAATTTAGGGGGGGAGAGAGAAAATTACCTGCCTTCCTAATGAACAGTAAATTCGAAATAAATAGTAAATAAAATTTAAAAATTCTGAATTTTTACGTGTATGTTTTGGTTAGTGTAACAAGTGTGCTTTCCAATTTTTATGTGAAACGGGATGATGGTGCCTCGTCGACGAAAAAAGCAAAAATAAGTGTAACATTTGGAGGTAACATTTATCGCTGGACTTGTTTTTTTTTCTTTTTTTGCACAAATCAAAATACTTGAGCTTTCCTCCTAAAAATTTGCAGGTAACATTTTGGTGTGACAATGATCACATCTATTTTTTTTATATTTGGAAAAAACATTTTTGATGGGCAGGAGTATATGCTCCCAAGAGCCGAATTAGATTTCCGGGATGGGCATACCCATTACCCAGCAGATTCCTCATAGGATGTGACCCTATGCAATTAGTGAACCCAGCGGCTTTCATTGACCGCTGAAATCGTTGACTGACAGCAAACTTGTCGACACCCTTGCAACCCTGCTGTACTGCGGCGACGGACGACGACTCTGCGACAGGTACGGGGCAGCCAGAGTCACCGTGTTTGTCGAGTGGAATTCCGACTCCAATCGACTTCATTCCCCTTGCGAAAATCAAAGAAGCAGCAGAAATGCAGGGGTAGCAGCTCACGCCATGTCCAAATCCAAATCCAAATAGCGTCGCCACTTACAAGACTTTTTTGGGTGTGTCGCTCTCAAAGGAATATTCCGTGCCAGGCCACCGCTTCTTAAAAGCTTCTCTGACTCTGACTTGATAGGCGGAGGAAGAGGCTACGCTTATAAGGAAGAGAAGGAAGCAAGGACGGAGGCGGCAGAAGCACCATGGATTCCCTCTGTAAGTGCCACACCATTGCTTCTCTCTCTCTCTCTTGTTTGAATAATGCATAGATTTGATGCAAGTTAGCGCCCATGTATGTGTTTTCCCCCACAAAACCTCGACTTGATCTGAATTTGATGATCTTGCTATTTTGAATCTCGGAGTAGCGCAACTTCATATGGCAAAGATGTAATTTGTATCAAATTGGTTCGTCAGAATCTTGAGTAGTTGCTTAGTTTCAAGATCCTGTAAACTGAATGCATTCTCTGACAGGGCACGCCTCCGTCATTGTCCTGGTGCTCCTATTCATTGGAGGATCCGATGCCAACCCAGCCGCCCGTCGCCACGGTCAGCTGGATGTAAACCACAAGAAGCAGCCACTACAGACATCCAGACCTTACAACATTGCCCACAGGGGTTCCAATGGCGAAATACCCGAAGAGACAGCTGCAGCATATTTGGTAACCAGCAATTTACTCCTCGATGACTTGCCCTTCCTTCTATGTTGCATCAGATTCAGATGGTAGTATATTTTAGTGCCACATCAAATTCAACTGTACCCCCTCCGTTTCCGAATTACTTGACACAGAAATGGATCTATCTAGAAATCAAAATACGTCTATATACATCCATTTATGCGACAAGTAATTCTGGACGAAGGGAGTATTGCATATTGAACCTAATAGTCTTCAGCGCCCGAGAAGACTATAGTATAATTTTAGGACAGCGCATTCACATGCCCAACCATGATGAAAGGAGGTGGATGCTGAAGAATATCCCGAAGATCATGTCATGTCCAGATTGTTAGCTTGTTTTCTAAACTGGTGGAGATTCTATGAAGACTGAAATCCAATATCTTAATGCAAACCTGAATATATTTGTGCATTGTTTATGGCAGAGGGCTATCGAGGAAGGTGCAGACTTCATAGAGACTGATATACTTGCATCAGAGGACGGTCATCTGATATGTTTTCATGATGTAACACTGGAGAACACGACTGATATCGCCAGCCGTACCGAGTTCGCTGGCAGGAAGAGAACCTATGAAGTCCAGGGAGTAAATATGAGTGGGTGGTTTACTGGTATGTGAAACTCTGTCTCAAGCTTCTTTTGTTGCTAACTTGCTATTTCTAACATTTTTGGTCCAGAATCTACTTCTGACTTTTGGAGTTCTTCTTGCTTCCAGTGGATTTTACACTAAGAGAACTAAAATCACTGAGGGTGAAACAGCGCTTCAGTTTCAGGGATCAACAATATAATGGTATAACCTTTGTCTTCTCTATTTCTTGCTTTCTTATTTTTTTATTGCATTTTACTGCCGTTAAATATGATTCTCATGTTTGCCATCAACAATGAAATAAAATCATATTAGTCTCAGTCGTGTGTAATTGGCACGCCTTGATACTTATTTAGTTATTACCTCCGATCCTTAATAAGTGTCGCAGTTTTGAACTAACCCCAGTTCAAAACTGCGGTACTTATTTTGGATCGGAGGGAGTACAATTTAATGTACTTTTAAATACATAACTCTTGTTTCTTTGCTACTGCTAATAATGTTCTCCTACTATATTGCAGGGAAGTACAATATTCTTACATTTGATGAGTTTATCTTGATTGCACTTCATGCTGACAGGGTGGTCGGAATATACCCAGAGATCAAGAATCCTATTTTCGTCAACCAGCAAGTAGGTGATTTCAACCCGACAAACTCCTTGGAACACATTGTTTACTTAAGAAATGAACCAACTTTAATGTCTACTGATTTCTTGAATATTTTTCCACAATATGATTTTTGAATAAACATGCAGGTCAAGTGGTCAGGTGGCAAGAAGTTTGAGGACAAGTTTGTCGAGACGCTTCTCAAGTATGGCTACAAAGGCAAATATATGTCTGAAGATTGGCTCAAGAAGCCGCTATTCATCCAATCATTTGCTCCAACTTCATTAATTTACATTTCAAACATTACAAATGCTCCAAAACTACTTCTAATAGACGACACCACAGTTCCAACTCAAGATACCAACCAGGTAAGATCAGCAGTAAGCACTACTTTTTTTTCTACCAAGTTCATCACCCGAAAACTCCTAGTTATCAAAGACCATTTCTAACCTGCAGTCATACTATGAGATAACTTCGAACGGCTATCTCGCGTTCATAAGGAAGTATGTAATTGGGATTGGGCCATGGAAGGATACAATTGTCCCCCCAGAGAATGACCATTTAGGCCCTGCAACTGATCTTGTGGCACGGGCACATGCCCTGAATCTTCAGGTGAGCAACACATTTCTCTCTGTTATACATTTACATATACATATGCCAGGTCTTAGATGACAGTACCTTGCTCAATAATGGTGGCGTTCTAGGTGCATCCATACACATTCAGAAATGAGAACTCATACCTGCACTTCAACTTCCATCAAGACCCTTATGCTGAATATGAGTACTGGCTCAGAGAGATCGGAGTCGATGCGCTGTTCACCGATTTCACCGGCAGCTTGCACAAGTACCAGGAGTGGACAGCTCCACACCAAAACAAAGAAAAGAAGTGCAAAGGACCTCCTGCATGAGATCGCCAAGACGCTGAAGTTTGATGCTCACTAAAGCTTGGGTTGCCAAGTCTGTATACCTCCTCCCTTCGAGGAGCTATTTCATTGTTGCCGGTACCGAGAAAATGTACTGGTTAATACCATTCTATGTAATTGCTTCCTACAAATCAAGGGAAATGGCAACCCAGGACAAAAATGGTGTCCACGTGTACATCACATACGCGTGCATGTGGTCCACAAGTAATACTATGAATAATTATGTGGCCCATTTTCTATACAAGACCGCTATGGAATATACATTTTGCATCTATATAAGGCCACTAACATTAATCAAGGTAAAATATAATGATATTTTCTTGTACTAGCAACCTGTTTAATAATTGCATCTATGCAGTTATAATGGCACTCAGCTACTTCCACACTCAACGTTCGATCAGTTTCATCTTTCTTCTTTGTAAACGAAAAGAAAAACTAGCTTGCAAGGCATAAAATTTTACCTTGATATCTGTACATGAATTTGTGGTCTTGTATATAAAAATGGAGGGAGTTACATACTAGACACAACGAAAAAAATCGACAGTAAAAATAGACTTGATCGAACCAAAATTGTATCCACAAAAGTAGTAAATCATTGCGAAATTTTAAAAATCACATTAATCCAATTATCAAACATATATGGGTCACTGTATTTTAGTTTGGAAAAACACATTAAAGCAATTCTCAAATAGATGTGAAAATCTGCCAAAAAAATTATTGTATACCCACGAATATTGTTACAAATTAATAAAGTTAAGTGTGGTTTTGCCTCAAGAAAACCTGCCAAAAAATTTAGAAACACGGTAATCCAATTCTCAATTGTAACTAACTTGAAATTCAAAATACTAGGCATATTGTTTATGTATTTATGAAACAAAGATTACAGAAAATGGTGAGTGGACTGGCGACGTCTGATACGCCACGAAGCTTCGCTGGTAAATCGCCGAGCGGGCGACCGGGCGAGGGCGACGCTCCGACGAATCGGTGCAAGAGGAGCCGAGAAGCCAGCACACTGAACGTGCGCGTACACTTACAAACAAATCTGATTGATCAACAATCAATCCGATCCTGTGCCTTTGCGTGTGTGCGTAACCACGTAGCCGATTGGGCCGCTCCCGCGCACCGTCGTCGGCTTAGCCGGTGTCCCTGGACCAATTTTATCGGTGTCACGCTAGTACCTGACCTATATGCATCTAACGTAACCAGAAAATTTACCCGGTGTCCTGTGACACCGGTAGGCCATACGTGGGTCCGCCCGAGCATCATGGAGTTCCAAAAAACTTCATTTAGTGAAAAATTTCTTCCCATTTTGGAGGGATATGCCAACGTTTTTAAAACTGGATAATTTGGCATGCAGTCTGAATCGTTTTCTTGAGCATAGGCGAGGAGGCGGCCGGCTTAGTAACCCTAGCCGCGACCCACAGAGTCCAGTGGCAAGGACGGGTGGCGTTTTGGATAGCGTTGGCCAACAGCAAGATGCCCAGGACAGGGCGATCACAAGGCCGGACAGCGCTCAGGGCGGGCCAGAGCCAGAAAGCGACGGCTGTAAGTGCATCTAGTGCCCCTTAGTGATTTTGGTGTATTGAAGACTTATAGGTTAAGTAACTGATGCGTTTGTGAGTGTACACAGGTCTATAAGTCTGTGAGGAGTTTGATATTCTGAGAGAAAGTCGACCCTAAAATGAAGTTCTTCAATGAAGACTTTGATATTCGAAGACTTTCGAAGACTTTGAAAGTGAAGAAATTGGTGTGACCTTGAAGACTTGGTATTCATTCGAGGAATATGAAGCGTGAAGACCTTTGTTTTCGTAGTTTCGTTTTCTCTTTCTTGAGTCATAGGAAACACCGTCTTGTTAAAGGGGTCGAGGAAATACTAAGGAAAAATTTCCATGTGATGCTCAACTCAAAATCCTACACCTACCAATCCCTTGAGTGAAGCCATTGAAAATCTCATACGATTCAATCAAATTCATCGATGTGAGACGCAGTTCTTACATTCATCGAGGACTTTGCTCTAGCGAGAGTTAGGAATTCGCCGGTCTGAATTGCCTACGATGAGAACATGATAGCCCCGAGGAATTTGAGAGTCAAATTTCGACCGTTCTTGTGTCTTCTTGGCGGCTGTCCCAAAATATCTTATCCACCTAACGGTCATATCATTGAAGGGCATTTATGTCTTATCATGTCGGGCTGCTCCTAGGCTATAGATAGCCGCCCCCTACAACCACTAGCTGGTTGGCTGCTCGAGAGAACTTGACACTTGTCATTTGAGAGCAACCCATCCTCAGGGGACTTTGGCGAAAATCATCAAGTGAGGAAAATCCCAAAACCAAACCCCCACAAACCCAAAGTGATTGAGCATCATCAAGAAATTGATCTGCGTGGATCCGGCGCTTATTACCTTTGAAGGCTGTGCTTCTTCCAGACGGTTAGGCGTCAAGGTCTAGAAACATCAAAAGGAATTGTGGATCGCCGAGTGACCAAGTCTGTGAAGGTTTGGAAGTCACTGAAGACTTACCACGAGTCATTCGGCGAGGCCTGCGTGGTCTTAGTTCAAGGAGAATCTGGTGAGGATGGGTGTCTGAGTTGCGGCTCGAGATCGGGTGTTAAGGATGTGTCCCGAGTTTAAATACTCGGCCGCTCCAACCAGACGTAACTGAGACAGGGCAGCTTGGGCTGGTTTACCAAATCATTGTCTTCACCAATCGACCGTTCTATTTCTTCAACTCTTCCATTTCCTCATTCTGTGTTGAATGTTGTTCATATATGTGCTTGAAGACTTTGACTGAAGACTTTCACAAATTTCTCAGTTCAATTTCTTCAATCTGTTTGTCTTCATCTTGCTATCCTGTGTTTACGCTTTCCGTACTCTATTTTTAGTCTTCATTTCATCATGCTGACTTTATGTGTATCCTGTTATGTTTACTCCTGAGTACATATTCCGTTGCAAGTAGTTCTTCGCTAAGGAATTTCCTGACCAGCAAATTCCTCAGTGAAGAATTCTTAAAATTCGCCTATTCACCCCCCCTCTAGTCGATATAACGCACTTTCAATTGGTATCAGAGCAAGGTACTCCCTTGTTCTGTGTGATTTTGGTTTAACCGCTTTGGAGTTTTAGTTATGTCGACCGCAGTATGATCAAGGTCTCACTGGGTGTCCTACCTTTGATGGAGCGGACTACCCCTCTTTGGAAGAACAAGATGCGAATGCATCTTGAGGCAATTGACAATGATCTACGGTATGTTGTGGAAAATGGTGTCCCCTCATCCTTTGAAACACCGACCGCTACCGATGTGAAGAGATTCAAACAACTCGATTCTCAAGCGAAGAATATCATCTGTGGCCATCTGAGCAAAGGACAGTATGGAAGAGTGAGTGCTTTGGAAACTGCTAAGCTTATCCGGGATAGGCTGTCCAAAGTAAACGAAGGAGTTTCAACTAAGCATGACTCTCAAGTCGATGTTCTTCGGAATCTCTTCAACCGCTTCAAAAGACTCGACAATGAGAATGTCCAACAAACCTTTGATCGCCTCACTGACATCGCAAATGAGCTTCAAGCCCTCGGTGCCCTTGACATCATCGATCATGAAGTTGTGAAGAAAGCTGCTGAGATCGCTTGATTCCTCATTTGATACTCTGGGGTGATGATACAAGAACGTCTTGACTACAAGTCGCTTGATCCTGCTGATATCCTCGAAGGCTAAACACTCACGAGTTCTAGCTTCTTGAAAGAGAGATCTCTATGGCTCAAACTATGGCAAACCACGTGCCACGAAGGCTAAGGTTGTGTCGACTCACGAATGTGAGGATTACGGTAGTAGCCTTGGTGATCTGAAGAATCGAGCCAGGATCTAGCTCGCTTGTGAAGAAATTCCAGAAGTTCACAAGGCGTGGTCGCTTTGGAAAACCCTCAAGAGGAAATGATTCCTCATCCAGTGACTACAAGAGAAGACTTTGCCACAAATGCAAGAAGCCTGGTCACTATATTCAAGATTGTCCTCAGTGGGAAAAGGAAATGAAGAAGAAGAAATACAAGGATTACGATTACGATGATATGAAGAAGATGAAGAAATCATCAAAATCTTAATCATCAAAACCCTCAAAGTCTTCATCTCACAAGAAGGGCAGCTCCAAGAAAGCTCGGGCATTCATTGGCAAGGAAATGGACTCTGAAGCTGAATCGAGGAAAATGATGAAGAGGAGGAGTCTCAAGAATCTGAGCACGTGTGGCGAGTCTGGCCGTTGCTACTGCTTTCGTCAGCAAGTCCATCTTCAACACCGAAGAAACTGACTCCACCGACAAGCCTAATGAAGATAATGATGGCTACGCTCCCACCTATTGCTTCATGGCAAAAGGAGCTAAGGTACTCAAATACAACTCCTCTGACTCTAGTGAAAATGAATCTGATGAGGATCTCAAGCCCAGCTACTCTAAACTTGCTAAAATTGCTGTGAAACAACAACGGGCTCTTGAAAAGGTTCAAAACATGCTAGATAAAAGTGATGATATGTTGGGTGAATAAATGGATCGCACTAAAGCCCTGACTGAAAATCTTTAGAGACTTCAGTCTAAGTATGATAACCTTCAAGGTCATCATAACTCTCTCTTGTCTGATCATGAGAAACTTTCTTATGAATTTCTTCAAGAAAAGCAAGATCATGAGAAGCTTTCTCTTGAAGCTATTCAAAGAAAGGAAGATCTTGAAAAGCTAAGAGTGTGTTATGAAGATCTTCAGAAGGAGCACGATTCATTACTAGCTCAACAAATCAGCGCTTCTCAGGAAGAATTTGTTCCTCCATGCTTAAAGTGCATTGAATGTGAATCTGCTAATTCTTCACCTGAATGTTCAAATGCTTCAATTGTTACAAATTCTTCATCTGTCTCTGCTATCACTAATTCCTCATCGAGGACATTGCTAGTATCCTTGACAATGCGAGGCTGAAGGAATTGTACATGATAGGCATGTACAAAAGCCTCAAAGGGCATCGAGACACTTTGTGATGTGCTCAAAAGCAGATCCTCAGCGAAACCCTAGGAAAGAGGGTATTGTCTTTGAGAGGAAACTCAATGCCGATGGAACATATTGGAAGCTTTGAGCGGTATCCCAAAACCTCATGGGTTCTTTGCAAAGGGACCTCCAGATTGATCCATCTAACTTATCTGGCTTTACGTGTGAATCTTCTCATTCCTCACGATGAGTCATTTGACTCCAACTATAAACTGTTCAAAAATCAGAATGGTGAAGTATTTGCTAGATATGTTGGCACTAAGCTGCGAGAGCGGTTCCCCTATGAAGAAAATCTGGGTTCCCAAAAGCTGTGTTGAAAGTCTTGGTGAATGTCCTCATGACACCACATGAAGAACAGAACCCCAGATCAAATTCTCCATATGGACCAAACTCTTCATATGGATCCAAGTCCTCATATGGACCAAATTCTTCACGAGGATCAAATTCCTCAACTGGATCAAAGTCCTCATATGATTATCATCGTGCTAACAACTCTGTCTCGCAGGGTAGAGCTAAGGGCTATGAATATGCGCATTATTCTTCAAATCATTATGTTCATAAGTCCTCGAAGAATTACTCTGCCTATTCATATGCATACCCTAACCCCTCCTATGCTAAGCAAAATGGTTTGGCATCTTTGCCACCTTTCTCACATGGTGCTCATAGGATGATGAACTCTTTGCCACCCCTCCAGATGTGGGTGGTGAAGAAAAAGAACTAATATCTTCTGCAGGGTCAGGTCTCCAGACGTGCTCTAACGTCTGAAGAATTTTCTGGGGACCTGACAAAATTGCCTGAAAGGACACAAGCGAATCATGATGAAATGAACTTTCATTTCACACGTCCTCATACTGTTGTATCTGTTTACTGCTTGATGAAATTCATCTGATGAACTTGATATCATATTCTTCACTGATGAAGCATATGAGATTGTAAGCTACACTAATTCATCTGCGGGATGATCAACCCAAAACCACCGAATGGGTCCTCGATAGTGGATGTACAAATCACATGATTGGTGACAAGAATCTATTGATGGATGCTCCTTATCACCGTCACCTCTGAAGCATATCATCTTTCTTGACAAAGGCAAAAGTCGGTATTGGGTCTTGGTAAGGTTGCTATCTCTAAGGATAAGCACATGGACAAAGTCATGCTTGTTGAGTCCTTAGGATACAATCTCATGTCGATCTCAATGCTTTGTGATCTTGATATGGTTGTCGTCTTGGCAAATATCATTGTGTTGTGATTATGGAAGTGACAATTCCAAAGTCTTGAAGGCTTTAGGAGAGGAGATTTGTATATTGTTGATTTCTCTACAGGACCACAACCAGCCGTGTGTCTACTCGCAAAAGCTTCAGAAGGCTGGCTATGGCATCGACGACTTGGTCATGCAGGCATGAGGAATTTGAACACGCTTGCAAAGAAGAAGCATGTCATTGGCATTGAGAATGTCAAATTCCTCAAGGATCACTTATGCGGAGCATGTGAAGCCGGAAAAATGACCAAGGCTAAGCATCCAGCTAAGACTATCATGACCACTACACGTCCATTCGAATTGCTTCACATGGACCTCTTCGGACCTAACCATTATTCAGCAGTCACTAATGATGCATCTTTATATGGTTTTGTCATTGTTGATGATTATTCTCGATATACATGGGTACACATTGTTACTTACAAACATGAAGTGCAGGAAGTCTTCAAACGATTTTCCTCGAGGGCTTCAACCAACCTGCGACGACAATGGGCCCGAGTTCAAAATTCTGGTCTTGATGCCTATCTTGATGAACTTGGTATTACTCATGAATTATCTGCTCCCTATACTCCTCGGCGAGAATGGCGTCGTGGGCGCAAGAACGAGAACTCTTGTTGAGATGGCTCGCACTATGCTTGATGAATACAAAGCGCCTCGGCGTTTTTGGATTGATGCAATTGATCTTGCCTACCACATCATCAACAGAGTATATCTTCACAAATTCTTCAAGAAGACGCCTATGAACTCCTCAACGACAAGAAACCCAATGTGAGTTATTTCAAAGTCTTGATTGCTAAATGTTGGATTAGAGATCCTCACCACAACTCTAGATTTGCACCGAAGCACATGAAGGTTTATGCTTGGTTACGGAAAGGACTACGCACACCTCTGAGTCTTCAACATTGTTCTTCACAAGATTGTTGACCTTTGTAGATGTGCGGTTCAATGAAACTAATGGCTGCAAAGAGAGCACCTACCTTCAGTATTAGATGAACCAGCACCGAGGATGCTATCAAGCTCAAAGCAACTTAGGATGTCATTCCTCTTGAAGAATCTGTTGAAGAATTCATTCCTGTTCATGAAGAGCGTCGAGTGATGCACTGAAGAACATGATGAGGAAAATGGTCTTTGAAGAAAATGCTGATCAAAATCCTCGGCGACAACCAACTCATCCACGCATTGCAAAAGAAGTGCAAGTGGAGAAGATCATCGATGACATTAGCGCACGGGTCCTCTCACACGCTCAAAAGCCTCACACTTATCTAACTTTTGTGGGCACTATGCTTTTGTCTCTATCTCGAGCCCACTAAGGTAGATGAAGCATTTACGGGCAGGAGTGGATTCAGGCTATGCAAGAAGAATTACATCGATTCGAGTGAACAATGTGCAGGAATTGGTCAATTGCCCGATCCTCATAAGCATAATATCATTGGCACAAAGTGGATCTACCGCAACAAGCAAGATGAAAATGGCCTTGTGGTGAGGAATAAGGCACGACTAGTAGCTCAAGGCTACACACAGGTTGAAGGAATTGATTTCGATGAAACTTTTCACTGTTGCTAGACTTGAGGCTATTCGCATTTACTTGCCTATGCTAACCATCATGATATCATCTTATATCAAATGGATGTGAAAAGTGCATTCCTCAATGGTAAGCTTGAGGAAGAAGTATATGTTGCTCAACCCCGGGTTTTGAAGATCCCAAGAATCGATAAAGTCTTGAGACTCAATAAGGCCCTCTATGGCCTCAAGCAAGCCCCTCGGCGTGGTATGACACATTGAAGGAATTCTTCGTAAAGAATGGTTTCACACCGGTTCACTCGACCCTACTCTTTTACTAAATCATATGATGGTGAACTGTTTGTGTGCCAAATATATGTTGATGATATTATCTTTGGCTGTACTAACCAACGATATAGTGATGAATTTGCCTATATGATGAGTGAAGAATATCAAATGTCTATGATGGGAGAATTGAAATTCTTCTTAGGTCTTCAAATTAAATCGAGACAATGGCATAGTCATATCTCGGAGAAATACCTCAAAGATATACTGAGGAAATTCGGCATGCAAGATTGCAAAGGCGTCAAAATTTCTATGCCCACAAATGGCCATCTATGCACTGATGAAAATGGTATTGATTTCGATCACAAGGTATACCGCTCCATGATTGGTTCTTTATTGTACTTATGTGCATCTAGGCGGATATAATGCTTAGTGTTTGCATGTGCCCGATTTCAAGCTGCAGAAGGAATCACACCATAAGGCTGTGAAGCATATTCTTGATATCTAGCTCACACACCAACACTAGGATTATGGTATCCCAAGGGCTCTGCTTTTGATCTCATTGGATATTCGATTCGACTATCTTTGGTGATCGTGTGGACCGCAAGTCAACATCGGCACTTATCATTTCCTCGGACGATCTTTGGTGCATTGGTCCTCGAAGAAAGCAGAATCACGTATCACCGCTCTTCTGAAGCTGAATACATTGCTGCTGGCTCATCTGTGCTCAAGCTGCTTTGGATGAAGCAAACCCTCAAGGACTATGGCGTCAGCGTGAAGAATGTGCCTCTCCTCTGCGACAATGAGAGTGCCATCAAGATTGCTCACAACCCGAGTTCAGCACTTTCGAAGACTAAGCACATCCAGATCCGTCATCATTTTCTTCGTGATCATGTGTTGAAGGGTGATATCTCCATCGAGCATGTGAAGATCAAGAACAGCTAGCTGATATCTTCACTAAGCCCTTGGATGAGAAGAGATTTAGCAAGTTGCGGTGTGAGCTAAATATCATAGAATCTTCGAATGTTCTTTGAAAAGGACACACATCCTAACTCTTATGCAGAATTGATGACTTAGATGTGCAACACATGAAGAAATGTTTTCTTCAATCAATGAAGAATAACACTCTAAGTGTGATGAAATTAATGAAGAATTTGATTCTCGAGAACCCTCGACAATTATGCGCGTGTGCGAAATCATCATTCTTATCTGATTGGGCTACGCCACCACAAAAGTTGAAAATCTTCAATTTTAGTTTTCCTCATTTTTGAAATTCCTCAGTTTTCTTTAAATTCTTCAACTTTGCAAAATCTTCAATGTTTCCGTCGTTTTTCTTCATTGACTATATATATATATATATATGTGAGTTTATGTCCTCTACAACATTCACTTATTGCTATTTCTTCAAGTTGTGATTTCTGCTAAGTGAATGTGATCGGACCCTTCCCCCTCTATGCTATACTCAACCCAATCTATTCACAAATTCTTCATATGCGTTCGATTGAAACTTCGTTCAAAGTCTTCCTTTGTGTCCTTGACAGGTGAAGAAATTGCGAGCGAAATTTTAAACAAATCTTATCCAGATTTTCGGTTTTACCGCTCAAACCGTTCCGCTTCCCATGATACATTAGTTTATTCACCCACGATCTTACGATCTCATCGCACGATCGTGGGTGACACATGTCGAGTGAAGGAGAAAGGGCAGGGCATGTTAGTCCCAAAATCTTGAGCGAACAGTTTTTACCGTGGCTATAAATACCCTCTCCTTCCTTACTTCATTTACTCTGCTTTCGATCATTGTCTCTCGCTCGAGCTCTCCTCAAACCCTAAGCGCCGCCGCTTCTCCATCACCGTCGGTGAGGAAGAGCTTCTTGCCTCGACCTCGTCGCCGTCGTACTCACGCCGGCCGCGGAAATCTTCACTCCGCCGCCGCCGTAGCCGTCTCCCTCTGCCAAGTTAGGGCGTGGGAGATCTAACGTGACGAACTTCATCACGGTTCATCTCTGTTCATCGTGTTCTTCAGTTCGGGTAATTAAAAGTCACTTTTATTACTCACTTTGATTCTCAAATCTTTCTGAAAATCTTCAAAGGTGTTTTTGTTCTTCAAATCTTCACATATGAACACCTCACACACTATATGCTCTTGATTTATCTATCTAAGCATTCATTTCTTCAAGATTCCTCAATTGTGCGGATTTTCAATCTGTACAACTCTGGAACCTAAGACGAAACGCTTAGTGAAATTCCTTAGGGCTCAACTGGTCAAATTCCTCAAAACTTGTCTTTTTCAAAAAATCTTCTGAGAACGCATATGACCTCTCCAAATTCCTCGCACCTACACTCTGTTCACAAGTACTCATGTCATTCTTTGAATCACTAGGTTCTCATCAACTTAACTCATTTGCAGCGTTTCTCGAAGAAAAACTGCATACTTCTTGAGTGCTCTATAGTTCAAATTCCTCATCTGAAGAAAATGGCGAAGGCAAGAGACCGCATGAAGGGAGGAAAGAAACCGGAGGTCATGACTGCCTTTGAGATCCTGATGAAATTTACAAAGATTCTCAGCACACCGATGAAGCCAAATTTGGCAAGGAGACCAAAAATCAGCGCAAAGTGCGCATTCAGAGGATAGAACGAAGATGGGCACGAGAATGGAGGGAATATCGCTATGTTACTCCCAAGTACATGAAGAAATTCGCCTTAAACCCTCCATGCCCAAGGGCTCCTTTGGCACCTGGCCAAGTCGCTGATTCCACCAGCATCAAGCGTGGTGAAGACTTTCCAGAAGAATGGTCCAGGCGCCAAGCCAAACTGGCAAGACATGCCAAGGAGGCAGTGAGGAAATTCAATGAGGATTCTGCTGTTGCGGCTGCCGCTGAGACCTCGGTCAAGCCGAGGAAATCAATGCTGAAGAAGCCTGCTTTCATAAGCCAAGTGCTTCACCATCAAGGCACCCTCACGGCCAGTTCCTCGGTCGCGCCCTCACGGCAAATTCCTCGATTGCTGCTGCTCCTCCAAATCCTCGGCAGCTCCTCCAAGTCCTCAACTCCTGTGCATCGGCTACATGTCAAAGGACTCGGGGTTTCTCAATTGCTTCGGTGTCTCGGCAAGTTCCTCACCGCACCAATGTCCTCATCAGGTCCCACTCTGCTGAAAACAAAAGCAAGCTGCTGGGCGTGGTCCTCGGCCAAGTCCTAGAAAAAACAGTTGCATTCAACGTGCCCTCGATGATGAAGCTTCGATGAAGAACTTGCGAAATCATCGAGATAGATCGACCAAGGCCGCTAGAGCCAAAGGAACAAGCGTGCCTCTGCTTACGGATCCGAAGAAGATCCTTGACTTCATCGACCTATGGCATCGGGATCCAAACACTCCTATACGATCGCCTCGACTCTGGTCAAAGTCATATCTTGAACCATTTCATCGCTGAAGAGAAATGGAAATTTGAAAAGGCTCGTGAACTAAAGAGAGCACAAGCACGAAAGGAGAAGCTTCGAGGAAGAACATCGTCAACGACTCTGAAGAACTTCTCAAAGCTCAATCTGAAATCAAGCCCTCGGCAGGATTTGATGCTTAATGCTGATTGGCAAGGAGCCAAGGTGAGATTCATCAATTTGTGAAGAAAATGACAAATGTTGCAGCCCCATCGCAACAAGAAAATCCTCGGTGAAGACTCGCTCAGCTTGCTTTGAAGAACATGCCAAGATCTTGATGACTTTCAACTGCCGATGAGAATACAAGTTCGAGGCTGATGACTCCATTCCAGCCATTGAAGAAATTCCCGGGCATCCACTAGTGGTGCGCTGAAGAAAATGAAGAGATCAGGGGCAAGCTGCACGATTGCGCTGAAGAAATCGAACCACAGTCCTCGGCTCCTCCTGCGCCAACACCAACTCCAATTCTTCCTTCGCCTATGAAGTGAAGAAGACAAAGGCTGCAGAGCGAGCTGCGATGAAGAAGAGGAAGGCATCTACTGCGTCAAATTCTTCGGCTGCGAAGAAAATGAAGCCAATGACCAGCTCTCTTGAAAATCCCATTGATGCCGTTCCCATTTCCTCCATGTCATCTAAGGAAATTGTTCCTTATGGAGAAGACTACAAGATCCCAAGCGGATCTGATGAAGAAAATCAATCTGTTGCTACCTTAGAACAGGTTGATGAAGAAATTGAAGTGGAAACATTCCCTTCCTCACCAGTTGTTTCCTCACCCATGCCTCAGTTCACAGCTGAAGAGGCTGGTGTTGAGGAAATTGAAAAAGAAGATGAAGACGTGGATATTGGATGCACTACACCAGTGATGAACAATGACTTTTGGGAAAGTCAGCATCCCAATACTCCTCTCTTCACTCCAATTCAACAAATTCCTCAGTCCCCGGCTACAAATGTTCAATTGGGCTCTGAAGAAACTCATCCCACATCTTCTGTTAATGAGGAAATTCCAGCCGCTAGTGTTGAAGAACCTGCTGTTGATCCCCAGATTGCACAAGAAGAGGAACCAGAAATTCCTCAGCCTGAAGCACCTGAGATCACGATTCCTGATGTTGTGCTGCAAATTACTGATATTTCTCTGCCCAAACCGAAGAATCCGTTCTCGAGCAAGCAAAAATTTAAGGCTGAAGATTTCTTTTCTGAGCATGTGTTCTTCACTGCTTACAATCCATATGACTCTGCTCGCATGAGGAAAAGACGCTTCTGGACTGCTACACAAGCCAACTTCTATTCCTCAGTGCTCTTTGACAAAGACAAGATCTTCGATCATGAGCATATTCCTCATGTGGATATGGAATCTCTGCCGTGCTTCGAGCCAGTACTCCGAGTTATTCATGATGCAGGACTCCTAAATTTCTGCACTGATATCTGTGATTGGAATGAAGAACTCATTCTTCAGTTCTATGCCACTTTGCATATCACTGGCGATGCTGAAGATGTCAATTCATGGGTGCTGGATTGGATGACTGAAAACACTCACTACAAGGCACCAGCAACTGAATTGCTTCGTGTCCTTCCTCTTGATCCTCCCCATGAAAGTGCACGTTGCATCTACAATGACCGCGAGCTTACTGATCATTATATGCAAGTGCTCATGAAGCCCTTGAAGCCAGGGCAGGCCCCTCGAACCAAATTCCTCGTCAAGGAACTGCTGTATGTGCCTCGGACTGTCTATCGAATCCTGACAAAGACAATGAGTCCCATCAAAGGCCACGACTCAAATGAAGAAGATGTCGTTGGCATCATGAAGAACATGCTTTTCAACATCATTCATGGCGTTCCCGTCAACTTCCATGATTTCTTCATGAGGACTCTGGCTAATGATGCAATGTCGCCTTTTGAGCTGAAGCCATATGCGCCTTGGATTATGAGATTCATAAGGGCAAGATCTTCACCAATTACAAAGTGACACTCGAACCATGGTAGCTACTTGCCGCCCATTGAAGTCCTCAAGCGACCAGTTTCATCCTCTGATGATAAGGGCAAGGCAACTGCTATGATTGATGAAGGCACTCGTCCATTGGATGGTCAATTCCGTCTAGCTACATCTTACTCCACCAATGACGATTCTGCAACACATGACAACGCATAAATACCTCACCAAGCAAAAGCCTCAAGCAACACCGTGGTGATGATGACCGTGAGTTACTCCTCGAGTCTTCATCGGAAGGTTGAGCATAATCGAAATGGGTGAAGCGTCAATTTGCTGCAATTCTTCACAACATGACCTCAACACATAATGAAGTGAAGAAAAATCAGACTACCTTCATGAAACCCTCAACCGCTTTGGGCTGTTCTCAATCATGTATATTCATGGAAGAATTGAAGACTATGGCTCTGCGAGAAGCATTTGACTAGTCTGCACAACCTCGAAGAAATTCAAGAGAGTCAAAGTTCCCGATCTAGTGGCGAGTTCTTATTCTTCATCGCGTGAAACTGATGAACATGAAGATTTGGGCGACAACTGCGGCAGGCCCTACATCAACAACCAACCCGACAACATGGGGCTCCTCCATCAACTTGAAAATCTTGAGGCGTTAGTCCTCGGTTTGATCCTTTTGGTCATTTGATGACAAAGGGGCAGAAATCTGAGTTAGTCTTCAAGCGGGTTTATATTATGGGCGTTTTTATTAAGTTACAACTCTCGTTCTTCCGAAACTTTTATTGGATCGAGTTGTAATCTTAAATCCGATGGTGCCTTGATACTTTTGGTCGTGCTCTGATGCTTTTGATGCACTGAGCTCTGAAACTTCTGATGTGATATTGTGCATGCTTATTCCTCGTTAATATTATTGCACGCATGCTAAATCTCATCAGGCACCATATTTCATCATGCATTTCAAATTCTTCATATTATATATCAAATGCGTGTATGAATTACAAGATATAGGGGGAGATCTCCATGATTCGATTCTTCAAATGTGCAATGCCTCAAAAGCAAATTCCTCACTATGCACATATTCAGGGGGAGTTCTTCTATATCTTGCAATCAAATTCCTCAATATTAGTATTTACACTTCATATGTTTATCCCGTTGAAAACTTAACCTATGTTGTCATCAATCACCAAAAGGGGAGATTGTAAGTGCATCTAGTGCCCTTAGTGATTTTGGTGTATTGAAGACTTATAGGTTAAATAATGATCGTTGTGAGTGTACACAGGTCTATAAGTCTATGAGGAGTTTGATATTTACAGAGAAAGTCGACCCTAAAAATGAAGTTCTTCAATGAAGACTTTGATATTACGAAGACTTTTGAAGACTTTGAAAGTGAAGAAATTGGTGTGACCTTGAAGACTTGGTATTCATTCGAGGAATATGAGCGTGAAGACCTTTGTTTTCGTAGTTTCGTTTTCTCTTTCTTGAGTCATAGGAAACACCGTCTTTGTTAAAGGGGGTCGAGGAAATACTAAGGAAAAATTTCCATGTGATGCTCAACTCAAAATCCTACACCTACCAATCCCTTGAGTGAAGCCATTGGAAATCTCATACAGATTCGATCAAATTCATCGATGTGAGAGCGCAGTTCTTACATTCCTTGAGGACTTTGCTCTAATCGAGGAGTTAGGAATTCGCCAAAGGCGAATTGCCTACACATGAGAACATGATAGCCCCGAGGAATTTGAGAGTCAAATTTCCGACCGTTCTTTGTCTTCTTGTTGACTGTCCCAAAATATCTTATCCACCTAACGGTCATATCATTGAAGGGCATTTATGTCTTATCATGTCGGGCTGCTCCTAGGCTATAAATAGCCGCCCCTACAACCACTAGCTGGTTGGCTGCTCAGAGAACTTGACACTTGTCATTTGAGAGCAACCCATCCTCAGGGACTTTGGCGAAAATCATCAAGTGAGGAAAATCCCAAAACCAAACCCCACAAACCCAAAGTGATTGAGCATCATCAAGAAATTGATCTGCGTGGATCCGGCGCTTGTTACCTTTGAAGACTGTGCTTCTTCCAGACGGTTAGGCGTCAAGGTCTAGAAACATCAAGAGGAATTGTGGATCGCCGAGTGACCAAGTCTGTGAAGGTTTGGAAGTCACTGAAGACTTACCACGAGTGATTGGACGAGGCTGCGTGGTCTTAGTTCAAGGAGAATACGGTGAGGACTGGGTGTCTGAGTTGCGGCTCGAGACTGGGTGTCGGGGCTGTGTGTCTTCGAGTTTAAATACTCGGCCGCTCCAACCAGACGTACAACCGAGACAGCGGTTGGAACTGGTTTACCAAATCATTGTCTTCACCAACTGGTGGTTCTATTTCTTCAACTCTTCCATTTCCTCATTCTGTGTTGAATGTTGTTCATATCTGTGCTTGAAGACTTTGGTGAAGACTTTCACAAATTCCTCAGTTCAATTTCTTGATCTGTTTGTCTTCATCTTGCTATGCTGTGTTTACGCTTTCCATACTCTGTTTTTAGTCTTCATTTCATCATGCTGACTATGTGTGTATCCTGTTATGTTTACTCCTGAGTACATATTCCGCTGCAAGTAGTTCTTTGCTAAGCAATTTCCTCACCAGCAAATTCCTCAGTGAAGAATTCTTAAAAATCGCCTATTCACCCCCTCTAGTCGATATAACGCACTTTCAACGGCCAACTGCATGCCGCCCAAAACGGGGTGATTCCGAGGCCGGACAATGATCTGGTAGGGCCAGTGCTGGAGGGGGACATGCCTGCTGTCATGGCTGGCCGGGGCGTGGAGGTGGAGGCCGCTACGTGCCGTGCACGCCCTGGGGAGGTGGTTGTGAGGGACCCGGAACAGGACAAAGGAAGTGGGGCTCTTCCAACGAGGCCGGAGGAGGAATATTCTATCCCTCCAATGGAGCTAGGATCGTGGCAAAGCCTGATGGCAACCATGCATGCATGGACACTGTTCACGTCGCGTCGGGTGACTCTTCTGCGTGCAGGGACGGCCCAGGAAGTGGTGGCTTACGGCAAAGTCAAGAGCTTTTGCTCGAATATTATCAAGAAACTGGCACCGCCGCTGCTCCGTGAAGTCCAAGCCTCGCATCTTCGGCCGTAGGCTGAACCGTTCACGCCAAAATGCACGACGCGTGCGTCCAAGAAGATGGCAATAGCGAGCCGCTCCAAGGAAAGTCCAGTTGAGAATGTGCTGTTGCATGCTTTGGGTCTGGTCCCGGACGATCTCGTGGTGGATGATGGGGTGGTGAATGAGCTGAAGGCTCTGTTCGATTCTCCCCTTCGTGAGCAGCATGTCAGGGTCATTGCGGCACTCTTCGGAAAGACGGTGCCTAGTGAAGAGGAGATGAACGCGGCAAACACGGTGGTTGTGTGTGCGCACTAGGCGGTCTGAAGTGGTGTTGGGGTCTAATCCTTCCATGGATTCACACCCACAGGTGTTGTGCTGGCATGTACGCGGCCTAAACAATCCAGCCAAGAGGAAGGCCGTTAGGGAGTTCATTAGCTATGTTAAGGTGAATTTGGTGTGTCTCCAGGAGACTAAAATGGATGTAATTGACCAATTTATAGTGATGCAATGCTTGGGGCCATCGTTTGATGGTTTCTCTTACCTGCCGGCTGAGGAGACTAGAGGGGGGATCCTAATTGCTTGGAACACCTCGGCTCTATGGGTGGATAACATAGTCCCTAATGCTAATTTCATGTCGGGGCTGGTGCATACCAGGGTTGGCCAACCTTGGCGGATCTCGGTGGTGTATGGCCCGCAGAGTGATGATTTGAAGACACAATTTCTGGAGGATTTGAGGGCTAGGAGGCTAGCGTGCCAAGGACCGTGGATGATTCTGGGTGATTTTAACATGATCCTTCATGCCTCTGAGAAGAGCAATTCGAACATCAACCGGACCATGATGGGGAAGTTCAGGGACTTTGTTGACGATCACGAGCTCAAGGAGATGTACATGCATGGCAGGAGGTTCACGTGGTCAAACGAGTGCGACACGCCCACGCTTACCAAGATTGACAGGATCCTTATATCCGTAGACTGAATGCAGAATATCTCCTCCAGGCGCTATCCACGGGAGTGTCTGATCACGCGCCGCTGCTGCTTACTATGAGTGTGGGATTTTGCCCTAAACGTTGGTTCCGGTTTGAGCTCTTTTGGACTAGGATGGAAGGGTTTGAGGAGGCGGTGCAAGAGGCTTAGGTGTGCGACCCTGCGATCGTGGATTCGTACGCCAGATTAGATGCCTTGATGAGGAATGCGGCTGCGTTGCTACAGGCTTGGGGTCAGCGCAAGATTGGTAACGTCAAACTCCTTATGCGGGTGGCCACTTGGGTTATTCATAAGTTGGATATTGCACAAGAACAAAGGAGGCTGGAGCTGAGAGTGATTTGGCTGCGCCGTATGCTTAAGCAAGCCCTGCTTGGCATGGCAGCCCTGGAACACACTATTGATAGGCAGCGCTCGAGAATGAGATGGCTTAAGGAGGGAGATGCAAACTCTAAATTGTTCCAGGCGGTGGCCAATGGACACAGATCCAAGAACTATATTGCACATACCAAAGTTGGAGAGCAGATTATTGCAGAGCAGGAGAGCATGGAAGATGCATTCTTCCATGCGTACAAGCAGTTGCTCAGTACGGACCAAGCTAGGGAGCACACGCTGGATCTCCAATTCATGGGGATAGTGCCACACGATCTTCAAGAGCTGGAAGCCATGATTATGGAGTAGGAGGTTTGGGAGACCATTAAGGAGATGCCACCAGACCGAGTACCAAGGCCAGATGGGTTCATCGCTGCTTTCTATCAACGGGCCTGGCCTATCATCAAGCATGATGTTATGGCGGTTATGATGAAACTATACGTTGCGGATGGCAGAGACTTTGCAAAGCTGAACAAGGCTCATATCATTCTGATTCCTAAGAAGCCAGAGGCGGAGGAAATTGGAGATTTCCGGCCCATTAGCCTTACCCACAACGTCCCAGAGTTGTTTGCAAAAGTTCTCGCAAACAGGCTCAGGAAACGCATGCCGGAGATCGTGGGCATGAACCATTCGGCCTTCATCAAGGGAAGGCATCTGCACGATAACTTCCTCCTCGTGAGGCAAGTGGCCAGGAAAATCCACGATCGTAGGGCACCAGGGGTGTTTCTCAAGCTTGATATATCGAGGGCCTTCGACTCCTTGAGGTCCTGGAATCTAAAGGGTTCGGGCGCAGATGGTTGGAATGGTTGGCGATTCTTCTGCACTCTGCGAGCACCAAAGTTATTGTCAATGGAGTGCCAGGTCGGAGGTTTTGCCATGCTAAGGGCTTGCGCCAGGGCGACTCGATCTCCCCGCTCTTGTTCGTCATTGCCATGGACGTGCTGACATCTTTGGTTCACAAGGCAATGGAGCTAGGAGTGGT
Source organism: Aegilops speltoides (assembly GCA_021437245.1). NCBI lineage: Eukaryota > Viridiplantae > Streptophyta > Magnoliopsida > Poales > Poaceae > Aegilops > Aegilops speltoides. Next base: position 128,826,031 of record CM038141.1, read on the forward strand.
GAGTGAGGGAGTCCTGGATTAGGGGGTGTCCGGACACCCGGAGTGTATACTTTGGCCGGACTATTGGACCGTGAAGATACAAGACTCAAGACTTCGTCCCGTGTCCGGATGGGACTCTCCTTTGCATGGAAGACAAGCTTGGCGATCCGGATACTAGATTTCCTTCTTTGTAACCGACTCTGTGTAAACCCTAGCCCCCTCCGGTGTCTATATAAACCGGAGGGTTTGGTCCGTATAGAGACAATCAAGACAATCATAATCATCATAGGCTAGCTCCCAGGGTTTAGCCTCTACGATCTCGTGGTAGATCAACTCTTGTAATACTCATATCATCAAGATCAATCAACCAGGCGAAGTAGGGTTTTACCTCCATCGAGAGGGCCCGAACCTGGGTAAAACATGGTGTCCCTTGCCTCCTGTTACCATTAGCCTTAGACGCACAAATCGGGACCCCCTACCTGAGATCCGCCTGTTTTGACACCGACATTGGTGCTTTCATTGAGACTTCCTCTGTGTCATCGCTGCAAGGCTCGATGGCTCCTTCAATCATCAACAACGCAGTCCAGGGTGAGACCTTTCTCCCCGGACAAATTTTCGTGTTCGGCGGCTTCGCACTGCGGGCCAATTCGCTCGGCCATCTGGAGTAGATCGACAACTATGCCCCTGGCAATCAGGTCAGGTTCGGGAACTTGAACTACACGGCCGATATCCGCAGAGACTTGATCTTCAACGAATTCGGGCTTGCGCCAGGAGCGCCGAACAGTCACGACGAGCATGGCTTAGACCTGCTGTCGGACAACACTCGGGATATCGCACCTGCAGGAGCCCCGGACCTAAATCCAGGGCAGATTGCGTCGTCCGAGGACGGGTGGATGGACCCCGCCCCGGAGACCGCACACACATCGGCGGTGGAGCCAAACACAGACTTCACCCCCAAGGAAGCCTGTGACACCGGACCCCCGGGCCGTGTCCGGCTGTAGGTTTTAGTCCGCGCACCCCCGAGCCCACCGAATCTGGTTTGGCTCTGGTAATGGAGTTCATCGCTGCGGATATCTTCCAGCACTCGCCCTTTGGCGACATGCTAAACTCGTTAAAGTCTCTCACTTTGTCAGGAGACTCTTGGCCGAACTATGTCCGGCTCTAGTGGGAAGCAGGCGACGAGGGAATTCGTTGCCCACCCACCACCCACTTCATAGCCACGGTCGATGATTTGACCGATGTGCTTGATTTCGACTCTGAAGACATCGATGGTGTGGACGACGATGTAGGAGAAGATCAGGAACCACCGCCCTCGGGGCGCTGGACAGCCACCTCCTCATATGATATATATATGGTGGACACTCCGAAAGAAACCAATGGCGATGAGGCAATGGAGGATAACCCCTCAAGGAAGATAGCAAAGCATGGGCGTCATCGGCGCCGCCCAAGGCCCCGCCACAGCAATACCGGCACATGAGTCAAAAACAATCCGATAGGTACCGAAGATGAATACAATCCCGATCAGCCTGCCTTCGAGCAGGCCGTACAAACGACGGACGGATACTTGGAGGAGGACAACTACGTGCCCCCCTCCGAAGATGAGGTGAGCCTCGGCGACAATGAATTCGGCGTGCCTGAGGATCCCGCAGAACAAGTTCGCTTTATGCGACGGCTTATGGCCATGGCGAAAAGCCTGACAAAGAAGTAACAGCAGCTCAAAACTGGCCAAGATTTGCTCACAGACAGATGGACCAAGGTCCTGGCAACCGAGGAATACGGACTCGACCGCCCCATCAAGGGGTACATAAAGCACAATTCACTACCTCAACCTGAGAAGGAGGTCCTAAAGCCCACACCCCGATGCCAATATACCACGGTCCGGGGCAATATGCAGGAAACGCGAGGCAACATCCATAAACCTCGACGAAACAAACATAAGCGTCACAAAAATAATGACGACGGTCAAGACAAGGGAGTTGGTGCTGAATTCCGCAACCCCCAGTCCGGTCAGCAGAAACAGAACATATCAGGTCCATTCGGCCCGAGCAGCATACTCGACCAACCATGTCAAATTGATGGCACCCCCAGAGTGGCGGCCAAGCATACCAATAGAGAATGTCGAATCCTCAAAACAAAACGGACGGTCGAGCGCCGGAAACAATGAGAGGACATCTCAAACAATGAGAATCCCAGACCACCAAATATGGCGAGGTTAAAGGAAGACCCCCCGCAGTACAAAAATACGGCCGACCATCTCCGATCACATCGACCGTCCGAACCATACCAACCATAGCAACTTAAGTGTACTTACTATCAACCGAATAGTTTGTGGGATCCAACTCACACGAGCCCCTACGGGCATAAACAGCAGCCCAAACTCGCTGCGCCAGGGAAAAATTTGCCAGACAGGTGTTGACCGCTCGAGGATCAAAACCCATTAATAGACATCTTCTAACAGATGCCATCCCAGGTGTAAAGGCCAAGTTTTACAGGCCCATCACCTTGGAAGTTGTCTTCGGATAACCGAACAAATACCACGCCAAAGAATAAGTCTTCGGCATTGTGCCCTTATACAATAACTACCATATACTATCGGGATGAACCGCGTTGACTAGACTCAACAGGGTACAACATCAGGCCAAAACCACGTGACACAGTCACAATTATGGGCAAGGCCGAACTCCACCCTTAGAGTGGAAATTACACCGCCACTGGGATAGCGAGTGGTGCCCGTTTACCGAATATCGATTCGACAACCAACTACCCGGACACCAACTGAGGAGTCCAAGCTACTTTACGGCATGATACCCTGGTTCGACCAGGCTCCGAGCGGGCACCCATATGACATATAACTGCCTCCAAGCATTTGTCTTTACAGTCTGACTTTCACGCAGAACATGACTGGCGACATGGAATCAGCCCGGACAAGCAAGGCGGGAACACATTAGTAGCCCTCCAGGAGACAGTCCGAATACACTTCGAATCCGCACACAGCCTCCTCCAGTCGGCCACAACAGGTTCCGCCAGCACATGTCTTTTCATAAGCATAAATCGTACTCATATGCATAGACATGTTACTCTACTACAATGCGTAGGCTTAAATAACACTTACCAGTCGTCGTTCCTCATTGACGCCTTTTTTGTCATAAACGACACCCGTGCATCGTGTTATGCCCCACTATGCCAGGGGCTTCATAGTACTCACAATATGGAAACAAAGTCCGACCACCTTTCCGGTCACTCGGCACCCTGAACTTATAGCATTATATGCATCAGCTCCGAATCATGTCTTGGGTCATTAGTTGGGTTTGCCCGGCTCCCATGTTTTGGTACCTTACGTTCCGCTCTATCGGCTAAGGTAGCGCTGGGAGAACTACTGCGATTGTGTCCCGGTTCTTCCGGACGAGCACCTCAGTAGAGAAAGCCGAAATCTGACTATCATGATATGGCGAGAGCTGGTCAGCTGTTCGAGAGGTTGTAAAATCTTTAAAGATTTATTCCGCACAATGCCATAATAAATGCAGAGTGCGACTGATTGGTTTCTGATCAGGCGCCAATAGAGCCCCTAGTACGGTCTTTCGAACACTAGGGGCTGCGCCCACCATACTCGAATTCCTATGGCTAAGCGAGAGTGATAAAGCCCTATAGTCTGATTGCCTAGTTCGCGGTGATGAACACCTCCTTCAAGGACCCAAAAATGGGATAAAGAGTGTTTAGGTATGTCCGAACACCCCCGTATATTTTACATGGGGGCAGAAGCCGACGACTGGCCAACCCTCAGAATTTATATATACTAAAACGGCCGCACAGGAAGAAAAAATGTTCATATAACAGGCAATAAACAATAAAAGTGCCAGTATCCCACATTACAAATGACAGCATAACTGCCTTCAGGGAAATATAGTGTCTTTCGTACACTGTTCCGCCACAAGGCGGGCTCCTTTCAGGACACCTCCATAGTATAATTCGGGCTTGCGATGATCCTTACCCTCCGGAGGTCCGTCGGTCATCAACTTTTCATCATCAAGCTTCCCCCAGTGCACCTTCACACGGGCAAATGCCATGCGTGCACCCTCTATGCAGACCGATCGCTTAATGACATCTAGCCGAGGACAAGCACCAACAATCCGCTTCACGAGTCCGAAGTAATTGCTTGGAATTGGCTCCATGAACCTGCATGGACAACCAAGTCCTTCATGGCTAGTTCGATCGCTCAGTGCGATTCGACCACCGCTTCAAACCGATCGATAAAACCTTCGGATAATTTGGTGCCAAATACTACGACCAGAAATCCTTCTCCGCAGACTTCTTCTCCTCAGTCCGGTAGAATTGGTTAGCATCTGATATGCTGCGTGGCAGGTCCGCAAACGACCCTGGAGAAACAAGGATTCAGCTTGTCGCTTAGAGTTCCTCCCATTACTACGTAAAAATGGCCTTGAGTACAAAAGGCCTCACCAGCCGCAACCTTCCGTGCTTCCTGAATGTCCTTCAGAGCACCTCGGGCTTCTTCCCGAGCATCATCTGTGGCTTTGAGAGCTTGGGCTAGTTTGGATTATTTACCTGCTAGACTCTTCTCCAAGGTCTCGTTTTTCTTCATGGCCTCCTTGAGCTCTTGCTCAGCTTCAATGACCCTGGCCTCGTGCTTCTCACGAAGAGCCTGCTCGGTGGCGGCCTTCTCGTTGGCTTCGGCCACAACCTTCTTCAGTGCCTCAATTTCGGCACTCGCTCCTAGAGCATATAATACAAATATATTCATCAGGCACAACTTCTAATTCGTGCTCAACTTAGCAAAAGGTTTCGACATACCTTGCTTGTCCTCCAACTGCTTCTTCACGCGGCCAAGTTCCTCTTTGGCCCGTTCCAGACTCTTCTTTAGTCTGGACACCTCTGTATTATGAGAGGCGGTCGTCTCTACAGACGCCTGTTTTCAAACAAAGGGATACACGTCATTAACTGAGTCTCCTGCAAAGCGGAAATTTGATCCCCTGTCCGGCTTTCTCTTTCTTTCACCGGACAGTGCATCAGGGGCTACTACTCATACTATGACAATCTCCCAAAGGTTTCTAAGAACATACCTCAAAGCCTTTTATAAGGCTAAGGCAGGATTCATTCAGTCCGCTCTCAGCGGACTGAATCTTTTCAATCACCGCACCCATGAGGGCATGATGTTCATCAACGATGGACGCGCTCCTTAGCGCTGTCGATAGGCCGCCCGGCAACTCCGCTTGGACAGAGGTTGCTGGCGGAGTGGGCGAGCCTCCCCCCGTTAAAGGTGGCTGCTCGCCCAATCCTGGAGCTTTAAAGGTCTCCAGGACCGTGTCCGGCTGCGGGCCGAACCTAAGATCGCCCCCACCGTCGACACGCATGGGAGCTGCTGCTCCCATGTATCTGGCCCCAGAGATATGCCCTCCCTGGTCCGGGTCCCGCTGAGACGACACCTCGGTGTCGCGCCTAGGCTTCAGGGAAGGGGCCTCGGGAGGTGTCTCGCTCTCTAGGGCATCTGAGCTCAGCGAATCCTCCGATAAGGACTGTCCGACGTGGGACCTCGCCGGGCTGCACAAAGTATGGCGACAGTTAAACTACTACATCCTAATAGCTTCGGGCACGTAGGCATGTTCGGATACTTACGACTTCACCAGGGGATGGGCCCTGGGATCCCACTCCGGGCTGCTATCACCAGCCGTGGTGGACGCCTCGGGGAGGGAACCTTTCCCCCTCTTTGGCGATTCAGCCTCCAGGGATGAGGAAGCCGTCCTTTTCTTCCCTTCCCCCACGGGGGACTCGTCTTCTTCCTCCTCCTCTTCATCTTCGGAGGAGGGATGGTCGTTGGAGTCTTTGGATTTTGTGTCCGAACCATCGCAACGACGGAGGCCACTCCGGGTCTTCTTGACCTTCTTGGAGGCCTATTTCTTGGGCGCCTCGTAAGGCGCTGGGACCAGCATCTTCGTCAGAAGAGGTCCGGCCGGTTCCTCCGGCAGCGGGGCCGGACAGTGTATCTACTCCACCTTTTTCGTCCATCCTTGGGATTATTGTAGAAATCATGATAAAAGCGTCTCCCTCGGGACATACCAGCTAAAACATGGATGGACAAAGCACAACAATGACTTACCGGACTTGCAGAGTGGGATAATTGATACCCGCGGTCCTCGGCGGAGCCCGGCCATTGTTTGTCGGACTTGAAGAGCACCTTCCAGATGTCCTTGTGGGAGGATCCTTAGAGCTCGTGTAGGGTCTGGTGCTCTGCTGGGTCATATTCCCACAGAGTGCAGGATCGACGCTGGCAAGGGAGAACCAGGAGAACTAACATTACCTGGACTACGTTGACGAGTTTGACATCCTTATCGACCATGCTCTGGACATGCATTTGGAGCACTGATAGCTTGTCGGATGAGGACCAGTTCAGGCCCTTCTCGGGCCAGGACGTGAGCCGCAGTGGGGCTCCGGATCTGAATTCAGGAGCAGCGACCCATTTTTATTGCGCGGTTCGGTGATATAGAACCACTGCTGCTGCCACTCCTTGACAGAATCATTGAAGGCGCCTGTTGGCCATGTGACCGTGGGCATCTTGCTCACCATGGCGCCGCCGCACTCGGCGTGCTCTCCATTCACCACCTTGGGCTTCACGTTGAAGATCTTCAACCATAAACCAAAGTGGGGTGAAATACGGAGAAAGGCCTCGCACACGACGATGAACGTCGAGATGTTAAGGAAAGAATTGGGGGACAGATCATGAAAATCAATCCCGTAATAATACATGATGCCGCGAACAAAGGGGTGAAGGGGAAACCAATCCCGCCAACAAAATGAGGGAGGAACACAACCCTCTCGTCGGACTCCGGAGTGGGGACGATCTGTCCCGCCGGTGGAAGACGGTGGCCGATTTTCTTGGACAGGTACCCAGCCTCTCGGAGCTTTTCGATATCCCTCTCTCGGAAGATGGAAGCCATCCATTTGCCTCCTACTCCGGATCCGGACATCTTCGGAGAACCTCTCTTCGATGGAGAAGAAGAGTGATTGGGCGCTAGGGCTTGAGCAAAGGGGAATGGATTAGCGGAAGGGAAAGGCGTGGGTAAAGAGAAAGAGACCTTACCTCTTTATAGAGGCGGTAAAAGCTTGTTCCCCATTTGCCTAGTGGAACCCGCTTGTTCCCCATTCGTCGCAATTAGCGGTGCGGTTGGGCTACCCGTGCCCGTGTTGATGAAAATCCCGCAATAAGGGGACATGATCTCTGCTTCGACAAGACGTGCAGAGGAAACCGCCTCGCAATATGCGCTGTGGCTGGTTGTGGGAAAACGGTTTGAATAATGACCCGACCGTAGTGTCATGTCACATCATCTGAAGTTGTCAGCAGATTACATTTGTGGAATATCGCTCTCTCTACGGTGGTATGTGAAGATCATCTTGCAGATCCGGAGACGATTTAAGTGTTCGGTAATTACTTTGGAGTATTCGGAGATGGAACCCGCCTTGCAATGCCGAAGACGAACTGCGCGCCGGACTCATCGTCATTGAAGCCTGATTTAGGGGCTACTGAGGGAGTCCAGGATTAGGGGGTGTCCGGACACCCGGACTATATACTTTGGCCGGACTGTTGGACCGTGAAGATACAAGACTCAAGACTTCGTCCCGTGTCCAGATGGGACTCTCCTTTGCGTGGAAGACAAGCTTGGCGATTTGGATATTAGATTTCCTTCTTTGTAACCGACTCTGTGTAAACCCTAGCCCCCTCCGGTGTCTATATAAACCGGAGGGTTTGGTCCGTATAGGGACGATCAAGACAATCATAATCATCATAGGCTAGCTCCCAGGGTTTAGCCTCTACGATCTCATGGTAGATCAACTCTTGTAATACTCATATCATCAAGATCAATCAAGCAGGAAGTTGGGTTTTACCTCCATCGAGAGGGCCTGAACCTGGGTAAAACATTGTATCCCTTGCCTCCTGTTACCATTAGCCTTAGACGCATAGATCGGGACCCCCTACCCGAGATCCGCCGGTTTTGACACCGACAATGTGTTCTTATCATGGGATCTCAGCAATGCAACGGATCTCTATTTACCCGGACGACGTGGCCATATTCATTAAGCCTACCACACCGGACCTGGAGTTCATCACCATGGTGCTGGAGATCTTTGGACAAGCCTCAGGATTGCATGTTAACTATCGCAAGTCGTCGGCTATTCTGATCCGTGGAGATGCTGAGGATAGTGCTAGAGTGGCCGGAGTTCTACAATGTGGCATCGCGGAGTTCCCTTGCAAGTACTTGGGGTTGCAGCTCGCCATCAAATGCCTTACTAGAAACGACTGGCCACCCATGCTCGACAAGGTCAAGCAATTCAAGCCGGGTTGGCAGAGAGGGCTCATTCAGCGACCAGGACGTCTTATTCTTGTGCAATCGGTGATCTCTACCAAGCCAATTCATCATCTTATGATCACGGATGCACCTGACTGGGTTTTTGAGGAGATGGACAAGTGGATGCGGTCCTTCTTCTGGGCCGGGAAGGACAAGGTGAATGGTGGCCAGTGCCTCAGTGCTTGGAGTAGCGTGTGTCCACCTAAATGCTATGGTGGGCTCGGTGTGAAAAATCTCAAGCTACAAGGGCTAGATATGAGGGTTAGATGGGAATGGCTAAGACGGACAGAGCCCAACAGGCCTTGGCAGGGGCTGCCTATGACCACGGATCTGGAGGCACGTGAGGTCTTTGATAGTTTGGTGGGTATCAGAGTGGGGAGAGGCGATCAGGTGCTTTTTTGGAGGGATCGTTGGATCCACGGTTTTGCAGTTAAGCACATAGCCCCACTGGTGTTCACCATGGTGCAGACTCGAGTTGTCAACAAATGCATGGTGCAGCAGGCTCTCTCCGACAATAGCTGGTTGGAGGATTGCCAGTTGGGATTCTCATTCATGGCCCAACTATAGCTGATGCATCTCATCCAAGCTATCGGTACGGTACCAAGGGACGCGGAGGGTGCGGATGAGTTCACCAGGCCATGCTCCAGCTCGGGCTCCTACACTGCCAGATCGACATATGACAGACTTTGCATGGGATACACCAGGTCGCCCATGGCGACCTGCATTTGGAGGAGCTGGGCACCCTTAAAGTGCAAGCTATTTGCGTGGCTAGCTATGCAACACTGCATCTGGAGCTCTGACTGGAGGGCACGTCACGGATTATAGGACGAGACATCCGTTTGCTACACCTGCCTCCAAGATGAAGACAATGTCGAGCATATCCTAGGTGCTTGCACCTATGCCCGCGAGGTCTAGCACAGACTTTGGGACCTCCTCGGATTTAACGTACCAGGACACGCGGCCGGCGACACAATTCTTGACTGGTGGCTTCGGGCAAGGACGACATTTCACTCTGCAAAATGTAGGCTTTTGACTCCATGTTCGTCGCGGTGATCTGGGCGCTATGGAAACAACGGAATGCACGGGTCTTTAATAGGCTAGAGCAACAACGGGCCCCAACAGAGCTTGTGGTGATTTTACTGGATGAGGTTGCCGAGTGGAAGGCAGCCGGGCTGGGTGTAGGAGGTCTCCAACGATTCATGAGGAGTTAGCCTAGGATTCTAGTGTGGTGTGGGTGTTGGTTTGTAACTGTGCTACACGTTTGTTCGCATTCGTGGCGCACATCTTGTAAATATTTCTTCCCTTCTATAAAAATATTGTACGCCATTGGTGTACTCTCAAAAAAAACCTAGCCGCGACCGGTCATCTACCCTTCTTGCTAACGCGCCCCGCTCAGCAGGAAAAATTATGTGTATTGAATTCATACTCCAACCAACTCATCAAAAGTCCAAATTGATAGAGAGGCGGGCAATATATTTCAACACCCCTCTCACATCTAGGCTTGTTTAGTCCTTGGACGTCAGAATCCTTTTTAATACTGTGATGGTATGGTCTTGAACTCAAGACCTCCTGACTCTGATGCCATATTGAATTCATGCTCCAGTCAACTCATCCAAAAATCCAAACTGATAGAAAGAGGCGGGCAATATATTTTAACAATGTGTTTCATGGTTGTCAGACGACGGCTCGTTATGTGTTTGAGCCTGGTTGGGCTGACATTTAATTATGCCTGTGTTAGTTGTTTTTGTCGATATGGTCTTACTAGGTGGGTGGAGAAAGTTGTTGGGTGGGTCAATGTGATGTTGTAACACATTGCAACGTTGGTGGCCACTGATAGTGTTCATATTAGCCCCATACAAACACCATGATTTCCTGCTAGTAGGCTCATACCTCCTTGAGCAAGAAACACACTCTTAGAATCGGGTCCCACCGACGAACCCCAGGTCCCGAGCCACTACGGCCCACCATCCCTAAGGAGCTTAGTAACTTGGTAAATAGATATGGTTCGTGTCATTGTCAACTCACTGTTAGGTTGATCTTGTTCTCGTGTGGGCCCAACTGCCCACCGGACCCTTGATCCGCGCCCTGATCGGGGGCGCTCAACCCACCTATGGTTGACGTGCCCCTGTCATGCAGGCTATATAAATAGGTGGGGGCTGAGGCATGCACTACGAGGTTCGTCGCGTAGTCGCCAACCCCACCGACAAAACCTACCGATCTAGGTTAGCCCTGCAGTGACGGGAAGCACTGCCACTGCCGCTGCTCTGTCCACCGCCGCCACTGCTCACTCACCGCCGCCACAGCTCCACCATGGCCAACAGCTCGGGCTCCTCGAGCCAAGCAGAAGGTAGACCATCATAACATCTTTACCCTAGATGATCCAAGGAGTTTAACAATGGTGTCAGAGCCATCTAGGGTTCTAGATTAGTTTTCGGTGGCAAAGAAGTCACGAAGATGATCCCCTCCTACCACTAACCCTAAGAGAGACAAAGGGAAAAGAGTTCATCCATCAGAAAAGTGCGCCGCCGTCGATCCGCGCCGTTCCTCTCGATTCCGATGGGCATCGGCAATCCGAGCCGTTCGGAAGAAGAACACGGGCAGTGGGGTGCACTACGCCTTCTCCACCGCCGAAAGCATGGATTACAGTTATCGAACGGCCGCGCGGTTGCCGGCAAAGGGTGCTACTGTTGAACCGCTTGATGGCGGTGCGCCCACCTACGGGTGCACGCACGCGCCGGGAAGGAGGACAAGGGGGGTGCCGCCACATCGGAGAGCCGCCGTCGGGCGCTCAGGGGGTCAGAGGAGGGGCCATAGTCTTTCCCTTCTCTCGCTCTCTCGCAGGGGCGGTGGTGGATGGGAGAAAGGAAAGGAGAAAGGGAAGGGAGATCGCGCGGCCTAGCGACTTCGTCGCCGTCATCGGCGACTGGCGCAGGGCGGTGGCCCGGCGTGCGGGAGAGAGGCGTACAGAGGCGAGAGAAGAGGAAAGTGGCTAGGGTTCTCTCGAGCGGCACTGAATCGGGCGTTTTTGTTCGGTTGATCTGCGCACTATACCGTCGGATCAAGTCCGACAGCCAGGCCACAAACCCTAAGCCGCCGCTTGGCCGAAAGGGGAAGAGGCCGACTCGCGTCGCTTGACTGCAGCCGCTGGCGGACGCTGGGTCGGGCCGTTTTCGACCAGGGGCGACGTGCTAACGCACTGAGCGCGCGTGATTGGCAGGCCGTGGGCCAGGCCGAAGAGCAGGCCGCAGACCAGGCCGATTATTATTATTATTATTATTATGATTAGAAGCATATTTTTTATTGTTTTTGTCCAGTTTTGGGCAATTTTTTATATAGCTTTTTATTTTTTCTATTCAAATTAATCCAACGAAAATTCGTCTAGAAATAGAAAAGTAGAAGAAATATTTCTGAAAAGTAAAAAGTTCATGATTTTTTTATTCATGTTTTTCTGCTGCAAATAAATAAAAGTGTTCTTTGAAAAGTAAAAAAAAACAAAAGTAAAATTAAAATTTAAAGAGCATGTTAAAGTGATTATTGAAACAATTATGATCCTGTTATTTTTATGACCAATGTTGTTAATAATATGATCATGATTTGTTATTGTTATAAATGGTGCATTTATTTCTACTTTTTCCCAACGGTGATGTAGATTTAATTGCATAAACAGATGTATGTTTTAGTTTTGACCAACGTTGGATTAATGCATGCAATTGTTGTTATGACCTCACTAAATTTTGGTTTCAGGAGGGTACCACTTGATGAGTTTCCTCAAGGATGTTCCCTCAGAGGTGATAACTACACTGAATGGAGAAAGAAAGTTGACTTGGCTTTTGTTTGTGCTGAGGTGGACTGGGTTATGGACACTCCACAGCCGGTCAAACCAGCAGAGCCAGTCAAAAATGCAAAAGAAGATGCTGCTGCTTGGGAGAAAAAGAAAAAGGATCATGCTCCAGTGGAGATGTTATATTCCATCAAAAACCAAAAGTGGGTCAATGCCAATAAAAAGTGCACGACTTCCATAAAGAACACAATTGAGAACGCTATTGTGGGATTAATTGTAGAGTGTACTTCCGTAGGGAGTTTCTTGAAAAGATAAAGAGCCAGTTCACTGGTTCTTCAAAGATATATGCTACCCAGTTGCTAAAGCAGCTGGTGACAATAAAGTACATAGGCGGTGGACATGGCATAAGAGAGCACATCCTCATGATGAGCAATATGACAGCTAAGTTTAAACCCATGGATGAGGATTTGGATCTCAAGCCCGCACTCCTTGTTCACCTAGTCATGGCTTCACTGCCAAAAGAGTTTGACACTTTTGTTGTCAACTACAACATGTCGCCTGGAAAATGGGACAATGAAAAGATTGCATTAAAGGAAAGTATGTAAAAAAATCTAGAAGGGTGCAAATCGTAGCACGGGAACACTAGAAATTATTCACACTGACATTTGTGGACCATTTTTGATGAAAAGTGTGGATGGCTATGACTCGTTCATAACATCCGCAGACGATTACTCCGATATGGTTACATTTATCCAATCAAAGAAAGATCTGAAGTGTTGGATAAATTTAAGATATTCAAAGAAGAAGTTGAAATCAGCATGATAAAAGAATAAAGATAGTCAGATCTGACCATGGGGGAGGAGAGTACTACGGTCGGTACACTCCATATGGCTCCCTGCACCTTTTGCAAAGTTCTTACAGGAGACTGGCATACTGGCCTAGTATTCAATGCCGGGCGAGCCTCAACAAAATGGAGTAGCTGAAAGGCGTAACCGTACACTTATGGATATGGTGCGCAGTATGATGAGTTATTCCACCTTGCCATTGGGATTATGGATGGAGGCGCTTAAAACCGCCATTCACATTATCAATAGAGTACCAAGCAAGTCGGTGCCTAAAACACCGTACGATCTTTAGACAGGGAGAGTACCCTCTCTACAGCACTTGAGAGTCTGGGGGAGCCATTTTTCTCACTACCTGTTGTGCCTGCACCAACAATTCCCGAGGTTGAGGTGCAAGCACCTGTTGTAACTCCATCCATGACAACTATGGGAGAAGATCCAGAACCTGTCCGTCAGGAGCCGACTAACACCGTCGTTGGGCATGAAGGGGAGGTGCAGCAGCCACTTTTAGAAGAGGTGCCGGAATTTGAGGACCTTAGAAGGTCTAAAAGACCCAAAAAGTCAGGTATTTCTACTGATTATGAAGTCTATAACACGGAAATAGTTCATACAGAAAAAGATCCCACCTCATATGAAGAAGCCATGAGAAGCCCTCACTCATTGAAGGGGCTGGAGGCAATTGAAGACAAGATGAAATTGATGAGTTCCAAAAATGTTTGGGACTTAGAGAATATTCCTAAAGGAGCCAAAATAGTAGGCTATAAATGGGTCTACAAAACTAAGTATGACTCTAAAGGGAATGTAGAAAAGTATAAAGCATAACCTGTGGCAAAAGGATTTACACAAAGAGAAGGAATAGATTACAATGAGACATTTTCCCCAGTCCCATGTAAGGATTCCTTCAGAATCATAATGGCATTAGTTGTACATTTTGATTTAGAGTTACATCAAATGGATGTAAAGACAACATTTCTCAACAGGGATTTAAAAGAAAAAGTTTACATGAAACAACCCAAGGGTTTTATCATGGAAGGCAAGGTAGATATGGGATGCCGCCTGAAGAAATCTATTTATGGTTTAAGGCAAGCCTCTAGAAAGTGGTATCTAAAGTTTAAGAAACAATTAAAAGTTTTGGATTTAAAGAGAATATTGAGGACAACTGCATTTATGCAAAGTTTAAAAATGGGAAATATATTTTCCTAATCTTGTATGTGGATGATATCTTGCTTGCTAGCAGTGATGTTAGTCTGCTACAAGAAACAAAGTAGTTCTGGTCCTCAAATTTTGATATAACAGATCTTGGTGAAGCATCATATGTTTTGGGCATACAAATTCACCGAGATAGGAAAAATGGAGTTTTAGGACTATCGTAGAAGACATACTTATAAAAGGTTCTTAAAAGTACAATATGCATGCGAGTAAAGCCACACCTGCTCCTATAGTCAAGGGCGATAGTTTTGGGAAATTCCAATGTCCCAAGAACCAGTACAAGATCGATCAAATGAAAGCAGTACCATATGCTTCGGCTGTTGGAAGTTTACAGTATGCAAAGGTGTGCACTCGCCCTGACTTAGCTTTTATCACCGGGGTACTCGATAGATATCAAGACAATCCAGGCATAGAGCACTGGAAGATGGTAAAGAAAGCATTGCGTTATGCGCAAGGCACAAATGACGTCGTGCTAACATACATGAGATGTGAATCTCTAGAGATAAGAGGGTATTCAGACGCATATTTTGTGGGAGACGGAGATGATAGAAAATCCAGTCTAGATACGTGTTCACTCTCGCTGGAGGGGCTATTTCGTGGAGAAGCTCCAAACACTCAATAGTTGCATCGTCCATGATGTATGCAGAATTTATAGCATGTAATGAGGCCACGGGGTAGGCGATATGGTTAAAGAAATTTATAAACGACTTGAAAGTGGTAGATTGTATTGAAAAGCCACTAAATATGTACGGTGACAACCAGCCCACAATATTCTTTGCTCACAATAACAAGTCGAGTAATGCTTCCAAAACAATAGAGATAAGGTAATATGTTGTGAAAGATAAAATCCAGTATCACACTATAAATCTCGAGCATATAAGGACAAATGATATGCTTGTGGATCCGCTTACGAAAGTCTTACGACCCAATGTGTTCAAGGAACACTTAGCCGACATGGGTTTAAGGGAAAGCCTATGATTCCTGGATCATGAGAGGCCCAAAAGGAACATAATTTGTTTCAGAACCGAGAGGTATGTTGTAGCTGTCTGATTCTATCGGCAATTGAGCTGACGATGAAACATGTTCTATGTATTGATCTGTGATGAAACTAGTAAAGAAAAAGTATATGGTTAAAAGTAAAGTTGAGATCAAGGGGAAGAATGTTAGGTTGATCTCCTTCTCATGTGGGCCCAACGGCCCACCGGACCATTGATCCGCGCCCTGATCGGGGGCGCTCAACTCACCTATGGTTGATGGCCCCTGTCACGCGGGCTATATAAAGAGGTGGGGTTCGGGGCACGCACTATGAGGTTCATCGCGTAGCCGCCAACCCCATCGACAAAACCTATCGATCTAGGTTAATTAGCCCTGCAGTGACGGGAAGCACCGCCACCGCCATTGCTCTCTCCACCATCGCCACTACTTACTCACCGCCGCCACAACTCCACCGTGGCCAACGGCTTGGGCTCCTTGAGCCAAGTAGAAGCTAGACCACTGTCACATCTTTACCCTAGATGATCCAAGGAGTTTAACACTCACGAGCTACTCCTAGGAGCTTATTTCTGTCAGAGCATCCCCAATAGGTCTTCAAGAATCCCCCCAATGGTTATCAGGGCTTTCCCAATAATTTTATTTCGGTTTGCAGGTTTAGTAGTCCCTCCCTTCAGTTTATATGGGTCAATTAAAAAATCTCATTTTTTGTAGTTTTCAAAAAAGATTCACTTAATGAGCTCATTTTTCTCAAGAAATTGTGTATGTTTACCAATGTATTAATTGTAGTGCATGCATGCCTGATCAATAAATGACTAAGAACTTTTACATGCCTTGGTGAACTTTCTCTTAATCATTGCATGCAACGATTTAATCCACCTTGAAATCTAAAAATGTGAATGCACTACAAAAAAAGACACATCTGTGACATTTTGGGCCGAACAATTTTTTTTCTGTCATACATATGACACTTCTATGACGATAATTGTGACAAAACCGGGTATCATCATAGCTATGGTGGGCTCCTACTTCTATGAAAAAAAATCATGAGAGAAAATGGGCTTTTCGTCCTGGGCAGGCGGAGACGCAGCTGCATGACATTCTTTGGGCCGTCCATGACGAAAAAAACCGTGGTAGAAGCAAGGGGGAGGAAAATTTTGGGGAGTTGCCGGTTACGGTGCGAGGTCGGGGGCAGAGCGATGCGCGTTTCTCTCATACACGTACGCGCGTGTGTGCGAGGCATTGGCTCTAAATGAACCCGAGCGAGGCATTGGGCTCTAACTGAACCCGAGCGATTGCACTGCAGGCTACGCATTACTGAACCCGAGCGATCGATCGATGGCTGTTAACTGAACTCGATGGAGCGATTCCTTCGCTACTACTTCTAATTGAAGCCGATCGATTGGATGAATAGTGAGTGTTGCAGGGGGGTTTGGATGAACAGTGAGCGGTGGCGTTGCCTCTGGATGAACAGGACCCCGTGGTGTGGA
Organism: Aegilops speltoides; assembly: GCA_021437245.1. Classification (NCBI taxonomy): domain Eukaryota; kingdom Viridiplantae; phylum Streptophyta; class Magnoliopsida; order Poales; family Poaceae; genus Aegilops; species Aegilops speltoides. The sequence goes on from CM038141.1 coordinate 128,842,676, forward strand.
GGGCTGGATGAACAGTAGACGGTGGAGTGGCCGTGGAGGGTAGGTTGAACAGGACCCCGTGGTGTGGAGGGATGGATGAACAGTAGACGGTGGAGGGCTGGATGAACAGTAGACGGTGGAGGGTGGTTGAGCGATGGCCGGTGGAGTAAGCGGCGCAATGGAGGCTGGATGAGCAGGGCCCGTGGAGGCCGGAGGAGGTCGACGGTGGAGATGAGCGGTATCCGTGGAGTCCGTTTTGCGATGCGCCACACCCTCCCGATGAACAGGACCCTGTTTTGACCGTGGCGCCCAACACAAGTCCGTTTAAATCCGCTTTTGCGATGCGCCACTCCCCTCCTGATCAACAGAACCACCGTTTCGACCGTAGGAGGTCCGTTTCGTCCGTTTTGTGGTACGCCACACCCCTCCCGATCAACAGGACCCCCATTTCGACCGTAGGAGGTCCGTTTCCTCCGTTTTGCGGTATGCCACACCCCTCCCGATCAACAGGACCCCATTCCGAATGTAGAAGGTCCGTTTCCTTCGTTGTGCGGTACGCCAGGCCTCGTTTCCATCACCTGTTCCGTCCAAGCCGGTTGGCTCCCACGCGTTCCGTTGCCTCCCGATGAACACGACGCATTCCATTGCCTCCCCATGAACACGACGCATTTCGTTGCCTCCCCATGAACATGACGACGACGCTGTTTCTCCGTTCCGACCCAGCCATGTACGTATGCGCGAGTAGGCGTTCGAAACCCTGCCCGTATGTACGTACGTGGCCGTATTTTCTTTCTTGCACCCTCGCCGCTGTACGTACGTGTACATGCTACGTGCGTGCCTCTACTACGACACGTGCGTGCCTCTACAATGACCAGTATGTACGTACATGTTCGTGACCAGAATGACAACGCTACGTACGCTTCGACTAGGTGGGTCCCGACTGTCAGGCACTTCCTTGCCTGCGAAGATGTAGCTGGTGGGTCCCATCAGTCAGGGGGGTGAATCGCTTTTTTTGCCCAGATGCACTTTCTTGCGTGCGAAGATGTAGCTGGTGGGTCCCAGCAGTCAGGGGGCGAATCGATTTTTTTGCCCGGACGCACTTCCTTGCGTGCAAAGATGTAGCTGGTGGGTCCCAGCAGTCAGGGGGGCGAATCATTTTTTTTCGGACGCACTTCATTGCGTGCGAAGATGTAGCTGGTGGGTCCCAGCAGACAGGGGGGGAATGTTTTTTCGCAAAATACGGTGGCCCGTCTGGTGGGTCCCCGCCATCAGGTGGAGGAATAATTATTTTGCGCGTAATAAGGAGGCACTTCCTTGTTGCGGCCATGGACCTAGCTGTCAGCCTCTCCACGTATAGTCCACGTCCGATGGAAGCCATTCCTTGACCACGTTGACCACTCCGCGCCGAGAGCACCAGGGCGGTGGACGACGGCGAGGCCTAGGAAGGGGACGACGCGGAGCCGGGGAAGATGTGGCAGTGGATGCCCACGCGTAGAGGAGTATGAGGGTTCACTCGTTCGGCTGCGGTGTGAGGCTGCCATCGCCACAGAATAACAGGGGGTGTGGGTGCGTAGAGGGATGGCCTGGCAAGCGGTGGGAGTAGTAGGGGTGGTGAGGCCTCCGTGGCATCACAGCCGGCCACAGGAGGCAGGAGCACGCGGCACGACCGGCGCTGCTTTGGGCAGCTGGAGCACGAAGACCAGAGGTTGAAGAAGCACTACGGCCATTGGATGGTGTAGGATCGAAAGTATGTCTAGAGGGGGGGGTGATTAGACTACTTGACAATATAAAAATTCTGCCTTTTGACAAAGAACAGTTTTTGGCACATTCACAATTATGATCAAGTCAAGCATCACCCTACACATGCAATTCTAGAGTATAGGCAGCGGAAAGTAAATTGCACATGTAGTAAAGAGAGGTGGAGAAGAGCAAACGCAATTTTGGAGACGGTGATTTTTCTCGTGGTTCCGATAGGTGGTGCTATCGTGCTTCCACGTTGATGGAGACTTCAACCCACGGAGGGTAGCGGCTGCGAGAGTCCACGGAGGCTCCACCCATGAAGGGTCCACGAAGAAGCAACCTTGTCTATTCCATCATGGCCTCACGCCCACGGAGGGCTAGCCTTACTCGGGGTAGATCTTCACAGTAGGCGATCTCCTTGCCCTTACAAACTTCTTGGTTCAACTCCACATCTCGTGGAGGCTCCCAAGCGACACCTAACCAATCTAGGAGGCACCACCCTCCAAAAGGTAATAGATGTTGTAGATGATGATGAACTCCTTGCTCTTGTGCTTCAAATGATAATCTCCCCAACACTCAACTCTCCTCACTGATTTGGCTGTGGTGGAAGAAAGGATTGAGTGGAAAGCAACTTGGGAAGGCTAGAGATCAAGCTTCATATGGTGGGAGTGGAGCAACTTGATCTCAACACAAGGGTAGGTAGTTCTCTTCCCGAAATGTAAGGCGGGAGTGGTAGTTCTTTCGATGGCTCTCTCCACGAATGAAGAGGGGTGGAGGGGTATAAATAGCCTCCACACAAAATCCAACCGTTACACACATTTGACCAATCTCGGTGGGACCGAAGTTGACAACTCGGTGAGACCGATAGTTCAAATAATGTGAACGTTGGGATTTTCGCTGTGACCGAAAATACAATCTCGGTGAGTCCGATTCGTGCAATGACAAGACCATGCCAGTTTCGGTGGGACCGACTTCATCATCTCGGTGACACCGATTTGATGACAGAAGGTTACAGAAGCTTGGCAACTCATGTTTCGGTGAGACCGAGTTTAGAATCGGAAAATCCGAGTTTGCTAGGGTTTGGCTTATGGCTGAGGTGGTTCATCTCGGTGTGGCTGAGTTTGGAATATCGGTGGGACCGAGACTACTTATGAGTGTATATGGCGGTGAAAGTTGCTTGATAGTTTAGGAGATGTATCACTAAGCACTTGAGCAACGGATCATCATCATAACCTCATCCCTTGTAATAGTATTGGCTTTTCCTATGGACTCAATGTGATCTTGGATCACTAAACCAAAAATGGAGTCTTGAGCTTTTGCCAATGCTTGCCTTAGCATTTTGAGGGTCCACTTCTTGATCCTTGCCATACCCATATCACTGAACTTTCTGAAATGATTCTCAAGTAACTATTAGTTCAATGATATATATGTTGTTATTAATTACCAAAACCACCCGGGATTAGTTGCACTTTCAATCTCCCCTTTTGGTAATTGATGACAACATATAGATCAAAGCTTCGACAAAGGATATAATCAATGAATAATATAAATCGCTTTGAGAAGTATGTGATAAGTAAGAGCTCCCCCTAAATTTGTGCATTATTTAAGATTTGCGTTTGAATGCAAATGCACAATCGATTAGGATCATGGGTCACTCTTCCATGTCACATACATCTTGGTGGAGCGCACAAAATGATAAGAATAAATAGCATGCACCCAATCACCAAGACATGAGTAAATGGTCATACAAGATAGGAATGGCATATGATAAGCATTAAGCACACATTAAAGCATAGTACGACCAAGCACTCATTAAGGTAGAATCAAACGGAGTATCAAACACACGGAATGTCTCGAAGACCAAAAGTATCTCAAAGAAACCGCAAAAGAACGAAAGAGCAAAAGCGCAAAGACAACAGCACTCTCTCTCTCGAAGTCCTATGATCTATACAATTTCTCCCCCTTTGGCAACAAGTTACCAAAAAGTTTGAAAAGGCATAGAGCTAAGCGTCACTGGGGACTCTGCTGGCGGCTCCCGTCTGGGTTGATGTCGGAGTGGATATGACAGCATCGGCGAAGACTTGGTGATGTCTCTTTGGAGGAGTGGCACCGGGCTGGAGCTGGAGTAGGAGCAACACTGGAACTGTGGAGGTGCAAGCTGTAGTCCCGTGTCGATCCATGGAATAGCAGCTGATCGGGTCTGTGGGAACCGGAGGAGTCTGTTGATGAGCATCCTGGACTAAGTCATCCTGCATCTCACGCATAAGCTCTTCCTTCTCCCGCTTTGCTTCCTCAATGTCTGCCTCAAGCTTGTTGACAATCACTTGCACTTGATCGACTTCACGTCCAGAGCATAGATCTTCTCGTCAACAATCCTCTCTAAGCTCTCCTGAGACTGTACAATGCTGGCCATGCGTTGTTCAATCCTTTGGGTAGCTTCAAGAATTTGCTCTCAAAACTCTTTGGTTTAGCTGCTGCTTTTTCGCTTCCTTGTCGACTTTGGCTTTCTTAGCAGCTTCGATCTTGGCTTGACCTTCAACAGATGTCGGATCCTCCTCATTCATCACAACAACATTGTCTTCATGCTCTGCTGCAGCGGTAAATGTTCTCTATCCAACAAGAATGTGCCCGTGCCAAACTTGGCATTGATAAGCATCTGAATCTGCGGGGTAAATCCACATGACCTTTTACGTCACCGCAGTCCTCTTAATGGTCTCTACCATCAAGTCCATCACCTTGAAAGGTGCTTTCTCATCAAGTATGTGCAGCATGTTGATAGAGTATCCTCGATCATGCGATGATCTCAGATTTGGGCATCAAGGTATGCCTCAAAATGGTATTAGTGGTAGGTAGGCCTGCACGAGATAGTAGATGAGCGAGCTTCCAGATTCCCAAATCCTTTGCTGGAATCTCTTTGTACATGTTCTTCATGGATTCGTGATTCTTCTTTGGAATCCCATATACATCAATATCATCTTCTCGTTGCACTGGAGCATTCAGAATTTCTTCCCATTCTTCAACAGAAGAAGAAAATCTTTGACCTTCAGTCATCCACACAATCTTTCCATCAGGGTAGAAGTGAGCTGTGGCATAGAATTGCATTATCATATCATCGTTCCAACTGGTCAATTTCTGACCAACAAAATCTGCAACACCACATGCAGTGAAACTTTCATGCACATGTGGAAAGAAATCTCTGTGCTCTTTGCTGTCAATGTACTTCCAGTCAACATATCTTGTGTCTGCGACTATGGGCTTCTTGTCCATCAGCACGGTCTCATAGAAGTCCTGCTGCTCTCTGGTGTGAAATCTGGGATCAACAGCAGTTCTTCTCCTCACGGCATATGGGTCGGTTTGTCTCCATAGCACGAGACCTCTATCTTTCCTTGCCTTCATATCCTCGGCTTGAGGATGAGCATCATTATGTAGTGGCAGTTTTGGACGAAGTTTCAGCAAAACTAGTCCTTCATCGCCTGACTCACTGGTGGCACATCATCCTTGTTCTTTTGAGACGCTGGAATGTTCTGACAGTCTTCTTGGGCTTGGCAGCGAGGCTTTCTTTGGAGCTGCCTTAGCTGGAGCAGATTGCTTGGGCTTTGATGTGGCTCCAGCCTTAATGGCATCACCCATGAACTTAGGCTTCTGAGGAGGAGGCTGGGGTGCTTCCTCATCCTCATCCTCTACTGCTGCATCTTCATGCACTAATCTCTTTCTCTTGGTGGTTTTCTTCACTTTGCTTGCGTTGCCTCTCCCAAATTCAGCTTCTTGGCAGCAGTTGATGCTTGACTTTCTTTGGTGCCCTTCTTGGTTTGTTGACCTTGTTGCTCTTTGGCAACAACCTTCCTCTTAGGCTTTGAGGTCACCTCTTCCTCAACAACAAAATTTGAGTCCTCATCATCTGAGTTCCTCTTCTTTCTGGCTCTGGTGGCTGCAGGAGGCAAGCCACTTGGTGTACTCCTCTCACCATCATCAGATGAGCTGCTAGGATCAGGACTAGTGCCTGCCTCTGGAATGTCTGCAATGGGTGTCTCGACCTGTTACACTGTCACACGGCATCGACATGGTGACAACCTGTGAATAGATAAGGTGTAGGCGAGAAGAAGAGTCATCACAAACTGCGAAGTTTTGCAAAAAAATGAGTTCAAATTCTAGTATTAGGTTTTCACAGAAGACATTTCGGTCAAGACCGAGTTTAAGATTCGGTGAATCCGAAGTGTTAAACAGGAGCTTGGCACACCACTTTCGGTTTGACCGAAGTGGGTTTGATCTGCCGAAAACACTAGGGTTTCACAGAATTTTCATTTCGGTCACACCGATTTTGCACAACTTCGGTTGGACCGAAGGTGCGATCAATAGCCATAGGCCAAATCGGTCATACCGAAACTATAAAGTCGGTCTCACCGAGATGTGTTCCTCGGAAACCTAACCCTAAAACTTTTACTCGAATCTAGTTCAACCGAACCAATCTGGTGTACAGGAGGATTTCAATCGTGGCAAGATACTAGGCATTCCAAACGTGCATTGAATCGGAGATGGGAGCACGAGTGGGATCAAAACTCACCCTAACTTGGTGGAGTTTTTCTACGGCGGCAACGGCACGGAGGAGATGTCCGTTGACGGCCATGGAGACCTGCGGCGAGGGCGCACAGGCGACGACAGCGATGATCCGGAGACCAAGGTGATGGCAGCAAGGGGTGTGGGGGCGAAACGTTTGAAGGAGAAATCAACGCGCGCGGCCCTCGGAGTATATATACCCCTTCGCTGTCGGTGGGACCGAGTTGTAAAACTCGGTGGCACCGAGATGGATAACTGCTAGGCGATTATGCACTTGATCACGCCGAAAATCACAACTTCGGTTTCACCGAGATGAAAACCTAGATCGATCTAAATGCTTTCGGTTCGACCGAGTTTGAGTGAGTTGGTCGACCGAAATCAATTAGAAGGTTTTGGAAATTAGCCCTTGACGGATCGGTGGCTCAAGTGCTCCTCACCGGAGGGTCCGAAAATGACTTGTTCAAAATTTGTGATGTAAGCATGAATAGAATTTGAGACGAGAAAGCATAGATAGCTAGGGGAGGTACTTAGGCATTCTTGTCCATCCATTTGGTCAGAAAACTCAAAATGACCAAAACAACAAATGGATGTCCTCGAATGGATAAAATCATGCATCCAACATGCTCACACAATAAGATAGCAAATGAAATATGTGTCAAACATGCACAACCAAAACTCTAGCTACTAACACACAATTTGTCGATGACTAGGTCATCTTTATATGAGTATATTGACTTAGGAGCCAAATGAGAACATTTGATCATAGGTCATACTCATCGTTTAAGCACAAGTGGGGTTACCACTTTTACATAAAGCATTGATGTGTTCACATCATTTGAAGATGCTTTAGCTCAATTTTTAGAGCAAAGCTCCCCCTAGATGTGAGAACCCCTTTTAAAGGGTCAAACTAACCTTGGGTTGTCGTAGAAGACTTCATGTAGATGTTAAAGATGTGGATGCTCAATGTTGATGGAGATCATCAAGAGTTGGGAGCTATCCTTTGGATTCGGGCACTTTCAATACCTACATGGGTTAGTCCCACAAGGAACAAACAAGGATATCCATGGACATAGATTGAAGTTCACAATAGATGATGTCCATGAAAGCAATGATTACCTTGTCCCTTGACTTACGAATAAGAGGGTTTGTGACTCCATGAACTAGTGCACGATGTGGAAGTTGATTGCACAAGTTTTTGCCAAAATGAATGTGAGTGAAGTATGTTGGCAGAGTCACCCTCAAGAACTTTCTAGTTCTTCTTCTTCGGGATCCACATCATCTTGATGGGAATCCTTGGGGTTGTAGTTGAGCTTGACGAAGTAGAACTTGACGTTTCCTTGGGAACCCACTTGACCATGGCTTGAGGTGCTTCAACAAATGCATCAATCTCCTCTTGAAGCTTGTCCTTGCCTTTTTGCTTGTGGTCTTGTGGTGGAAGGTCATCTTGAGCTTGTTCCACATTGGAAGAAGTAGGATCATACTTCTTCTTTTGAGGAACAAACTGTGGAGTGGGATATTGACCTTCTTCCCACTCAACACCTTCGGCGTTGAACTTTCGCTCAAAACCAATTCCTTGATTCTTCCGGTGCCTTCCTTGCTTGCGAACAATTTCCTCAAAGTTCTTGCTTCCGGCAAGGCTCTTGTAGACACCTTTCTCTATGATCCCTTTCAATAAACTATTTTCTTGCTCAAGTGTAACTTGGCTTGAAACATTGTTAGTGGAATCAAGAGAACTACTAGAAGCATCAACATTGGATTTAGCATGGTTATTGTTACTGCTAGAGAAAGAATTTTTCTTATGCTTGTCATGCTTAGTCTTAATGGGTGGCAAGAAATTAGACAAGAGAAGTCATTTGGCAAGATATGAAGAACTCTTCTTTCGAAGATCGTCATTGATTGCTTTTAGAAACTCATGTTCTTGCTCTAGAGTGAGCTTCTCGAAGCGTAGCTTCTCATGAGATCTTAGGAGCTCTCTATGATCTTCTTGAGTTGTTTCATGAGCTAACTTAAGAGTTTTTAGTTCTTTAGTTAGACGCTCAATCTCCTTCATAGCATTGTCATTCGACTCTTCTCGACTATAAAGACTACTAGCATGTTCATCGTTACTAGGCTCACTGGTTTTATCATGCAAGAGCTCATCTTCACCAAGCAAGTCATCCTCATCACTATCGAAGTCAATGAATTCAGGGTGTGATACCTTGGGGCCTTTAGCCATGAAGCATCTTCCAATTCCCTCATTTGGTGAATCAAATAAGTCGTAGGAGTTGGAGTTGGAGGATCTGAGAGCAAGACCGCAACACCTTCATCTTGGTCAGTAGTCGGAGTTGGAGTGATAGCTTCCTTCGATTGATTGTCGGAGTCGGAGCCGAGACCCATTCACCTACATGAGCTTGATGTTTTCTTCTTGTGTAGCTCCTTGATGACTTGTCTTTCCTCTCCGAATCCTTGCTTCTCCGAGAGGGTCTTCGTTCATAACGATCATCTCTGCTCCTTCTCTCTTTCTGAGGTGACTCATCTCTTGAACTTCTTCTTCTTGGAGATTCTTCTCTTCTCTTGTGGGGAGCCGTACACTCATTTGAGTAGTGTCCGGGTCTTCCACAATTGTAGCAGTTTCGATCACGACTAGAAGATCTCTTTTCATCATATGATCTAGACTTTGAGCTTTTCTCTTTGCCTCTATTCTTGTAGAATTTGTTGAAGTTCTTGACCATTAGGCTTATCTCTTCATTGGAAACTAACTTGTCACTTGAGGTTGTGGGAGCATCACTTGTAGCTTTGTAAGCACCACTTGATTTGTTGTGAAGCTCTTCCTTATCCTTAAGTGTCATCTCATGAGCAACAATTCTTCCAATGACTTCGGTTGGCTTGAGATTCTTGTAGTTTGGCATCATTTGGATCAAAGTGCACACGGTGTCATACTTTCCATCCAAAGCTCTGAGAATCTTCTTGATGATGAATCGGTCGGTCATTTCTTCGCTTCCTAAGCCGGCAATCTCATTTGTGATGAGAGCAAGCCTAGAGTACATTTCAGCGACTCCTTCACCATCCTTCATCTTGAACTTGTCAAGTTGACCTTGAAGAATATCTAGCTTTGATTCCTTCACGGACTCGGTACCTTCGTGCATTTCGACCAAAGTATCCCAAATCTCTTTTGCATTCTCAAGACGGCTGATTTTGTTGAACTCCTCGGGACACAAGGCATTGAAGAGAATGTCACAAGCTTGCTCATTGTTTTGCAACATCCGCAATTCTTCCGGTGTAGCTTCGCGATCCGGAACTTTTCCTTCCTCGAAGAATTCACCTTGCATACCAACACAAATAATGCCCCATGCGGCTGGGTTATGACCAAGAATATGCATTTTCATTTTATGCTTCCAACTAGCAAAATTTGTACCATCAAAGTAAGGACCTCTCTGAAAATTACCCTCACTAGGCGCCATACTCTCCTAGGTTGTGAAACCAAGCTTATGGAGTCAATGCAATGGAAACCAATACAATGGAGACCAAAGCTCGATACCACTTGTAGGATCGAAAGTATGTCTAGAGGGGGTGATTAGACTACTTGACAATATAAAATTCTGCCTTTTGACAAAGAACAGTTTTGGCAGATTCACAATTATAATCAAGTCAAGCATCACCCTACACATGCAATTCTAGAGTATAGGCAGCGGAAAGTAAATTGCACATGTAGTAAAGAGAGGTGGAGAAGAGCAAGCGCAATTTTGGAGAGCGGTGATTTTTCTCGTGGTTCCGATAGGTGGTGCTATCGTACTTCCACGTTGATGGAGACTTCAACCCACGGAGGGTAACAGCTGCGAGAGTCCACGGAGGCTCCACCCTCGAAGGGTCCACGAAGAAGCAACCTTGTCTATTCCATCATGGCCTCACGCCCACGGAGGGCTAGCCTTACTCGGGTAGATCTTCACAAAGTAGGCGATCTCCTTGCCCTTACAAACTTCTTGGTTCAACTCCACATCTCGACGGAGGCTCCCAAGCGACACCTAACCAATCTAGGAGGCACCACCCTCCAAAAGGTAATAGATGTTGTAGATGATGATGAACTCCTTGCTCTTGTGCTTCAAATGATAATCTCCCCAACACTCAACTCTCCTCACTGATTTGGCTGTGGTGGAAGAAAGGATTGAGTGGAAAGCAACTTGGGAAGGCTAGAGATCAAGCTTCATATGGTGGGAGTGGAGCAACTTGATCTCAACACAAGGGTAGGTAGTTCTCTTCTCGAAAATGTAAGGTAGGAGTGGTAGTTCTTTCGATGGCTCTCTCCACGAATGAAGAGGGGTGGAGGGGTATAAATAGCCTCCACACAAAATCCAACTGTTACACACATTTGACCAATCTCGGTGGGACCGAAGTTGACAACTCGGTGAGACCGATAGTTCAAATAATGTGAGCGTTGGGATTTTCGTGGGACCGAAAATACAATCTCGGTGAGTCCGATTCGTGCAAGGACAAGAGCATGCCAGTTTGGTGGGACCGACTTCATCATCTCGGTGACACCGATTTGATGACGAAGGTTCTGAAGCTTGGCAACTCATGTTTCGGTGAGACCGAGTTCGAATCGGAAAATCCGAGTTTGCTAGGGTTTGGCTTATGGCTGAGGTGGTTCATCTCGGTGTGGTGAGTTTGGAATATCGGTGGGACCGAGACTACTTATGAGTGTATATGGCGGTGGAAGTTCTTGATAGTTTAGGAGATGTATCACTAAGCACTTGAGCAACGGATCATCATCATAACCTCATCCCTTTTAATAGTATTGGCTTTTCCTATGGACTCAATGTGATCTTGGATCACTAAACCAAAATGGAGTCTTGAGCTTTTGCCAATGCTTGCCTTAGCATTTTGAGGGGTCCACTTCTTGAGTCCTTGCCATACCCATATCACTTGAACTTTCGAAATGATTCTCAAGTAACTATTAGTTCAATGATATATATGTTGTTATTAATTACCAAAACCACCCGGGGATTAGTTGCACTTTCAGATGGACATCGTACGGTCACTGGAGCTAGAGTCGTTCATATTGACTAAGTTGACAAAGCTCTCCGTCCCCGTATACTTAGTAGGCCCACAAGTTAGCCTCCCACCAAGGTGAGTCCCAGCTAGCAGGGGGAGTATTCATTTTTTTGTGCGTAATATGGAGGCATTTCTGGTGGGTCCGAGCTGACAGCGGGGGGAACATTTTTTTCGTGAAATACAGAGACCCATCCGGTGGGTCCTAGCTATCAGGTGGAGGAATCATTATTTTGCGCGTAATAAGGAGGAACTTTCCTGTGTGGGCCCCTACTGTCAGCCTCTTCCGATGGTTGTTGTTTGTGGACCATGTTGACCTCACCGTGCCGAGAGCACAGACGCGGTGGACGAGGGAGGGGCCCAGGAAGAGAACCACCCGGAGCCGGTGAAGCCACCGTAGCGGATGCCCACGCTGAGTGGAGAACGAGCGCTGACTGTTCGGCTGCAGGGTGAGGCTGATGTCACCGTAAAATAACAGGATGTGTGGGTGGTTAGAGGGATGGCCTGGCGGCAGCACAACCAACCACGGGAGGAGGGAGCAGGCAGTCCAGCCGGCGCTGGTTTGGGCGGCTGGAGCAGGAAGATCAAAGATTGAAGAACCACGGCGGCCGTTGGATGGACATCCAATAGTCACTGCTGTGTGTTGACTAAGTTGACAAAGCCTTGCTTACGCGTCAAAAATAATTTAGGACAGCGTCATCGTCAACCTAGTAGGCCCAGAAGTCAGCCTCCAAATCTGTGGAAAACAGCATACAACCCATTAGCCATTATTTTCAATAATTTACAACCCATTTGCTAATTCTTAAGGATATTTGAAGCCCATATTCTTTTTATTAGCATTACAGACCATATATTCTGGGCACTGCTAAAAAATTCAACAAAATTTTGCATATTTCGGTGGGGTCCGAACTCTTTTAATCACAAAATTTCGAGTCATGTTAAAAATAGTTTTCAAAAAATTATACCAAAATAAAATTCAAAAAACAATTCTCCTTAAAAAAATGAATGAAATTTAGAATCTTAACTGGCAAGATGCCCGTTCGTTGCACGGAACATGAAGATGCATTTGTATGAGTAGTTTATCTTGTGGGTGAAAAGATGATATTTTTATGTAATTGCCAGTTAGCTTTGGTTTTTATAAGAGTAGAGAGTAGAGAAATCCTGAAAAAAAAATGATATTTTAATGCAATTGCCGGTTGGCTTTGGTTCAAAAATTTACAACCCATTTCTTACAACTTATAGCCCGTTTTCTGGGGAAGCCCATTTCTTATCCGTCCTCGTCTTTAAAGATTTGCAGCCCAGCAGGGCTGAGAAAAGCAAGTAGGCCTCGGTTTTGGTATTCTCCAAGAAGAAGAACTGGTGAAAGAACATGCGGTGCCCCCATGTTTGGTTTTGGTAATTGATGACAATCTCTATGGACTAATGGTTGCCTTGAGTTATGTTTGAAGGGTTTGTCCATAGGCTTTTCTTGGAGTCCATTTGTTGGTTTCAAGGAGATTTTGTGATGACCACCGTGCTAATAAGGAATTATCCAAAGTTTGGTCATGTGAGTTTTGAGCTTATTGCAAGCATGTCTTGAAGAAAAAGATTGTGTGATCATTCATGTCTACCTTCAAGACATCATTCAAATGAATAGAGTTGGAAAGATTCAACACACAAAGCGCACAAGATGTATCGAGGGATCAAGTGATCCCATGGTATGGTAAGCATTGTCCATTATGCTTTGTGTGCTAACCCATGGTCTTCGTGAGAGTTCTTTGTGGGGTTAGGTTGCGGTGTGCAAGTTCAAGTGATGCATCACGAAGAGATCAAGTGCTTGAAGCTTGCCATGTGACAATGGACTTGTGAAGATGAGCGGAAGAGTGTCTCACCCATAGTGGAGTATGGGGGAGCAATCAACTAGTCTTCATCGAGCCAACGCAATCAAGAAGGGTGGTCCATCTTGAGGAGGAGTAGATCGTCATCGTCTAGCTCAAGTGGACTTTGTGCAAGGCAAAGGTTTGCCCTTGGTAGGTCTTCTATTTTACCGGTCTCATGGTAGTTGTGGGAGACCGGGTTATAAGATCGATTGCCGTACTATCAAGGGGGGCTCTCGATGAGTTGCTTGATCGTATCGTTCGTAGAGAGCTCAAACCATTGCATCCTTGCATCATCCTTATTGGTTCTTGTTTGGTTCTTCTCCTTGTGAGATTTGGAGCTTTTGGTCATTTTTATGACAAGCTCGAGTTCATCGAAAACGGAGTTTACATGCATCTTCTATGATGTTTTCGATGTTGGAGGCTCTGTCGGTTCTTCTCTGTTGGAGGTTTCTCTCCTCTCTTGTTAGGCATACCTCCCCTGCATCTTATATGATGTTTTGATGCTACTCGTCTTCCTCTATCCAACAAGCTTGAGTTTGCTCAATTTAGAGCTCATTTGCAGAAGTTATGGCAGTTCTGGTTTTAGCGTTTCCCTCTGTTGTCTTCTCTGCAAAATGAAGGACTCCTAGTGTTGCTGATTTGGGGCATGCGGTAGTACTGCTCTCCAGAGCGGTAGTACCACGGGGCCTCACGGTAGTACCGCTCTGTGGGAGTGGTAGTACCGTGGCCTCAGGCCAAGCGCAGCTGCTCGAGCGGTAGTAGGGACGGATGTAATTTTTTACATCCGTGCCCTCTGTGATAATACCAGCAGCTCTTGGCCGTAGTACCGTGGCTCGCCAGGCTTAGCGACATGGCGGAAGTAGGGAGGATGTAATTTTTACATCCGCGCCTCTGTGATAGTACCACTCTTCGTGTCTTGGTAGTACCGTGTCGGAGTTTTATGTGGAGTCCTCCTCGGCGAAGTAGATGCGGAGTAATTTTTACGTCCGTGCCTTCTCTGCGCCTAGTGTTACTGCCTTACGGTAGTACCGTAGGGCGCGCGGGTAGTACCGCTCCGGCGGTTCTATCGCTCGTTGCCTGTCAACAGCCTTCATCGGCGAGCTGCACATGTGGTAGTACCGCAACCTGCAGCGGTAGTACCGCTGACCAACAGCGGTAGTACCGCAGCTCCTCATGATAGTACCGCGTCGTCTTGAGCTGAGTGAGGGGATAACGGTTGGATTTTCTCCCCTCCTATAAAAGGGGGTCTTCTTCCCCATTGGGACTCAATCTTTTGAAGCTCGTTCTTGCCCCCATTGTTGATCTTCTCCGAGCTTGCTAACTCTCAATCCCTCCATGGATTCTTGCTAGTTTTTGAGGGAAAAGAGAGAGGAGATCTAGATCCACGTTTCCACCAATCACTTTCTCCTCTTAGTGAGGGGAACCCCTTGGATCTAGATCTTGGAGTTCTTCGTGTTCTTCCTTCGTTCTTCCTCTCATTTTCCTCCCTAGCATTAGTTGCTTTGGTGGGATTTGGGAGAGAAGGACTTGGGTACTCCGTGTGCCCTTGCCATTGCATTTGGTGCATCGGTTTGAGTTCTCCACGTGATACGTGGAAGTTACAAGTTGAGAAGCTTATTACTCACGGGTGCTTGGTGCCCTTGAGCTTGTTTATCTTGGGTGCTTGGGCCCCCTAGTCGGTTGGTGGTGTTCGGAGCTCAATCATTGTGGTGTAAAGCTCAAGACAGCGTCGGGTCTCAATTAGGTTGTGGAGATCGCCCGAGCATTTTGATAGGTACCGTGACCACCCCAAGGGTTGCCAAAGTGTACGGGTTCGGTGACCGCCCCAAGGGTCGCCATTTATGCGGGTTCGGTGACCGCCCTCAAGGGTCCCTTAGTGGAATCACGGCATCTTGCATTGTCTTGGGGCGTGAGGAGATTCTGATGGCCCTAGTGGCTTCTTGGGGAGCATTGTGCCTCCACACTTTGCTCCAAGCGGACATTAGCATCCACAAGGGTGTGAAATTCGGGATACATAAATGCCTCCGCGTGCCTCGGTTATCTCTTACCCGAGCCCCTTTACTTATGCACTTTACTTTGTGATAGTCATATTGTTCTTTGTCATATATCTTGCTATCACATAGTTGCTTATATTGCTTAGCACAAGTTGTTGGTGCACATAGGTGAGCCTAGTTGTTTTAGGTTTTGTGCTTGACAAATTAACCGCTAGGTTTATTCCGCATTTAGTCAAGCCTAAATTGTAATTATTTTAAAACGCCTAGTCACTCCCCCTCTAGGCGACATCCTCGATCTTTCAACTGGGCTAGGCAATTTCAGAAAGAAAAAAATATCAACTGGGCTCGTCATGTGCTTAATAAAAGCGTAAGCGTGGGCTAGACGGGCCACAGCCCTCGCACAGCGCGCAGTTGAGCTCCGTTTCTGAAACTGAAAAACAACTGGGCGAGCTGCTGGGTCCCTGGTGTTATCCGCTCATTGTGTAATTTTCTCGTTTATTGACTACATTGACAATGGCATGGAACCTACTCCCTCCGTTCCAAAATAGATGACCCAACTTTGTACTAACTTTAGTACAAAGTTAGTACAAAGTTGGGTCATCTATTTTGGAACGGAGGGAGTAGTTGTCAAACAATTAGGAGGAAGTATTGTTTTGGCTTGTAATAACGAGGCACCTGCTTGCGAAATGCAATGACCCTGGTGGGTCCCTCTTGTCGACCTCTCCACGTCAAATCATCTCCTGATTCCTCTTGGTTGTTGACCATGTTGACAACACCAGACGGCGGCAAGCACAACGAGCTAACCAAGGCAGAGAATGACGGCAAGGCCTCGGACGGGAACGAACAGCAGCCATGGAAGATGCCGCAGTGTAGTGGCAGGTGGAGGGGAGTACGAGGGAAACAACATGCAAGTCAAGCATACAAATGGTACAAAAAGCCCAAGGATTAATTGTTCATCAAATTTTTAGACAAAACCCAGATTGAACATGACAGTAACATCTAACCCAACCACTCTTTTTTGCAGTCACAAACAAATGGATCAGTCTGATCCATAAAATCAACATCCTGTGCAAAAAAAATTATTTTAGGATGTCTACAACTTGTTGTAAATAGAAGCTGAGCACATTTAGAAGCCCATTTGTCCACCTAAAACTTCTTTTTTTGCTGTTCAACATGTTCGTCCGTGAGAAATCTCTTGATGTAAAAATTAAGCCTCATGGACAATAGTAACCTCGCATTCAACAGGAAGAATGTGACAAAGCTTCTGTTTGCCTGCTTGGATGCATATCGTCCCATCGTTATTGTCCTCAAATGAATGTCATGAGAACTGAGAAAATCCTTGTGCTTATTACGCCAACGATTGGTTATATGTTTTTCTCCATGTGGTTCTGCCTAAGAAGACATGAAGATTGAAAACAGTTAAGGTCTGAAAAAAGAGTATGTTGAAAGAATGACAGCTGAACAGGTAATTCTAGTACAATATATACGGGCTTTCAATGTGCATGAAATCATCACCTCTATGTATAAATTCTCGAGAGATCGAAAGCATCGCAGCAAGCCAATAAGTATGTCCAGATCAAAACTATACATTCTGATATATATGATCTTTGCAGAATCAAGTAGCATTGATAGGCTATCGATGGACGAACTCTTCACTGAGCATATAACATAATATTAGTACCCAAAGTGTACTCCAAGATGATATAAAACTTGTGCACACAAATGAAAAATCCAGCATATGATTACAAATGTGTAGATGATAATATACGGTACCTGAAAAGGTGAGGAGCCAAACACCAACTCCTTGTGATTATTAAACGGGTCACGAATTACACCCAAGGTCTCGGTTTGGTAGCGCAGAGGCGATAGTTATTTCGAAGGTGTATAACAATTATGAAGGAGCAACCTTTCAAGTGAAGGGCATCTTCAATGATGAGCTGTTGTCCTTCAAAACAAATTCCAATGCTTTAAGGTGAGGCGACTTTATTTGGAGACAAGCGATACGATTTCTATTCCCAAAACAATCAAGAAGCGCTCGAGGCAGAGCAACCTGGAGTGGATGATGGTGTCTTGATGAGGCCTCCGACAAATAAACCACCTGGCAAGAGTTTTTTAGTAGTGGGAGTCGAAGCATTTGTACCAGATCGTCTGGTAGATGGCACCGGGCGAAGGTGGCGGTGTGGAGAGAGGAGGAAAACCGTGAGATGGACAACGGTGGTGTGGGCACGAATTCTTGGTATGTTTGTGGTATGAAACTTTTGTGGTAATGGTAGACCTCAAACTGCTGGAGTTTTCCGAATTCAGGGGATGTCAGCCAAGTGTCCACCTTGCGGGGTATGGACAGCAGGTAGCTTGTCGGGATGCAGAGGCATTGAAGGGGGCCCTGCTGGTGAGAAGAGACGATGGCTCTGATGAGATCAAATTCAGGAAGGACAGATTTCTGACGATAGTCGATATTGAGGGGCGCGGTGCGCCATAGAGGGCGCCACCGAATTGAGAGGACTTGTGTGCGGCAGCAATCCTTGGTGGGGAGAAGCGAGATGATCTCCTCAAGGATGACGTCCGGGAGATCGCTGATGTGGTCCACCGGAGATTCTACCGATTCCTCAGATCCGGGTGGGGGGAGGGGGGACTCGCCGCTTGTCCCCGCGCTACCGGGTGCGGGATCTACAACCGGCGTCGCCGCTGGCAGGAGACTCATCTTCTTGGCGCTGGGGCCAACCGACTCCATTTTCCTTGTGGGCGTCGCACCGAGCTCATGGGTTTGAGCAGAGTAGCCAGAGGTGAGCCTAGTGGCAGTGCGAGTTGGGAAGAAGGAGGGCTGGGGATTTCTGTAGGAGTGGAAGAAGAGGAGCAGGCGTTTTCTGTACGAGTGAGGAAGAAGGTGAGCAGGGTTTTTTGGACGAGTGAGGAAGATTGGGGAGCAGGGGGAATTGGGTGGGGAGAAGGAAGGGGGAGAGCGAGCTGTTTGTGTTTATAAGGCCCGCTGCACTAACTACTCGCTTTTTCCCAAGAACTGCTCTCTTCTTTTGTGTTGCTGCATGACTGCCCATGCATGCAGGATGCATGTGCCCGCCGGCCACTGCATGCACCTGGTTTGTTACTAGGCCTATTTAATAGGGTGGTTATGGAGTAAATTAAGGAGATTTATTTTCTCTGTGTGCATCCACCAAATTAGAGGATGCGATCTTGGATCTGAACACTCACATTAAACTAACATTCAGAAGAACAAAAGTTCAGCATGTCTATGCATCTCAATGATTCACCATACTATAACCAATATACAAAACTGTGAGAAGGTGTGGAAATAAAGAAAATCGGTCGATGCTTCTCTGAGCAAAGGGCCTCCCTGCGCACGCATTAATTTCATGATGCTTGTTTCTTCTCAATGTTGCGAGCACTTTGAGCATGTTGGCAACTCCACAGCTAGCTAGCTGCCTCATCTTGCAATTGATGCTGACACATTTGCAGCAAACACATGAGGCAATAGAGATGACTCAACATGGGTCCATATTGTGCAGTTCCCCTGATATCATATTCATTGTCCTGAATCTGAAAAGATAGGAAAACAGTAGCTATACTTAAATGGTGTTGCAAAATAGTAGCACATATCAATAGCTCGGCATGACAAAACACGATCATCTGGACGAAGGGGATACTGACCTGCCTGAGGAAGATTACATATAATTTCATAAGTCCGTGGTTGATTTCCACCTTCGGCTGCACTTCTTGTTTTCTCCTCCACACATGACAGGATCGTTCCGCACTGCATTCAGCAAGTCAACATACGAATAAGCTAATTTCATCTTGCGGTGGTCATTGTACCTAGTTACGAATGTAGTAATACCTGGAGCACCATGAGGTTAGCTGATAGCAGGTAGATGCAGAGCCATATAAATTTTGTGCGGTGCTACCAAAATTGAGGTTTGTATCCCTTCCCGTTATGAGAATTCTTCTTGAAGTTGGTAGAATGTGACGGCTTGTTCTTTGCATCAAACTTGCCTTTCCCCTGAGATTTGTTCTTGTTGTTTTGGGGCTGGTTGGGCTGGAAGTTCTTCTCGTGTACCATGTGGGCACTAGAAGCTCCCTCGGTGACCCAAGCACGTGTGTCTTTTGCTCTCGCCTTCTCCTCAAAATCAGGAGTGCTAATGAGATCCAAAACAGAAAACTAATGTCTCTTGTTTTTCAGAGAAGTAGCAAAATCGTTCCACGAAGGTGGAAGCTTGGCAATGATGGTCCCAAAGAACAAATTTGTCCCAACACACACTTAAAGTACTCAAGTTCCTTAGAGAATGATCAGATCTCATGAGTCTGCTTGAACAACAGAAGCTCATCACCATCTTGTAGTCACAGAATTGCTCCATGACGTACAACTCGTTGCCAGCGCCCGAGGGCCCAAACGTGGCCTCGAGCGCAGCCCACATGTCTTTGCCGCTGTCAAAGAACATATACGGATCCACAATGGAATCGCCAAGAACACTCAGCAGGGCGGCTTTGAAGAGGGTATCCATGTTCTAAAAAGCTTCCTGCTGTGTAGGATTAAGATCGCCCTCAGGCTTACCCTTAGTGGCGTCATAGCAGTACATGATCCGAAACCAATATACTGCTCTTGT
Source organism: Aegilops speltoides (assembly GCA_021437245.1). NCBI lineage: Eukaryota > Viridiplantae > Streptophyta > Magnoliopsida > Poales > Poaceae > Aegilops > Aegilops speltoides. The sequence continues at coordinate 128,862,440 of CM038141.1, forward strand.
GCACCACCTTTTATTTTGCACCCCCTTAAAAGTAGGCGGCTTCAAAAGCGCAGCAAAACCACTCGGAGTAAATTGCCTGTGATCAGGTTTTTGGATTGGATTGTTGAATATATGAGCAATTTAGTATGAGATTTAATCCGAATCAGAAGTAAATAGATCATGATGACAACTGCAGACAGCAAAGTAATGATGCAGACTAAACCAGGAGGACAGAATCACATACTGTACAGCGGGAGCAGAATCGATGTGGTTGATGTTGTCACTCATGTTGTTGATGAAGAGGTTACCGATGTCGGGGAAGAAGGCTGTCGTTGAGGAAGTCATCGCCGGCAGCAGTCATAGGAGTGTGCTCCCCAAAAACCTGATCGCCCCTCTCCCGTATAGGATCATGAAAGGCGGGGTTCGGAGGACTGCTGTCCCTTCTTGTGGTGCACGCCGGAAGGAGGGCTAGAGAAGAATTGCGTAGCGGTGCTAAGATCTGGAACGGTGCGAAACCATATGATACAGCGGCGGCTAGGGTAGAGCATGTCAGGTCGGTCGTGCGAGTATAATAGTAGGCCTTTGGCCCCCAAACCCCATGTCCAAGTCAATAATAGCTCAAAAAAGTCAATAATAGCCCCATCAAGGTTTGTCTAAAAAAACGGAGTAATTAAGGCGTCTGTTAGTCCCTTTAGTATAAATACAATATCATTAATACTGGCCCCACCTTTTGTCTCACAAAGTAGAGTATGTTGGAGTACAACCGGCTACACGTTTACAATCCGCTTCTCTTCTCTCTCCTCTTCTCTCTCCTTCAACTATGCACAAATACTATATTTAAATCCTTATAGCCTGCTTATGTCATCTAATTATAGTACACTGTGTAGTCTGAAATGCCAGGCGTGCAGCGGGCGGTGCCCTCGGTCGGCGCGCCGCTTCAACGGCGGAAGCAGTGAGAGGTCGAATCGCCCTGACTTGCCATCAATGTGGAGCGGCCGGCTCAGCTGGCGCCAGGCAGGAAGCGCGCGCGGGAGGGGGGAGGGGTTTTTGTTGGGCCAAGAAGGTGAGAAGCCAACTTGGGATCGGTCCAGACGGGAAAATATCATGTGCTCCCATACTCTGCATATGGCACTAGTCTATGTTACTACTCCCTCCTTTCCGGTTTATTGAGATGTTTAGAGTAACATAGTAATATGTTACAGTACAAGTTACTCCCCACTATGACCAGCCTTGGCCTCTCCCAGTGCTCCACCATGTATAGCTGCTAAGCCTACCACGTAGGCATAAAATATGATTTGGCACCAATAAACTAAGCACCTATGCATTGAACACTTGAGTTACTAAGCCATTTAATGCACTTAGCACCTCATCTAAAGAGCATTAATAGTATAGCCAGCTGCTGGCTATAAGCCTACAGCCCATCTTATAGTCAACATGTACAATGTGCCTAGGAGCACGTGCTAGAGCTGGCTCTTCACGAAGAGCCCGCTTACCTTCTCTCTCCTCTTCTCTTTCCTCCAACTAAGCAGACTTAGCTGACTCAGCTCTATTGTAGCCCGCTGACTCAGCTCTATAGCCCGCTGACTCAGCTCTATTGTACTTGCTCTAAGCACATCTAAGCACTTGCTAGCACCCCCTTGACTGTGGACCTTGACGGTGTACGTCACCTTGTGTCTCATAATTTTTCTTCGTCACATCTTGAGTCCTAGAAGATCTCACCCACATCATCATTAGCATGCAGCCGCCTTGATAGACAACGTGCGCAGAAGGAGTAGAGGCGACTGGGGACGCACCACCACCACATCGTGGGCATGCTCGTGTGCGTGTAGCGTGCGCGTTTTTCCATCGGTGCTAGCTCTAAGGCCGAGGCTACGGTCGTCTTCGTCTCTGACTAGTAGTTGAGCAACGACGGCAAAGAGGTGCTGCAAGAGATGCGTATGCGCCGTTGCGTGCGAGCTTCGCCGTAGCAGGACGAACCGGACGTCGCCGCGTATGGCGCACACCTCCATGCAGCCGAGTGTGTGCGCATGCATGTGTTATTCATGTGCATTCTACGGCCAAGCGTGTGTGCATGCACGTCTTGTGTACGTGCGTTGTGTGCTCCATGCTGTGCACGTATGTGCATGAGTTGGATCGGATGGAGTTAGTGCGTTGGCTTGTGTACATATTTTAAAGTGTAGATTCACTCATTTTGTTTCGTATGTAGTCCCTTATTGAAATATCTAAAAAGATTTATATTTGGGAACGAGGGAGTATAAAACATCTTCAACTTAGCATCCTGATGTACCGTTTCTAGTGGTTAGCGAAAAGTTCATGTTCTTTTAGTTGTTTATAGGTGGGCAGGCGGCAAAAAACAGGGGAGAACGCGCAAGGTTCCTTGCAGACGCTCCACCGCGAGGTTCCTTGCTCCTCCTCCATCGTTGGGAATCTATGCTCTTCAACTCTTTTCTTTTACGTGAGCTTTGTTCATCCTTTTCCCAACACGCGAGACATCTAGCATCAAGGTGCACGTGTCATGCAATAAAATGGAGATAATCAGATAAGCAGTGCATAAGTGAGTCGTGCGGGGGGGGGGGGGGGAAGCAGGGGGAAACCCTTTTCCGTAAGTGAGTCATGCACTTCAATGGCACCTACGCAATATTTTTTATCCTCGATGGCACGTGAATGGCACATGAATAGTGCACGTACTCAACGGCGGAGCACGGGATGGTAGCAATGACATGGTCAGCCCTTTTTTAGAGAGAGTACTTACTACTAGTAAATAACTTTGATGTGTCCCGTCAACTCGCAGAACGACGAGAAGCTTGATTACGCCTTCTCCCTCGCCAACGCGTGCGCGGTGGCTTGCAGCACGAGGAGAAACTTTTGCTTACAAGCGGTGGACGTGCAGCAGTTCATTTGGTGTCAGATTGCCAGAAGCACTACTGTAGAACCATCGACTTCCGGAAGAGGCAAAGAGCCAAACACAAGGTCACCTACTAATCATCGACTTCCGGAAGAGGCTAGGCATAGTGGGAGTAACATAAGTAGGGTACCTCCTTTCTTTATTCTAGAAACAACCACACGCGAATATCAAGATGGAGAGGCCGGGGGTCATCCTCCTTTTCTAAAAAAACGTAGAACAAATTTCCTGCAGTCCGTGCTCAGCCCTCCTCTATCTCTCTTCTCAGCCAGCCACCGACGCTGAGCCCATCGTCTGCTTGCTCACATGCGACCCCACATGTCGGTGAAAACGCAAGAGGACCCATCAACACGCACATCTTTCACCTCGGCGTCTTGGCGATGAAAAACAAATCAATAAAGATCTTCGTGGCGCTTTTGGAGTTACTCAAGAGTAGTAAGATTCTATTTACGGTTTAACCCAAGATGCACATCTCGTGGCTTCAACTACCACTCTATTTTCTTTCATGACACGACACGGATCTTTGGATGTCCCACGTGTCGGCAAAAGGAGGAAGAACCCGACCAAATCTTCGGTTGTGCTCTCGGATTAGACTAGTTGTGCTAACTTAAAAATTTTATTGTGTACTCCCTCCGTTCCAAAATACTTGACTTCCATTTGTCCAAAAATGGATGTGCCTATATACTAAAACATGTCTAGATACATATATATTTTGACAAATAGAAGGCATGTATTGTGCAACCGAGGGAGTAGAATGGATGCAAGGTTTCTGTATTGGGAAGAAAAGTACATCCATATATTGATAGAGCGCAATTTAGTAGATGTTCTATCACTTTTAGCTAGCACAGAGGCTATAGATGAGATTAGTGCACTTGTTGATAATCCTACTTGGTATGCGTGTTGCTGCTTAGATGCAGAGAAAAATAGACCGGAGGGAGTACTAGAATAGAGGCTAGACATGAGACTAGATGCGAGGAAGCAACGTCTACTTCTTTACACTTGAAGAAGAAAGAAGCACGCAAGATCGAGCCTCCGCGGATCAACAATGAATGCATCGAGAAGGAAATAATCCAACTCAGTAGAACGGAGGGAGTAGAATGGATGCAAGTTTTTGTATTGGGAAGAAGAGTACATCCATATATTGATAGAGCGTTGGAGTTGTTCTTACAAGTGGGACCGCAGTTGAGGAAACAAACTATCGGCAAACCCCCACCTCGCCCGCCGCGTGATGGCTGAGTTAGAGAAACGATGAGGTTGAAGAGATTGCTCTAGCACAGACTCCAAGAAATATGGTGTCAGATGGAAGTCGTGCTGGTGGCGTGTGTTGTACTCCTGGACGTGAATGCTTGTTCTGGCCCATGCCACCCTACTACAACTACTACTTACTAGTATATAGTACTAGTAGTATCGAGGATTCAAGGTGCTGGTTACATAGTACAATATGGCTACAGTAAAAACACCCGCACGACGCGCGAAGCATGTGAATCTAGTACAAATAGTGTACTACTATTGTTGATTGGCCTCATCTGATAACCTGTTGCAATGCACGTACAATTATGTATTCGGAAAATATATTTTTTGCCTCGTCGCACCACTCACTCATAGAAGCAACTCGAAAGCCATTCATAAATTTAGTAAGTTTATCACAGGCATATCATTTTATTACATACAACAGGTCATCAACCCACATCGACAACGAGGATACATTATAAATACTAAAGTTTTCACCACACAACAAATAACAAGCAATGAAATGAACTTCAACTCAACCATTCCTCGGCTTTGGAAACGCTTGCTTTGAACCACAAGTGATTCTCTGGGACGAGGCATCTATTGTCGATCTCGAGACCAACACAGGATTGATCATCCAGGCTGAAGCGGCCTACTATATCAGTACCAGGGTGGGGAACCACACTAATGTCCAAGGTATAGACACAGTTGCTTCTCATAAATGGTGCTAGTAACATTGTGTCAACAGCATTTGGATCGCCTTTCACCATCAATGGATAGTTTTGTCCAAGGAAGAGCGAGTTTTCTCCAAGACTATCAATTCTGTACCAGGGAGAAGGTGCTGGCGCTAGCACACTAGTATCCATCCCGAATACCATGCAACGGGTGTTGGAATAGGTCCAGAGAGTGCGACCATGGGAGACTACACCTGATTCCTTAGCAGTAACATCATCAGTGGGCTGTATACACACGAGAAGAGGTGATCCATCGGAATTAGGTGCCAGGCGCCAACGAGTATATGGGCGCTGCTCGTCCTCATGCTCGTGATCATCACCATCGTCATCTTCCCCTTGGTTATAAATTTTTTCAAGTATAGGTGGTGGAATGTTCACAGGACCTTGGAAACACAAGAAGAAGGTTAATTAGTAAAGGGAAACTTGCTAACCCGCATGCATGTGGATGAAACAATTATAATTACGGTGGAAGACAAACGTACCAAAATCATAACAATTCCATGCAAAAACAGTGCCATGAGTGGTGGCAGCAAACACAAGGCCCTCGTATTGAATTGCATCATAGTACTCATGCGTGTACAGAAACTAATTTTTGAGCAATGTCCATCGAGTCAAACCAGCAACGACAGCAACAGGCTTGTCGAAGATAGCAACAACTTCATAGTTGTTGTAATTCCAAGAGCGGGTGGGAACTCGAGAAATTGCTATCTTTCGTAGAAGACAGTCACCATGATTGTATTTGAACGTGCATACAATACCAGTGTGCTCAACCTCTGGGCAGTCTGCTGAGATTTTTGGAACTGGAACCTGGTCACGAGTGTACACATTCACAAGTTCCCACTCGCAGTTGGACCCAATGTAAACAACCCAATCTCCATTTACGCCTGCCCAAGCCTTGCCCTCAAGCGATGGCATCTTAACATCAGACGTATTATTATCAAGCGGCATCAACTTGCACAGGGCGAGGCCTCCGTCGTGACGGCGCCAGTCATCAGGGTCACAGCGAAGAATATAGGGGAGATCAAACTGCTCCTTGACTCTTGGGTTCCTTGTAATGATGTTATTAGTTGAGTCAAGAATGGGCTTGCATGAACCTGCCATGCTAGCCGAGGTGCACCGATCAATGAGTTCCTCCACCACGTCATCTTTCAGATCGGGGCAAGAATAACAAGGTCGTTTTCGTCCTGTTCCCTTCATGGAGAAGACGATCGAACAATGGCAGAAGAAAGGGTGAAGGGCTGAAGGAAAATGGAGGAGGGAGAGGAAGAGCGTGCGACAGCAGTTCCAAATCGAGAGGGAAAGCCGAAGAGTTGGTGGACGGTTGCCAGTTTGCGAAGGTTCACGAAGGGGCTCCCCGGCCTACACGTCGGTTCGGAAATACTCCTACTACTCGCTGTCGTCTCACTGATATGTTGGAACGGGACCACATGTCAATGAAACATGGTGTGTAATTTCTCGTGCAAAATGCGATCTGGCTGCGTTGGCCCGAGGTGCCGCATTAGTTTGAAAGTTTGCCGCATTAGTTATCGACCTTTATTTTTTTAACATGCAATCTGAATGGATAGCTCCTGTGGTCATCACATGTGAGCGGATATAGTGATGGTTGATTCGCCCAAGCAACTTATTACTGTGGGAATATGGAAGTACCAGCGGATTCAAGGAACAGAGAAATGATGATTGCTTCATCCGAGCAACTTACTGTGGCGAAGGTGGGGCTTTGTGATTTGACTGCTCACTAGTCATTACTACTGCGGCGCAATGACCGGGGTGAATCTTTCCCTGAAGTTGTGTTGTGCACTCAATATTGCTGCATTTCAGGTGGAGCCGGATGAAGGATGTCCAACATGTCGGCGAAACGAGGTTGAATTGTTTCTGGCATTGCTATCGATCCTTCAGGATTTGTTTATATGTATGCATAATTTTGATGAAATTGTACTGTGATGCTATGAAGGTTTCAACTCTGGTTCCCGCAGGAAAAAAAAGGTTTCAACTTAGGATTCATGTGTCTTGCCTCGAGATTATCTCGTTACAACATTCCATCAAGTACAAATGAAACTACCATGGCTAATGCACCTCAATGGTTCGCAGATCGGTGCCAATATTCACATCTGGCCCAAGACAAAGTTGTGAGAAGGTGTACAAATAAAGAAAAAAATATAATTGATCGATGCTGTTCGTAGGCATGGCTCCATTTCCTTGGCACAGTGTTCATTGCTTGGCACCTAGTTTCACCCAGCTCTGTAGCCAAAAAAGAGGTGTATGAAGGACACCACAATCCGATCATTTTGTGCAGCTCCACTAAAATCGGGCAAACCATCCCTGTTTGCAAAGATATCTAGTCAGTGTGATTACAATAATAGTGGAACTAGATGATGAAACATAACACACATAAATAGAAGCCGATCACCTCTACGATCTCTCTTTAGGACTAACTTCTTGTTGGAGAAGAATAGGCACAGAGTTGAATGAGGAGGATAGCAAAACCAATCTCCCTTTCTGCAGTCCCACAGAAATGTAAAAATGTTGCCCGTGTGACATTTTGGCAAAACTGCACAAAACACTCTTCAGAAAAGTGATTTGTGTAGTTCACCAAAAGGTCGCAATAGCAACGAGGTGAAAATGGATAGCCCTGTTTGCAAAAGGAGGTCAAGAGGAAACAATTACTGCGCAATAACACGAGTTGAAGACACATACGCCGACAAAAAAGAAGCATGTTCAATGTAAAAAGGGAAAGATAGCACATGGTGGTTTATCAAAAATGGTTTGAGGACGAGATTGCAAGATGGAAAGTACGCCGGCCGAGATACGATTTAAGAAACAACTAAAGAAGATCCACATGTAGCAACGTGGGAAGATGGGCAGTGGAGCAAGGCCGGAGGAAGCTGTACCTGAGGGTCGTCGGGATGTTACTATGAGGGTGCCGGTGGCGGGATCTGCCCATATCGCGCAGCGAGCAAGTGGCGAAGGCCCTACCGCGCGGAGCTTGGTCGAGAGAGACGGCGGGTACCGCAGATCAGACGAGCTGCCTCAACACCGTCGAACGGAGAGACGATGCACATCCTCCCTTTCCGCCGGCGGACGGGATGCGGCCGGATCACTGACCAACGCTGAGAGAGAGAGAGGCCACGGCGGACTTGTGTGAGATTGTGTGATGAGCCTCACGAGAGACAAACCCATTTTTCCATTTTCCCCACGGCAATCGTTTTATATTCTAGGCGTGGTACCCGACCCTCCTTCGAGTAAACAACCGCTACACGCGTCAAATTATCACGTGGGCTGCCTTTTCGTACAGAAATGAACTCCACCGTGTACCCGCGCGGGTGTGGCCGGGAACGAGATGTGAGTACGTGCGTCCTGCGTGCACTTCTTCTTTAGGTGCAGGTACGTATGTGGGTGGGTGTGAGAGAGATGGTTTGTGCGAATCATAGGCAATGTGTTGATGATACCTCAATCAGAAAAACGTAACATATGCAATGTGTGTGAAACGAAGTCATGGACGTGAGATATCGATAGAATTGAAAATAGGGATGAAGTGTGTGGCTGCACGATCGATAAAGAGTGCCATCGAATTTGTGTTTGCCCACGTCAAAGATACAGGGTGGCTGGCCTACTGGAATTTGAGAGGGCAGAGGTGCAGTTCTTCTCAGTGGCATGGATACCTACCTACAACGTTCGATTATCGGTGTGTGTGTGTGTGGGGGGGGGTAGAGACCGATCGACTAGTATATGTGTGGGGAAGGAGAGAGATGTAGCTATGTATTGATGGAGATCGATCGACATCCATGGATATGTGTAGTAGAGGAATAAGGTTGGGAAAAAGACAAAGGTAGAGCGTCGGAGGGTTGGTGGTGGAGTGGCGTCTCGCAAATGGTGGGAGAGGCCTGCTAGACAGGCGGAGGGTATGAGTGCAATATCAATAAGAGAGGGCGGGGGATGTCTGTCTGTCTATGCACGTGTGTGTGAGAGACGGGTCGGGAGGTATTCAAGGATGATGAGGGGAGAAGATATGGTTGTGGTAAGCATGCGTAACTACATAGGAAGATCAACCGTCGTGTGTCCGAGAAAAGGAGAGACATAACTAGTGAGGTAAGTGTATTGGTGCTTGGTGAAAATGAATTATAGTCGACCTGGCTATATGTAGGGAGATCAGTTCATATACACGCATGCATGTGTTAGAAGAAAATAAGGTCCAGAGAGGCAGATAGGGGGAGAGGGTGTGGCTAGGAGGTGGTGTGAGAGGCCTACCATGTCGAGGGGGAGGAGTGTGCGAGCATGTGATTAATGAAAAGAGGGGTAGGAGTGTGCACCTGCGTGGAATCGTATTGGACATATGGGGGAATGGACGGTGAGAAGAGAAGAGGGGAAGTATATATGTGTTTGTTGTAGGCACACCTGGCTATAGAGGTATATCGACTGGTGTGTGCCAGAAAGAAGGAGCCGGGGGCCTACACACACCGCCGGTGGACGACCTAAAGTGAAATAATGAACGTGCGCGATGGAGGGGACGCTAAGGGTGTGTGAGGGGGTGGGCGTGTGCATGCACGATAGAAAGTTAGCGTTAGCTAGCTACAAATAGAAGAGGATCGTGAAGGTGTAAAAGACGAACAAAGATCATAATTCATTATAAAAAGGTGGATACGGATACTTGAAGAAGATATCATAATGTAGAACATTGATTATAATTTGGGCCAATGTGTGGCTTTTGCAACTCAGGTCTAAATACTTGTCATAATGTAGGGGGCGGGGCACTATACTTTGTGTGATAAACACGGTGTACGTATGGAACATGGTTTAGATTATGAATATATAGTTAGTACATCAAATGTACTATTATTTGGAATCAACATCAAGTGTATTCAAAAAATAGAATTCGAGTTCATGTAGTACACATAGTTCATATTTATCTCTATAGTAATCATGTGGTGTGTTATTAAGGTAATACACGAATGATGGTTGAAGTTGGCAACAATCATGATTGTAGATTCTTATTGAAATAGAGAAACAAATTCAAATTTAGTTCGAAGTGCAGCGGTAGTATAGACATTTGGAATGCACTAAAATGTTGGTATGAGTAGGTTACATGCATTATACAGCAAGCGAAAAAAATTAATCGGACATAACATGGATTCATACTCCCTCCTTCCATCTATGTAGGGCGTAATGAGATTTTTAAGACCGCCTTTGACTATTGACAAGATTAATAGTACATGACATGCACAATGTGAAAATTATATCATTGAAAGAACCTTTCACAGATGAAGTTAATGGTGTGCTTTGTGTAAGTTGCAACTCATATATCATTTCTCTAATATTTGGTCAAAGTTAGCATCAAAAAACGCATTAGTCCCTATATAGATGGAAGGAGGGAGTAGCTTTGAATAGCATTTGTATAGTAAAACGGGGCAAGACTCTCTCTTTGTGTTGTGTGAATAGTTTTATTTTTTCGTTTTCTTTTTGGTTGAGGGAAGTGCGAATTGATTTGGTACATACAAGTACAATATTACTACACGTTAGGCTTGTCCCTAAAATTCAACCCGCGTCTTGTTAAATCCCGAAAATTCAGATATTGTGCTCCCAAAACTGGCGCCTTCACAACCCGCGCCTTGCTATCCCGAAATTACAACGCGCGCGAAAACTCCCTCCAGCTGCCAAATCCCGACACGTGAAATCCCCCTTCTAACCCTGAGCCGAAAGGGCCGCTAATTCAAATCGGTGGGGGGCACTTTTGTAACACACCCTACATTTTGGACAAGCGCGTCCCTAAGTCATGCTTCACCCCCTCCCATCGCCCCCTTTTCGCCATTCAAAATCCCCGGCCGCCATAACCTCTCCGCTCCAGCCGCGAAACCCCACCCTCCTCCGTCCGCCACATCACCGCTGTGCAGCCGGAGCCTCTTCCCCGACAACGTCGTCCACCGCAACAGCTCGATGTCCCTCGTCCACCTCCCCGGATGAGGATCCGTCGTCCATCTCGTCGTCCCGCCGGTTCAGCCGCCCCGTCCTCCACCTCCAAGGAGCTGCTCCGACGATCGCCTCGTCTATCGCAGCTGCTCCATCCCCACAGCGTCGCCTTAACCTGCTCCACCGGAACCGCAACATCCTCACCGACTCCTCGGACGAAGCCGAGTCCAACTCGGCACCACCGAAGAGGTTGTGCACTCATCGCATCGCACCTTCTCCTTAACTCGACCTCCCGGCGCTGACGGTGCTTCATCCCGCACCCCCATGGAGCGGCTACCTTGAAGCCGGCGCCGCGCGCGACATCTCCATGGTGGCTCTCCCCCAGTGTGAGGCCCCTTCGGTGGCGGCGTCCATACCAGCCAGATCTGCTGCTACTGCTCCGGCTCTTGCTCGATCGCTTGCTCGCCCAGCTGCTGCTGCTTCTCTTCCCCTTGCTCGTGCTGCTGCTCTGCTCCGATTAAGCCACACTTTAGTTGACTGAATCGACTTTTGGGTCAGTCGATTTTCAGGGTTTGGGAGGGGGGACGGGGGCTCGCCGAAGAGGTACCCACTATCTATCTTAGGGTTCAGGGTGGGGGGGGGGGTGCAGGGGGCCTAGAGGGCTAGCCGGGGCGGCGGTGGCGAGTTGTTTCGGGGCGGCGAGGCGGCGCTGGGGCCGGCGGTTCGGCTGGTGGTGGCAGGCGGCTCAGGGGGGTGTAGGTTGAAGATGAACTACAGGCCCTCCCTAAACTACATGTCAAGTGCCTCTCTGCTAGCGTTGCATTCAGTTTCGACAGTAGCTTTCAGATTCAACAGTAAATTTCAGTTTCGACAGTTAAGTTTAGAGTCAACAGTTTTTACCTCATATGTTGTAGTCAGGTGGTTTTTGGTGATGTTAATTTTACATCCATTTTACATCATCTATTGGAGATGCTATTAGAATCCCACTTGAGATTGACGATGTCTGTCTTGTGTTGCTTCACCTTGGCGTCTTACGGCTCACGGAGCTGCTCCAACGATGAATGATCCATCACAACAGCGATGCCTCGGGCGTCGTCTCTGATTCCTCATATCTTCCTCCACACCTCCGACTGCCACCTCTGCCTCAAGCGCTTCAAATGACGAACCCAATGATGCTGAGGTTGACACGGCTACGGCAAAGAGGTTGTACACTTGTTGCATCACTTATTACTATACATTCACGTCGATCCATTAGGGCTATTTTGGTTCAGCGGAAAAATAGCAATAGGGAATTTTCTAATGGCACTCTACTATTCAATTATTCATGCATTTTGTTGAAAGGAATGAAGCAAAACATCCACTTGGACCTACTTTTCAAAATCCTATGCATGAAAACAAGACCAAGTGCATTAGTGCCAGAATAACATTCTAACTGTACATGCTTTCATAGGGTTTCTCTTTATTTTGGCCATGTTTCTTTGCATTCCTCTGCTCTTCCAATTCTTGTAACCAAAACACCCAAGTTGACAGAAATCCTGTGTTTACAAATGCTCTGTTTACCATGTGCATTTTCCTATCCTATTCCGGTGTTTTTCCTATCCCTGCGTTTTAAGAATCATGCAAGCCAAATGAGCCCTTACTGAAATTACTTGATTCATGTGCGTGTCGAAGGGAACTTTGTGTGGTTTGTCCTGCTCCTGCCGTGACATCGTCCACCTCACCTGAGCTGCTCCATTGAGAGAAGCATCCACCAAACCAGACATCATGACTCCTGACCATCTTTCGCCGCCTCAGATCTCCTTCCCTGCCGCCGGCACCCACCCCAACGGCATCACCATCATCGACTCATCAGATGAACCTGAGGAGTACACGGGTCCACAAGAGAGGTCGCACTCTATGGTTTCTGCTTATGTTATGCATTACTTAAACTTACCTGCTACTTTATCGTCCTGTTCAGCTCTTGGACTCCCAACTCAGGTCCAAATTAATGTTCAAACTTGAGTTCTAAATTAGTTGTGGGCACATATCGACGCAGCAATGAATAGTATGTCTGTCTAATATCTGGTTCACCTAGGGTATGCCTATGTTGTTCATTGAGGGAGTCCTGGACTAGGGGGTGTCCGGACAGCCGGACTATCATTATCCGCCGGACTCCAAGACTACGAAGATACAAGATTGAAGACTCTGGCTCGTGTCCGGATGGTACTTTCCATGGCGTGGAAGGCAAGCTTGGCAATATGGATATGTAGATCTCCTACCATTGTAACTGACTCTGTGTAACCCTAGCCCTCTCCGGTGTCTATATAAACTGGAGGGCTTTAGTCCGTAGGACAAGATACATTACAACAATCATACCATAGGCTAGCTTCTATGGTTTAGCCTCCTCGATCTCGTGGTAGATCTACTCTTGTACTACCCATATCATCAATATTAATCAAGCAGGATGTAGGGTTTTACCTCCATCGAGAGGGCCCAACACAGGTAAAACATTGTGTCCCTTGTCTCCTGTTACCATCCGCCTAGACGCACAGTTCGGGACCCCCTACCGAGATCCGCGGTTTGACACCGACATTGGTGCTTTCATTGAGAGTTCCTCGTATCGTCACCGATAGGCTTGATGGCATCTTCAACCAACAACGCTGTCTGGGGTGAGACTTTTCTCCCGGACAGATCTTCAGTATTCGGCGGCTTTGCTGCGGGCAATTCACTTGGCCATCTGAGTAGATCGAAGCTACGCCCCTGGCCGTCGGTCAGATTTGAAAGCTTAAACTTCACGGCCGATGACGCGGAGACTTGATCTTGACGGACTCGAGCCCAAACCAGCGCCCGCCTTTGTGGCGATGGGCATGATCTAGCTCTGCCGCGAGCAGTGCCTTGGTGGCGCCTGCGGATCTGCCGACCATTAGCCGGGCTGATCACCCAGATCGAGGGTCGGTGGATAGAGCGCCGCCACAGGGCTTCAACATCCACGGCGATGGAGTCGAACACCAATCTTGTCCCCATGAAACTTCGTGATTCCGGCGCGGACTCCTTGCGGACTCGAACCTCCGTGCCCCTACCAATCGATCCGGATTGGGCGCGGTTATGGAATTAACCGCGCGGACATCTTCAATGCTGCGCCTTTCGGCGATATCTTGAATTCACTAAAGCATCTCGTTATCGGAGAGTCTGGCGGACTATGGCGGGATGGTTGAGATCTGAGCGACGAAGAAATTGAGCCCACCCACCACCCACTTTGTAGCCACCGCCGACGATCTAACCGACATGCTAGACTACGACTCGAAGACATCGGCGCTATGGGCGGCGATGCGGAGACAACAGAACCAGCGCCTACAGGCACTAGAAGACCACCTCGTCATCGACATATATATGGTGGACACCCCAAAGGGCGAGGGATGGTGAAGAAGCGGCGGCGACTCTTTAAAGAAGCAGCCCAAGCGCCGGCATCGGTGGCGCCGCTCTAAATCCGCCACAGCAAGAATGGAGATTCCGGCACGGAGATAATAACACTCGAGAGCGCGAAGACAATCCCCTCAGCAAGACTCAGCGCAGGAGGATGCGAAGCAAGCCCCCACGAGAGGCGGCGAGCGAAGGGTTGAGGATGATAACTATATGCCTCCCGAAGGCGAAGCAAGCCTCAACGATGATGAATTAAATGTACTGAGATCCCGTCGAACAAGAGCGCTTCAAGCGCGGGCTTATCGCCACAGACAAACAGCCTAAAGAAAAAGCAGCAGCAGCTTCAAGATGATCGGGACCTGCTGGCGATCGATGGACCGAGGTCCACGCGGCGAAGTATAAACTCGAGCGTCCCTCAAAAAGTTACCCAAGGCGCAAGCTGCTCCCCGATTAGAGGAGGAAGCATACATACCTCCATCACCAGCGACGATATGGTGACCGACCACCCGTGGTCGTGGCGAAGAGGCATCGAGCCCCCAGCCAAGACCGTACCCGGCATCGCTCCAAAAGTCACGAAGCCAAGAGGGCACGCTACGGACTTGCGAGACATATTGGAGGACAAGGCAAGGCAATCCAGATCCATCTATGGATCACGTGGGTGCCCTACGACCCACGACGAATACCGTCGTGCGGATACAATAACCCGGCGGGCGAACACAGCGAGACAGCGCTCTCTCGAGCTGCGTCGCGATATCGCTCATCTGAGGGCGCCGCACACCCGTTATGCTTCACTGACGAAGTAATGGATCATCAGATCCCCGAAGGGTTTAAACCCGTAAATATCGAATCTTACGATGGCACAATAGACCCCGCGGTGTGGATCGAAGACTATCTTCTCCACATCCATATGGCCCGCGGCGACGATCTCCACGCCATCAAGTACCTCCCACTCAAACTTAAAGGACCAGCTCGGCATTGGCTTAACAGCTTGCCCACAGAGTCAATTGGGTGTTGGGAAGACCTGGAGGCCGCATTCCTCGATAACTTCCAAGGCACATATGTGCGACCTCCAGACGCCGATGACCTAAGACACATCATTCAACAGCCAGACGAATCGGCCAGACAATTCTGGACACGGTTCTTGACGAAGAAAAATCAAATTGTCGATTGCGGGATCACGAGGCCCTTGCAGCCTTCAAACATAACATCCGGGACGAATGGCTAGCCCGCACAGGGGCAGGAAAAGCGAAATCCATGGCATCCCTCACATCGTTAATGACCCGCTTTTGTGCGGGAGAGGACAGCTGGTTAGCCCGCAACAACAATCTCCATAAAAATTCTGGCAGTCCGGATACTAAGGACAACAACGGCAGAGTCACGTCGAAACAAAAACAAAGCGCCGCGTGCTTGGCGATGATAAGGAGGATCTGACGGTCAATGCGGATTCGAGGCTCTAAACCGGTCGGCGGAAGAAGCCATTCAAAAGAACCACTCGGGTCCGTCAATCTGGACCGAATACTCGACCGCTTATGCGGATACATGGCACCTCTGAAAAGCCAGCTAACCACACTAATAGAGATTGCTGGGTGTTCAAGCAGGCCCGCAAGTTCATTGCCGAAAACAATGACAAGGGGCTAAACAGCGACGACAAGGATGAGACCCGACCGCCAAACAACAGAGGACAGAAGGATTTCCCCCCGCAAGTGCGGACGGTGAATATGATATACGCGACCCACATACCCAAGAGGGAGAGGAAACGCGCACTAAGGGACGTCTATGCGATGGAGCCAGTCGCCCCAAAATTCAATCCATGGTCCTCTTATCCGATCACTTTCGATCGAAGAGACCATCCGACCAGCATCGCCATGGCGGATTCGCGCGTGGTTTTAGACCCAATCGTCGATGGATTTCACCTCACGAGAGTCCCGATGGACGGCGGCAAGTGCTGAACCTGCTTTATCGGGATACGGTCGTAAAATGGGCATAGACCCATCAAGGATTAAACCTACAAAGACAACCTTTAAAGGTGTCATCCGGAGTGGAAGCCAATATGCGAGGCTCATTCACACTGGAAGTGGTCTTGGATCCCGGATAATTTCGAAGCGAAGAGTTAATCTTCGACATAGTCCCGTTCGCGGCGGCTATCACGCTCTGCTTTCGGACGAACGCGTTTGCAAAATTCAGCGCGTGCCGCATTATGCATACCTAAAGCTCAAGATGCGGGGCCTCGTGGAGTCATCACGGTCGATGGGAATATGGGCGCTCCTCGAGCGGAGGAACATCAATGGCTCTCGCGGCGAAATCTGAGCAGCCTTCTAAGGCAATTCTCAAGTCCGCGGTTAAAAAGCGGATCTGACAAAAGCGCGCCGAGCAATACCAACCAAGACCACCTGGCGCGATCAGAGTACGCGTAGCAATGCGGCCCCAACCCTCGCCCGCGCATGATCGCTAGAATAACACTCTGCGTACATCATTACGCTTTGGAGATACCATGGGCGCGAGGAAAGGGGCACGATTACAATGGACCCAGTGCGGCTCGACCACACGGGGCTGCAAAGTGTGCCCCCTTCCTTTCTTTTTCATTTTACTACTTTGTGTACACAGGACTCCGTTAAGCAGAAGCCCTGTCCGGTGGCGAACCCGCCTAACTCATGATGCAACAGTCAGGGACCTAAGAAGGCCGCGACGAACATTCAGGTGGTCTCAATTACGAGCATTAAATTCGATTATATACACCAAGTCTGCAGCTCATCCCTGGAGGGGGACATGTTTATTTAGTCCAAATCCCTTGCTTACCGCACTATTTGTATCAGTCCGCCATACTGGCAGACTTTCTTTCATAAATAATGCAGCACCTCTTTATTGCAATTGCATTATCTTTTATATATATGTTCATTACATGACATCTTGCACCCGTATATTTTGGTGCGGCTGAATCGCCGAGGCTTCATTCCCCAAATTATGGTGTGATTAAGTCCGAACACTTTCACAAGTCGGCACCCGAACTTATAGCATTATATGAATCGGCTCGAATCATGTCTTGGGTCAATAGTTGGGTTTGCCGGCTCCCATGTTTTGGTGCCTTACGTTCCGTTCCGTCGGCTAAGGTAGCGATGGGAGAACCACTGCGATTGTGCCCGGTTGAGCCGGGCTAACGCCTCGATGGAAAGCTAAAACGGCGGCATGATAAAGGCGAGAGCTGGTCATTTGTTCGAGAGGTTCTTCGGGTCCTTAAAGACTCACGCCGCTTGATATGAGTTCGGATAATGTCCGAGCGAAGGCGTGGATAAGCGCCCGGATTCGGTCTTCGAATACCAGGGCTTCGCCAAAATTAAAATTATAGAATTCTATGGCTAAGTGAGAGTGTTCAAGCATTATAAGTCCGGTTGCCTTGTTACGTTGTGTTGGCGCCTCCTCGATGGACCCAACAATGGGAACAAGAGTGCTCATGTTTATCGAACACCCGGCACTTTCATGCTTGGGGGCTGAAGCCAACGACTTGCCATCTCTCGATTTTATAAATGACCGCCTGAAGGTAATATGTTAAATTAAACAAGCGTTGCTCATGGCGCATATGAGCGAAGTTTTCAGCGCCGAGGATAAATATCAGCGAGTTCACTCAAAAATTACATTTAAGGGAGCACTCATACGCAATATCGCGAGCTCCCTTGAGACAATTTTATAATACTTCTCCGGCGTGCGATACTCCTTGCCCGTGGCGGTGGGTCCGTGAAGCTTCTCCGCATCAATTTGCCCCATTGCACCTTTATGTGGGCAAGGGCCCGACAGCGCCTTCAATACAGGCGGGCGCTTGACTACATCCAGCTGGGGCATGCATCCACCAGCTGCCGCGACGAGGCCAAAGTAGCTCCTAGGCATGGCTGTCCAGCCACACCGGACTATGAGGCCCTTCATGGCCTCCTCGGCTACCTTGTGGAGTTCGACCAGCTGCTTCATTGGTCGCTTGAGGGCACGGATGGCGGCCTCGAGAATCGAGACCGAAGACCTTCTCCGTCGAGCTCCCTTCTGCGCCACGATAGAATCGGCGGCATCGGACGCACTACTACGGCAGATCTGCAAGCGCCTACAGAGAGCTCGAATTCGGGTAAGTGTCGGGTAGTTCACATTAACATGCATGCTTTGCATGAAAAATGCCTTACCGCCGCTATCTTCTTTATGTCCTCAACTTCACGAAGGGCCTTACGGGCCTCGGCCTTGGCGGACTTGGCAGTTTGAGGCGAGGCAAGCTCGGACTCTCGAGTCTTGAGTCACGCTCCAAACTCTCATGCTTTTCCATGAGAGCACGGAGCTCTTGCCGAACTTCCGCCACCGTGCCTCTTGCTTTTCTCGCTCAGCCCGTTCAGCGGCCGCCTTTGCGTTCGACGCGGACACAAAGATCCTTCGGGCTGCCACCTCGTTAGTGGCCCCCGCAATACACATATTATCCTTGTTTATTTTATTTGCAACCAAAATCCTTTTACAGAAGGTACTTATTCAAAGAGGTGTTACTCACCTTCTTTTCCTCGAGCTGCTTCTTTGCATGGCGAGCTCTTGCTCGGACCGCTCGAGATCCTTCTTCAACACGTCAACCTCCGCCGTTAGTGCGGCAGAGGTCGGCAACCAGCCTGCAAACCCATATTGACATATTTTAGGCAACCTGCGTATATCTTGTTAGATCCTTAGTCCGGCTTTTCTTTTGAACACCGAACTAAGCATCGAGAACTCTTGTCTATCGGCATTACACTACATAATTTTAACTTCTTACCTCAAAGCTTTGTTAGAAGGCTGCTGCGAGCTTCGATCGGCCCGCTCTTAGCAAGCTGAACCTTCTCGATCACCGCACTCATGATAGTGCGGTGTTCTTCCTCGATGGAAGCGCCTTTAAGTGCTTCCAACAGGTTATCCGACGCCTCGAGTTGGACGGAGGCCGCGGCGTCACGGTCTGCCCTTCTTTGAAGGGCGTTTGCCGGACTCTGGAACCACTGCGGGTTCCGATGTAGAGTCCGACACGAAGTCCGGAGGCTGCTGATGGCGCCTCGGAGCCTCCTCTGATGGGTTCCTCTCGGGATCCCACCTCGGCGTCCTCGTCGGGCGTGGGGTAGAGGCGATCGGGATGGAATTCACATCCGGCGAGGCCAATGACCTGCTTTCGATGAGTCGGGAGATCATCATTGGCGGACTACGGGCGAGTCGGCGTTAGAAGGATACTCTGCGACATAAAAGAAATTACACATCAAGGATCCGGATACTTACGATCTTGCGGACGCTTTGGCCCTTGAGGCCACTCATCCTCGCCAACGCTGATGTTGGCGAAACTGTCGAGGATAGTTCTCCCCTCTTGGACCCTTGGCCTCCCGATGGGGGAAGCCTTCCTTTTCTTCTCTCCCTCCTCCGGGAGAGAGTACTCCTCCTCGTCGTCTTCGGGGGAGGAATCCTCGTCGTCATCAGATGCCTGATTGCGGGAACTCTTTCGAGTCCCCACGGCCACCTTCTTGGCCTTCTTCTCCGGCACCACATGCGGTGCCGGAACCAGCAGCCTTGTTAAGCGGGCGTCCACTGGGTCTTCTGGCATGGGAGCCGGGCTGATCAGCAGCTTGGCCTTCTCCATCCATTCCTGTCAAAGGAAGAGGCAGAATGAAACCTCACTAAAAGTTAATTTAATTATCACAAGTGTCCCGTGATGGGGTTGAATCACTTACCTCGTCAGTTGGGCACTGCGAGCTGAATCCGCGATCTTCCGTCGCGGATCTTGAACTTCAGCGCCCTTGAACATCACCCTCGAGCGCCTTCGTATGTTGTATCGAAGAGCCGCTCAGCGCTGGTGCTGTTCGGATTGAACTCCCACAAGTTGAATGCCCGTTCTTGGCATGGGAGAATCCGCGGAGGAGCATGACTTGGACCACGTCGACAAGCCGAGCCTATTGCTCACCATCTTCTTGATGCAGTCTCGAGTCCGTCACCTCCACGGATTGCCCCACCGCAAGCCCTTCTCTTTCGGAGGTGAGCTGCGTGGGGATTCGAGATCTAAACTTCGGGGCCGCCGCCCATGTGGGTTTGCGGCTCGGTGATGTAGAACCACCCGATTGCCACCCCTTGGCGGAGTCCACGAAGGTCCCTTGAGCCAAGGGGCGTTGGGCAATTTGCCCAACATGGTGCCTCCGCATTCGCTTGCGTGCCCTTCACAACCTTGACAGCGTTGAAGGTCTTGAGCCACGAGGCGAAGTGGGGCTGGATGCAGAGGAAGGCCTTGCACACGACGATAAACGCCGAGATGTTGAGGATGAAGTTCGGCACCAGATCGTGGAAATCCAGGCCGTAGTAAAACATGAGCCCCCGGAGAAATGGATGGAGCGGAAAGCCCAGTCCGCGGAGGAAGTGGGGGAGGAAGACGACCCTCTCATGAGGCCTTGGGGTAGGGATGAGCTGCCCCTCGTTGGGCAACCGATGCGCGATATCGCCGGAAAGGTATCCAACGCTGCGCAGCTTGGTGATGTCCTCCTCCTTAGCGGTGGAGGCCAACCATTTACCTCCTGCTCCGGACATATTCGGAGAAGGCCGAGGCGAGATGCGCGAGCTCGGGCGTTGGAGCTTGAGTTCGCGGGGATGGATAAGCAAAGGAGGAAGAAGGCGTAGGTGAGAAGCTGAATCCTTATCCCTTATATATATAGGCGGACAAAACTATGCGTCCCCCGCCAGCCTGGTAAAACTCGCTTATCTCCCAAGCTCCACCATCAATGGCGCGGTTGGGTTACCCACGCACGTATTGATGAGAATCCCGGAATAAGGGGAACACGATCTCTGCTTCGACAAGATGTGCCAAGGAAACCGCTTTGCCAAACGTGCTGAGGTGGTGTAGTAAAAACGATTCAAACAAAGGCTTGGTTGCGGTGTGATGTCACGCCGCATAATACGTCAGCAGATTGAGCTAAGTGTGCATTTTATTCTCTCTACGGTAGAATGTGGAAATTATTTTTGCAGAGCCGGACACTATCCTGGGTGTTCATAATCTTCTCTGGATTATTCAAGGGAGGAACCCACCTTGCAATGCCGAACATTATGCGCGCCGGACTTATCGTCATTGAAGACTGGTTCAGAGACTCTTGAGGAGTCTGGACTAGGGGTGTCCGGACAGCGGACTATCATTATCCGCCGGACTCCAAGACTACGAAGATACAAGATTGAAGACTCCGGCTCATGTCCGGATGGTACTTTCCTTGGCGTGGAAGGCAAGCTTGGCAATATGGATATGTAGATCTCCTACCATTGTAACCGACTCTGTGTAACCCTAGCCCTCTCCGGTGTCTATATAAACCGGAGGGCTTTAGTCCGTAGGACAAGATACATTACAACAATCATACCATAGGCTAGCTTCTAGGGTTTAACCTCCTTTATCTCGTGGTAGATCCACTCTTGTACTACCCATATCATCAATATTAATCAAGCGGGGCGTGGGTTTTACCTCCATCAAGAGGGCCCAACACAGGTAAAACATCGTGTCCCTCGTCTCCTGTTACCATCCGCCTAGACGCACAGTTCGGGACCCCCTACCCGAGATCCGCCGGTTTTGACACCGACATTGGTGCTTTCATTGAGAGTTCCTCTGTGCCGTCGCCGATAGGGTCGATGGCTTCTTCAATTGACAACGACGCTGTCCAGGGTGAGAATTTTCTCCCCGGACAGATCTTCGTATTTGGCGGCTTCGCACTGCGGGCTAATTCACTTGGCCATCTGGAGCAGATCGAAGCTTCGCCCGCCATCAGTCAGGTTCGGAAGCCTAAACTTCACGGCCGACATCCGCGGGGACTTAATCTTCGACGGGCTCGAGCCACAGCCAAGCGTGCCGCACTGTCACGATGGGCATGATCTAGCTCTGCCGCCGGACAGTGCCTTGGTGGCCACACACGAATCCACTCCGACCCTCAGTCCGGAGCCGATCGCCCAAATCGAGGGCCGGTGGTTGGACACCGCCCCGGGGGCTGCAACTTCCACGGCGATGGAGGCGAACATTAACCTTGTCCCTTGCGAAGCTCGTGATTCCGAGGTGCCGGACTCCCTGCCGGATTCCGAACCTTCCGCGCCCCTGCCAATCGAATCTGATTAGGCACCGGTCATGGAATTCACCGCTGCGAACATCTTCCAACACTCGCCCTTTGATGACATCCTAAATTCGCTAAAACATCTCTCGCTATCTGAAGAGACCCGGACGGACTATGGCCAGAACGTTGGGATACGGACGACGAAGAAATTCAAAGCCCACCCACCACCCACTTTGTAGCCACTGTCGACGATCTAACAGACATGCTAGACTACGACTCCGAAGACATCGACGGTATGGGCGATGATGCGAGATTTAACAAGAACCAGCGCCTCTGAGGCCTTTGGAAGACCACCTCGTCATATGACGTATACATGGTGGATACCCCAAAAGGAAGCGACAACGAGGACCAACGGGGCGCGGCAAAGGATAATCCCGCCGATAAACAACTAAAACGGCGACGTAGACGCCGCCCCAAGCCCCGCCTCGACAACAACAGCGCTCCTCATGACCCAGCAATAAAGCAGGGCAAACCAGTGGACGACGAACATGCAACCAAGCAACCGTCCGAATAGGATGAATCGGATAATCAATCCAATCCCGGCGAAACCAACAGTCCGGACGACCTCACACCGGACATACTACCAGAGCATAAAAACCTCCACGGAAGACTCGTCGCCACAGCAAGAAGCTTGAAGAAGGAAAAACGGAAGCTCAAAACAGCGGAAGATATACTCAGAATGAGGTGGAGCAAAGTGCTCAAAACCGCAGACAAATACGGCAATGGCCACCAATCGAAGAGCTACCCGAAGCGCAAGCTGCTGCCAGAATTTGACGAGGAGGCCATAGAGCCCCACAGTCAAAAAACAAAGAGGCCGTCTGGGCGGATAGACGACCAGATGATAGGCCAAAATCTAAAAGCGGCGCCGCATACAAGCCGATTCATGACTCTGGAAAAATAGATGGCCCAGCCAGGTCCATTTACGGGCCAAAGAAGAGGGCCCCAGGAAGCAAAACAACACGTCAAGTGTCCGAAGACAGCGGTGCACCCAAATACAGGGGCGCCGCACACCCACTATGTTTCACCAATGAGGTGCTGGATCATGAATTCCCAGCAGGGTTTAAACCCATAAACATAGAGGCTTACGACGGAACAACAGACCACAGAGTGCGGATAGAGGATTATATACTACACATACACATGGCTAGAGGAGACGATCTCACGCCATAAAATATTTACCCTCAAGCTCAAAGGGCCAGCCCGTCATTGGATCAAAAGCCTCCCGAGAAAACATTTGTTGGAAGTTGGGAAGAGCTTGAGGATGCGTTTAGAGCAAATTTTCAAGGGATTTATGTCGCCCTCCGGATGCGCAGCGATCTAAGTCATATAACTCAACAGCCCGGAGAGTCGGTAGCAAAATTCAGAACAGGTTCCTCACCAAAAAGAACCAAATAGTCGACTGTCCGGACGCCGAAGCCTTAGCAGCTTTTAAACACAACGTCCAGGACGAATGGCTCGCCAGACACCTCGGCCAAGAGAAGCCGAGGACAATGTCCGCGCTAACAAGTCTCATGACCCGCTTTTGCGCAAGAGAAGATAGCTGGCTAGCAAGATGCAGCACTAGCGATCCAATTACATCCGAGATCAGAGATGGAAACGGAAAGTCACGGCGCAAAAAAGATCAGCGCCGGAATAAAGAGAAAAGCCCAAAGAACACGGCGGTCAATGCCGGATTCAAAAGCTCGCGGCTAAACAACAAAAACTGCCTCTTACGGACAACAGTGATGAGCTATCCAACTTAAACAAAATCTTGGGTCGGATATGTCAAATCCACAGTACCCCCGGAAGGCCTGCAAACCACACCCACCGAGATTGTTGGGTTTTCAAACAGTCCGGCTGATGAAACGCC
This sequence comes from Aegilops speltoides, assembly GCA_021437245.1. NCBI lineage: Eukaryota > Viridiplantae > Streptophyta > Magnoliopsida > Poales > Poaceae > Aegilops > Aegilops speltoides. Next base: position 128,886,530 of record CM038141.1, read on the forward strand.
GAACACAAGGGGCTCGACGCATCAAGCGAGGATGATGATAAACCCCACCAGCAGAGCACCGGAAAACAAAAGACTTTCCGCAAGAAGTCAAAGCGATAACGCACTTCATGTGATATCTGGAAAAATCGGCACCCGCTAGGACGGGTCCCGCACGGTCCACCCCAGCGGAACATCGAGATTGGATGTCAAAACCAATAACTTTTGACCACATGGATTATTCCAGAAGTGTCCGGAATGCAGGATGGACTGCTCTGACATTGGATCCTATAATCGACGGACTACAATTTACACAAGTCCTGATGGAAGGAGGCAGCGATTTAAACCTGCTATATCCAAACACAATCTGCAAGTTGGGGATAGACCTTACTAAAATTTGACATAGCCGCACCTCCTTTAAAGGAGTAACGCCAGGCCCTTACGCCAAGTGCACGGGCTCCTTATTACTAGAAGTTGTGTTCGGGTCACCGAACAACTTCCGACGCGAAAACCTAATTTTTCATATCGCCCCATTAAAAAGTGGCTATCAAGCATTATTGGGACAAGAAGCTTTTGTCCGCTTCAACGCCATACCACATTACGCGTCTCTTACACTTAAAATGCCCGGCCATGTGGCATCATTTCATTGCGAGGGTCATGTAAAGACCCCGGACACGGCTAGACGAGTCCGGCACAAATAAGCTAGGGGCTCCCTAGCCGCACGCCCCTTCACAAGGGGCTGAGCGTATAAGCAACAACGAGCTAATATAGACTCCGCTTTACTTATTAATATTTTTTCACATACCTTTTTTCGCACGATTTCCTTTCAAACTAAGCTTCTCTCTTTTTACAGATGAACAACGTGCACACCCATCCAGGATAACGGCACAACGGAGACATAGGCGCAGACGTGCAGTAGGGACCCGTGGCAAGGATTCTTTTCAGATTAAGACCCTGCGTAAACCTCTTTTACTGTCTCTTGTTGCTATAATCCCCTGGCTTCTTATTATAACCAGAGTGGAGCCTGACGTTTTGGCATCGGCCCCGTCAGAAGACTTTGCCTGTACCTGGACACTAGGGGCTTAGGGTATTGTTCTGCCCATCATCATAAAGACCGAACACCTTAGGGAGTGTTCGGCATCTCGAGTTAGGCCTTATATGCATCAGCTCCGAATCATGTCTTTGGTCAAATGTTGGGTTTGCCCGGCTCCTATGTTTTGCTGCCTTACATTCCGTATCATCGGCTAACGCGACACCAGGAGAACTACTGCGATTGTGCCCCGTTAATTTGGTGAAGCACCTCGATATAAAAAGCCAAAACTGATCATCATGATACTGATGAGACTGGTCAACCACTCGATCGACCACCGGAATGTTTAGAATTCCCCCGCTTTGACGAAGGACCATTTCCCGGTCAGGCACACACGCGCCCCAAATTCGGAGAGCGCGGTGCCCCCAGGGGCTATATCATAGCCCCACCCTCGAACTCCAATGGCTAAGTGAAAGTGATAAAGCATTATAGTCCGGATTGCCTCGTTTGCTCGCTACCACCTCCTCGGCAGGACCGAGGCGTCGGATTAAGTGTGAAAATCGCTATTTTGCGAACACCCCGCAACTTGTGCGTGGGGGCTGAAGCAAGACTGCCATCTTCGGGTTATACATATGTATACATAAACGGCCGCATAGGAGATATTTCAATACTTGGAACGCACAAGTATAAAAAGCGATTACATCATAACTATTGTTTTACAAAATAAAACGTTCACTTGAACGTGACATATTTCGAGCACTGCGACTCTATTACACAAGCACCACGCATAACTTCACCAAAATAGTGCTCGGCGGGTAACCGGCTTTCGTCCGAACCCTGGGTTGCAACAGCAGTGGCATCCATCTCCGTCCAATGTGTCTTCACGCGGGCAAGGGCCATCTGCGCACCTTCTATGCAGGCCGACCGCTTCATCTCCTTGATATGCGGCACCGCCCCAAGAAATTGCTGTAATAAGCCAAAATAGCTCGTCGCCTTGGGCCTCTCTGGCCAGACATGAGTCACGATATCCGTCATGGCAAGTCCGGACAACCTGTTCAGCTCAGCCCATTCGGCCAACCGATCGGTCAGCGGAAGTCAACGATCCGTACTATGGAATTGAGACCAAAATAGCTCTTCCGTCTTGTGATCCTTCTGACTCCGGAAGTGCACAACGGCATCTGCCGCACTTGCCGCTAAGTCCATATATGGATCCTCCGGACCCTACAGCTGGCCAAGCTGGGCATAATTTGGATCCTTAAATCGGCGACGCAGCAGAAAAGGCTTGCCAGCCACAATATCCCCGGCTTGACGCAGTTCCTCCTTCATAGCCCGCATTGCAGAACGGGCACCCTTGGCCTCGGCGGTGGCCTTCCCAGTCTTCCGCTCCGATAGGCACTCCTTTTCAAAAGCCGCATTGCGGTCGGTAGCATCCTTCAATTTCTGACCAACTCGGCCATCTCTTCCTAACCCGGTGTGCAGCCCTTCGCTTCTAACTCTTGACCGCCCTCGAGGCAGCCGCATCACTCCTTCGGCTTGCTCCTTGGCTTGAGCAAGTTCTGCGAAGCTCTCCACAGCAGCAGCACCATCTGCGTCAAGCATAAATATTGTAAGAGGTGAGCTTTAGCTCCTTAATAGGTGATCAAGGAGAATCAATTTACCTTGCGACTCGTTAAGTAGCTTGTTGACTAGCGCGATGTCGCATCCGCTACATCGAGTTGCCGCATTAATTCGGCAACTCCATCAGTCCGGCTAGCCCCCGGACTATCCGCCACCTGCATAGGAAAGGCGACACTCAATACCTGCGATTTTGATCCTCGGCACGCTGTCGCTCTTGACAACCTACCGAGTCTCAGGGGCTACTATCTATACAGGGCGCACTTTCATGTGCAAAACTGTCAAAAAGGTGCGTCGTTTTTACATACCTCAAACCCCGCCAGCAAACTTCTGACGGCGTTATACAATCCGCTTTCGGTGGACGAAATCCTTCCTATCACCATGCTCATCAGTGCATGGTGATCTTCTGAGACGGACGCCCTCTCAAGCAGATCCTTCAGCTCCCCCGGCCGAACACTAGTCGGCGCCGAACTCTTCGGCTCTGCCGGGCTCGGGGATACCCTCCGTGACGACACTTCAGGCTCGTCCGCCCTATCCGACGGTGTAGCGGATGGAGGCGTCTCGCTCTCCATCATCTCCAGACGAAGATCCCTCGAAGACGAGCTCATCTGAGAAGGTCGCAGATCCGAACTACAAGATAAAAAAATTTGGTTATCCTCAGAAGCACAAATAGGGAGGTTTCCCTATTGATGAACTCCCCTTTTCCTACTCACGGCTCGCTGGAGGGCTGATTCTTTTGAGAAGATTGTACGGCCAGGGTCTCCCCGGACGCAGGACCCTCTGGTGAAGATTTCTCCCCCCGCTTAGAAACTTTGGCCTCCGGGTCTTCGGAGGCGGTCCTCTTCTCCCCCTGGAGGGAGGGATTCTCGATCCCCCCTTCTTCAAGCGCCCCCTTGGGCGAGGTGATAGCTCCTCTATTTTCCCCTTCGCCTTCTTCTAAAGGCACGACCTCCAACATTTTGACCAGCACGGGCTCCGGTGCGGTCTCTGGGAGGGGGGTCGGACACCTTATCAGCTTTGCTTGTGCTACCCACTCCTGTTAAAGGATAAACGGGTTAAAAGGGCGAATTATAGAAAAGCAAACAAACGGTATGTCCGGACACTGAGCTGCTTACCTGAGTATCCGGGCGATTGCAGCTTAGGCCTGCATCCTCGGTCAATTCCGGACACGCCACCTGCGGTCTGAAGAACAACTTGTACATCTCCATGGGTGTCGCACCCATGAAGTGTTGGAGAATCCATGGTCCCTCCAGGTTGAGCTCCCATAACTGAAGAGGACGGCGTTTGCAGGGCAGAAGACGCCTCATTAGCATGACCTGCATCACCACAACCAGATCGATCTCCCTTGCTTGGAGGTCCCGAATCCGGCCCTGCAACAGGGGCACGTATTTTGACGGCCCCCAATTGAGCCCTTGGTTGACCCACGACATCAACCGTTGTGGAGGTCCCGGGCGGAATGAAGGCGGCGGCTTTTGCCTGCTGCCCTTCGGAGCGGTGATATAAAACCACTCCTGCTGCCACAAGCCGAGCTCCTCTTGGAAGGAGCCCGCGGGCCACGGGGCATCGGCCCTCCTGCTTATGGCCGCCCGCCGCCTCCGCAGCGCCCCCAATCATCTTCGGCTCCACATTGAAGGTCTTCAGCCACAGGCCGAAGTGGGGGGTGACGCGGAGGAAGGCTTCGCAGACGACGATAAATGCGGAAATATGGAGGATGGACTCCGGAGCCAAGTCGTGAAAATACAGCCCGTAGTAGAACATGAGCCCTCTCACGAAGGGATCCATCGAGAAGCCTAAACCCCGACGGAGGTGGGGTACGAAGACGACGTGCTCACCGGGCTCGGGAGTGGGTATGGCCTGCCCTTGGGCAGGCAACCTGTGCGAAACCTCGTAAGACAGGTACTTGGCCTCACGCAGCTTTAGCACGTCCTCCTCCGTGACGGAGGAGGGCATCCACCAGCCCTGAAGGCCAGAGCCGGACATTGTTGAAGGTCCAAAGCACTCGAATCTGGGGCTCTGGGTGATGGAACTTGGAGCAAGGGAAGGATTCGATGGAAGATTCAAGAAAAGAAACGAGCCTTCGTCCTGTTATAAAGAGGGAGAATACCAAGAGCCGTCTCCGTGACCGTTCGGGATTCACCTTCGATAGAGGAGGCGTGGCGACGGGCACGGTTGGGTTACCCACGACCGTATTGATGAGAATCCCGGAATAAGGGGAACACGATCTCTGCTTCGACAAGACGTGCCAAGGAAACCGCTTCGCTAAACGCGCTGAGGCGGTATGATAAAAAACGACGCGCTGAGGCGGTATGATAAAAAACGATTCAAGTAAAGGCTTGGTAATGGTGTGACGTCATGCCGCAAAATACGTCAGCAGATTGAGCTTGTGTACATTTTGTTCTCTCTACGGTGGAATGTGGAATTTATTTTGCAGAGCCGGACACTATCCTGGTGTTCATGAACTTCTCTGGATTATTTAAGGGAGGAACCCGCCTTGCAATGCCGGACATTATCGCGCGGGACTCATCGTCATTGAAGCCGGTTCGAGGCTCTTGAGGAGTCTGGACTAGGGGTGTCCGGACAGCGGACTATCATCGTCGCGGACTCCAAGACTACGAAGATACAAGATTGAAGACTCCGTCCGTGTCCGGATGGGACTTTCCTTGGCGTGGAAGGCAAGCTTGGCGACACGGATATGTAGATCTCCTACCATTGTAACCGACTCTGTGTAACCCTAGCCTCTCCGGTGTCTATATAAACCGGAGGGCTTTAGTCCGTGGGACATAACCTCCATTACAACAATCATACCATAGGCTAGCTTCTAGGGTTTAGCCTCCTTGATCTCGTGGTAGATCCACTCTTGTACTACCCATATCATCAATATTAATCAAGCAGGGCGTGGGGTTTTACCTCCATCAAGAGGGCCCGAACACAGGTAAAACATCGTGTCCCTTGTCTCCTGTTACCATCCGCCTAGACGCACAGTTCGGGACCCCCTACCCGAGATCCGCCGATTTTGACACCGGCAATGGGTAATGGCGGTGACACGCTGACTGATGTGGCAAGTATTTGGAGAATTCCCCTAGATATTGGGAGAGATAGAGGGATTTATTGGGGCTTTTGAAATATTTTTAGGGAAAATGGCAGGGTTTGTGAGAAACTAGAACTTCATGTCTTCGGAATACACATTTTTGGGAAATGGCAAGTTGGTATATGACATTGGTCTCGGAAAGCCTGGATGTAACGCACATGAGGAGGATCATATAGAAAAAACAAGGACTCCAACTAAGGTTTTTTCGGTGGACCGAGGGTGTTGGAGTCTGACATGGCCAACCTCTGAACTTTACTAAACATCCCCTTGATTTGGGGCTAGTTTGTGGGATTTCACACGCCCGGACCGGCCCGAATGGATTTCTTGAGCCATGTTGGATGACTAAGTGACCGGACCACTGGACATTTGTGGACATTTTATCTCCAAGCGCCTCCCTTCCCTACCTTGCCGTATTGGTCAAATAGTAGGTTGCAAACTATTCCCCTCCCATTCATGTGGCTCAGGTGTTGAGGTTCAATGCATTCTTTGCGAATACGCATGAGAGCATATCATTGCATTGTTAGGGGAAAGCAAATACAGGGCAGTGCCCAACCATGTACACATATTGGCGTGGTCAGGGCACCCGATGAGCAGAAGAAAAGGGGGTGCTCAGCCCCAAGAGTGCATGATCAGGTTACATGGATAACTAGTCTTAATGCTTTGGCTCTGGTGTTAGCCCAGAAGCAAGCCTCGTCCTTGATCACGTTGGTGAGGGTCGAGGATGATAATGTGATCTTGTCAAAGATAACGGTGTTGCGATATTGCCAATAGATCATGTAGTGAGAGCGCCGATGGAGGCTAGTGTCGGTTGTTGTCTTCTGCTTGTTTTGGTTTTACGAAAAATACCAAACAGAGTCCAAACATGATGAAACTTTTTGACGATTTTTTCTGAACCAAAAGCGACCCTATAAGCTTCGAGGGATGACTAGAAGACCTACGAGGCACACCCTGCTATCTTGTGGGCCCCTCGTGGCCCCGTCTGACTTAACTCTAGCGCTATAAATTTCCAAATATTGCTAGACCCTCAGATCTACTAACAAAACATCTTCTCCACCGCCGCAAGTCTCTGTTCTTCCGCGATCCCATCTGGAGGCCTTCGTCGGTACTATGCCGGAGGGGCAATCGATTACTGAGGGCTTCTACATCAACCTTGATGCACCTCCGATGATATGCGAATAGTTCCCACAGGACCTATGGGTCTATAGTGATTAGCTAGATGGATCTCTCTCTGGCTCTCTCTCTCTCTCTTTGATCTTCAATACAATGTTCTCTTTGGAGATCAATTCAATGTAAATCTTTTGCGATGCATTTCTTGGCATCCAATGAATTGTGAGTTTATGATGATCGAATTGTTCATTTCAAGTAATTGACTATTTTCTGAACATTATTATGTGCGATTGTTACAACTTGGTATTTCTCTCTTATCTATCCGTTTGGTTTGGCCAACTAGATTGATTTATCTTCAGTGGGAGAGGTGCTTTGTAGTAGGTTCAATCTTGCGGTGTCCTCATGTTGGGAATCATTGCATGGAAAACAAAAAAAAATTATACGCATATGCAATGATCTATCCATGGAGATGCATAGCAACGAGAGGGAGAGTGTGTCTACGAACCCTCATAGACCGTTAGTGGAAGCGTTTCACAATGCGGTTGATTTAGTCGAACTTCTTCGTGCTTCAACTCGAACGCACGTCACCTTCGTGTTCTGCACACGTTCAGCTCGATGACGTCCTCGCCTTCTTGATCCAGCAAGACATCGAGGTAGTAGATGAGTTCCCTTAGCACGACAGCATGGTGACGGTGATGGTGAAGTGATCTCCTCAGGGCTTCGCCTGAGCACTGAGAAAATATAACCGGGGGTGTAAATAGTGGAGGGGGGGTGCCGCACATTGCTAGGAAATTGTTTCTTCTGTGCTAGGTGCCCCCCCACATATATATAGGTGGGAGGGAGGGAGGGAGGAGCAGCCAAAGGAGGCCCCCAAGTAGGAAGAATCCTACTTGGGGTCCCTCCCAAGCCGCGCCCACTTTCCTTATTTGGAGTGCGGGGAAAGGCAGGGGAGGGTGGCACCCCCCTTTCCTTTCTCCCATGAGAGGGAAAGGCAGGAGGGGCTAGCCATCCCCTTTTTCCTTCGCTAGGGCTGGCCAAACAAGGGAGGGGTGCACCAGCAACATTATGGGATGGTATGTCCCCTCCTTTGGCCCATAAGGCCCATATCTTGCCGGGGGGGGGGGGGTGCCCGGAACCCCTTCTGGTGACCCAATTCCTTCCCGGTACGTCCCGAAACACTTTCGGTGTACAAATACCAACGTCCTATATATCAATCTTTACCTCTCGACCATTTCGAGAATCCTTGCCATGTCCATGATCTCATCCAGGACTCCGAGCAACATTCGGTCACAAGAACATATAACTCATATAACACTATATCGTCAACGAACGTTAAGTGTGCGGACCCTATGGGTTCGAGAACTATGTGGATATGACTGAGACACCGCTCCGGTCAATAACCAAAAGCGGAACCTGGATGCACATATTGGCTCCTACATATTCTACGAAGATCTTTATCGGTCCAACCGTTATGACAACATACGTAATTCCCTTTGTCCATCGGTATGTTACTTTCTCGAGATTCGATCGTCGGTATCTTCATACCTAGTTCAATCTTGTTACCGACAAGTCTCTTTACTCATTCCGTAATACATCACCTTGTTACTAACTCCTTAGTCATTTGCTTGTAAGCTTATGATGTGTATTACCGAGAGGGCCCAGAGATACCTCTCTGATACTCGGAGTGACAAATCCTAATCTCGATCTATGACAACTCAACAAACACCTTTAGAGATACCTGTAGAGCATCTTTATGATCACCCAGTTCCGCTGTGACGTTTGATAGCAGATAAGGCATTCCTCCAGTATCTGGGAGTTGCATGTGAGTAAAGCCACACCTGTTCCTATAGTCAAGGGCGATAGTTTTGGGAAATTCCAATGTCCCAAGAACCAGTACGAGATCGATCAAATGAAAGCAGTACCATACGCTTCGTCTGTTGGAAGTTTACAGTATGCAAAGGTGTGCACTCGCCCTGACTTAGCTTTTATCATCAGGGTACTCGATAGATATCAAGACAATCCAGGCATAGAGAACTGGAAGATGGTAAAGAAAGCATTGCGTTATGCGCAAGGGACGAAGGACGTCATCCTAACATACATGAGATGTGAATCTCTAGAGATAAGATGGTATTCAGACGCATATTTTGCGGGAGATGGAGATGATAGAAAATCCACATCTGGATATGTGTTCACTCTCGCTGGAGGGGCTATTTCGTGGAGAAGCTCCAAACACTCAATAGTTGCATCGTCCATGATGTCTGCAGAATTTATAGCATGTTATGAGGCCACGGGGCAGGTGATACGTCTCCGTCGTATCTATAATTTTTGATTGTTCCATGCCAATATTATTCAACTTTATATACTTTTGGTAACTTTTTATACTATTTTTTGGGACTAACATATTGATCCGATTGCCAGTGCAGTTCACATGCATTGCATGTTTTTGTTTCGCAGAAACCCAATATCAGCGAGTCCAAACGGGATAAAAACGGACGGAGATTTTTTTGGAATATTTGTGATTTTGGGAAGTAAAATCAGCGCGATGTCAAGGGTGGCCACGAGACAGGGGCCACGCCCGGAGGCAGAGTGCGCCTGGCTCGTGGGCCACCCGTAAGGCGGTTGACGCTCCTCTTTTGGCGCAAGAAAGCTAATTTTATGAGAAAGATCTGGGCGAACGATTCACCCCAATCGGAGTTACGGACCTCCGGATATTTAAGAAACGGTGAAGGGGTAGAATCTAAGAACGCAGAAACAGAGAGATAGATCCAATCTCGGAGGGGCTCTCTCCCCTCCCAAGCCATGGGAGCCAAGGACAAGAGGGGAAACCCTTCTCCCATCTAGGGAGGAGGTCAAGGAAGAATAAGAAGAAGGGGGCCTCTCTCCCCCTTGCTTCCGGTGGCGCCGGAACGCTGCCGGGGGCCATCATCATCACCGCAATATTCACCAACACCTCCATCATCTTCACCAACATCTCCATCACCTTCCCCCATCTATATTCAGCGGTCCACTCTCCCGCAACCCGCTGTACCCTCTACTTGAACATGGTGCTTTATGCTTCATATTATTATCCAATGATGTGTTGCCATCCTATGATGTCTGAATAGATTTTCGTTGTCCTATCGGTGATTGATGAATTGCTATGATTGGTTTGAGTTGCATGTTTTATTATTGGTGCTGTCCTATTGTGCCCTCCGTGTCGTGGAAGCGTGAGGGATTCCCGCTGTAGGGTTTGCAATATGTTTATGATTTGCTTATGGTGGGTTGCGTGAGTGACTGAAACACAAACCCGAGTAAGTAGGTTGTTTGCGTATGGGATAAAAGGGGACTTGATGCTTTAATGCTATGGTTGGGTTTTACCTTAATGAATCTTTAGTAGTTGCGGATGCTTGCTAGAGTTCCAATCATAAGTGCATAGAATTCCATGTAAGGGATGATATGTTAGCTTATGCCTCTCCCTCAAATAGAATTGCAATAGTGATTATCGGTCTAGTAACATAGTCAATTGCTTAGGGACAATTTCACAACTCCTACTACCACTTTTCCACACTCGCTATATTTACTTTATTGCATCTTTATTTAAACAGCCCCTACTTTTTATTTACTTGTTCTTTATTATCTTGCAAACCTATCCTATCACACCTACAAAGTACTTCTAGTTTCATACTTGTTCTAGGTAAAGCGAACGTCAAGCGTGCGTAGAGTCGTATCAGTGGCCGATAGGACTTGAGAGAGTATTTGTTCTACCTTTAGCTCCTCATTGGGTTTGACACTCTTACTTATCGAAAGAGGCTACAACTATCCCGTATACTTGCGGGCTATCAAGACCTTTTCTGGCGCCGTTGCCGGGGAGTCATAGCGTGGGGTGAATATTCTCGTGTGTGCTTGTTTGCTTTATCACTAAGTAATTTTTATTTTCTGTTCTAAGTTGTTCTCTATCTTTAGTTATGCATATGGAACGCAAAATACCAAAAAAATTAGATGTACTTGCTACTCATGGAGATGGGGTAACTCCTAAAACCCTCGATTCTCATTATGCAAAAGATATTATGTACTACTTTGATAATCCTGAGAAAACCCCATTCAACTTTATAATGGGAGACACGTTGGATCAACGTGAATAGTTTAGGGATTATTGCTCGACACAAAAAGGGAAACTATTATGGGATGAATTTATTATGTTGCATTGGTATGCCTGGAATCTTTGCTTGAGATATGATATTACTTGTTGCTCTAGGATGAATGCTCCACACCTTCACTTTTCATGCAAATTTAATGATAATGAAACCTTAGCTTCTTATGCTAATGGTATATATGATTACTATGATGTGGAACAAATAGAAGAATTTGTTGCTTTTAAGGCTGCTTATGAAATTGAATCTTTGTTTGAAAAGTATGAAGCTTTAGATGATGATGCTTATAGGCCTGAAAATCTTGCTATACTTAGATATTGCTATGAAAATTATGAATACAATTACTATATTAATGTATTTATAGAGAAAGTCTCCGCTGTCCAAGAAGAGACTAATATTTTGCAGGAAGCTATGGAAGAAGAAATTGATGAAACTGTGAGCTCATTGGATGAAAAAGATGATGAGGAGAGCGAAGAACAAAAGGAGGAAGAGTGGATTAGCTACCCGTGCCCACCTTTTAATGAGAGTAACCCTCCAACTCATACATTATTTAATTCCCCTTCGTGCTTACCGAAGGATGATTGCTATGATGATTGCTATGATCCCTTGAATTTGTTTGAAATATCCCGTTTTGATGATGCTTGCTATGCTTGTGGCCAAGATGCCAATATGAATTATGCTTATGGAGATGAACTTGCTATAGTTCCTTATGTTAAACATGAAATTGTTGCTATTTCACCCACGCATGATAGTCCTATTATCTTTTTGAATTCTCCCTACTACACTATATCGGAGAAGTTTGTGCTTAGTAAGGATTATATTGATGGGTTGCCTTTTACCATTGCACATGATGATTTTGATGAATATAATATGCATGTGCTTGCTGCTCCTACTTGCAATTATTATGAGAGAGGAACTACATCTCCGCCTCTTTATGTTTCCAATACGATAGAATTGCAAGAAACTGTTTATACTATGCATTGGCCTTTACTATGTGTGCATGAATTGTTCTTTTATGACATGCCGATGCATAGGAAGAGAGTTAGACTTCGTTGTTGCATGATATATGTTACTTTGTGCTCACTACTAAATTACAAATCATTGTTAATTAAAATTGGCTTTGATATACCTTGGGATCCGGGTGGATTCATTACTTGAGCACTATATGCCTAGCTTAATGGATTTAAAGAAAGCACTGCCAGGGAGACAACCCGGAAGTTTTAGAGAGTCATTTATTTCTGTTGAGTGCTTTTATATAGTTTAAAAACAAAAAAAAATAAAGAGGGGAACCTAAAACTTTTCAAAAAGGAAAGTGAAAGTGAGAAAGACAAGCATTCTTGAAGTGGGAGCTAGCCTTGAACTTTGTTCATGCTCACGAAAACTTTGTGAATCTTGATTACATAAAATTTTCATCAAATTATAAAAATAATGTGCCAAGGTTTGCCTTTACGATGTTTACAATGCTTGTTGGTTTGTACGGTGCAGGACAAAAACTTTGGCTGTAGTGCGTGATTTTACCTTTTTAGCTGGAACGTCAATTGGTTCTGATTCGTTTTGCACTGTCTTGATATACAACTTGTTTACTTTCCTAATTTTGGTAGAAATTTTGGGGTACCAGAAGTATGGTGGTTGTTCAGATTGCTACAGACTGTTCTGTTTTTGACAAATTCTGTTTTTCGTGCATAGTTTGCTTGTTTTGATGAATCTATCAATTTATATTAGCGGATTAAGCCAAGGAAAAGTTATATTACAGTAGACACAATTCAGAAACAAAATTTGAATTGGTTTGCAACAATACTTAGAGTGGTGATTTGCTTTATTATACTAACGGATCTTACCGAGTTTTCTGTTGAAGTTTTGTGTGGATGAAGTGTCTAAACGAGGATGTCTCGATATGAGGAAAAGGAAGAGAGCCAAGAGCTCAAGCTTGGGGATGCCTGAGGCACCCCAAGTAAATATTCAAGGAGACTCAAGCGTCTAAGCTTGGGGATACCCCGGAAGGCATCCCCTCTTTCTTTAACAAGTATCGGTATGTTTTCGTATTCGTTTCGTTCGTGCATTATGTGCAAGTCTTGGAGCGTCTTTTGCATTTAGTTTTCATTTTTCTTTTATGCACCATGATGGTATGAGATAGTCCTTGGTTGATTTATAGAATGCTCATTGCACTTCACTTATATCTTTTGAGTATGGCTTTATAGAATGCTTCATGCGCGTCACTTATATCATTTGAAGTTTGGATTGCCTGTTTCTCTTCACATAGAAAACCGCCATTTGTACAATGCTCTTTTGCTTCACTTATATTTGTTAGAGCGTGGGCATATCTTTTGTAGAGAGAATTAAACTCTCTTGCTTCACTTATATCTATTTAGAGAGATGACAGAAATTGGTCATTCACATGGTTAGTCATAAAATCCTACATAAACTTGTAGATCGCTGAATATGATATGTTTGATTCCTTGCAATAGTTTTGCGATATAAAGGTAGTGATATTAGAGTCATGCTAGTGGGTGGTTGTGGATTGTAGAGACACTTGTGTTGAGGTTTGCAAGTCCCGTAGCATGCACGTATGGTAACCGTTGTGTGACAAATTTGAAGCATGGGGTGTTTCTTTGATTGTCTTCCTTGTGAGTGGCGGTCGGGGACGAGCGATGGTCTTTTCCTACCAATCTATCCCCCTAGGGGCATGCGTAGTAGTACTTTTCTTCGAGGGCTAATAAAATTTTGCAATAAGTATATGAGTTCTTTATGACTAATGTGAGTCCATGGATTATACGCACTTTTACCTTTCCATCATTGCTAGCCTCTTCAGTTTCGTGCATTGCCCTTTCTCACCTCAAGAGTTGGTGCAAACTTCACCGGTGCATCCAAACCCCGTGATACGACACGCTCTATCACACATAAGCCTCATTATATCTTCCTCAAAACAGCCACCATACCTACCTATCATGGCATTTCCATAGCCATTCCGAGATATATTGCCATGCAACTTCCATCATCATCATATTCATGACTTGAGCATTCATTGTCATATTGCTTTGCATGATCGTAAGATAGCTACATGATATTTTCATGGCTTGTCCGTTTTTTGATGTCATTGCTACGCTAGATCATTGCACATCCCGGTACACCGCCAGAAGCATTCATATAGAGTCATATCTTTGTTCCAGTATTGAGTTGTAATATCGAGTTGTAAGTAAATAAAAGTGTGATGATTATCATTATTAGAGCATTGTCCCCCCAAAAAAAGGCCGAAAAAAAAGAAAGGCCAAAGAAAAAAAAGAAAAAGAAAAAAAGAAAAAAGAAAAAAAAGAAAAACAAGAAAAAAGAAAATAAATAAAAATGGGCAATGTTACTATCTCTTTTTCCACACTTGTGCTTCAAAGTAGCACCATGTTCTTCATGTAGTGAGTCTCATATCTTATGCTTCAAAGTAGCACCATGTTCTTCATATAGATTGTCTCCTATGTTGTCACTTTCATATACTAGTGGGAATTTTCATTATAGAACTTGGCTTGTATATTCCAACGATGGGCTTCCTCAAATGCCCTAGGTCTTCATGAGCAAGCAAGTTGGATGCACACCCACTTAGTTTGTTTTGTTGAGCTTTCATACACTTATAGCTCTTAGTGCATCCGTTGCATGGCAATCACTACTCCTCGCATTGACATCAATTGATGGGTATCTCCATAGCCTGTTGATTAGCCGCGTCGATGTGAGACTTTCTCCTTTTTTGTCTTCTCCACATAACCTCCATCATTATATTCTATTCCACCTATAACCATATCCATGGCTTGTGCTCATGTATTGCGTGAGGGTTGAAAAAGCTGAAGCGCGTTAAAAGGTATGAACCAATTGCTCGACTTGTCATCGGGGTTGTGCATGATGGGGGCATTTTGTGTGATGAAAATGAAGCATGACCAAACTGTATGATTTTGTAGGGATAAGCTTGCTTTGGCCTTGTTGTTTTGAAAAGACATGATTGCTTTATTGGTACGCTTGAAGTATTATTGTTTTTATGTCAAATGATAGACTATTGCTTTGAATCACTCGTGTCTAAATACTCATGCCATGATTAGACATATGATCAAGATTATGCTAGGTAGCATTCCACATCAAAAATTATCTTTTTTATCATTTACGTACTCGAGGACGAGCAGAAATTAAGCTTGGGGATGCTGATACGTCTCCGTCGTATCTATAATTTTTGATTGATTGTTCCATGCCAATATTATTCAACTTTTATATACTTTTGGCAACTTTTTATACTATTTTCTGGGACTAACATATTCATCCAGTGCCCAGTGCCAGTTCCTGTCTGTTGCATGTGTTTTGTTTCGCAGAAACCCAATATCAAACGGAGTCCAAACGGGATAAAAACAGACGGAGATTTTTTTTGGAATATTTGTGATTTTTGGGAAGTAAAATCAACGCGAAACAGTGTTTGGGGTGGCCACGAGACAGGGGGCCGCGCCCCAGGGAGGCAGGCGCGCCCTGGGCTCTCGTGGGCCACCCATATGGCAGTTGACGCTCCTCTTTTGGCGCAAGAAAGCTAATTTTATGAGAAAGATCTGGGCGAAAGATTCACCCCAATCGGAGTTACGGATCTCCGTATATTTTAGAAACGGTGAAGGGGTAGAATCTAAGAACGCAGAAACAGAGAGATAGATCCAATCTCGGAGGGGCTCTCGCCCCTCCCAAGCCATGGGATCCAAGGACCAGAGGGGAAACCCTTCTCCCATCTAGGGAGGAGGTCAAGGAAGAAGAAGAAGAAGGGGGCCTCTCTCCCCCTTGCTTCCGGTGGCGCCGGAACGCTGCCGGGGGCCATCATCATCACCGCGATCTTCACCAACACCTCCATCATCTTCACCAACATTTCCATCACCTTCCCCCATCTATATTCAGCGGTCCACTCTCCCGCAACCCGCTGTACCCTCTACTTGAACATGGTGCTTTATGCTTCATATTGTTATCCAATGATGTGTTGCCATCCTATGATGTTTGACTACATTTTCGTTGTCCTATCGGTGATTGATGAATTGCTATGATTGGTTTGAGTTGCATGTTTTATTATTCGCGCTGTCCTATTGTGCCCTCCATGTCGCGCAAGTGTGAGGGATTCCTGCTGTAGGGTTTGCAATATGTTTATGATTTTCTTATGGTGGGTTGCGTGAGTGACTGAAACACAAACCCGAGTAAGTAGGTTGTTTGCGTATGGGATAAAAGGGGACTTGATGCTTTAATGCTATGGTTGGGTTTTACCTTAATGAATCTTTAATAGTTGCGGATGCTTGCTAGAGTTCCAATCATAAGTGCATAGAATTGCAAGTAAGGGATGACATGTTAGCTTATGCCTCTCCCTCAAATAGAATTGCAATAGTGATTATCGGTCTAGTAACATAGTCAATTGCTTAGGGACAATTTCACAACTCCTACTACCACTTTTCCACACTCGCTATATTTACTTTATTGCATCTTTATTTAAACAGCCCCTAATTTTTATTTACCTGTTCTTTATTATCTTGCAAACCTATCCTATCACACCTACAAAGTACTTCTAGTTTCATATTTGTTCTAGGTAAAGCGAACATCAAGCGTGCGTAGAGTCGTATCAGTGGCCGATAGGACTTGAGAGAGTATTTGTTCTACCTTTAACTCCTCGTTGGTTCGACACGCTTACTTATCGAAAGAGGCTACAACTATCTCGTATACTTGCGGGTTATCAACAGGCGATATGGTTAAAGAAATTTATACACGACTTGAAAGTGGTAGATTGTATTGACAAGCCACTAAAGATGTACGGTGACAACCAGCCCGCAATATTCTGTGCTCACAACAACAAGTCGAGTAATGCTTCCAAAACAATAGAGATAAGGTACTATGTTGTGAAAGATAAAATCCAGTATCACACTATAAGTCTCGAGCATATAAGGACAAATGATATGCTTGCGGATCCGCTTATGAAAGGCTTACAACCCAATGTGTTCAAGGAACACTTAGCCGACACGGGTTTAAGGGAAAGCCTATGCTTCCTGGATCATGAGAGGCCCAAAAGGAACATAATTTGTTTCAGAACCGAGAGGTATGTGATAACCCGCAAGTATACGGGATCAATGTACACTACTAGGGAAAAGCCTATACACAGAATCTTAGCAGCAGCGCGGTTCAAAATAGAGCGCTGCTGCTAAGTAGTTATAGCGCAGTTACGTAAACTTCGCTGCTGATAAAGATTTAGCGATGGCGCCGACCGAAAAGCAGCTGCTACAAATATCGACCGCGGTGTTCCCCAACTCTAAGTAGCGATGGCCTGTCGCAATAACAGCGCTCTTGCTAAGTACATAGTAGTAGCGGTTTCCTCGAGATCGCTGCTGGTAAGTTTCAAATTGCCACAATTTTTGTCCCGATTAGCGCCTTACATAAGCGCTGCTGCTAAGTTCTTAGCAGCAGCGCTTTCTCTCCAGCCATCGCTAACCCCACCAACCCCAACCCGTCCCTCCCTCCCCTTCCTTTTTCCCTTCCCCTACCTCCCCTCTCCTCTCTTCCCTCCACCACATGCTCCCACTCTCACTCTTCTTCTTCTCAATACTTCTCCCCCATTACTCTCTCTCTTCTCTATCCACCTTCTCTCTCTTCATTACTCCTACATAACTACACCACCTCCATTAATGCATCTCCTTTCTCTTTTTCCTTCCCCCTCCACTAGTTGAAGTTGTCTCCTTCAAAATTAGGTAGCTAGGTAGATGTAGGATTCAGTTAAGTGACCTATTTGCCCCCTAACTAGATCTATCTTTGTCAAGAAGAGCTTTGTGCACTTTTGATCGCCCTACAACATCATCTCCGGCCATCGAGATAGAGGTGATGAAAATTTCATGCTTTTGCAAAATGGAAATGTGTTTATGTGTGTGTGATATGTTTGTGGAAATTGTGTGTGTGGCATGAGTTGGCGTCGCCAAATTGTGCTTTTGAGTTGCCTATGTTTTGCGAAATGTCGATTTATTTCCGTTTGGTAATTCGGGCAAACTCTAGATCCATATATGTCCTATTTTTAGGGAAGGTCATGCCAAATTTTTTATGACTTTGATGCATGCATGCATTTTTACAATCAATTTTTTATTATTACCATACGAGTTGGCGATGGTCGATGGAGCGATGGTGGACAGGTGGTTGCGATCGGCGGTGCAAGACATGAAAGAAAAATAACCGGACAGAGGTTTTATGTCCGTGTCGAAAATGCAAATGAATAGTTTGGCTCGACCCCCATGGCGATGGTGGTGTCGAGCGCACCTGCTCATGACTCGTTTCATGGATGGCTATACTCGGTGGATAATTTAAGATGAGGATGACGATGTTGAGGATGCCGGCAGGGCGCAATGATGACACGGGCAAGGCGAAGAGATGATCAATAATGGCGGCGGGAAGAGGCGGACATGGCGGCGGAGAAGGGGCGGACATGGCGGAGGAGAAGGGCCGGACATGGCGGCGAAGAGAACGACATGGACTCCATGCAGCAGAGTTAAATCGGTACTAAGTTCAATTGTGCGGGACCCTCATGTTCAAGCATTGCCATGCAAGGAGGCAGTATTGAGAGAGCTGCTTCTAGAGAGGAGGCTAAGCTGGAGCAACTGGTGGTAGACTCGAACACTCCATTGTATGATGGTTGCAATCCTGAGGTGACCTGGTTGAGTTTCACGCTCCAACTCCTGAAGACGAAGGCTAAAAAACAAATGGACCGACACTAGCCTCAATGAGCATCTCAAGTACCTAAAGGATGTTCTTCCCGCGGGTAATCTATGTCCTACTAGTGTTGATGAGGCCAAGAAGATCGTGTGCCCTCTTGATCTGCCACACGTTAGATACCATGCATGCATCAACGATTGCATAATTTATCGGAAGAAGCACGCGGAAAAAACAAGCTGTCCGGTGCGCAATGCTTCTCGATACAAGAAGGCGGGAAGAAATGTCCCCGAAAAGTTGTATGGTACTTACCGATCACTCCCGTCTCGGTATTTTGTAGATCCCAAGGAAGCAAAGCTAATCTTGCTGCACGCGGAGAGGAAGAAGCCCGACGATGGAGATGATCCGAAGCTGAGACACGTGAAGGATGGAAGCCGTGGAGAGCGTTGAACAGCTTCTATCGATATTTTGAATGTGATGCAAGGAACATCGTGCTCGTGGCGTGTACCGATGGCATGAATCCGTTTGGCAACGAACACCAACCATAGTACATGGCCCGTGTTTGTATGGATGTACAACCCCCGGTTGTGCATGAAATCGAAATACATTCACATGAGCATGCTTATTCAAGGACCGAAACAACCAGGAAATAATATTAATTTGTATCGGGGCTACTTCAAGAGGAGCTAGACACGTTATGGAAAACACCGCCAAGACATGGGGCGCTTGACAAAGGTGAGTATTTCAACATGAGAGCCACGCTGATCACGACGGTCAGAGACTATCTCGATTCGGATATGTGGCGGGCCGGTGTGCCATGGATATTGCGGATGCACGCGGTGCATGGATGATACAACGTCTCGGCAGCTAACGTCAAGGAAAGATGGCGGTGCAGGAAAATCGTGTATATGGGGCATCGAAGATGGCTTGAACAGACGACCGTGGAGAAACCGTGGAGATCTATTCAATGGTCACGCTGAGCATCGAGGACCTCCACGTAAGCGGGCGGTGCGAAATTGATGAGCTGTTGAAAAAGCTGGAATGAGTGCCCCGCGCCGAAAGACGATGAGAAAGGCGTCGGGCCGCTGCTGAAGGTATGGAAGGCGAGGTGCGTGTTGCGGGACTTGGATCTTGGCACAAACTCGATACACCTCATTGCCTTGATCAAATGCATATCTGTAAGAATGTCCTTGAGAGCTTGCTCGCAACAACGATGAACATGCGGATAAGACCAAGGATGGGCGAAGGCAAGAAAAGACTTGCAAGATTTGAAAATCAGGGAAGATCTGCACATGCCGCCCGTAAAATGTCGACGAGACAGAGACGGAGACAGAGGCACGGGAGAAGAAGGGCAAGAAATTAAAGAAAGAAGATTATTGCCCCCTCTTGCTTCACCTTAAGTCGGCTGAGATCAATCAATTCTTTAAGTGCCTTACGGAGAGAAAGTTAGTTCGATTCTTGTGGCAAGATAAGCGATATCTAGACACGGACAAGAAAAGGTTCAGCGGGATGAAGTCTCATGACTGTCATGTGATGATGACGCAGATACTACTGTTGCCCTTAGAGGGATAATGGACAAACACGTCCGTGACACGCTTATTGGTCTCTGCAACTTTTTCGATGTCATCTCTCGAAAGTCGATCGGTGTGAAGCAGCTCCAAAGGCTACGAGGAAGAGATCGTTGTGATCTTGAATGAGCTTGAGATGTACTTCCGCCCGCGTTCTTGACGTGATGGTGCATCTGTGTGTCCATATTGTGGATGACATAATAGACCTGGGGCCGTCATTCCTGCACAACATGATGCCGTTTGAGAGGATGAATGGGGTCATCAAAGGATTCGTTCATAACATGTCCCGTCCGGATGGAAGCATCGTCCAGGGCTATTTGGCACAAGAGTGCATCTCTTTCTGTGAGAATTTTCTATATGGCGCAGACCAGCCGCCTGGTGTTAGTGTTGGTTTGCCCGTTAACAAGCACGATGGGAGGCTCGAAGGAGATGGTCATCGCAATCGCGAGGAACTGCACGTGGCATACTCGGATCGACGCAGCGACTTTGTGAGCAAACTTGGTAGTGCTACAACACCTAGATGAGGTAGACCCTTTTGTGGCACTTTGCACAAAGAAATTATCGCAAAGAAGTATCGTGACCGGGGGGTATGCAGGACGGACGCCGAAGTTACTAGAGAGCACAACTCCACTTTCTGCATTGGTTCAAAGAGCATATTATTGCTAATCCCTCGGAGGAGGGCTCTAAGGATGGATTGCTCATATCGCCTTAGCACATGGCCCTCGCCCAACCTCGTAACCTATCGGGCATATGATATCAACGGATACACGTTCTACGGAGGCAAAAGATATGGACGGTGATGATCGTAACTCGGGGTGACGATGGAATGCATGACCGGCGCGACAACGGCACAACCGAGCGATTTTATGGAAGGGTCGAGGAGATCAGGGAGCTTGACTACTCGGACTGCACAACACAACGATCTTCCGTGTCGGATGGGCTAAGAATGTCGAAAGAAAAGCGGATGTTCACTACCATGACTATACCCGGCGCCAAGAGCGCTACCGTGAACGCTATCGCAAAAAACGAGCCATGGGTACACGCTAAGCACGTGACACAATGCTTCTTCATAACTGACCAGCAATCCCAGCCGTGTTGTCGTGAGGAGAGGCAAAAGGAACATCATTGGAATGGATGGAGTCGCCAACGAGGAAGACTATGATCGACGGCAACCCAATGAGGGAAGATGGCGATGATGATGAAGTATCGTCAAAGAAGAATCAATACTACATTACCTAAGAAAAATCTTACTCCATGGAAAAGGCAAAGTCACAATGAGGGGCTCAATTATTCTTGACGAACAAGAAGGAAAGAAGCTGACTCAAAAGCGAAAATGTCAAAGACCGAGGAAACGTATGTTATGGGTCCAATGATGTGTAATATATATATGTTCCTATTTTGTATACACACTTAGCCATTATTATGCATGGGTCCAATGATGTGTAATATATATGTTCCTATTTTGCATACATATTTAACCGTCAAATGATGCAATATATATCGCCCTCCCTTCGTTCACTGCCCTCGGGAAATAAAAGTTTGATAAAATAAAGGAAAAGAAAAAGGAAAACTGATAGTAGCGACGGCAGTAGAAGCGCGTTTCCACAAAACCGCTGCTGCTAGATCTTAGTAGTAGCGTGTTTCTCATAAACCGCTGCCTCTACGCACCATAGTAGTAGCGAGTTTCTCATAAAGCGCTGCAGCTACAGATCATAGTAGTAGCGTGTTCCTCTGAAACCGCTGCAGCTACAGAATATAGTAGCAGCGCGTTTTTACATAACGTGCTACTGCTACATCCACTTAACCCAAAATTCGCACTCGCCCAGCTTCATCCGCCATTTCCCCAAATCCCCACTCTCTCCGCCGCTCCGCCGCCCGACCTGCCCGGCGCTTCGCCCCGACTCCATGGCCTTGGCGCTAGCCCAGCCTTCGCCCGTCGACCCTCGACCCGACTCCAGCCGCTCGCCCCGACCATGCCGCTCGCCCCGACCAACCGCTCGCCCCGACTCGGCACGGCGCTCACCCGACCAGCGCTCGCCCCGACCCGTCGGCCCTCGCCTCCCTCCTCTCCCCTGCCGGCCGTCGTCGGGCCTGCCTCCTCGCCCCTGCACTCTCTGTAAACCCCCCCTCTCTGCTAGGGTTCGTCATGTTGATTAATTAGGTTATCTATTTAGTTATGAATTTAGCTAGGTTTCAAAATTAGCTGAATTTATATGGAAATTTGAACTGGACATGTGATATGTGCATATGTCATGTTTTGGACATGTCATGTTTGGAAAATGATCCGAGTGGCCTATGTTACGCCGGAATGTTGATTCATTTCGTTTGGTGAATTTCACGCTCGATATGTCCATTTTTAGCAAAGGTCATGCGAAATTTCCGTGAATAAAGGCATGATTTGTGCTACATAGTTGGCATATCGAGTGCTGGCACATAGATTTCTTTTTATGTCATTTCTCATTTGTTCATACTTTTAGAAATAAATGAGGCCACCTAATCATAGGAAACATGTCGAACAACAAAGAAACTGGGCCTTCTGACCAAGATGCAGACGAGATGGATTATGAGGGTGAACAAGAGTACCTCGACTATTTGACTGCTAAGCAAGGTTTGCAGGTCGGCCTCGATGATGGTACTGACACCGACATCGACACCGACGGCGCCGGCACCGATGGTGCCGGCACCGATGGCGGCGCCGAGACCGGTGGGGAAGGTACCGGCGGGGAAGGTACCGGCCCCGATGCCGATACCGAAAAGAGGAAGCATAAGAAGCGAGAGGATCGAAAACCTAACAAACTAGGGATGGGCGACTTGTGATCACAAAGATGGCACAGCAAGTTTGAGCCGTTAGAGCGGAAGAACCTCGCAAGTGCTATGGGAACCAAGTAGGATGCATCCTACGGGAATGCACGAGCATCAACGACGATGACTTAAGGAGTAAAGAACATTTGACGCAGTTGCTCCTAACGAAGTTGCACAAGAGATTCAAGTTCCCCGACCGGGATGATAACATAGAACAACCGTGGGATGATCCGAAGATGAAAAAGATTAACAATCACGCCATGGGCATGTTCAGCAATGATTTGGCCTCCTGGAAAGGGATGGTGAAACGAGCTATTGAGGCTGATGAACCCCTGTCCAAGATTCTGGAGGAAAATCCGACACTTACGGAAGAGGAGTTTGAAAAGTTCAAGGACACTTGCGCTACCGAGGCAGCCAAGGCTAAGGCTGCGAAATTCAAAAGCCTTCAGCAAAGGAACACGGGGATGCATCGCCTCGGAAGCCGTGGCTACCTCGGTAAAAGGCCCATATGGGATAAGGAGGCGCGGGCGTGAAGCCGCGGGTCTCCCGCACCCCTTCGCGAAGTTCACCAACCCCTTGGAGCATGACTTCATCAGGTCCCGCTACAAGTGGGACAAGGAGAAAAAGGTTTTTACGAACAAGATCACGAGGAAATTGATTAGACTCTTCGAGAAGCAACACCGCTTGCAGCCAAAGCCCTACTTCTCGATGAGGCCCAAGTGGGACACCCCTCTCAACCGGCCTTGAGCGAACTTAAGGGACTCCCGTTGGACCAGCGGCGCAATATGGTCGTGTGCACGGCGCCGAGACGGCGCCACGTGGAAGGTGTTTTACAACGACGGCCCGGAGGCCAAGAAGCGAAAAAGAAGTTTAGTCGGCGGACATCGGCGCAAAGGTGAAGCTTGCGGTCGAGAAAAAAAGCCGAGGGCGCGAAAAAGCAGCCGAGGACAAATATGAGTTGCTACAGCGAGCGGTCAATGCAGTCAGAATCGCTGCGAAATGATTTCGCTACTAACTTGGTTCCATTATCATCAATCGGGCGAAGGAAAATCTAGACAAGACGGTACATGATTTCCCGATGCCCAGTTTCGTCGCGAGCAACTCCATGAACAACAACACCATCACACCATCACTTGCTCAAGCAACCGGGCCTCCTCTCGCAGCCTCTCCCGCTCATTGCAGCCCGTCCTCAGTCTCAGGTGTGCTAGGTGGGCCTTCGTCTTTGGCTGAGCTCGACGCCGTCACGGTAATTACATTTCGCACCAACATATATATATATATATAGATAATATTCCATTTTTGTTGCCTTTCGGGTGTTTTACACCACAGACATATGTGTTTGCGGTGAAAAGAAACCCCATGCACCATACTCTACTTGATCAAAGGCGGAAGGTGGACGTGGGAAAGGGGATGATAATGGACCCCTCTCAACGCACATTCCACAACCAGCCGATCCCCGCTGGGCACTTTAGGGTTAGCTTGACCAGTGTGAAATCGGGGCACAAGGATTTGCCTCCTCCAATACAGCATGTGGGAGCGGATGACGAGACCCCGCCGCAGATTGGACGCTGCAAGGGTTGGGTGCTGCTATGGCCGAAGAATCTTATTCGTCTGGAGCCGGCCGAGAGCACACCAATAACTACCACACATCAACAAGCATGTGCGGAGACCACCACCCCACCTCGCAATTAACAGCTCCTGTAGTAGTGCCGGTGAGGCGGCGGACGACATGATGAAGGGGTGCAATAATCTTGGCTGATGTAATTTCTCCTGTAGAAAAGAGAATGGATGATGAGGCGGAGGTCGACCCTATGGATTACCTCAATACAAACGCGTATGACTGTGACATAGATATGATGAGTCAACCATATGACGAATCGGGCTATCAACTTGCTAATGAGGATATGGATGATATGCCGGGCAGGGCCGTACCATGGAATCCAAAAGTCTCTCTTCATGAAATCCTCACAGACACGCTCAAGATGCCGCCTCAACACAGGCTCAACTAGCCGGGCGCGAGGGTCGTCTGATGCTTTAGCCCGGGAACACTTGGGCAGGGGTTAAGGAAGGGTCCGGAAGGTGTGCCCAAGAAAAGGAGAGGAAGAGATCGGGAAGGTAATCGCCTCCAAACAAGCGAGCACACACAGCAGCAGACGATGCATTCTCAACAGCGTGTACCCGTGAAAGGTGCGGTCATGTTCCATCTCACGGGCGAGCCGATGCTACCGCCGAAACCATTGGAGGCACTAGCGAGGATCTCGAGAGACTGCACGACCATGTCTTTGTCGACCGAGAAAAGCCTACTAGCCTCAAAGGATCCAGGATATCCGACATACGCTCTCGTGTGCACGAGGGAAGTGCTACATCGACACACGGCCCGCGGAGGTGTTCTTCTTGCGGTTTGACCATATCTTTGAGATGTTTCTAACAAAGGCGGCTTGATTTTACTATCGTCCGCCTTTTTGCGCTACATATGCGCTCCGTCGTGAAGAGTGAAGAAGTCTCGCAAATCGTGTGGCGGATCCGTACTACATGCACGAAGTCTTTCTTGAGTCTCGGCGACTTTGAGCGTGAAACTGCTAGGGAGTACCTCCAAAACTTCATGGTACAGAATAAGGACCGGAAATTGTCCTCGTGCCTTATCATCCAAAGTAAGTCAGTTCGGACAACCCTTTCGTACATTTCAATCATTCCTTCTCTCTCATATGGGGAATAATTTGAGGTGTCTTTTCCCTTGCAGCAACGGGCGCCCGTCCTTATCGTTCTTTACCCGCAAGTCTCCCACGCCGTGTATTTTGACCCTTCGAGACTACGAGAAAAGGACTACACCCACATAATGAATATTCTAGATGATGCTCTCCAAGGCTTCAGCTTTAGAGGTGGCCACGTGCATATCAGGAAACAAAGGAACAAGAAGATGGGTTTCGCGCATAAAACTAACTTCTCCTGCATCCATGTCCCAAAACCAAGCAAGAAGGATGGATTCTACATCGTCCATCTCATGATTCAGTTCAACACGGATCAGCAAAAGCTTCGCATTAACAGCAGAAATGATGGTCATATCCACAAGTGGCTAGAATCTCATGGAGAAGTGAATTATAAACTTTGAGATGACTTCTTTCGCATCCAAAGCGACATTGCGACGATCATCATGAAAGAAGTCATCGATGAGAAGGGGATGTTCCACCATGGCCCTATATCGCGAGCTGACGTCCGAACTCGCATAGGCATGCAACGTCTAGACCTCACGCCGTTCAAGCAGCTAGGGTTCGTCCTCGATGATATGGAAGGATGGAACTTCTTGTGATTTATGATGCCGATGATGATGATATGTGTCGGTTGAACTTGTATACTTTTTGTAGCGATGAAACTTTGTGATGTCCACGGTCCCTACCGAACTTGCGTAACGCTACTTTGTTAGTTTGCGTACGATGACCTGCGTACCTCTAGTTAATTAATTTGCCTACTGTATATGTTGCATCTAGTTGCTAACCTTTCTTTTTTGGTGTTGCTCTAGTATATTTTATTGCATATATATGATTGTACATCCTCTTCATGAACATGCATCTCTAACAGGTACCTAGTTTCTTGATGGCGATATGGAAATGCTATGTCGTGTACAAAGGGAAGGTTTCGGGGGTGTACAACGAGTGGCATGAGTGTCAAGCGCAAGTGAATGGGTTCACGGGCGCCAGCCATAAAAGCTTCAAAAGCAGCCAAGAAGGAGAAGCTAGTTACTTGAGGTTCACGCTAAGCGAGAGAGGACACGTAACGCCACCTCATGTCTTGCATGGTTCCGCTCTCACTCATAGTGATAGCACTTCTTGCGTATACCTTTGTTTAGATGGATGACGTTGTTGTAGTTGCAAGTATTCGAGACTTGCATGTATTGCTATTTTCGAGATGATAACAAGATATCACTTTGTGTTGGATGATGATTATGAAGAGACTATTTGTATGTACATGCTATGATTACATTTGTGGTCTCGCAGCATTTGTATGTGTATCATGATGACATTTCTATGTGCTAAAGATTCTTCTACAAAGCCGGTTCAAATACAAAACAAATATGCCAAAAAACTACTTAAATTAGCGATGGCGAGTGTACAAAAGTTAGCAGCAGCCTCAATAGCGATGGCGTCTCTGCCAAAGAGCGCTAGCCTACTAGCGGTAGCGACCTTCCCATAACAGCGCTGCTGCTACACTTGTGTAGCAGTAGCGCGGGTGGGCACGCGCTACTGCTATGAGTTAGCTGTAGCACCGTATTAGTAGCGCGGGTACCCACGCTACTGATACATCTAAAACCCGCGCTGCTGCTAGCCTTTTCCCTAGTAGTGGTAGCCCCTTTCGATAAGTAAGAGTGTCGAACCCAACGAGGAGCTAAAGGTAGAACAAATATTCTCTCAAGCCCTATCTGCCACTGATACGACTCTACGCATGCTTGACGTTTGCTTTACCTAGAACAAGTAGGAAACTAGAAGTACTTTGTAGGTGTGATAGGATAGGTTTGCAAGATAATAAAGAACACGTAAATAAAAAGTAGGGGCTGTTTATATAAAGATGCAATAAAGTAAATATAGCGAGTGTGGAAAAGTGGTGGTAGGAGTTGTGGAATTGTCCCTAAGCAATTGACTACGTTACTAGACCGGTAATCACTATTGCAATTCTATTTGAGGGAGAGGCATAAGCTAACATACTTTCTCTACTTGGATCATATGCACTTATGATTGGAACTCTAGCAAGCATCCGCAAATACTAAAGATTCATTAAGGTAAACCCAACCATAGCATTAAAGTATCAAGTCCCCTTTATCCCATACGCAACAATCCCCTTACCCGGGCTTGTGTTTCAGTCACTCACGCAATCCACTATAAGCGAATCATGAACGCATTGCAACACCCTACATCGGGAGTCCCTCACGCTTGCGCAACACGGAGGGCACCATAGGACAGCAGCAATAATAAAACATGCAACTCAAACCAATCATAGCAATTCATCAATCATCAATAGGACAACGAAAATCTACTCAGACATCATAGGATGGCAACACATCATTGGATAATAATATGAAGCATAAAGCACCATGTTCAAGTAGAGGGTACAGCGGGTTGCGGGAGAGTGGACCGTTGGATATAGATGGGGGAAGGTGATGGAGATGTTGGTGAAGATGACGGAGGTGTTGGTGAAGATCGCGATGATGATGATGGACCCCGGCGGCATTCCGGCGCCACCGGAAGCAAGGGGGAGAGAGCCCCCCTTCTTCTTCTTCTTCCTTGACCTCCTCCCTAGATGGGAGAAGGGCTTCCCCTCTGGTCCTTGGCTCCCATGGCTTGGGAGGGGCGAGAGCCACTCCGAGATTGGATCTGTCTCTCTGTTTCTGCGTTCTCTGATTCTACCCCTTCACCGTTTCTTAAATATCCGGACATCCGTAACTCCGATTGGGGTGAATCTTTCGCCCAGATCTTTCTCATAAAATTAGCTTTCTTGTGCCAAAAGAAGAGCGTCAACCGCCTTACGGGTAGCCCACGAGAGCCCAGGCCGCGCCCAGGGGGAGGGCGCCCCCCTGTCTCGTGGCCACCCCGGACACCGTTTCGCATTGATTTTACTTCCCAAATATCATAAATATTCCAAAAAAAATATCTGTACGTTTTTATCCCATTTAGACTCCGTTTGATATTGGGTTTCTGCGAAACAAAAAACATGCATCAGACATAAACTGGCACTGGGTACTGGATCAATATGTTAGTCCCGAAAAATAGTATAAAAAGTTGCCAAAAGTATATAAAAGTTGAATAATATTGGCATGGAACAATAAAAAATTATGGATATGACGGAGACGTATCTGCATCCCCAAGCTTAATTCCCGCTCGTCCTCTCGTAGGTAAATGATAAAAAAGATCATTTTTGATGTGGAATGCTACCTAGCATAATCTTGATCATATGTCTAATCATGGCATGAATATTAAGACACGAGTGATTCAAAGCAATAGTCTATCATTTGACATAAAAACAATAATACTTCGAGCGTACCAATAAAGCAATCATGTCTTTTCAAAACAACATGGCCAAAGAAAGTTATCCCTACAAAATCATATAGTCTGGCTGTTGCTCTATCTTCATCACACAAAGTATTTAATCATGCACAACCCCGATGACAAGCCAAGCAATTGTTTCATACTTTAATAATCTCAAACTTTTTCAACTTTCACGCAATACATGAGCGTGAGCCATGGACATAGCACTATAGGTGGAATAGAATATGATGGTGGGGGTTATGTGGAGAAGACAAAAAAGGAGAAAGTCTCACATCAACTAGGCGTATCAACGGGCTATGGAGATGCCCATCAATAGATATCAATGTGAGTGAGTAGGGATTTCCATGCAACGGATGCACTAGAGCTATAAGTGTATGAAATCTCAAACTAAAACTAAGTGGGTGTGCACCCAACTTGCTTGCTCATGAAGATCTCGGGCATTTGAGGAAGCCCATCATTGGAATATACAAGCCAAGTTCTATAATGAAAATTCCCACTACTATATGAAAGTGAAAGCATAGGAGACTCTCTCTATGAAGAACATGGTGCTACTCTGAAGCACAAGTGTAGTAAAAGGATAGTAACATTGCCCCTTCTCTCTTTTTCTCTCATTTTTTATTTTCTCTTTTTTCTCTCTTTTTTCTTTTTTTCTTTCTTTTTGGTGGGCTTCTTTGGCCTCTTTTTTTTATTTGGGCTTCTTTGGCCTCTTTTATTTTTCATGAAGTCCAGAGTCTCATCCCGACTTGTGGGGCAATCATAGTCTCCATCATCCTTTCCTCACTGGGCAATGCTCTAATAATGATGATCATCACACTTTTATTTACTTACAACTCAATATCTAGAACAAAGATATGACTCTATATGGATGCCTCTGGCGGTGTACCAGGATGTGAAATGATCTAGCGTAGCAATGACATCAAAAAAATGGACAAGCCATGAAAACATCATGCTAGCTATCTTACGATCATGCAAAGCAATATGACAATGAATGCTCAAGTCATGTATATGATGATGATGGAAGTTGCATGGCAATATATCTCGGAATGGCTATGGAAATGCCATGATAGGTAGGTATGGTGGCTATTTTGAGGAAGATATAAGGAGGTTTATGTGTGATAGAGCGTATCGTATCATGGGGTTTGGATGCACCGGCGAAGTCTGCACCAACTCTCAAGGTGAGAAAGGGCAATGCACAGTACCGAAGAGGCTAGCAATGGTGGAACGGTGAGAGTGCGTATAATCCATGGACTCAACATTAGTCATAAAGAACTCATATACTTATTGCAAAAATCTACAAGCCATTGAAAACAAAGTACTACACGCATGCTCCTAGGGGGATAGATTGGTAGGAAAAGACCATCGCTCGTCCCCGACCGCCACTCATAAGGAAGACAATCAATAAATAAAATTGTGCTCCAACTTCATCACAAAGCGGTTCACCATACGTGCATGCTACGGGAATCACAAACCTCAACACAAGTATTTCTACTAATCCACAACCACCCACTAGCATGACTCTAATATCACCACCTTTATATCGCAAAACTATTGCAAGGAATCAAACATATCATATTCAGCGATCTACAAGTTTATGTAGGCTTTTATGACTAACCATGTGAATGACCAATTCCTGTCATCTCTCTAAATAGATATAAGTGAAGCAAGAGAGTTTAATTCTTTCTACAAAAGATATGCCCACACTCTAACAAATATAAGTGAAGCAAAATAGCATTCTACAAATGGCGGTTTTCTATGTGAAGAGAAACAGGCAATCCAAACTTCAAATGATAAAAGTGAAGCACATGAAGCATTCTATAAAGCCATACTCAAAAGATTTAAGTGAAGTGCAATGAGCATTCTATAAATCAACCAAGGACTATCTCATACCAGCATGGTGCATAAGAGAAAATTGAAAACTAAATGCAAAAGACGCTCCAAGACTTGCACATAATGCATGAACGAAACAAATTCGAAAACATACCGATACTTGTTGAAGAAAGAGGGGATGCCTTCTGGGGCATCCCCAAGCTTAGACGCTTGAGTCCCCTTGAATATTTACTTGGGGTGCCTCGGGCATCCCCAAGCTTGAGCTCTTGCCTCTCTTCCTTTTCCTCATATCGAGACACCCTCGATTAGACACTACATCCACACAAAACTTCAACAGAAAACTTGGTAAGATCCATTAGTATAATAAAACAAATCACCACTCTAAGTACTGTTTCAAACCAATTCATATTTTGTTTTTTCATTGTGTCTACTGTAACATGACTTTTTCATGGCTTAATCCAGTGATATAAATTGATAGATTCATCAAAACAAGCAAACTATGCATCAAAAACAGAATCTGTCAAAAACAGAACAGTCTGTAGAAATCTGAACAACCACCATACTTATGTTACCCCAACAATTCTACCACAATTAGGAAAAATACAAAAGTTGTATATCAAGACAGTGCAAAAGGAATCAGAACCATTTCACGTTCCAGTTAAAAATGTAAAATCGCGCACTACAGCCAAATTTTCTGTCCTGCACCGTACAACCCAACAAGCATTGTAAACATCCTAAAGGGAAACCTTAGCACATTATTTTTATAAAACAATGGAATTATACAAGGGGATAATTATTTTTGATGAAAAGTTTCTGTAATCAAGATTCACAAAGTTTCCGTGAGCATGAACAAAGTTCAACGAGCTCTCCCACTTCAACAATGCTTGTCTTTCTCACTTTCACTTTCCTTTTTTGAAAAGTTTTTAGGTTCCCCTCTTTATTTATTTATTTTGTTATTAAACTATATGAAAGCACTCAACAGAAATAAATGACTCTCTAAAACTTCCGGGTTGTCTCCCTGGCAGCGCTTTCTTTAAAGCCATTAAGCCAGCATTTAGTGCTCAAGTAATGAATCCACCCGGATCCCAAGGTATATCAAAGCCAATTTTAATTAACAATGATTTGTAATTTAGTAGTGAGCACAAAGTAACATATATCATGCAACAAAGAAGTCTAACTCTCTTCCTATGCATCGGCATGTCATAAAAGAACAATTCATGCATACCAAGTAAAGGCCAATGCATAGTATAAGCAGTTTCTTGCAATTCGATCATATTGGAAACATAGAGAGGTGGAGATATAGTTCCTCTCTCATAATAATTGCAAGTAGGAGCAGCAAGCACATGCATATTAATTCATCAAAATCATCATGTAAAGTAGTAAAAGACAACCCATCAATATAATCCTTACTAAGCACAAACTTCTCCGATATAGTGTAGTCGGGAGAATTCGAAAAGATAATAGGACTATCATGCGTGGGTGCAATAGCAACAACTTCATGTTTAACATAAGGAACTATAGCAGGTTCATCTCCATAAGCATAATTCATATTGGCATCTTGGCCACAAGCATAGCAAGCATCATCAAAAAGGGATATTTCAGACAAATTCAAGGGATCATAGCAATCATCATAGCAATCATCCTTCGGTAAGCATGAAGGGGAATTAAACAATGTATGAGTTGGAGGGTTACTCTCATTAGAAGGTGGGCATGGGTAGCTAATCCACTCTTCCTCCTTTTGTTCTTCGCTCTCCTCATCATCTTTTCATCCAATGAGATCACAGTTTCATCAATTTCTTCTTCCATAGCTTCCTGCAAAATATTAATCTCTTCTTGGACAGCGAAGAATTTCTGAATATATGGTTTAACGTAGGCATTAGAAGCATAATTATCATAACAATATTCAAGTATGGCAAAACTTTCAGATTTGTAAAGAGTAGCATCATACTTTTCAATCAAAGAAGCAATTTCAAAAATGAAAGTGCAACTATCCCTAGGTGGTTTTGGTAATTCATAACAACATATAGCTCATTGAGCTAATGCTATTCCAAGACTATTATTTCAGGAAAGCTCAATGAATGGCATGGCATGGATGATGAAAGTGGATCCCTCAAAATACTAAGGACAAAGGATTGGCTCAAGCTCAAAAGCTCAAGACTCTTCATTTTATATTTTAGTGATCCAAGATCACATTGAGTCTATAGGAAAAGCCAATACTATCAAGGTGGGATGAGGTGGTGCTTAATGAGCCTCTTGCTTCATGTGCTTTGTGATATGCTCCAAAACCCTTAGCTACTTTCCCACATCCACAAATGACCTAAACCCAAAGCCAAATTCAGTCACACCGATTCTTTCTATCCGGCACTACCGATTCCAAAAGTCATAGCCACTGCCACAAACCCTAAGCAAATCGGTCTTACCGATAGGGATCTCAGTCTCACCGAGATGGGATTGTAATCTCTCTGTTTCCCATCGTAACGTTTCGGTCTAACCGAAGTGAGCGATCGGTCCCACCTAGATTGCAATGTAAACTCTCTATTTCCCTTTTGTAACATTTCGGTCTCACCGAAAAGAGCAAATTGGTCCCACCGAGTTTACCTGACCAACTCTCTGGAAAGCTTATTACCAAATCGGTCTCACCGAGTTTGTGTAATCGGTCTTACCGAGATTACGTTATGCCCTGACCCTAACCAAATCGTTCTCACCGAGATGCATGTCAGTCCCACCGAAAATCACTAACGTTCACTAGGTTTACTAAATCGGTCTGACCGAGTCTGTTGAATCGGTCCCACCGAGTTTGGTAAATTGTGTGTAACGGTTAGATATTGTATGGAGGCTATATATACCCTTCCACCTCCTCTTCATTCGTGGAGAGAGCCATCAGAACAAACCTACACTTCCAACTTACCATTTCTGAGAGAGAACCACCTACTCATGTGTTGAGGCCAAGATATTCCGTTCCTACCATATGAATCTTGATCTCTAGGCTTCCCCAAGTTGCTTTCCACTCAAATCTTCTTTCCACCAGATCCAAAACCTATGAGAGAGAGTTGAGTGTTGGGGAGACTATCATTTGAAGCACAAGAGCAAGGAGTTCATCATCAACGCACCATTTGTTACTTCTTGGAGAGTGGTGTCTCCTAGATTGGCTAGGTGTCACTTGGGAGCCTCCAACAAGATTGTGGAGTTGAACCAAGGAGTTTGTAAGGGCAAGGAGATCGCCTACTTCGTGAAGATCTACCGCTAGTGAGGCAAGTCCTTCGTGGGCGACGGCCATGGTGGGATAGACAAGGTTGCTTCTTCGTGGACCCTCGTGGGTGGAGCCCTCCGTGGACTCAGCATAACTGTTACCCTTCGTGGGTTGAAGTCTCCATCAACGTGGATGTACGATAGCACCACCTATCGAAACCACGCCAAAAACATCTGTGTCTCCAATTGCGTTTGAATCCTCCAAACCCTTCCCTTTACTTTCTTGCAAGTTGCATGCTTTACTTTCCACTGCCTATATACTCTTTGCATGCTTGCTTGAATAGTGTGATGATTGCTTGACTTGTCCTAAATAGCTAAAATCTGCCAAACTCTAAAATTGGGAAAAGGTTAAGTTTTTAATTGGTCAAGTAGTCTAATCACCCCCCTCTAGACATACTTCAAGGTCCTACAAGTGGTATCAGAGCTTTGGTCTCCATTTGCTTTGATTTCCATAGCTTTTGGTGGTCATAGCCTTGGTTTCACAACCTAGGAGAGTATGGTGTCTAGCGAGGGAAATTATCACCGTAGAGGTCCTTACTTTGATGGTACTAATTTTGCTAATTGGAAGCATAAGATGAAAATGCATATTCTCGGACATAACCCCGCTGTTTGGGCGATTATTTGTATTGGCTTGCAAGGTGAATTCTTTGATGGGAGAGAGCCGAACCGTGAAGCTAATGCGGAAGAATTAAAGATGCTGCAATACAATGCTCAAGCTTGTGATATCATCTTCAACGGATTGTGCCCCGAAGAATTCAACAAAATCAGCCGTCTTGAGAATGCAAAGGAAATTTGGGAAACTTTGATTGATATGCATGAAGGTACCGAATCCGTCAAGGAATCCAAGTTGGATGTGCTCCAAAGTCAGCTTGACAAGTTCAAAATGAAGGATGGCGAAGGTGTCGCTGAAATGTACTCTAGGCTTGCTCTTATCACAAATGAGATTGCCGGCTTAGGGAGTGAAGAGATGACTGACAAATTCATCATCAAGAAGATCCTAAGAGCATTGGATGGAAAGTATGATACCGTGTGCACATTGATCTAGATGATGCCAAACTACAAAGATCTCAAGCCAACGGAAGTCATTGGAAGAATTGTTGCTCATGAGATGTCACTCAAGGATAAGGAGGAACTTCACAACAAGTCAAGTGGTGCTTACAAAGCCTCAAGTGAAGCCCCCACATCATCAAGTGAGAAACAAACCTTCAATGAAGAATTGAGCTTAATGGTGAAGAACTTTAACAAATTCTACAAGAGTAGAAGCAAAGAAAGAAGTTCCGAGTCAAGGTCTTACAATGGCAAAAGGTCTTCTAGTCGAGAGTGCAATCGCTACAATTGTGGGAGACCTGGACACTATTCCAATGAGTGTACGGCACCCTACAAAAGAAGAGAAGATTCTCCAAGAAGAAGAAGCAAAAGAGAAGAATCACCACCAAGAGAGAGGAGGAGTAGAGATGATCGTTATGAACAAAGACCCTCACGGAGAAGCAAGGATTCGGAAAGGAAGGACAAGTCATCAAGGAGCTACACAAAACGAAGACATCAAGCTCATGTTGGTGAATGGGTATCCGGCTCCAACTCCGACAATCACTCCGAGAGAAGCTATCACTCCGACTCCAAATATACTCAAGATGAAGGTGTTGCCGGTCTAGCACTTGTGTCAACCAACTCCTACGACATATTTGATTCACCAAATGAAGGAATTGGAAGATGCTTCATGGCGAAAGGTCCAAAGGTAACACATCCTGAGTATGTTGATTTCAATAGTGATGAAGATGACTTGCTTGTGGATGATGATTTACTTGTTGACAACTCTAGTGATGAATACTATGATGAAACATCAATTAATCATGCTAATCAAGATAAAACGAATGACAATGATAAGGAGAAGATTGAGCTTCTAACTAAAGAACTAAACACTCTTAAGTTGGCTCATGAAACTATATTCGAAGATCATCGAGAACTTTTAAGGGCTCATGAGAAGTTACGCTTTGAAAAGCTCAATCTTGAGCAAGAGCATGAGTTCTTAAAGGCAATGAATGATGATCTCCGCAAGAAAAGTTCTTCTTACATTGCCAAGCGTTTACTCTTATCTACTTACATGCCTCAAGTCAAGTCTAGTGACAAGTACAAGAAAGATACTTGCTCTAGTAGTAACAATAATAATGTCAAATCCAATATTGTTGCTTCTAGTAGTTCTCTTGATTCCACTAATGATTCTCTTAGCCAAGTTACACTTGAGCAAGAAAATAGATTATTTAAGGGAATTATAGAGAAAGGTGTTTACAAAAGCCTTGACGGGAGTAAGCAATTCGAGGAAATTGTACGCAAGCAAGGAAGGCACCGGAAGAATCAAGGTGTTGGTTTTGAGCGAAAGTTCAATGCCAATGGAGTTGAGTGGGAAGAAGATCAATACCCCAAGACGAAGTTTGTTCCTCAACAAGAGAAGTATGATCCTACTTCCTTCAAGGGAACACAAGCTCAAGATGATCTTCCACCACAAGACCACAAGAACAAAGGCAAGGACAAGCTTCAAGAAGAGATTGATGCATTTGAAGAAGCACCTAAAGCCTCGTTCAAGTGGGTTCCCAAGACTACGTCAAGTTCTACTTCATCAAGTACAACTACAACTCCAAGTATTCCCATCAAGATGATGTGGATCCCGAAGAAGAAGAACTAGAGAATTCTTGAGGGTGGCTCCGCTAACATTCTTCACTCATATCATTATGGCAAGAACAAGTGCAATCAACTTCCACATCTTGCACTAGTTCAAGGAGTCACAAACCCTCATGTTGGTAAGGCAAGGGACAAGGTAACCTAATGATTTCATGGACATCATCTTGTGTATGCATCACTCTATGTCCATGGATATTCTTGTTTGTTCCTTGTGGGACTAACCCATGTAGGTAAGTTGAAAGTGCAACTCACTCCAAAGGATTGCTCCAAATGATCTACGTCAACATTGAGCATCCACATCTTCAACACCTACATGAAGTCATCATCGACAAAACCCAAGGTTAGTTCATCCCTCTAAGGGGGGATCTCACATCTAGGGGGAGCTTAACTCTAAGAATTGAGTCAAAGCAACTCTAATGGTGTGAACACATCAATGCATTATGTAAAAGTGGTAACCCCACTTGAGCTTAAACGATGAGTATGACGTATGATCAAATGTTCTCATTTGAGTCCTAAGTCAATATAGTCATACATAGATGACCTAGTCATCGCCAATAGTTTGATAGATGCTAGAATTGGTTGTGCATGCTTTGCCACATATTTCATTTGCTATCTTATTGTGTGAGCATGTTGGTGCATATTTTACTCATTCAAGGACATCCACTTGTTGTTTTGATTGTTTGGCTTCTTTTCTTTTTGCCAAGTGGATGGACAAGAATGCCTAAGAACCTTCTCTAGCTATCTATGCTTTCCTAATCTCAAACTCTATTCATGCTACATCACAAAATTTGATCAAGTCGGATTCGAACCACTCTGTGTGAGGAGCACTCGGAGTCCACGATTCGTCATAGACTTAAACTTCCAAAACCTCTTTGTGATTCTCGGTCTGACCGATTTCTCCATTTCGGTCCTACCGAGATCATTAAGTTGATCTAAGTTTTCAATCTCGGTGCAACCGATTTGAACTTTTCGATCACACCGATTTGCTGTAATTGTACACAGTTATGCATCTCGGTGCCACCGAGTTGTTCCACTCGGTTACACCGACAGGGTTGGGCTATATATAGTCACGGGCAAAATTTTGGAAATTTCTCCGAACCCTTTTCGCCCGCGCAATAGCTCGTTCTGCCATCAAAGGTCTCCGGATCGTCTCCTCGTCGCCAGCCGCCTCCAGTAGCTGGTCTCCATCGCCGTCAACGGATTTCGCCCCCGCTGTTGCCGCCGTAGCAAGTTCATCGCCAAGCTAGGGTATGGACTTGATTTTTGTGCTATCCTCGTCCGATTCCTAGCACATTGTGTTCTTATTGATTTTGGTCACGATTGAAACAATCCTATCCACTCATTATACTCCGTAGATTAGATGAGATTCAAAATTTTAGGGTTAGGTTTCCGCCGAAACCATCTCGGACCCACCGAGTTGAAAAACTCGGTCTCACCGATTTGGCTTATGCCATTGCACAAGTAACTCTCGATCTGACTGAGAATTGCTAATCGGTGCGACTGATTTTAGGACTATGTGAAACCCTAGCAGTCTTGGTGCCACCGAACTGTGACTCGGTCCAACCGAGTTCATCAGTTTAGGTTCCAAAACTGCTTCGGTATCACCGAGTTTGAAAATCGGTTGATCCGGAATGCTTTCTGTGGAAAACTAAAACTGAATTTTTGAATCATTCTTTTGTAAAAAAATCTCTGCATTTTGTGATGCTCATCTATTCTATCTCATCTATAACTCTTCACAGCGTCAGCAGTCAGTATTTGCAGCATGTCAGACCAGAGTGATAGCCAGAACATGTCAGAAGAGCAGATTGACATGAGCAAGGGCACTAGTCCCTCAAGTTCTACAGATGAAGGGAGCAGAAGCACTCCTAGCAACCTGCCTAAGGCTGCTACCAGGCAAAGGAGGAAAAGAACTTCAGACTCAGAGGATGAGGACTACAAAACTGAAGAAGATGAGGCTACTTCCAAGAAAGTAGTGCTCAAGAAGGAATATGGCTCAGCACATAGCTCAAAGCCTGGACTGAAAAAGAAAGTTCCTGCCAAGAGGACACCAATGCCCAAGGCCAGAAGGTCCACTCAAGTGCCAGAGCAGACTGAACCCAAAGAGGCACCTGAAAAGAAAGTCACATCTTCCAAACCCAAGAAAGTTCCCACTGGAGAGACAATGAAGTTTACAATTGAATCAGAGGATGAAGGTGCTCAGGACAAGAAGAAGAAGAGAGCAAGAACCACAACTGCCCAGGTTCTTGGAAAGCCCTCTATGAGAAGAGATTTTGAAGAGGAAGAAGAGGTTGCTGCACCAGCACCTAAGGCACCAAAGCTTATGGGTGATGCTATAAGGTCAGGGGCTGCAACATCTAAGCCCAAGGACGCAACCAAAGCTGCCTCCAAGGCCAAGATCATACCAAAGAGGAATACTAGGAATATTCCAGCTGCTGAGAAGAACAAGGCCCCAGTGCCAAATGTTGCTGAAGAAGAAGATGAAGAAGGACAGGTCCTAAGGAAGCTCAAGCCCAAGATACCAGACCACAATGATGCCCATCCTGTGGCTGAGGACATGAGGATCAGGAAGGACTCAGGGTTGAGGCTATGGAGGATGGAAGATCCATATGCCTCAAGGAGAAGAACTGCTGTTGACTACAGGTTCCATACAAAGGAACAGCAGGACTTCTATGAGACAATTCTGTTGGATAAGAAGCCCATAGTTTGTGACATGAGGTGGGTCGACTGGACCTACATCAAGGAAAATGAAGAGCACTATCCTGGAGTGCAAGACAGCTTTGTTGCTTGTGGAGTTGCTGATTTTGTTGGGCAAAAGCTCACCCACTGGAATGATGAACATATCATGCAGTTCTACTCCACAACACACTTTTATCTAGATGGAAGAATTGTTTGGATGTCTGAAGGTACAAGGTACCAGTCCACTGTTGGAGAATGGGCAAGTCTGATAAATGCCCCAAAGGAAAATGAGGTTGACCTGGACATTTATGCAAAGGAGAAGATGGATCACAATTCCATGGCACACATGTACAAGGAGATCCCAGACAAGGCTGTTGAGACACATAAGTTTGGATCAGTCCACTTTCTGCTGTCAGGGCTGCCAACAATCAATTGGATTCTGAGGCACACTCTGTTGCCCAAGTCTGGTGACCATAACATGATCAGAGGGCATGCCATCAACATGTTGCATGTGTTTGATGTGCCACAAAAGTTCAAAGTCATGAGCCTTATGATTGAAACCATTAAGAGGACTGCAGCAGATCAGAAGAGGAGCTGTGGATATGCACCTCAGATTCAGGAATTGATAAATCAAAGATGGGCACAGGGAAATATCAGTTGGATAAGGAACATTTTCCACTTTATCTAGACTTTGAGGACAATGAGGTTGTCATGAATGAGAATGATCCATCATCAGTTCAAGCTCAAGAGAAGAAGGAGAAGGCAAAGAAGGAGAAGGCTGCCAAGATGCCAACTCAAGAGGAGGCATCTGAATATTTCTTGAAGAACAAGCAGGAGCAGCTTGGTTACTTAATAGCATCTACACTAAGGATTGAGAAGGAACTGGCCACCCTCACTCAGAAATAGGAGAGCCTGGAAAGAATCATGGAACTCAAATTCCATGACCTTGATGTCAAAGTAACTAAGATTCAGTCAGTTGTAGAGCAGCTACAGGATGATATGCAGGAGAGGCAGGGCAAGACTACCACAAATGTGTTTGCCAGAGTGCCTAGAGCCCAGAGGTCAGTTGCAGTGCCTGTGACAGACACTAGAGCAACATCATCTGCACCAGCTACAACCCCTTCAGCTCCAGTGCAACCAGCTCCAGCATCCACTCCATCACCCTCTACTTCAACTGAAGCCTTTGTTCTTGGAGTTATCTGGACACCACCATCTAAAGATCAAGCCTTAGAGTCGATCTAGCACTATGCATTTTCTATGAACTTTTTGTTAACTTGTTGCCAAAGGGGGAGAAAAATGTATAGATCATAGGCTTCGAGAGAGAGAGTGTGTGTTGCTTTTGTTCTCTCTTGCTTTATTTGGTGGTTAAAACTTGTTTGCTTTTGATTGCTTGAGATACTATGCTTGTGAGACATTGATGATCACGTGTTTGATCATAAGCTACACTTATGCATGTTTGATGATACTATCCTATCTATCTTATGTGATCATTCACTTTGCTTGGTGATGAGTGCATGTATTCAATATTTATTATTTTGAGCGCTCCACCAAGATGTATGTGACATGGAAGAGTAACCCATGAGCCTAATTCATTGTGCATTTGCAGTCCAAAGCAAATCTTAAACTATGCACAAATTTAGGGGGAGCTCTTGCTTATCACATACCTCTCAAAGCGACGATGTTATTCAATCTTACTATCATTTGTCGAAGCTTTTATCTATATGTTGTCATTAGTTACCAAAAAGGGGGAGATTGAAAGACTATCCCTAGGTGGTTTTGGTAATTCATAACAACATATAGCTCATTGAGCTAATGCTATTCCAAGACTATTATTTCAGGAAAGCTCAATGAATGGCATGGCATGGATGATGAAAGTGGATCCCTCAAAGTACTAAGGACAAAGGATTGGCTCAAGCTCAAAAGCCCAAGACTCTTCATTTTATATTTTAGTGATCCAAGATCACATTGAGTCTATAGGAAAAGCCAATACTATCAAGGAGGGATGAGGTGTTGCTTAATGAGCCTCTTGCTTCATGTGCTTTGTGATATGCTCCAAAACCCTCAGCTACTTTCCCACATCCACAAATGACCTATACCCAAATCCAAAATCGGTCACACCGATTCTTTCTATCCGGCGCTACCGATTCCAAAAGTCATAGCCACTGCCACAAACCCTAAGCAAATCGGTCTTACCGATAGGGATCTCGGTCTCACCAAGATGGGATTGTAATCTCTCTGTTTCCCTTCGTAACGTTTCAGTCTAACCGAAGTGAGCAATCGGTCCCACCGAGATTGCAATGTAAACTCTCTGTTTCCCTTTTGTAACATTTCGGTCTAACCGAAAAGAGCAAATCGGTCCCACCGAGTTTACCTGACCAAATCTCTGGAAAGCTTATTACCAAATTGGTCTCACCGAGTATGTGTAATCGGTCTTACCGAGATTACGTTATGCCCTAACCCTAACCAAAAT
The DNA here is from genome assembly GCA_021437245.1 of Aegilops speltoides. NCBI lineage: Eukaryota > Viridiplantae > Streptophyta > Magnoliopsida > Poales > Poaceae > Aegilops > Aegilops speltoides. Next base: position 128,928,449 of record CM038141.1, read on the forward strand.
CGGTCTCACCGAGATGCATGTCAGTCCCACCGAAAATCACTAACGGTCACTAGGTTTACTAAATCGGTCCGACCGAGTCTGTTGAATCAGTCCCACCGAGTTTGGTAAATTGTGTGTAACAGTTAGATTTTGTGTGGAGGCTATATATACCCCTCCACCTCCTCTACATTCGTGAAGAGACCCATCAGAACAAACCTACACTTCCAACTTACCATTTCTGAGAGAGAACCACCTACTCATGTGTTGAGGCCAAGATATTCCATTCCTACCATATGAATCTTGATCTCTAGCCTTCCCCAAGTTGCTTTCCACTCAAATCTTCTTTCCACCAGATCGAAAACCTATGAGAGAGAGTTGAGTGTTGGGCAGACTATCATTTGAAGCACAAGAGCAAGTAGTTCATCATCAACGCACCATTTGTTACTTCTTGGAGAGTGGTCTCTCCTAGATTGGCTAGGTGTCACTTGGGAGCCTCCGAAAAGATTGTGGAGTTGAACCAAGGAGTTTGTAAGGGCAAGGAGATCGCCTACTTCGTGAAGATCTACCGCTAGTGAGGCAAGTCCTTCGTGGGCGACGACCATGGTGGGATAGACAAGGTTGCTTCTTCGTGGACCCTTTGTGGGTGGAGCCCTCCGTGGACTCGCACAACCGTTACCCTTCGTGGGTTGAAGTCTCCATCAACGTGGATGTACGATAGCACCACCTATCGAAACCACGCCAAAAACATCTATGTCTCCAATTGCGTTTGAATCCTCCAAACCCTTCCCTTTACTTTCTTGCAAGTTGCATGCTTTACTTTCCACTGCCTATATACTCTTTGCATGCTTGCTTGAATAGTGTGATGATTGCTTGACTTGTCCTAAATAGCTAAAATCTGCCAAACTCTAAAATTGGGAAAAGGTTAAGTTTTAATTGGTCAAGTAGTCTAATCACCCCCTCTAGACATACTTCAAGGTCCTACAAGTGGTATCGAGCTTTGGTCTCCATTTGCTTTGATTTCCATAGCTTTTGGTGGTCATAGCCTTGGTTTCACAACCTAGGAGAGTATGGTGTCTAGCGAGGGAAATTATCACCGTAGAGGTCCTTACTTTGATGGTACTAATTTTGCTAATTGGAAGCATAAGATGAAAATGCATATTCTCGGACATAACCCATTGTTTGGGCGATTATTTGTATTGGCTTGCAAGGTGAATTCTTTGATGGGAGAGAGCCGAACCGTGAAGCTAATGCGGAAGAATTAAAGATGCTGCAATACAATGCTCAAGCTTGTGATATCATCTTCAACGGATTGTGCCCCGAAGAATTCAACAAAATCAGCCGTCTTGAGAATGCAAAGGAAATTTGGGAAACTTTGATTGATATGCATGAAGGTACCGAATCCGTCAAGGAATCCAAGTTGGATGTGCTCCAAAGTCAGCTTGACAAGTTCAAAATGAAGGATGGCGAAGGTGTCGCTGAAATGTACTCTAGGCTTGCTCTTATCACAAATGAGATTGCCGGCTTAGGGAGTGAAGAGATGACTAACAAATTCATCATCAAGAAGATCCTAAGAGCATTGGATGGAAAGTATGATACCGTGTGCACATTGATCTAGATGATGCCAAACTACAAAGATCTCAAGCCAACGGAAGTCATTGGAAGAATTGTTGCTCATGAGATGTCACTCAAGGATAAGGAGGAACTTCACAACAAGTCAAGTGGTGCTTACAAAGCCTCAAGTGAAGCCCCCACATCATCAAGTGAGAAACAAACCTTCAATGAAGAATTGAGCTTAATGGTGAAGAACTTCAACAAATTCTACAAGAGTAGAAGCAAAGAAAGAAGCTCCAAGTCAAGGTCTTACAATGACAAAAGGTCTTCTAGTCGAGAGTGCAATTGCTACAATTGTGGGAGACCCGGACACTATTCCAATGAGTGTACGACACCCTACAAAAGAATAGAAAATTCTCCAAGAAGAAGAAGCAAAAGAGAAGAATCACCACCAAGAGAGAGGAGGAGTAGAGATGATCGTTATGAACGAAGACTGAAAGTGCGTTATATCGACTAGAGGGGGGTGAATAGGCAATTTTTATGAATTCTTCACTGAGGAATTTGCTGGTGAGGAAATTCTTTAGCGAAGAACTACTTGCAGTGAATAAGTACTCAGAAGTAAACATAACAGGATACTAGCATGGTCATCATGATGAAATGAAGACAAGCACAGAGTACAGAAAGCGTAATCACAGGATAACACAAGACAAAGACAAACAGACTGAAGAACTTGAACTGAGGAATTTGTGAAAGTCTTCAGTCAAAGTTTTCAAGCACAGATATGAACAAACTTTCAACACAGCAATGAGGAAAGGAAAGGGTTGAGGAGATAGAACCAGTTAGTTGGTGAAGACAATGATTTGGTAAACCAGTTCCAACGCTGTCTCAGTTGTACATCTGGTTGGAGCGGCTGAGTATTTAAACTCGAGGACACGCAGTCCCGGACACCCAGTCTCTGAGCCGCAACTCAGGACACCCAGTCCTCACCGTATTCTCCTTGAACAAATACCATGCAGGCCTCGTCCAATCACTCGTGGTAAGTCTTCAGGTGACTTCCAAACCTTCACAGACTTGGTCACTCGGCGATCCACAATTCCTCTTGGATGCTCTAGACCTTGACGCCTAACCGTCTGGAAGAAGCACAGTCTTCAAAGGTAACAAGCGTCGGATCCACGCATGATCAATTTCTTCAGTGATGCTCAATCACTTTGGGTTTGTGGGGGTTTGGTTTTGGGATTTTCCTCAGTTGATGATTTTCGCTCAAAGTCCTCGGAGGATGGGTTGCTCTCAAATGAAAAGTGTCAAGTTCTCTCGAAGCAGCCAACCAACTAGTGGTTGTAGGGGGCGGCTATTTATAGCCTAGGGAGCACCCTGACATGATAAGACATAAATGCCCTTCAATGATATGACCGTTAGGTGGATAAGATATTTCGGGACAGCCGGCGCGCAACACAACAACGGTTGGAAATTTGACTCTCAAATTCCTCAGGGCTATCATGTTCCTCACTGTGTAGGCAATTCGCACTGGCAAATTCCTAACTCCTCGGTCAAAGCAAAGTCATCAAGGACTGTAAGAATTGCGTCTCACATCAAGAAATTGATGAATCGTATGAGATTTCAATGGCTTCACTCGAAGGGATTGGTAGATGTAGGATTTTGAGTTGAGCATCACATGGAAATTTTTCCTTAGTATTTCCTCGACCCCTTTAACAAAGACGGTGTTTCCTATGACTCAAGAAAGAGAAAATGAAACTACGAAAACAAAAGTCTTCACGCTTCATGTTCCTCGAATGAATACCAAGTCTTCACGGTCACACCAATTTCTTCACTTTCAAAGTCTTCAGAAAGTCTTCAGAATATCAAAGTCTTCAGTCGAAGAACTTCATTTTTAGGGGTCGACTTTCTCTGTAAATATCAAACTCCTCATTGAATTATAGACCCGTGTACACTCACAAACGCATCAGTCCCTTAACCTATAAGTCTTCAATACACCAAAATCACTAAGGGGCACTTGATGCACTTACAATCTCCCCCTTTTTGGTGATTGATGACAACATAGGTTAAGTTTTCAACGGGAATAAACATATGAAGTGTAAATACTGATATTGAGGAATTTGATTGCAAGATATAGAAGAACTCCCCCTGAATATGTGCATAGTGAGGAATTTGCTTTTGAGGCATTGCACATTTGAAGAATTGAATCATGGAGATCCCCCCCTATATCTTGTAATTCATACACGCATTTGATATATAATATGAAGAATTTGAAATGCATAATGAAATATGGTGCCTGATGAAATTCAGCATGCGTGCAATAATATTAATGAGGAATAAGCATGCAGAATAACACATCAAAAGTATCAAAGCACAGTGCATCAAAAGTATCAGAGCACCATGCACCGTCCAAAAGTATCAGGGCACCATCGGGTTTAAGATTACAACTTGATCTAGTAAAAACTTTCAGAAGAACGAGAGTTGTAACTTAACAAAACGCCCATAATATAAACCCGCTTGAAGACTAACTCAGATTTCTCCCCCTTTGTCATCAAATGACCAAATGGATTGAAACTGAGGACTAACGCCCCTGAAGAATTTCAAGTCGATGGAGGAGCGCCAGCGTTGTCGGGGTTGTTTGTTGAAGTAGGGCCTGCCGCAGTGTCGTCCAAATCTTCATGCTCATCAGTTTCACGCGATGAAGAATAAGAGCTGGCCACCAGATCAGGAACTTTGACTCTCTTGAATTTCTTCGGAGGTGGTGCAGACTAGTCAAATGCTTCCTGGAGACCCATAGTCTTCAGTTCTTCCACGGTATATACATGAGTGAGAACAACCCAGGTGCGGTTGAGGGTTTCATGAAGGTGATAGTGGTTTTTCTTCACTACATTATGTGTTGAGGTCATATTGTGAAGAACGGCAGCAAACTGACGCTTTACCCATTTATGATGGCGATCAACCTTCTGATGAAGACTGAGGAGCAACTCTCGATCATCATCACCACAGGTCTTTGTGGCTTGAGGATTTTGCTTATTTGAGGTATTTGCGGCGGTGTCATGTGTAGCGAGTCGTCATTGGTGGAGTAAGATGTAGCGCACGAAATTGACCATCCAATGGACGAGTGCCTTCATCGATCACAACAGCTGCCTTGCCTTTATCATCAGATGATGAAACTGGCCTCTTGAGGACTTCAATGGGAGGCAAGTAGCTACCATGGTTGAGTGTCGACCTTGTAATTCGGTGAAGATCTTGCCCTTATGAATCTCATAATCCAAAGGCGATAGCGCTTCATTTCGAAAGGTGACATAGCAACATTAGCCAGAGTCCTCATGAAGAAATCATGGAAGTTGACTGGAATGCCATGAATGATGTTGAAAAGCATGTTCTTCATGATGCCAACGACATCTTCATCATTTGAGTCGTGGCCTTTGTATATGTCATCAGGGATTTCGAAAGCAGTCATGACCTCCGGTTTCTTTCCTCCTTTCTGCGGTCTCTTTCCTTCTGCCATTTTCTTTAGATGAGGAATTTGAACAATTGAGCACTCTGAAGAAGTATGCAGTTTTTCTTCGAGAAACGCTGCAAATGAGTTAAGTTGATGAGAACCTAGTCATTCAGCAGCGGACATGAGTACCTGTGAACGGAGTGTAGGTGCGAGGAATTTGGGGAGGTCATATGCGTTCTCAGAAGGTTTTTTGAAAAGACAAGTTTTGAGGAATTTGACCAGTTGAGCCTTGAGGAATTTCACTAAGCGTTCTTGTCTTAGGTTCCAGAGTTGTATAGCTCGAAAATCCGCACAATTGAGGAATCTTGAAGAAATGAGTGCTTAGAGAGACGGATCAAGAGCATACAGTGTGTGAGGTGTTCATATGTGAAGATTTGAAGAATAAAACACCTTTGAAGATTTTCAGAAAAGTTTTAGAATCAAAGCGAGTAATAAAAGTAACTTTTAATTACACGAGCTGAAGAACACGACGAACTGAGATGAACAGCGGTGAAGTTCGTCAAGTTAGATCTCCCATGCCCTAACTTGGCAGAGGGAGACAGCTACGGCGGCGGCGGAGTGAGGATTTCTGCAGCCGGCGCGAGTACGGCGGCGACGAGGTCGAGGCAGTGAAGCTCTTCCTCACCGGCGGCGATGGAGTAGCGGCGGCGCTAGGGTTTGAGGAGCTCGAGCGAGAGATAGCGACCGAGCAGAGTAAATGAAGTGAGGAAGGGGAGAGGGGTATTTATAGCCACGGTAAAAACTGTTCGCCCGAAGATTTTGGGACGAACATGCCCCTGCCATTTCTCCTTCACGCGACATGTGTCACCCACGTACTGTGCAGATGAGATCGTGTAAGATCGTGGGTGATTATAATAATGCATCGTGGGATGCGGAATGGTTTGAGCGGTAAAACTGAAAATCTGATAAGATTTGTTTTAGAGTTTCGTTCGCAATTTCTTCAGCTGACAAGGACACAGTGAAGACTTTGAACGAGTTTCAAATAGAACGCACATGAAGAACTTGTGAATGGATTGGGTTGAGTATAGCATAGAGGGGGAAGGGTCCGATCACATTCACTTAGCAGAAAAAGCAACGTGAGGAAATAGCCCTAAGTGAATGCTGTAGAGGACATAAACTCATATATATATATATATATGTGTATATATATATATATATGTATATATATATATATATGTATATATATATATATATGTATATATATATATATAGCCAATGAAGAAAAACGATGGAAACGGTGAAGATTTTGCAAAGTTGAAGAATTTGAAAAACTGAAGAATTTCAAAAACTGAGGAAAAACTCAAATTGAAGATTTTCAACTTTTGTGGTGGCGTAACCCATCAGTATAAGAATGATGATTTCGACACACGCGTACAATTGTCGTAGGGTTCGAGAATCAAATTCTTCATTAATTTCTTCACACTTAGAGTGTTATTCTTCATTGATTGAAGAAAACGTTTCTTCATGTGTTGCACATCTAAGTCATCAATTTTGCATAAGTGTTAGGATGTGTGTCCTTTTCAAAGAACATTCAAGACTCTAAGATATTTAGCTCACACCGCAACTTGCTAAATCTCTTCTCATCCAAGGGCTTAGTGAAGATATCAGCTAGCTGTTCTTCGATCTTCACATGCTCGATGGAGATGTCGCCCTTGACACATGATCACGAAGAAAATGATGACGAATCTGAATGTGCTTTGTCTTCGAGTGCTGAACTGGGTTGTGAGCAATCTTGATGGCGATCTCATTGTCGCAGAGGAGAGGCACATTCTTCACGTTGACGCCATAGTCCTTGAGGTTTGCTTCATCCAAAGTAGTTGAGCACAGAAGAGCCAGCAGCAATGTATTCAGCTTCAGCAGAGAGAAGCGGTGATCGCAGATTCTGTTTCTTCGAGGACCAACGCACCAAAGATCGTTCGAGGAAATGACAAGTGCCGATGTTGACTTGCGGTCCACACGATCACCAAAGATAGTCGAGTCGAAATATCCAATGAGATCAAAAGCGAGCCCTTGGGGTACCATAATCCTAGTGTTGGTGTGTGAGCTAGATATCGAAGAATATGCTTCACAGCCTTATGGTGTGATTCCTTCGTGCAGCTTGAAATCGGGCACACATGCAAACACTAAGCATTATATCCGCCTAGATGCACATAAGTACAATAAAGAACCAATCATGGAGCGGTATACCTTGTGATCAAGTCAATACCATTTTCATCGATGCATAGATGGCCATTTGTGGGCATAGGAATTTTGACGCCTTTGCAATCTTGCATGCGAATTTCCTCAAGACATCTTTGAGGTATTTCTCTGAGATATGAATATGCCATTGTCTTTCTTGACGGTTTGAAGACCTAAGAAGAATTTCAATTCTCCCATCATAGAAATTTGATATTCTTCACTCATCATATAGGCAAATTCATCACTATAACGTTGGTCAGTATAGCCAAAGATAATATCATCAACATATATTTGGCACACAAACAGTTCACCATCATAAGTTAGTAAAGAGAGTAGGGTCAAGTGAACCGGGTGTGAAGCCATTCTTCACGAAGAATTCCTTCAATGTATCATACCACGCCCAAGGGGCTTGCTTGAGGCCATAGAGGGCCTTATTGAGTCTGAAGACTTTGTCAGGATTCTTTGGATCTTCAAAACCTGGGGGTTGAGCAACATATACTTCTTCCTCAAGCTTACCATTGAGGAATGCACTTTTCACATCCATTTGATATAAGGTGATATCATGATGGTTAGCGTAAGCAAGTAATATGCGAATAGCCTCAAGTCTAGCAATAGGTGCAAAAGTTTCATCGAAATCAATTCCTTCAACCTGTGTGTAGCCTTGAGCTACTAGTCGTGCCTTATTCCTCACCACAAGGCCATTTTCATCTTGCTTGTTGCGGTAGATCCACTTTGTGCCAATGATATTATGCTTGCAAGGATCTGGGCGATTTACCAATTCCCAGACATTGTTAAGCTCGAACTGATGTAATTCTTCTTGCATAGCTTGAATCCACTCCGACTCCAGAAATGCTTCATCTACCTTAGTGGGCTCTGTGATAGAGACAAAAGCATAGTGCCCACAAAAGTTAGATAAATTTGAAGCTTTTGAGCGTGTGAGAGGACCTGGTGCGCTAATGTCATCGATGATCTTCTCCACTTTCACTTCTTTTGCAACGCGAGGATGAGCTGGTTGTCGCTGAGGAATTTGATCAGCATTTTTTTAGCACCATTTTCCTCATCATGTTCTTCAGGTGCATCAGCTCGACGTTCTTCATGAACAGAATGAATTCTTCACAGATTCTTGATGAGGAATGACATCCTCGGTTGCCTTGAACTTGATAGAATCCTCAGGTGCTGGTTCATCTAACACAGAAGGTAGGTGCTATCTTTGCGAGCCATTAGTTTCATCAAACCGCACATCTACAGCGTCAACAATCTTGTGAAGAACAATGTTGAAGACTCTGTAGGTGTGCGAGTCCTTTCCGTAACCAAGCATAAAACCTTCATGTGCTTTCGGTGCAAATTTAGAGTTGTGGTGAGGATCTCTAATCCAACATTTAGCACTGAAGACTTTGAAATAACTCACATTGGGTTTCTTGTCAGTGAGGAGTTCATAGGCAGTCTTCTTGAAGAATTTGTGAAGATATACTCTGTTGATGATGTGGCACGCAGTATCAATTGCATCAATCCAAAAACGCTGAGGCGTTTTGTATTCATCAAGCATAGTGCGAGCCATCTCAACGAGAGTTCTGTTCTTGCGCTCCACGATGCCATTTTGCTGAGGAGTATAGGGAGCAGACAGCTCATGAGTAATACCAAGTTCATCAAGATAGGCATCAAGACCGGAATTCTTGAACTTAGTTCCATTGTCACTTCTGATATGCTTGATCTTCACACCAAAGTTGGTTGAAGCCCTCGAGGAAAATCGTTTGAAGACTTCCTGCACTTCATGTTTGTAAGTAACAATGTGTACCCATGTATATCGAGAATAATCATCAACAATGACAAAACCATATAGGGATGCATCATTAGTGACTGCTGAGTAATGATTAGGTCCGAAGAGGTCCATGTGAAGCAATTCGAATGGACGGGTAGTGGTCATGATAGTCTTCGCTGGATGCTTGGCCTTGGTCATTTTTCCTGCTTCAGAGGCTCCGCATAAGTGATCCTTGAGGAGTTTGACATTCTCAATGCCAATGACATGCTTCTTCTTCGCAAGCGTGTGCAAATTCCTTATGCCTAAGTGACCAAGTCGTCGATGCCATAGCCAGCCTTCTGAAGCTTTTGGAAGTAAACACATGGCTGGTTGTGGTCCTGTAGAGAAATCAACAATATACAGATCTCCTCTCCTAAAGCCTTCGAAGACTTTGGAATTTTCAGCTTCCATAATCACAACACAGCGATACTTGCCAAAGACAACAACCATATCAAGATCACAAAGCATTGAGACTGACATGAGATTGTATCCTAAGGACTCAACAAGCATGACTTTGTCCATGTGTTTATCCTTAGAGATTGCAACCTTACCAAGACCCTATACCTGACTTTTGCCTTTGTCAGCAAAGATGATATGCTTCAGAGGTGACGGTGTTAAAGGAGCATCCATCAATAGATTCTTGTCACCAATCATGTGATTCGTACATCCACTATCGAGGACCCATTCAAGAGTTTTGGGTTGATCATCCTGCAGATGAATTAGTGTAGCTTACAATCTCATATGCTTCATCAAAGAAGAATATGATATCAAGTTCATCGATGAACTTCATCAAGCGATAAGAAATGATATAGCGGATGAGGACGTGTGAAATGAAAGTTCACTTCATCATGATTCGCATGCGTCCTTTCAGGCAATTTCTTCAGGTTCCCAGCAAATTCTTCAGACGTTAAAGCACGTCTGGAGACCTGACCCTGTAGAAGAGATTAGTTCTTTTTCTTCACCACCCACAGCTAGAGGGGTGGCAAAGATTTCATCATTCTGCGAGCACCATATGAGAATGGTGGCAAAGATGCCAAACCATTTCGTTTCACATGAGAGGGGTTAGGGTAAGCATATGAATAAGCAGAGTAATTCTTCGAGGACTTATGAACATAATGGTTTGAGGAATAATGCACATATTCATAGCCCTTAGCTCTACCCTGCGAGACAGAGTTGATAGCACGATGATAATCATTTGAGGACTTTGATCCTTTTGAGGAATTTGATCCATGTGAGGAATTTGGTCCGTATGAGGACTTGGATCCATATGAAGAGTTTGGTCCATATGAAGAATTTGATCTGGGGTTCCTGTTCTTCACAGATGGTGCCATGAGGACATTCAACTGAAGACTTTCAACATAACTTTTGGGAACCCAGATTTTCTTCATAGGGGAACTGTTCCTGCAGTTAGTGCCAACATATCTAGCAAATACTTCACCATTCTGATTTTTGAACAGTTTATAGTTGGAGTCAAATGACTCATCAGAAGAATGAGGAGATTCACATGTAAAGCTAGATAAGTTAGATGGATCAACTGGAGGTCCCTTTGCAGCAACCCATGAGGTTTTGGGGTACTGCTCAGGCTTCCAATATGTTCCATCAGCATTGAGTTTCCTCTCAAAGGCAATACCCTCTTTCCTAGGGTTTCTATTGAGGATCTGCTTTTTAAGCACATCACAAAGTGTCTGATGCCCTTTGAGGCTTTTGTACATGCCTGTCATGTACAATTCCTTCAGCCCTGCATTGTCAGAGATACTAGCAATGTCCTCAGGTGAGGAATTAGTGATAGCAGAGGCAGATGAAGAATTTGTAATAGTTGAAGCATTTGAACATTCAGGTGAAGAATTAGCAGATTCACGTTCAATGCACTTTAAGCATGGGGGAACAAATTCTTCCTGAGAAGCGCTGATTTGTTGAGCTAGTAATGAATCGCGCTCCTTCAGAAGTTCTTCATAACACACTCTTAACTTTTCAAGATCTTCCTTTCTTTGAAGAGATTCAAGAGAAAGCTTCTCATGATCTTGCTTTTCTTGAAGAAATTCATAAGAAAGTTTCTCATGATTAGATAAGAGAGTGTTATGATAACTTTGAAGGTTATCAAACCTAGACTGAAGTCTCTGAAGATTTTCAGTTAGGGCTTTAGTACGATCCATTTCTTCACCCAACATATCATCACTTTTGTCTAGCATGTTTTGAACCTTCTCAAAAGCCCGTTGTTGTTTCACAGCAATCTTAGCAAGTTTAGAGTAGCTAGGCTTGAGATCCTCATCAGATTCATTTTCACTAGATTCAGAGGAGTTGTATTTGAGTACCTTGGCACCTTTTGCCATGAAGCAGTAGGTGGGTGCGTAGCCATCATTATCTTCATCAGGCTTGTCGGTGGGGTCAGTTTCTTCAGTGTTGAAGATGGACTTGCTGATGAAAGCAGTAGCGACGGCCAGACTCGCCACACCAGACTCAGATTCTTCAGACGCCTCCTCTTCATCATTTTCCTCAGATTCAGCTTCAGAGTCCATTTCCTTGCCAATGAATGCCCGAGCCTTCTTGGAGCTGCTCTTCTTGTGAGATGAAGACTTTGAGGATTTTGATGACGAAGATTTTGATGATTTCTTCTTCTTCTTTACATCATCAGAACTGTAATCCTTGTATTTCTTCTTCTTCATTTCCTTTTCCCACTGAGGACAATCTTGGATGTAGTGACCAGGTTTCTTGCATTTGTGGCACAGCCTTCTCTTATAGTCACTGGATGAGGAATCACTGCTTCTTGAGGATTTTCCAAAGACCACGTCTTGAGAACTTTTGGAATTTCTTCACGGCGAAGCTAGCTCTGGCTCAATTCTTGAGATCACCAAGGCTACTACCGTAATCCTCATATTCGAGTCAGACACAGCCTTGGCCTTCAGGGCACGTGGTTTGCCATAGTTTGAACCATAGAGATCTCTCTTTTTAGCAACCTGGAACTCGTGAGTGTTTAGCCTTTCGAGGGTATCGGCAGGATCAAGTGACTTGTAATCAACACGTTCTTGTATCATCAGTCCCAGAGTATCAAATGAGGAATCAAGCGATCTCAACAGTTTCTTCACTACTTCATGATCAGTGATGTCAGTGGCACCGAGGGCTTGAAGCTCATTTGAGATGTCAGTGAGGCGATCAAAGGTTTGTTGGACATTTTCATTGTCGAGTCTTTTGAAGCGGTTGAAGAGATTCCGAAGAACATCGACTCGAGAGTCACGCTGAGTTGAAACTCCTTCATTTACTTTGGACAGCCTATCCCACATAAGCTTAGCAGTTTCCAAAGCACTCACTCTTCCATACTGTCCTTTGCTCAGATGGCCGCATATGATATTCTTCGCTTGAGAATCGAGTTGCTTGAATCTCTTCACATCGGCAACGTTCAGTGAGGGTGAGACAGAGGGAACACCATTTTCCACAACATACCAGAGATCGTTATCAATTGCCTCAAGATGCATTCGCATCTTGTTCTTCCAGTAGGGGTAGTCCGTCCCATCAAAGGTAGGACACTCAGCCGAGACCTTGATCATACCTGCGATCGATATAACTAAAACTCCAGGCGGTTAAACCAAAATCACACAGAACAAGGGAGAACCTGGCTCTGATACCAATTGAAAGTGCGTTATATCGACTAGAGGGGGGTGAATAGGCGATTTTTATGAGTTCTTCACTGAGGAATTTGCTGGTGAGGAAATTCCTTAGCGAAGAACTACTTGCAGCGGAATAAGTACTCATAAGTAAACATAACAGGATACTAGCATGGTCATCATGATGAAATGAACACAAGCACAGAGTACATAAAGCGTAATCACAGGATAACACAAGACGAAGACAAACAGACTGAAGAACTTGAACTGAGGAATTTGTGAAAGTCTTCAGTCAAAGTCTTCAAGCACAGATATGAACAAACTTTCAACACAGCAATGAGGAAAGGAAAGGGTTGAGGAGATAGAACTAGTTAGTTGGTGAAGACAATGATTTGGTAAACCAGTTCCAACTGCTGTCTCAGTTGTACGTCTGGCTGGAGCGGCTGAGCATTTAAACTCGAGGACACGCAGTCCCGGACACCCAGTCTCTAAGCCGCAACTCAGGACACCTAGTCCTCACCGTATTCTCCTTGAACAAAGACCAAGCAGGCCTCGTCCAATCACTCATGGTAAGTCTTCAGGTGACTTCCAAACCTTCACAGACTTGGTCACTCGGCGATCCACAATTCCTCTTGGATGCTCTAGACCTTGACGCCTAACCGTCTGGAAGAAGCACAGTCTTCAAAGGTAACAAGCGTTGGATCCACGCAGGATCAATTTCTTCAGTGATGCTCAATCACTTTGGGTTTGTGGGGGTTTGGTTTTGGGATTTTCCTCACTTGATGATTTTCGCTCAAAGTCCTCGGAGGATGGGTTGCTCTCAAATGACAAGTGTCAAGTTCTCTCGGAGCAGCCAACCAACTAGTGGTTGTAGGGGCGGCTATTTATAGCCTAGGGAGCAGCCCGACATGATAATACATAAATGCCCTTCAATGATATGACCGTTAGGTGGATAAGATATTTTGGGACAGCCGGCGCGCAGCACAGCAACGGTCGGAAATTTGACTCTCAAATTCCTCAGGGCTATCATGTTCCTCACTATGTAGGCAATTCAGACTTTGGCGAATTCCTAAATCCTCGATCGAGCAAAGTCATCAAGGACTAGAAGAACTGCGTCTCATCCTCAAGAAATTGACTAAACTATATGAGATTTCCAATGGCTTCACTCAAAGGGATTGGTAGGTGTAGGATTTTGAGTTGAGCATCACATGGAAATTTTTCCTTAGTATTTCCTCGACCCCCTTTAACAGTACGGTGTTTCCTATGACTCAAGAAAGAGAAAATGAAACTACGAAAACAAAAGTCTTCACGCTTCATGTTCCTCGAATGAATACCAAGTCTTCACGGTCACACCAATTTCTTCACTTTCAAAGTCTTCAGAAAGTCTTCAGAATATCAAAGTCTTCAGTCGAAGAACTTCATTTTTAGGGGTCGACTTTCTCTGTAAATATCAAACTCCTCATTGACTTATAGACCTGTGTACACTCACAAACGCATCAGTCCCTTAACCTATAAGTCTTCAATACACCAAAATCACTAAGGGGCACTAGATGCACTTACAAAGACCCTCACGGAGAAGCAAGGATTCGGAAAGGAAGGACAAGTCATCAAGGAGCTACACAAAATGAAGACAACAAGCTCATGTTGGTGAATGGGTATCCGGCTCCGACTCTGATAATCTCTCCGAGAGAAGCTATCACTCCGACTCCGAATATACTCAAGATGAAGGTGTTGCCGGTCTAGCACTTGTGTCAACCAACTCCTACGACATATTTGATTCACCAAATGAAGGAATTGGAAGATGCTTCATGGCCAAAGGTCCAAAGGTAACACATCCTGAGTATGTTGATTTCAATAGTGATGAAGATGACTTGCTTGTGGATGATGATTTACTTGTTGACAACTCTAGTGATGAATACTATGATGAAACGTCAATTAATCATGCTAATCAAGATAAAACAAATGACAATGATAAGGAGAAGATTGAGCCTCTAACTAAAGAACTATACACTCTCAAGTTGGCTCATGAAACTATCTTCGAAGATCATCAAGAACTTTTAAGGGCTCATGAGAAGTTAGGCTTTGAAAAGCTCAATCTTGAGCAAGAGCATGAGTTCTTAAAGGCAATCAATGATGATCTCCGCAATAAAAGTTCTTCTTACATTGCCAAGCATTTAATCTTATCTACTTACATGCCTCAAGTCAAGTCTAGTAACAAGTACAAGGAAGATACTTCCTCTAGTAGTAACAATAATAATGTCAAATCCAATATTGTTGCTTCTAGTAGTTCTCTTGATTCCACTAATGATTCTCTTAGCCAAGTTACACTTGAGCAAGAAAATAGCTTATTTAAGGGAATTATAGAGAAAGATGTTTACAAAAGCCTTGCCGGGAGTAAGCAATTCGAGGAAATTTTACACAAGCAAGGAAGGCACCGGAAGAATCAAGGTGTTGGTTTTGAACGAAAGTTCAATGCCAATGGAGTTGAGTGGGAAGAAGATCAATACCCCAAGACGAAGTTTGTTCCTCAACAAGAGAAGTATGATCCTACTTCCTTCAAGGGAACACAAGCTCAAGATGATCTTCCACCACAAGACCACAAGAACAAAGGCAAGGACAAGCTTCAAGAAGAGATTGATGCATTTGAAGAAGCACCTAAAGCCTCGTTCAAGTGGGTTCCCAAGACTACGTCAAGTTCTACTTCATCAAGTACAACTAGAACTCCAAGGATTCCCATCAAGATGATGTGGATCCCGAAGAAGAAGAACTAGAGAGTTCTTGAGGGTGGTTCGGCCAACATTCTTCACTCATATCATTATGGCAAGAACAAGTGCAATCAACTTCCACATCTTGCACTAGTTCAAGGAGTCACAAACCCTCATGTTGGTAAGGCAAGGGACAAGGTAACCTAATGATTTCATGGACATCATCTTGTGTATGCATCACTCTATGTCTATGGATATTCTTGTTTGTTCCTTCTGGGACTAACCCATGTAGGTAAGTTGAAAGTGCAACTCACTCCAAAGGATTGCTCCAAATAATCTACATCAACATTGAGCATCCACATCTTCAACACCTACATGAAGTCATCATCGACAAAACCCAAGGTTCCCTCTAAGGGGGGATCTCACATCTAGGGGGAGCTTAACTCTAAGAATTGAGTCAAAGCAACTCTAATGGTGTGAACACATCAATGCATTATGTAAAAGTGGTAACCCCACTTGAGCTTAAACGATGAGTATGACCCATGATCAAATGTTCTCATTTGAGTCCTAAGTCAATATACTCATATATAGATGACCTAGTCATCGCCAATTGTTTGATAGATGCTAGAATTGGTTGTGCATGTTGGTGCATATTTTACTCATTCAAGGACATCCACTTGTTGTTTTGATTGTTTGGCTTCTTTTCTTTTTGCCAAGTGGATGGAAAAGAATGCCTAAGAACCTTCTCTAGCTATCTATGCTTTTCTAATCTCAAACTCTATTCATGCTACATCACAAAATTTGATCAAGTCATATTCGAACCACTCTGTGTGAGGAGCACTCGGAGTCCCCGATTTGTCATAGACTTAAACTTCCAAAACCTCTTTGTGATTCTCGGTCTGACGGATTCCTCCATTTCGGTCCTACTGAGATCATTAAGTTGATCTACGTTTTCAATCTCGGTGCAACCGATTTGAACTTTTCGGTCACACCGATTCGCTGTAACTGTACACAGTTATGCATCTCGGTGCCACCGAGTTGTTCTACCCGGTCACACCGACAGGGTCGGGCTATATATAGTCACGGGCAAAATTTTGGAAATTTCTCCGAACCCTTTTTGCCCGCGAAATAGCTCGCTCTGCCATCGAAGGTCTCCAGATCGTCTCCTCGTCGCCAGCCGCCTCCAGTAGCTGGTCTCCATCACCGTCAACAGATTTCGCTCCCGCCGTTGCCGCCGTAGCGAGTTCATCGCCAAGCTAGGGTATGGACTCGATTTTTGTGCTATCCTCGTCTGATTCCTAGAACATTGTGTTCTTATTGATTCTTGCCACGATTGAAACAATCCTATCCACTCAATATAGTCTGTAGATTAGATGAGATTCAAAATTTTAGGGTTAGGTTTCCGCCGAAACCATCTCGGACCCACCGAGTTGAAAAACTCGGTCTCACCGATTTGGCTTATGCCATTGCACAAGTAACTCTCGGTCTGACCGAGAATTGCTAATCGGTGCGACCGATTTTAGGACTTTGTGAAACCCTAGCAGTCTCGGTGCCACCGAACTGTGACTCGGTCCAACCGAGTTCATCAGTTTAGGTTCCAAAGCTGCTTCGGTATCACCGAGTTTGAAAATCGGTTGATCCGAAATACTTTCTGTGGAAAACAAAAACTGAATTTTTGAATCATTCTTTTGCAAAAAAATCTTTGCATTTTGTGATGCTCATCCATTCTATCTCGTCTATAACTCTTCACGTGGTCAGCAATCGAGATTTGCAGCATGATGACTGAGTGTGACAGCCGAACAGTCAAGAGCAGATTGACATGAGCAAGGGCACTAGTCCCTCAAGTTCTATAGATGAAGGGAGCAGAAGCACTCCTAGCAACCTGCCTAAGGCTGCTACCAGGCAAAGGAGGAAAAGAACTTCAGACTCAGAGGATGAGGACTACAAAGCTGAAGAAGATGAGGCTACTTCCAAGAAAGTAGTGCTCAAGAAGGAATATGGCTCAGCACATAGCACAAAGCCTGGAATGAAAAAGAAAGTTCCTACCAAGAGGACACCAATGCCCAAGGCTAGAAGGTCCACTCAAGTGCTAGAGCAGACTAAACCCAAAGAGGCACCTGAAAAGAAAGTCACATCTTCCAAACCCAAGAAAGTTCCCACTGGAGAGACAATGAAGTTTACAATTGAATCAGAGGATGAAGGTGTTCAGGACAATAAGAAGAAGAGAGCAAGAACCACAACTGCCCAGTTTCTTGCAAAGCCCTCTATGAGAAGAGATTTTGAAGAGGAAGAAGAGGTTGCTGCACCAGCACCTAAGGCACCAAAGCTTATGGGTGATGCTATAAGGTCAGGGGCTGCAACATCTAAGCCCAAGGAAGCACCCAAAGATGCCTCCAAGGCCAAGATCATACCAAAGAGGAATCTTAGGAATATTCTAGCTGCTGAGAAGAACAAGGCCCCAGTGCCAAATGTTGCTGAAGAAGATGGTGAAGAAGGACAGGTCCTAAGGAAGATCAAGCCCAAGATACCAAACCACAATGATGCCCATCCTGTGGCTGAGGACATGAGGATCAGGAAGGACTCAGGGTTGAGGCTATGGAGGATGGAAGATCCATATGCCTCAAGGAGAAGAACTGTTGTTGACTACATGTTCCATACAAAGGAACAGCAGGGCTTCTATGAGACAATTCTGTTGGATAAGAAGCCCATAGTTTGTGACATGAGGTGGGTCGACTGGACCTACATCAAGGAAAATGAAGAGCACTATCCTAGAGTGCAAGACAGCTTTGTTGCTTGTGGAGTTGCTGATTTTGTTGGGCAAAAGCTCACCCACTGGAATGATGAACTTATCATGCAGTTCTACTCCACAGCACACTTTTATCCAGATGGAAGAATTGTTTGGATGTCTGAACGTACAAGGTACCAGTCCACTGTTAGAGAATGGGCAACTCTGATAAATGCCCCAAAGGAAAATGAGGATGACCTGGACATTTATGCAAAGAAGAAGATGGATCACAATTCCATGGCACACATGTACAAGGAGATCCCAGACAAGGCTGTTGAGACACAAAAGTTTGGATCAGTCCACTTTCTGCTGTCAGGGCTGCCAATAATCAATTGGATTCTGAGGCATACTCTGTTGCCCAAGTCTGGTGACCATAACATGATCAGAGGGCATGCCATCAACATGTTGCATGTGTTTGATGTGCCACAAAAGTTCAAAGTCATGAGCCTTATGATTGAAACCATTAAGAGGACTGCAGCAGATCAGAAGAGGAGCTGTGGATATGCACCTCAGATTCAGGAATTGATAAACTCAAAGATGGGCACAGGGAAATATCAATTGGATAAGGAACATTTTCCACTTTATCCAGACCTTGAGGACAATGAGGTTGTCATGAATGAGAATGATCCATCATCAGTTCAAGCTCAAGAGAAGAAGGAGAAGGCAAAGAAGGAGAAGGCTGCCAAGATGTCAACTCAAGAGGAGGCATCTGAATATTTCTTGAAGAACAAGCAGGAGCAGCTTGGTTACTTAATAGAATCTACACGAAGGATTGAGAAGGAACTGCCACCTCACTCGTAATCGGAGAGCTCGAAAGAATCATGGAACTCAAATTCCATGACCTTGATGTCAAAGTAATCGAGATTGATCGGTTGTAGAGCAGCTGCAGGATGATATGCGAGAGAGGCTGGGCAAGACTACCACAAATGTGTTTGCCAGAGTGCCTAGAGCCAGAGGTCGGGCACAGTGCTGTGATGAGACACTAGAGCAACATCATCTGCACTACCTACAGCCCCTTCACTCCAAAGCAACTAGCTCCAAAGATCCACTCCAAAGACCTCTACTTCAACTGAAGCCTTTGTTCTTGGAGTTATCTGGACACCACCACCTAAAGATCAAGCCTTAGAGTCGATCTAGCACTATGCATTTTCTATGAACTTTTTGGTAACTTGTTGCCAAAGGGGGAGAAAAATGTATAGATCATAGGCTTCGAGAGAGAGAGAGTGTTGCTTTTGTTCTCTCTTGCTTTATTTGGTGGTTAAAACTTGTTTGCTTTTGATTGCTTGAGATACTATGCTTGTGAGACATTGATGATCACGTGTTTGATCATAAGCTACACTTATGCATGTTTGATGATATTATCCTATCTATCTTATGTGATCATTCACTTTGCTTGGTGATGAGTGCATGTATTCAATGTTTATTATTTTGAGCGCTCCACCAAGATGTATGTGACATGGAAGAGTAACCCATGCGCCTAATTCATTGTACATTTGCAGTCCAAAGCAAATCTTAAACTATGCATAAATTTAGGGGGAGCTCTTGCTTATGACATACTTCTCAAAGCGACGATGTTATTCAATCTTACTATCATTTGTCGAAGCTTTTATCTATATGTTGTCATCAGTTACCAAAAAGGGGGAGATTGAAAGACTATCCCTAGGTGGTTTTGGTAATTCATAACAACATATAGCTCATTGAGCTAATGCTATTCCCAGACTATTATTTCAGGAAAGCTCAATAAATGGCATGGCATGGATGATGAAAGTGGATCCCTCAAAATACTAAGGACAAAGGATTGGCTCAAGCTCAAAAGCCCAAGACTCTTCATTTTATATTTTAGTGATCCAAGATCACATTGAGTCTATAGGAAAAGCCAATACTATCAAGGAGGGATGAGGTGTTGCTTAATAAGCCTCCTGCGTCATGTGCTTTGTGATATGGTCCAAAACCCTCAGCTACTTTCCCACATCCACAAATGACCTATACCCAAAGCCAAAATCGATCACACCGATTCTTTCTATCCGGCTCTACCGATTCCAATAGTCATAGCCACTGCCACAAACCCTAAGAAAATCGGTCTTGCTGATAGGGATCTCGGTCTCACCGAGATGGGATTGTAATCTCTCTATTTCCCTTCGTAATGTTTCGGTCTAACCGAAGTGAGCGATCGGTCCCACCGAGATTGCAATTTAAACTCTCTGTTTCCCTTTTGTAACATTTCGGTCTCACCGAAAAGAGCAAATCGGTCCCACCGAGTTTACCTGACCAACTCTCTGGAAAGCTTATTACCAAATTGGTCTCACCGAGTTTGTGTAATCGGTCTTACCGAGATTACGTTATGCCCTAACCCTAACCAAATCGGTCTTACCGAGATGCATGTCAGTCCCACCGAAAATCACTAACGGTCACTAGGTTTACTAAATCGGTCCGACCGAGTCTGTTGAATCAGTCCCACCGAGTTTGGTAAATTGTGTGTAACTGTTAGATTTTGTGTGGAGGCTATATATACCCCTCCACCTCCTCTTCATTCATGAAGAGACCCATCAGAACAAACCTACACTTCCAACTTACCATTTCTGAGAGAGAACCACCTACTCATGTGTTGAGGCCAAGATATTCCATTCCTACTGAGGGAGTCCTGGACTAGGGGGTGTCCGGATAGCCGGACTATCATCATCGGTCGGACTCTAGGACTATGAATATACAAGATTGAAGACTTCGTCCCGTGTCTGGATGGGACTTTCCTTGGCGTGGAAGGCAAGCTTGGCAATACAGATATGTAGATCTCCTACCATTGTAACCGACTCTGTGTAACCCTAGCCCTCTCCGGTGTCTATATAAACCAGAGGGTTTTAGTCCATAGGACGAACAACCATTACAACAAACATACCATAGGCTAGCTTCTAGGGTTTACCCTCCTTGATCTCGTGGTAGATCCACTCTTGTACTACCCATATCATCAATATTAATCAAGCAGGAGTAGGGTTTTACCTCCATAGAGAGGGCCCGAACCTGGGTAAAAACATCGTGTCCCTTGTCTCCTCTTACCATCCGCCTAGACGCACAGTCTGGGACCCCCTACCCGAGATCCGCCGGTTTTGACACCGACATTGGTGCTTTCATTGAGAGTTCCTCTGTGCCGTCGCGATCAGGAAGGATGCCTCTTCCCGTCTTTAAAGATGGTATCATCGCCAAAGGAGCCTTGGCCGCCGACCAAACTATCCGGCTAGGTGGTTTTCTCATGACCGCCTGTTCGGCCACCGCTTCGACGATGACCTCTCGGGTCATCAAAAGCAATCTTCACGTCAACTCGGAATTCGCCGAGCAGCTGGATCCAATAGAGCTCTCGTCCAGAACGAGCTCTTGGATCGCATCGCCGCCCTGGGAGTCGCTACAGACTACAATCAGATTGGGCTTAAAACCGATCTGAGAGAGATTAACTCTCCCCAGGTTACCCACCACGTTGCGGTGGTAGAGGAACGACGCGGTGACTCTTCTTCTATATTGAAAACTAGTTATGTCTAGACTCCCGAACCCTCCATGCCGGATTTCCGCGGAGGGACGGACGTCGATCAAGCACTGAACCTAAAGTCAGGCATCGAACCAGACTCGTTGGACAACATCCAGCAGTCCAAGCTTCCAAATTCGAAAACTTTTCGACCCTTGAGCCTCGATATGGGCAGGGTTCCGGACTCAATTCCACCCACCCACCCAAACATATGCGATCTATCTCAAATCCAGCAAGAGCCCGCCGAAACAGTACATCATTACTGGGCCAGATTCCTCCTGGTTATGGACAGGATAAAAGACTGCCGTGAGAAATACGCAATTTCAGTCTTCTGCAATAATTGCACGGACATGGGAATCTTGAACGCTGTAAGTCGTCGTGAAATTACACGCTTCGCCGACCTGGCGTCCATAGTACGAAAGTACTGTGCAATGGAGAGTTTCCGGAAAACCGAAACTAAGTTTTGGGACAATCCGGCTCCGAATACAACCCTAGTCCGAAACCAAAGGGTGCATCATACTCAGGCACCCGGTACAAAAACCAAAAAGCAAAAACCCCATAAAGGGTACGAAACCGTACTGGAGGGATGGCTGAGCGGACCCTGTAAAATTCACAGTACAGAGGGCGCCATTCCAACACATAGCCTTTGAGCATGTTGGATACTGCGGTAGGTGGCCAAAAGTGGCGAAGAGCTTCTAGCCCCGGAGAACCACTCCAACAGTACCAGTACGGTGTCGAAAATCTTCAAGACTTTCGCATCAAATAATATGCGGAAACGAACAATCCGCAGCCTCGCCGAAGTCTACCAAGTAGCAACAACAAATCCATGGAGCGACACGGCCATCACCTTCAACGCCAGCGACGAACCTAAATTCCGAACAGCCCGAGCACCAGCCGCATTGGTCCTCAGTCTAATAGCGGACGGCTTTCGTCTTACCAAGGTACTCATGGATGGCGGCAGCGGATTAAACCTCATCTACAAGGAAACCCTTCAAAAAATGGAAATAGACTGGAGCCGCATTGAGCGAAGCAGCACAACCTTTAGAGGAATAATCCCTAGCCAAGAAGCACGCTGCCCAGGAAAAATCACACTTGATGTGGTGTTCGGCTCGCCGGACAATTACAGGTCTGAATAGGTCACGTTCCAAGTGGCCCCGTTCAGCAGCGGATATCACGCTATATTAGGGCGCGAGGCATTCACAATTTTTCAAGCCATACCCCATTACGGGTACATGAAGCTTAAGATGCTCGGGCCCAGTGGAATAATCACCCTTGTCTGTGATCCGGACACAGCACTCCGCGCCGAAAAGAAGACAGCCACATTAGCCCTAGAGGCACTATCCGAAGCCCTAGCGGCGAAGGAACTCACTGCGCTGCGCTCTACGGTGAACAAGGATGATGTGATACTCGATAAGAGATCCAAGTCCACCTCTTTTAAACCAGTGGACGAAATAGTCAAATTCCAGGTCCATCCAACGGACCCAACAAAGACGGCCTCCATCGGGGCACAATTAAACCCCGTGAGACGCCATTACGAGAATTCCTTCGGAGAATTGGGACATCTTTGCTGGCACCCTTCGGATATGCCAGAATCCCATGATTGGCGTAACACAGCCTAAACATCCTAAAAGGATTCAAGCCGACCAAACAGGCTCTTCGGCGATTTTCCGAACCCAAAAGGCAGGCAATGGGAGAGGAGCTAGCCAAATTACTGGAAGCCGGATTCATCAGAGACATCAAACATCCGGACTGGCTAGCAAACCTGGTGATGGTACCAAAGAAGGACAAATCCTGGCGCCTATGTGTCGACTTTAAAGACCTTAACAAGGCCTGCCCAAAGGATCCTTTCCCCCTTCCCCGCATCGATCAAATAATCGATGCTACTGCAGGGCACGATTCATTGTGCTTCCTCGACACATACTCCGGCTACCATCAAATCAAGATGGCGGAGGCAGACCAAGCTACAGCACGATGCCCTTCGGATTCAAAAACGCCGGTGCAACATATCAGCGCATGATTCAGACATGTCTGGCTACCCAGATCGGCAAAATAGTAGAGGCATACGTAAACGACGTAGTCGTCAAAACCAAACACGTCAAAACTCTAGTAGACGATTTGAGGCTCACATTCGACAACCTCCGAGCATATGACATTAAAATGAACCCGAAAATGCGTTTTCAGCGTACCAGCCGGAAAGCTCACAGGCTTCATTGTATCCGTAGAGGAACCGAAGCAAACCCAGCCAAGATCCGAGCTCACACAGTGGATATTCCAAAAGACCTCAAACAAATACAAAATTGATCGGATGCGTGGCGGCTCTAAGCCGCTTCATCTCCGCTTGGGAGAAAAGGCATTACCCTCTATCGCCTCCTCCGTGCAAGATCAACACTTCGAGTGGACGGATGTCGCCACCGCCGACTCAAGAAATAAAGGCCATATTGGAAACAAATCCGGTGCTGTCCGCGCCTAACCTGGGCGAACCAATGTTGTTATATATCGCGGCAACACATCAAGTAGTAAGCGCGGTGCTCGTCGTCGAACGAGAAGTAGAAGGGCATAAATTCCCTCTTCAAAAGCCAGTGTACTACGTATCCACTGTCTTAACTCCCTGCAAGTCCCGGTACCCGCATTATCAAAAGATAGCATACGCGGTGTTCATGGCATCCCGGAAGCTGCGACACTACTTTCAAGAGTGTTTGATAACAGTGGCCTCCGAAGTACCCCTCAACGACATCATAAACAACCGCGACGCGACGGGCGGGATTGCAAAATGGGCCATTGAGCTCTTACCATTTGACATAACCTACAAACCATGGCGAGCTATAAAGTCGCAAGTCCTGGTTGACTTCGTCGCTGAATGGACTGAAGCCGAACTCCCTAAAGAGTATGGCGCATACTCCAATTGGATCATGCATTTCGACGGCTCTAAAATGTTGGCCGGCTTGGGGGCTGGCGTCATTTTGACGTCCCCAACTGGAGACACAGTCCAATACGTACTTCAAATAATGTACACAGACTCCAACAACGCAGCCGAATACGAGGCCCTTCTGCACTGTCTCCGGATGGCAATCTCCATGGGCATTCAACGCCTCGAGGTACTTGGGGACTCAAACCTCGCAATATCGCAAGTAAACGGAGACTTCGATGCCAAAGATCCAAAAATGGCAGCCTACCGTAACGCCGTCTTAAAAATGTCAGCTCGGTTCGAAGGACTCGAATTCCACCATGTAGCCCGGGATAATAACCAGGCAGCCGACGTGTTGGCACGCATCGGCGCAAAGCGCGACGCCGTCCCTCCAAACATCTTCCTGGAGTGGCTCTTCAAGCCATCCGTACTATGGGAATAGGAGTCCGAAAATAACAACTCGGAAGTAACCGTGCCACCCAACACAGAACAATCTGACATAATCGGCGGCTCAGCCAATGAAATAACACCTTCAGCCCATGAAATAATGGCGGTAATTGCCCTGTGGACAGAACCATTCCTAGCCTACTTAATTAGGCAGGAACTTCCCGAAGACCAAAATGAGGCCCGCTACATAGTTTGGCGATCTAAAGCCTACAAGGTCCATGAGGGAGAACTTTATAAGAAAAGCACAACCAGAGTCCTTCAAAGGTGCATCTCCGAAGAGGAAGGGCGAAACCTTCTGGCTGAAATTCACGCCAGACTAGGCGGACACCACGCTGCTGCCCGGGCCCTCGTAGGCAAGGCCTTCCGTACAGGATTTTATTGGCTGGCGGCCGGGGCAGATGCTCAGGACTTAGTCCAACGATGCGTCGGTTGTCAGCTCTTTGCTAATCAGAGCCACATGCCACCCACCGCCCTCAAAACTATACCCATCACCGCCGTTCATGTGCAGGGGCTTGACATGGTTGGACCCCTTAAAGGGGGAACCCACAAGCAAAAGTACCTATTGGTCATGGTGGACAAATTCACCAAATGGATAGAGGCCAAGCCAGTAAAAACAGCCGAATCCGGACCAGTGATAGACTTCATATCCGGGGTAGTACACCGTTATGGCGTCCCCCACAGCATCATCACCGATAACGGCACAAACTTCACGGCCGACGAGGTTAAACTCTGGTGCAAAAATATGGGCATTAAGCTCGACTACGCGTCAGTCTATCATCCTCAAACCTACGGTCAAGTTGAACGAGCAAATGGTCTAATAATGAGCGGCATCAAACCCAGACTAGTGCGGTCCCTTACGGAATCTAACACGCACTGGGTAGAGGAGCTCGACTCAGACTGGGGGGGGCTGCGGACCACGCCAAACCGTACTACCGGATTCACACCATTCTTTATGGTATACGGCGCAGAGGCAGTCTTGCCCTGCAACATAATTCATGACTCACCTCGCGTGCGCATGTACGAAGAAAAAGAAGCCGAGTTGGATCGGCAGGACAGCTTGGACGCATTAGAGGAGGAGCACGACGTGGCAAAGGCTCGTTCCGCATTCTATCAACAGCAGGCCCGAAAATATCAAAGCAGAGAAGTACGGGCTAAAACTTACAATGTTGGCGAACTAGTTCTACACCTGCCGGACAAGAAAAAGGACAAACTCAAGCCCAAATGGGAAGGTCCCTTCATCATCGACCAAGTCCTGACTGGCGGAGCATACCGTCTGCGAAACGCATCGGACAACCGACTCGAGCCAAACCCATGGAATGCAGCCCACCTCCGAAGATTCTACGTCTAGCACCGTACTCAGAGTTCGTCTCCTTCCCCCGTCCACACTTTATACTTCAGTTGCTTTTTGTTTCTCTATTTTATCCTACTTTTTTCATAATGCCCTTGAGGGCCGATTTGCGCATTGTTCGCACATACTTGATGTGCTACCCGCACTCATTATACCTGGGGGCTTCTTTAACAGAAGCTTACTTATACGGGCTTCATGCCCAACACATGTGTCAAACTTCCACATGTACCTTTTATTCGCCATTATATGCATCGATATGACTTAAGTTTTGGCCAAGCTGGGTTGCCTGGTTCCTGTGCTTACCCTTATGTTCCCGATTGTTCGGCCAGGAGGTAAAGGGAGCACCTCTGCGATTGTTACTGTCGGGTCAGCCGGATGTGTACCTCAGACTGGGTGAAGCTGAAAGCTAGTGTTCTTAAGGGAAATATTCGGTCGGTGACTTGAAAGATGATTTTTGACCTATTTATTTATCTGCCCCCAGATGTTTTCCTGCTCTTTTCGCAGTCCGGACATGCACTTTAGGGCATGCCTCCTAGGAAAGGAACCCTTAACGGAACTATTCTCCCTGGAAGATGTTTCTTACTAACCATGTAATATAACATAACTAGTTGGGCACTTGTCTGATAAAGCACTAATGACCCCTACGCCTGGTCTCCATGCATGCCCCGGTTTTTTCATAACCGAGAAGGTATTCGGACACACTCCGGACTCTAGGGTCCCGAGGTTGAAGCGAAAAGGTCGGCAAAGACAAACGATCTACAATCCGGCTAGAAGGCATTTTACATGTCACTTTAAATACATTGTCAAATCGACTGACTGTACTCCTCCTCAATCCCATCTAACAGGGTGACTAATTTAGAGTCCCATTGGGAATACTTAGCGGCCAACTCTACTTGGCCGTACACTAAGCTCATAGGGATCTCCTTCCCATCGGGCCCCACAGGTCCGACCTCGGCCATGTGGTTTGGATCCGCCTTCTTGTACTGCGTCTTCACCATGGCCCAGGCCTCCCTGGCACCTTGACAGCAGGCCGATATCTTCCATAAACAGAAGCGCTGCCGCGCTCCCTGAAGCTTCTCCGCAAGCTCTCCAAGGCCCTCAGGTAGGGAGAGGGACGGCCATAAGGCCTGGACGACGCCACTCATCGCCTGCCGAACACGTTCGAGCAGTTGCACCAGCTCGGGAAGATGGTCACCCGTTGAACCAGGCATTTCCTCCGCAGGACGACCTGTGAGCACACCTACAGACATATTTCTGTCAATTGACTTCCTCGCCAAACTCTTCTTTTCAAAAGAGTTTGCTCAAGCACTTACTATAGATGCCGCGACGAAGCCGCTGATTCTCCTTCATGGAGCCAGACAGCTCGGCCCGAACACCTTTTAGCTCTTCTCCAAGCTGGGTGTGGGCATCCTGGAGTTTGTTCCTCTCTTGCTGCACCTTCATAAGCACCCTCTCGCCGGCCTTCAGCTGGCGCAGTAGCTTTTGCTTGTCCGGATCAAGTCCGGTGACATCTGCAATATCATTGTCAGACTTATACGCACGCCACACGCTGCTTATCTTTTCGAAATAATGTGTTACCGGAGGGGGTCTCTGTGTCTCCTCCTGTGGCAGCTAGTGCGGCATCAAGTTGGGCTTTGCACTCTTGTAGCTCCTGGGACAATTGGGTATTCTTCTCCGTCAGATCCTGCATATTAAATGAGCCTTAAATCAGTTATTTTAACTACTTTAAGTCTCGGGGGCTACTGGCATATACAACTATTAAAATCTATTACCCGTATATCTTTTACATACTACTCCGTGGCTCTGGTTAAACCATCTTGAGCGGCACGGAGGTGCGCGTCTCCCGCGTTAAACGCATTCAACACCTCTAGGGAGAAACACGCGTCACGGCAATCTTGTCGGCGGCGCTTATGATTCTGGCGCTTTCCACCTCGCACTGGTGGCGGACAGCTGTCGGCATCCTCCGTTGGAGGAGTACCCGGCTCACGCCTTGCGCTCGCCTCCCCCTCCGGACCAGGTGGTGGAGCCTGGCTAGCGGAGGCTTGGTTGGCAACCTCTTCGGGCACAGTCCGGCGAGCGCTCTTTCTCCTGGAAAAGTCATGAGTATTAATGCACCTCCTAGGAACCCTTTCCTTAAACAACGGTCGCGAGCTGTACCGTTGCGGTGACGTTTCGATTCGCATCGCACCCCTCTTCCGCCTGCTGGGCCATACTGACCCTTGTTGGTCAACCGCCGCGGGTTCGGCTTCCCGCCTTGAAGGCACCTCCTGCGAGACATTGTTGTATACGGTGATCAGAAATATGCAGGGACAAGGTAGTGGTATCAGGACTCCGGTCATAATTACCTGGGAAGCCGGAAATAAGCCGGGGTAGTTAGCCGTAATGGCAACTAGAGAATCGTCCATGCTGAGTTGGTGGAACACCTCGTCGATTAGCTCCACCTTTATGTCCGGATCCTCTTCGGAGGCCGGATCAAGGGATCTTCCCGGATCCTCGGGTTGTGGAGCCGGACTATGTATGCTCCCCACATCCCGGCGCAGTTCCTGCGTCAAAACCATAAAGTAAGATACTTAACTTTGAGAGCACGCGTCGGATAAATAAACGTCCGCTTACCCAGCTCCGAGGGTTATTCATGGAGAACCCATTCAATGGGCTCGTCTCGAGGAAGTCCTCCTTCTCCCCCTTGTACAGGCCGGACAGAATCTTCACCAGATCTGCGGCCGACCCCGGCCCCTGGCGGCCATGACGGGTGGCATCATTCTCGCCGTTGAAATCCCACATGGGGTGGCCCCTATATTGGAGGGGCTGCACCCCTCGCATAATGCACGTGGCCATGACTACAATCATGGTCAATCCGGAATGGGCCAGCAATCTTATCCGGCCCATCAAATAATGGACACTCCTGTCTTCCTCCTGTTGAGGGCTCCGTGGGTGCCAACTTAGGCGTTTCTTTAGAGGAGCCTTGCTGAACTCCGGGAGGCCGATCCAAACTGGGTCCGGCAGTGGAGCATCTTCTACATAAAACCATTCCGACGGCCAGTCTTCGGACGCCTTCTTTGGGGTTCCGGATAGATATCCGGTCCCGGCGATGCGCCATATTTCGGCTCCGCCCACTTGATATATTGACCCCTCGTGAGAACGGGGTACGAGGCAAAACAGTCTCTTCCACAGCGCAAAGTGGGGCTCGATGCCCAGGAACAGCTCGCAAAGAGCTACGAAACCCGCGATGTGCAGAATAGAGGCGGGCGTGAGGTGATGAAGCTGGAGTCCGTAGAACTCCAGGAGCCCCCGGAGAAACGGATGTATGGGAAATCCGAGCCCCCTTATTAGATAAGGGACAAAGCACACCTGCTCCCCTTTAGAGGGACTAGGGGTGGCCTCCGCTTGCTTTCCACCTTTGTAGGTGGCCAGCCCGGCTCGAACCGGGACCATAAAGGCCGGAAGAAGGTATCCCTCCGCTTGGAGTGTCACCAGCTCGTTGTGCGGAACTGAACATCTCCTCCAATCTCCTGGTGGAGGGCTGGGAGCGCGAGAGGAGGAGCCGCATCGACGGTCCATGATAGAATGGATTTTTGGTCAGAAGCGCTCCGATGAGTACTCGTGGAAGGAAGATGGTGTGATTTGGATCTGGATTCTCGCCTCTCTTATAGGAAGATTATTTGCGCAGCTAGGGGGTAAAATATAAAAATACCCTGTCCTTTTGCATTCGTGCGACACGTGGAAGAGGGCCATTATTGGGCATGGAAGCCAAGGAGCGCAACATTTGTAAGGAAGTCGGACACTATTCGGCAAGCACATGGAATTTGGAGGAGAACCCGCCTTGCAACGCCGAAGACAATATACGCGCTGGACTCGTCGTCATTGAAGCCTGGTTAGGGCTACCGAGGGGTCTGGACTAGGGGTGTCCGGATAGCGGACTATCATCATCGGCGGACTCGGGACTATGAATATACAAGATTGAAGACTTCGTCCCATGTCCGGATGGGACTTTCCTTGGCGTGGAAGGCAAGCTTGGCAATACGGATATGTAGATCTCCTACCATTGTAACCGACTCTGTGTAACCCTAGCCCTCTCCGGTGTCTATATAAACCGGAGGGTTTTAGTCCGTAGGACAACTCAACCATTACAACAATCATACCGTAGGCTAGCTTCTAGGGTTTAGCCTCCTTGATCTCGTGGTAGATCCACTCTTGTACTACCAATATCATCAATATCAATCAAGCAGGAGTAGGGTTTTACCTCCATCGAGAGGGCCCGAACATGGGTAAAAACATCGTGTCCCTTGTCTCCTGTTACCATCCGCCTAGACGCACAGTTCGGGACCCCCTACCCGAGATCCGCCGGTTTTGACACCGACACCTACCATATGAATCTTGATCTCTAGCCTTCCCCGAGTTGCTTTCCACTCAAATCTTCTTTCCACCAGATCCAAAACCTATGAGAGAGAGTTGAGTATTGGGGAGACTATCATTTGAAGCACAAGAGCAAGGAGTTCATCATCGACGCACCATTTGTTACTTCTTGGAGAGTGGTGTCTCCTAGATTGGCTAGGTGTCACTTGGGAGCCTCCGACAAGATTGTGGAGTTGAACCAAGGAGTTTGTAAGGGCAAGGAGATCGCCTACTTCGTGAAGATCTACCGCTAGTGAGGCAAGTCCTTCGTGGGCGACAGCCATGGTGGGATAGACAAGGTTGCTTGTTCGTGGACCCTTCGTGGGTGGAGCCCTCCGTGGACTCACGCAACCGTTACCCTTCGTGGGTTGAAGTCTCCATCAACGTGGATGTACGATAGCACCACTTATCGGAACCACGCCAAAAACAACCGTGTCTCCAATTGCGTTTGAATCCTCCAAACCCTTCCCTTTACTTTCTTGCAAGTTGCATGCTTTTACTTTCCGCTGCCTATATACTCTTTGCATGCTTGCTTGAATAGTGTGATGATTTCTTGACTTGTCCTAAATAGCTAAAATTTGCCAAACTCTAAAATTGGGAAAAGGTTAAGTTTTTAATTGGTCAAGTAGTCTAATCACCCCCCTCTAGACATACTTCAAGATCCTACAAAAAGCGCCCTTAAAAGCAACAAATTCTTCAATTTGTTGAACATGATAGTAATTATAAACACCCTTGGCATACGAAGATACGATTCCATTGTCAATAAACTCACATTGGTAGGGAAGGTGTTTCTTAGGATTTTCAGAACAAGTAACATCATATATTTCACATAAATTCCAAGCATAGCATTGCAAACGCTGAATTTGATCCCATAATAATTTCCCTTTTTTAGATATACGGTGTCGCACATAACAAGCATGCTCATCTAAAGATTTTCCCTCAACTAATCTAGTTGGGGTTTCAGCACGAGCACAAAGGGATCGAAGATGATCCAAGTAAAAAGCTTCAGGACTGTGATAGATTTTGAGTGGTTCTTCAACCATTGGTGTAGTAGGTACAACTAATTTTTTTTGGTATTTTGAGTTTCCTACCCATAACTAAATATAGAAAACAACTAACAACAGCAAATAAAAATTACTTAGTGATAAAGCAAACAAGCACACACAAGAATATTCACCCCACGCTATGACTCCCCGGCAACGGCGCCAGAAAAAGGTCTTGATAACCCGCAAGTATACGGGATCAATGTAGCCTCTTTCGATAAGTAAGAGTGTCGAACCCAACGAGGAGCTAAAGGTAGAACAAATAATCTCTCAAGCCCTATCTGCCACTGATACGACTCTACGCACGCTTGACGTTCGCTTTACCTAGAACAAGTAGGAAACTAGAAGTACTTTGTAGGTGTGATAGGATAGATTTGCAAGATAATAAAGAACACGTAAATAAAAAGTAGGGGCTGTTTAGATAAAGATGCAATAAAGTAAATATAGCGAGTGTGAAAAAGTGGTGGTAGGAGTTGTGGAATTGTCCCTAAGCAATTGACTATGTTACTAGACCGGTAATCACTATTGCAATTCTATTTGAGGGAGAGGCATAAGCTAACATACTTTCTCTACTTGTATCATATGCACTGACGATTGGAACTCTAGCAAGCATCCGCAAATACTAAAGATTCATTAAGGTAAACCCAACAATAGCATTAAAGTATCAAGTCCCCTTTATCCCATACGCAACAATCCCCTTACTCGGGCTTGTGTTTCAGTCACTCACGCAACCCACTATAAGCGAATCATGAACGCATTGCAACACCCTACAGCGGGAGTCCCTCACGCTTGTGCGACACGGAGGGCACCATAGGATAGCACCGATAATAAAACATGCAACTCAAACCAATCATAGCAATTCATCAATCACCGATAGGACAACAAAAATCTACTCAGAAATCATAGGATGGCAACACATCATTGGTTAATAATATGAAGCATAAAGCACCATGTTCAAGTAGAGGGTACAACGGGTTACGGGAGAGTGGACCGCTGGATATAGATGGGGGAAGGTGATGGAGATGCTGGTGAAGATGGCGGAGGTGTTGGTGAAGATCGCGGTGATGATGATGGCCCCCGGCGGCGTTCCGGCGCCATCGGAAGCAAGGGGGAGAGAGCCCCCCCCCTACTTCTTCTTCTTATTCCTTGACCTCCTCCCTAGATGGGAGAAGGGTTTCCCCTCTGGTCCTTGGCTCCCATGGCTTGCGAGGGGCGATATCCCCTCTAAGATTGGATCTATCTCTCTGTTTCTGCGTTCTCTGATTCTACCCCTTCACCGTTTCTTAAATACCCGGAGATCCGTAACTCCGATTGGGGTGAATCTTTTGCCCAGATCTTTATCATAAAATTAGCTTTCTTGCGCCAAAAGAAAAGTGTCAACCGCCTTAAGGGTGGCCCACGAGAGCCCATGCCGCACCTAGGGGGCAGGGCGCGCCCCCTGTCTCGTGGTCACCCCGGACACCGTTTCACATTCATTTTACTTCCCAAAAATCATAAAAATTCCAAAAAAATTCTCCGTCCATTTTTATCCTGTTTGGATTCCGTTTGATATTGGGTTTCTGCGAAACAAAAAACAGCAACAGACAGGAATGGCACTGGGCACTGGATCAAAATGTTAGTCCCAAAAAATAGTATAAAAAGTTGCCAAAAGTATATAAAAGTTGAATAATATTGGCATGGAACAATCAAAAATTATAGATATGACGGAGACGTATCAGTATGTTGTAGCTGTCTGATTCTATCGGCAATTGAGCTGTGACGATGAAACATGTTCTATGTATTGATCTGTGATGAAACTAGTAAAGAAAAAGTATATGGTTAAAAGTAAAGTTGAGATCAAGGGGAAGAATGTTAGGTTGATCTCCTTCTCATGTGGGCCCAACGGCCCACCGGACCATTGATCCACGCCTTGGTCGGGGGTGCTCAACCCACCTATGGTTGATGGCCCCCTGTCACGTGGGCTATATAAAGAGGTGGGGGTCGGGGCACGCACTACGAGGTTCATCGCGCAGCCGCCAACCCCATCGACAAAACCTACCGATCTAGGTTAATTAGCCCTGCAGTGACGGGAAGCACCGCCACCGCCATTGCTCTCTCCACCACCGCCACTACTTACTCACCGCCGCCACAACTCCACCATGGCCAACGGTTCGGGCTCCTTGAGCCAAGCAGAAGGTAGACCACCGTCACATCTTTACCCTAGATGATCCAAGGAGTTTAACACTCACCAGCTACTCCTAGGAGCTTATTTCTGTCAGAGCATCCCCAATAGGGCTTCAAGAATCCCCCCAATGGTTATCAGAGCTTTCCCAATAATTTTATTTTGGTTTGCAGGTTTAGTAATCCCTCCCTTCGGTTTATATGGGTCAATTAAAAAATCTCACCAACCAAGATAGTTGGTCAGTGTTGTAATAATTTTTTGTAGTTTTCAAAAAAGATTCACTTAATGAGCTCATTTTTCTCAAGAAATTGTGTATGTCTACCAATGTATTAATTGTAGTGCATGCATGCGTGATCAATTAATGACTAAGAACTTTTACATGCATTGGTGAACTTTCTCTTAATCATTGAATGCAATGATTTTAATCCACCTTGAAATCTAAAAATGTGAATGGGAGAAATAAAATCGAGGCTTACAAAATGATAAATCAATTTTTTTGAGATAGGCCCTACAAACTGGAAGGGAGGGAGTACTTTCTCAGATCCTCAACAATACCTCCCCGAATACCGAACCTTGCATATGTGACGGTTACGTGAAGGTGGCATGGTGGGTAATGGCGATGATACGCTGATTGATGTGGCAAGTATTTGGAGAATTCCCCTAGATATTGGGAGAGATAGAACTTCATGTCTTCGGAATACGCATTTTAGGGAAATGGCAAGTTGGTATACGACATTGGTCTCCGAAAGCCCGGATGTAACGCACATGAGGAGGATCATATAGAAAAAACAAGGACTCCAACTAAGGTTTTTTGGGTGGACCGAGGGTGTTGGAGTCTGACATGGCTGACCTCTGAACTTTACTAAACATCCCCTTGATTTGGGGCTAGTTTGTGGGATTTCAAACGCCCGGACCGGCCCGAACGGATTTTGTGAGACATGTTGGATGACTAAGTGACCGGACCACTGGACATTTGTGGACATTTTATCCCCAAGCGCCTCCCTTCCCTACCTTGCCGTATTGGTCAAATAGTAGGTTGCAAACTATTCCCCTCCCATTCATGTGGCTCAGGTGTTGAGGTTCAACGCATTTTTTTGCGAATACACATGATAGCATATCATTGCATTGTTAGGGGAAAGCAAATACAGGGAAGTGCCCAACCATGTACGCATATTGGCGTGGTCAAGGCACCCGATGAGCAGAAGAAAAGGGGGTGCTCAACCCCAGGAGAGTGCATGATTAGGTTACATGGATAACTAGTCTTAATCCTTTGGCTCTGGTGTTAGCCCAGGAGCAAGCCTCGTCCTTGATCATGTTGGTAAGGGTTGAGGATGATAGTGTGATCTTTTCAAAGATAACGGCGTTGCGATATTGCCAATAGATCATGTAGTGAGAGCACTGATGGAGGCTAGTGCCGGTTGTTGTTTTCTGCTTGTTTTGGTTTTACGAAAAATACCAAACGGAGTCCAAACATGATGACTTTTTGACGATTTTTTCTGAACCAAAAGCGACCCTAGAAGCTTCGGGGGATGACTAGAAGACCTACGAGGCACACCCTGCTGTCTTGTGGGCCCCTCGTGGCTCCGTTTGACTTAAGTCTAGCACTATAAATTTCCAAATATTGGAAAACCCTTAGATGCACTAACGAAACAACTTCTCCACCGCAGCAAGTCTCTGTTCTTCCGCGATCCCATCTGGAGGCCTTCATCGGTACTCTGCCGGAGGGGAAATCGATTACTGAGGGCTTCTACATCAACCTTGATGCACCTCCAATGATGTGCGAATAGTTCCCACAGGACCTATGGGTCCATAGTGATTAGCTAGATGGATCTCTCTCTCTCTCTCTCTCTCTCTCTCTCTCTCTCTCTCTTTGATCTTCAATACAATGTTCTCTTTGGAGATCAATTCAATGTAAATCTTTTGCGATGCATTTCTTGGCATCCAATGAATTGTGAGTTTATGATGATCGGATTGTTCATTGCAAGTAGTTGACTCCTTTCTAAACATTATTATGTGTGATTGTTATAGCTTTGTATTTCTCTCTAATCGTTTTGTTTGGCCAACTAGATTGATTTATCTTCAGTGGGAGAGGTGCTTCGTAGTAGGTTCAATCTTGCGGTGTCCTCATGTTGGGAATCATTGCATGGAAAAAGAAAAAAAATTATACGCACATGCAATGATCTATCCATGGAGATGCATAGCAACGAGAGGGAGAGTGTGTCTACGAACCCTCATAGACCGTTAGCGGAAGCATTTCACAACGCGGTTGATGTAGTCGATCTTCTTCGTGCTTCAACCGATCAAGTACCGAACGCACGTCACCTCCGCGTTCTGCACACGTTCAGCTCGATGACGTCCCTTGCCTTCTTGATCCAGCAAGACATTGAGGTAGTAGATGAGTTCCCTCAGCACGACAGCATGGTAGCGGTGATGGTGAAGTGATCTCCGCAGGGCTTCGCCTAAGCACTACGAAAATATGACCGGGGGTGTAAATAGTGGAGGGGGTGCCGCACATGGCTAGGCAATTGTCTGTTCTGTGCTAGGTTCCCTCCCACATATATATAGGTGGGAGGGAGGGAGGAGTAGCCAAAGGAGGCCCCCAATTAGGAATAATCCTACTTGGGGTCCCTCCCAAGCCGCGCCCTCTTTCCTTATTTGGAGTGCGTGGAAAGGAGGGGAGGGTGGCGCCCCCCTTTCCTTTCTCCCATGAGAGCAAAAGGCATGAGGGGCTAGCCATCCCCTTTTTCCTTCCCTAGGGCTGGCTAAACAAGGGAGGGGCGCACTAGCACCCTTGTGGGCTGGTCTGTCCCCTCCTTTGGCCCATAAGGCCCATATCTTGCCGCGGGGGGGGGGGGTGCCCGGAACCCCTTCTGGTGACCCAATTCCTTCCCAGTACGTCCTGAAACACTTTCGTTGTACAAATACCAACGTCCTATATGTCAATCTTTAGCTCTCGACCATTTCGAGACTACTTGTCATGTCCGTGATCTCATTCGAGACTCCAAACAACATTCGGTCACTCATATAACACTATATCGTCAACAAACGTTCAGTGTGCGGACCCTATAGGTTCGAGAACTATGTGGACATGACCGAGACACCGCTCCGGTCAATAACCAAAAGCGGAACCTGGATGCCCGTATTGGCTCCAACATATTGCACAAAGATCTTTATCGGTCCAACCGTTATGACAACATACGTAATTCCCTTTGTCCATCGGTATGTTACTTGCCTGAGATTTGATCGTCGGTATCTTCATACCTAGTTCAATCTCGTGACCGACAAGTCTCTTTACTCGTTCCGTAATACATCACCTTGTTACTAACTCCTTAGTCATTTGCTTGTAAGCTTATGATGTGTATTACCGAGAGGGCCCGGAGATACCTCTCTGATACTCGGAGTAACAAACCCTAATCTCGATCTACAACAAACACCTTCGGAGATACTTGTAGAGCATCTTTATGATCACCCAGTTACGTTGTGACGTTTGATAGCACAGAAGGTATTCCTCTGGTATTCGGGAGTTGCATAATCTCATAGTCTAAGGAATATGTATTTAACATGAAGAAAGCAATAGCAATAAATTGAACAATCATTATGCTAAGCTAACAGATGGGTCTTGTCCATCACATAATTCTCCTAATGATGTGATCCCGTTATCAAACGACAACACATGTCTATGATTAGGAAACCTTTATCATCTTTGATCAACGATAGTCTAGTAGAGGTTCACTAGGGACACGGTATTTGTTTGTGTATCCACACATGTATTTAAATTTACGTTCAATACAATTCTAGCATGAATAATAAACCTTTATCATGATTTAGGAAATATAGTAATAACCATTTTATTATATCCTCTAGGGTATATTTCCATCAGTCTCCCAGTTGCACTAGAGTCAATAATCTAGTTCACATCACCATGTGGTTAACACCCATAGTTCACATCGCCATGTGACCAACACCCAAAGAGTTTACTAGAGTCAATAATCTAGTTCACATCGCCATGTTATTAACACCCAATGAGTACTAAGGTGTGATCATGTTTTTCTTGTGAGAGAAGTTTAGTCAACGGGTCTGACACATTCAGATCCATATGTATTTTGCAAATTTCTATGTCTACAATGCTCTGCATGGAGCTACTCTAGCTAATTGCTCCCAATTTCAATATGAATCCAGATTGAGACTCATAGTCATATGAATTGGTTTCTAAGCTTGCATCGACGTAACTCTTTACGATGAACTCTTTATCACCTCCATAACCGAGAAATATCTCATTAATCCTCTTAGGTAACTAAGATAATTTTGACCGATGTCCAGTGATCTACTCCTGGATCACTATTGTACCCCCTTGCCGAACTCATAGCAAGGTACACAATAGGTCTGGTACATAGCATGGCATACTTTATTGAACCTATGGCTAAGGCATAGGAAACGACTTTCATTATCTCTCTATCTTCTGCCATGGTCCGGCTTTGAGTCTTACTCAATTCACACCTTTCAATGTAGGCTAGAACTCCTGCTTTGATTGATCCATTTTTAACTACTTCAAAATCTTGTCAAGGTATGTACTCATTGAAAATCTTATCAAGCGTCTTGATCTATCTCTATAGATCTTGCTGCCTAATATGTAAGTAGCTTCACCGAGGTCTTTCATTGAAAATTTCTTATTCAATTATCCTTTTATGCTATCCAAAAATTATATATCATTTCCAATCAACAATATGTCAGCCACATATAATATCAGAAATGCTATAGAGCTCCCACTCACTTTCTTGTAAATACAGGCTTCATCGTAAGTCTGTATAAAACCATATGTTGTGATCACCTCATCAAAGCGTCTATTCCAACTCTGAGATGCTCGCACCAGTCCATAGATGGATCGCTAGAGCTTGCACACTTTGTTAGCACCTTTAGGATCGACAAAACCTTCTGGTTGCATTATATACAACTCTCTTTTAAGAAATCCATTTAGGAATGCAGTTTTGACGTCCATTTGCCAGATTTCATAATTATAAAATGCGGCAATTGTTAACATGATTTGGATTGACTTAAGCATCGCTACGGGTGAGAAGGTCTCATCATAGTCAACCCCTTCAACTTGTCGAAAACCTTTCGCGACAAGTCGAGCTTTGTAGATGGTGACATTACCATCAGTGTGTATCTTCTTCTTGAAGATCCATTTATTCTCAATGGCTTACTGATCATCAGGCAAGTCCACGAAAGTCCAGACTTTGTTCTCATACATGGATCCTATCTCGGGTTTCTTGGCCTCAAGCCATCTGTCGGAATCTGGGCTCATCATAGCTTCTTCATAGTTCGTAGGTTCGTCATGGTCTAGTAACATGACTTCCATCACAGGATTACTGTACCACTTTGGTGCGGAACGTGCTCTGTTCGACCTACGAGGTCCAGTAGTAACTTGATCTGAAGTATCATGATCATCATCAATAACTTCCTCTCTAGTTGGTGTAGGCATCATGGGAACGGATTTCGCTGATGAGCTACTTTACAAATTGAGAGAAGGTATAATTACCTCATCAAGTTCTGCTTTCCTCCCACTCACTTCTTTTGAGAGAAACTCCTTCTCTAGAAATATTCCATTCTTGGCAACAAAGATCTTGCCTTCGGATCTGTGGTAGAAGGTGTACCCAATTGTTTCCTTAGGGTATCCTATGAAGACGCACTTCTCTGATTTGGGTTCGAGCTTATCAGGCCGAAGCCTTTTGACATAAGTGTCGCAACCCCAAACTTTAAGAAACGACAGCTTAAGTTTCTTGCCAAACCATAGTTCATACGGTGTCATCTCAACGAATTTAGATGGTGCCCTATTTAACGTGAATGCAGCTGTCTCTAATGCATAACCCCAAAACGATAGTGGTAAATCGGTAAGAGATGTCATTGAACTCTTGCCTCTCTTTATTCTTTTCACATCGGTAACTCCTCGTTCTTCGAACACTTCATCCACACAAAACTTAACAAAAACTTTGTGAGATCCGTTAGTACAATAAAGCAAATCACTACCTTTAGGTACTTTGCAAACTCATTCCAATTTCATATTAGCACTATATCTACTGTATTCCAACTTCACCATGGTTCATACCCCCCGATACTACCCATATATTCGTCAAAAGAAGCGAACAACACATAGAAAACAGAACCTGTCAAAAATAGGACTGTCTATAGTAATCTGGAGATTTCGTATACTTCTGTAACTCCACAAATTCTAAAAAGATATGAAAATTTAAAAAGTTTGTATAGAACTACTGTGCAAAAAGTTTTAGACGCATTTGACTTTCCAGTAAAAAATGTAAATTCGCGCGCTACATGCAAAGTTTTTGTTTTTGCACCGCACAAAGTAAACAAGCACTCTAATCATCCTAAAACCAAAGCTTGGCATATTATTTTTATATTACAATGTATATATACAAGGGGAAAATTATTTTCAGTGAAACTTCCATGAGAAATTCTACATTGTTTCCATGAGCATGAACACAAGTGTTCAAGGTCGACCCTCACTTCTCCAATGCATAACCTTCCAATCATTTCTCTTTTTAAAAAACTTTTTAGGCATAAGAGGCAAGTGAATCTTTTTGTATTTTCATTCTTTTAATTTTTTTTGTATGTTTCACCCAGAACTAAATAGAAACAAAAGGGAAAAATCTACTTAGTGAAGAAAGCAAACAAGCATACACAAGAATATCAACCCCACGCTATTGCTCCCCGGCAACGGCGCCAGAAAAGAGCTTGATAATCCCCAAGTGCAGGGAATCATCGTAGCAATTCCCAAAGGTGGAAGTGATAAGTATGGTATGTCGAACCCACAAGGAGCTAAAGGTAAGATCAATATTCTCTCAAGTCCTACCTGCCACTGATACGACTCTACGTACACCGAACATTTGCTTCCAACTTAGAAATGAGAAATAAAACTACGTCGTGGGTATGAAAAGGATAGCTTTGCATGATATCGGAGAGCTAAAATATAAAAGTAGGTGTTGTTATCATAAAGTTAGAATATATTACTAAATATTATAAATAGCGATTGTGGAATAATGATGGGTCGATGTGCGGAATTATCCTAGGCAATTGTTAACAAGACCAGTAATCACTATTGCAACTTCATTTGAGGGAGAGGCATAAGCTAACATAATTTCTCTTCTTGGATCATATGCACTTATGATTGGAACTCTAGCAAGCATCCGCAACTACTAAATATCATTAAGGTAAAACCCAACCATAGCATTAACATATCAAGTCCCCTTTATCCCATACGCAACAACCCCCTTACTCGGGTTTATGCTTCTGTCACTCAAGAAACCCACTATAAGCGAATCATGAACGTATTGCAACACCCTATAGCGATAATCCCTCACGTGTGTGCGGCACGGAAGGCACAATAGGACAGCACCAAAATAAAACATACAACTCATACCAATCTAGATCATCAATCAACCCAAAGATTAAGAATATCTACTCAAAACATCATCGGATGGCAACACATCATTGGATCATAATATGTGGCATAAAGCACCATGTTCAAGTAGGGATTAGAGCAGGGTGCGGCATACTGGACTGTGTAAAAGAGATGAGGATGGTGATGATCATGGTGATGTTGATGAAGACGATCACCGCGGAGATGATTCCCCTCCAGATGGCACTCTGGCGCCACCGAGAGAGAGGAGGAGAGGTTTTCCCGCTTGTGCTTCCTCCTCCATGGCCTCCCCTTGGATGGGGAGAGGTTCCTCCTCTGGTCCTTGGCCTTCATGGCTATGATGGCCCCTCCAGGATCCTTCCCCATTGAGGGAGTCCTGGATTAAGGGGTCCTCGGACGGCCGGAATATTAACATGAGCCGGACTGTTGGGCTATAAAGATACAAGACAGAAGACTTCTTCCCGTGTCCGGGCGAGACTCTCCTTTGCGTGGATGTCAAGCTTAGTGATTCGGATATGTAGATTCCTTTCTCTATAACCGACTTTGTGTAACCTTAGTCCCCTCCGTGTCTATATAAACCGAAGGGTTTAGTCCGTAGGGGCAATCATAATCATATAGGCTAGACTTCTAGTGTTTAGCCATTACGATCTCGTGGTAGATCAACTCTTGTAATACTCATATTCATCAAGATCAATCAAGCAGGAAGTAGGATATTACCTCCATGGAGAGGGCCCGAACCTGGGTAAACATCGTGTCCCCTGCCTCCTGTT
Organism: Aegilops speltoides; assembly: GCA_021437245.1. NCBI lineage: Eukaryota > Viridiplantae > Streptophyta > Magnoliopsida > Poales > Poaceae > Aegilops > Aegilops speltoides. Next base: position 128,970,552 of record CM038141.1, read on the forward strand.
ACCATCGATCTTAAACGCATAGTTTGGGACGCCCTACCCGAGATCCGCCGGTTTTGACATCGACATTGGTGCTTTCATTGAGAGTTGAACTGCATCGTCATCAAAAGGCTTGATGGCTCCATCAATCGTCTACAACAACCCAGTCCAGGGGAAGATTCCTCCCCCCCCCCCGGACAGATCTTCGTATTCGGCGGCTTCACACTGCGGGCCAACTCGCTTGGCCATCTAGAGCAGATCAACAGCTACGCCCCTGGCCATCAGGTCAGATTTGGAAGCTTGAATTATGTTGCCGATATCTGCGGAGACTTGATCTTCGCCGGATTTGAGCCCACAACAGCCGCTCCCTGCCACCATGATGAACATGACCTAAATCTGTCATCGAACCGTGCCCACACTACAAAAAAATACACTTCCGTGATGATATGTGTTTATCACAGTAGGTCGCGTTTTTTCTCATGCATGTACATCCATGATGATTTTATGACAGAATCAAGATAGTCATACCTGTGCTGTCGTAGAAGTGTTCCATGACGTTACCAAAATTATCATCACGGAAGTGTCCACTTCCATGACGATAAATCGCGCGTCACAAAAGTTCTCTCGTCAAGGGTGACCGACACGTGGCATCCACCGTAACGGAACGCCGTTAAGCTACCGGGTCGGGTTTTGGATCCGATAACCCGTTAACAGCCCTGACCAATAGGAAATTTCCACGTGTAAAATTCTTATTGGCCGGACGAAACACGTGTCAGCTCGTAAGTGGGTCAGATAGGCGCCTATGATATGTCGACACGTGGCACGACCCACCATTGGCCCATTTAGCTTACAAAGCCGGCCCGTTTGACTTGGTCAAAAGTTAACGGGCTGGCCCATGAATAGCCTGTTAACGGTCTCTTTGCAAATAGCCCATTTTACGGCCCGGTAACTCACGACCCGTTAGGACCTAAAGGAAATCGGCCCAACAACGTCATGTGGGCCGTCGAATATAACACCAGCCCATTGATACGTCTCCAACGTATCTATAATTTTTGATTGCTCCATGCTATATTATCTACTGTTTTAGGCAATATTGGGCTTTATTATCCACTTTTATATTATTTTTGGGACTAACCAATTAACTGGAGGCCCAGCCCAGATTTGCTGTTTTATGCCTATTTCAGTGTTTCAAGAAAAAGGAATATTAGACGGAGTCAAAACGGAACGAAATCAATTGGGGAAGTTATGTTTGGAAGGAAAGCCACCTGATGGACTAGGAGTGCACGTCAGGAAAGAAGGGAGGTGCTCACGAGGGTGGGGGGCGTGCCCACCCCCCTAGGGCACGCCCCCTGCCTCATGGCCCCCCCTTCATTCCACCGATGTACCTCTTTCACCCATATATACCTATGTACCCTAAAACTTCCAGAACAGAAGATAGATCAGGAGTTCTGCCGCCGCAAGCCTCTGTAGCCACCAAAAACCTCTCGGAAGCCCTTCCAGGCACCCTGCCGGAGGGGGGGATCCTTCAACGGTGGCCATCTTCATCATCTCGGCGCTATCCATGACGAGGAGGGAGTATTTCACCCTCAGGGCTGAGGGTATATACCAGTAGCTATGTGTTTGATCTCTCTCTCTCTCTCTCTCTCTCTCGTGTTCTCTCTCGTGTTCCCTCTATGGCACGATCTTGATATATCTCGAGCTTTGCTATTGTAGTTGGATCTTATTATGTTTCTCCCCCTCTACTCTCTTGTGATGAATTGAGTTTCCCCTTTGAAGTTATCTTATCGGATTGAGTCTTTTATGAGAACACTTGATGTATGTCTTGTCGTGTTTATCTTTGGTGACAATGGGATATCATGTGCCACTTGATGTATGTTTTGGTGACCAACTTGCGGGTTCCGCCCATGAACCTATGCATAGGGGTTGGCACACGTTCTTGACTCTCCGGTAGAAACTTTGGGGCACTCTTTCAAGTACTTTGTGTTGGTTGGATGAATTTGAGATTGTGTGACGCATATCGTATAATCATGCCCACGGATACTTGAGGTGACGTTGGAGTATCTAGATGACATTAGGGTTTTGGTTGATTTGTGTCTTAAGGTGTTATTCTAGTACGAACTCTTTTATAGATTGATCCAAAAGAATAACTTTGAGGTGGTTTCGTACCCTACCATAATCTCTATGTTTGTTCTCCGCTATTAGTGGCTTCGGAGTGACTCTTTGTTGCATGTTGAGGGCTTGTTATATTATCTATCTATGTTATTATTGTTGAGAGAACTTGCACTAGTGAAAGTATGAACCCTAGGCCTCGTTTCCTATCATTGCAATACCGTTTACGCTCACTTTTATCCTTAGTTACCTTGCTGTTTTTATATTTTCATATTACAAAAACCTTTATCTACTATCCATATTGCACTCGTATCACCATCTCTTCGCCGAACAAGTGCACCTATACAATTTACCATTGTATTGGGTGTGTTGGGGACACAAGAGACTCTTTTTTATTTGGTTGCAGGGTTGTTTGAGAGAGACCGTCTTCGTCCTACGCCTCCTACGGATTGATAAACCTTAGGTCATCCACTTGAGGGAAATTTGCTACTGTTCTACAAACCTATGCACTTGTAGGCCCAACAACATCTACAAGAAGAAGGTTGTGTAGGAGACATCAAGCTCTTTTCTGGCGCCGTTGCCGGGGAGGCTAGGTAAAGGGCACTCACTCACACCCCGTCAACTAAGCTCTTTTCTGGCGCCGTTGCCTGGGAGGCTAGGTAAGTGAAGGTATATCTTCAGATCTTGCAATCGAATCTTTTTGTTTCTTGTTTTAGCACTAGTTAGTCTATAAAGGAAAATTACAAAAACATGGAATTGAGTTTGTCTCATATGCTTCACCTTTTTAATATCTTTCATGAGTATGATGGAAAGGAAAATTGTGCCAAAGTGCTAGAATAAGAATTACATAGAATGCTTGGAATGAAATATGTGAATGATGAGCATGTTTGCAATGTTGTTAGTATGAATTCCTTGAATAACCATGATGCTAATGATATGCAAAGCCACAAGCTTGGGGAAGCTATGTTTGATGAAGATGATATTTTTTGTCCCCCAAGCTTTGATGAGCAAATTTACTATGATGAAAGCATTCCTCCTATCTATGATGATTATTGTGATGACATGTATGCTTTAAAGAATAATGATAACCATGAAACTTGTCATCCTGATCTTAATTTTCAATCACATGATAGTTACTTTTTTGAGTTTGCTCCCACTACTATTCATGAGAAGAATTTTGCTTATGTGGAGAGTAGTAAATTTTCTATGCTAGTAGATCATGAAAAGAATGCTTTAGGTGCTGGTTATATTGTTGAATTCATTGATGATGCTACTGAAAATTATTATGAGGGAGGAATATATGCTTGTAGGAATTGCAATAATATCAAGTTTCCTCTCTATGTCCTTAAATTGTTGAAGTTATGCTTGTTTTGTCTTCCTATGCTTGTTGATTATTGTTCCCATAAGATGTTTGGTCACAAAATCCCTATGCATAGGAAGTGGGTTAGACTTAAATGTGCTAGTCATATGTCACGCCCAATATGCGACCCTATCCAAAAGGAACTCGAAGGTCCCACCAAGGATAGACCCGCATATTGAAACGCTTTTGCAAGGTGGATATCATTACATCAACATTACATAATAGATGGGGATACATACAAAAGGCATACAATGCCACACGAATACAACATCATCTTACATAAGATCAACATCCGACTACGAATGAAACACAAACAGAAGCTCAAACGACATCCACCCTACTAGCCCAGGCTGCCGACCTGGAACCTATCCCCTGATCAAAGAAGAAGCAGAAGAAGAACTCCAAACAAGCAAACATCGCTCTCGCGTCATGATCATCGCATAACCTGTACCTGCAACTGTTGTTGTAGTAATCTGTGAGCCACGAGGACTCAGCAATCCCATTACCATGGGTATCAAGACTAGCAAAGCTTAATGGGAAAGGAAGGGGTAAAGTGGTGAGGTTGCAGCAGCGACTAAGCATATATGGTGGCTAACATACGCAAGTGAGAGCGAGAAGAGAAACAAAGGAACGGTCGTCAACTAGCAATGATCAAGAGGTGATCCTGAGCACCTACTTACGTCAAACATAACCCAAAGACCGTGTTCACTTTCCGGACTCCACCGAGAAGAGACCATCACGGCTACACACGCGGTTGATGCGTATTAATTCGGATCAGGTGTCAAGTTATCTACAACCAGACATTAACAAATTCCCATCTGCCACATAACTGCGGGAATGGCTCTCGAAAGTTTATACCCTGCAGGGGTGTCCCAACTTAGCCCATGATAAGCTCTCGCGATCGACGAAGGATATACCTTCTCCCAGGAAGACCCGATCAGTCTCGGAATCCCGGTTTACAAGACATTTCGACAATGGTAAAACAAGACCAGCAAGACCGCCCGATGCGCCGACAATCTCGATAGGAGCTGCACATATCTCGTTCTCAGGGCAAAACTGGATGAGACAGGCTACGAGTAAAACCAGACCTCGAGTTGCCCCGAGGGGGCCCCGCAGGCGGCTCGGTTCGGACCAACACTTAGACAAGCACTGGCCCGGGGGGGCTAAAATAAAGATGACCCTTGGGTTAATTACTCCCAAGGGAAAGGTAGGTGGTGGTGAGGCAAATGGTAAAACCAAGGTTGGGCCTTGCTGGAGGAGTTTTATTCAAAGCGAACTATCAGGGTGGTCCCATAAATCACCCGATCGCGTTAGGAACGCAAAATCCGGGAACATAACACCGGTATGACGGAAACTAGGGCGGCAAGAGTGGAACAAAACACCAGGCATAAGGCCGATCCTTCCACCCTTTACCAAATATATAGATGCATTAATAATATAAGGGATATTGTGATATCCCAACATAACCCTGTCCACCATAGAGAAATCTTCAACTTCACCTGCAACTAGCAACGCTATAAGAGGGTTGAGCAAAGCGGTAACATAGCCAAGCAATGGTTTGCTAGGAAGGGTGTCAAAGGTTAGAGGTTCATGGCAATTTGGGAGGCTTGAAGAGCAAATGATAGGTAACACAGCATAGCGATAGAACAAAGCAACTAGCATAGCAATGATAGTAGTGAGATCCAGGGTAGCGGTCATCTTGCCTGAAATCCCGCAAGGAAAAAGAACGAGTCCAAGAAGAAGATGAAGCCACGAAGACGAACCAAGCGTAGACGAACGAATCCTCACGATCGCAACGAAACGGGAACTATCGAGAAGAAGCACACAACATGGTAAACACACCACACATAGACAAGACATGATGCACAACAAACATGATGCATGACAAAGCTACAAGAAGCTACTCATGGCAAGAGATGATGCAAAACAAGAACAACACATCAAGGCAAGTTTAAATGAGGCCGGGAACAACATATAACAATTCCGGTAAGTCCTCATATGCAAGTTTCAAAGTTGGTCCAGATCTGAATAAACCTTATGTTCACGTTGTTAAACAGCTAGTTAAGATGCACCAAGATGATCTACACGAGATTCTAGTCAAGTTACATATAAAGTTCATTAGATTTGGAGCTACGGCCTAGAAGATATGAGCAAAACAAGTTAAACATGGCATTGATGCAAAATGCATACAAACATCAAGCAAACACCTCAAAACAAGGATGCAACATGATAATATTAAGCTACATGCAAAATCAAGCAAGTTCCATATAGAGCACACTCAAAACGGAGCAACGGTGCAACACATACACTCTATACAAGTTATAACAACAATCTGTCCAAAACAGCAACTAGGCATCTTGCAAGCATCCTAAAATTATGCTACAGCACCCCAACATAATAACAAAAGGCATGGGCATGAAGTACAGGTAAAGCACAACAAAACATGAACACTGAGCTATCTCCAGAAATCACTAGAACATGCTCAAACACACATGGGAAGGTTGCAAATTATAACAGTTTCAGACTTGGCAGGAATAACATCAGGTTGCAATGTTTAGAGCTATCAAACGACATGTTACAGGAACTTATCATGGCAAACAAAGACATGGCATGAATCTACTAATGGCATAGAACAAGAGTCCCTTACTGACCATGAGCCAAAAGGGCACGGAAAATATGATGTCACCCATGTAAACATGGCAAGTTATATGACAGATTCAAACATGGCAGGAACAACAATAAGTAGGCATGTTGGTGAGCTTGAACCACTCACCACAGAGCAATACATGGTATGGCAAGGCAACCAACAGTAAGAAGACATGTTTGTGAAGCCAAGCATGGCAATAGCAAGGTAATAGGGGGCATGGATCACTAGCAAACAATCATGAAAACATTGAACTTGATGTTAACAGGCTGACAGCAACATTATTTAGCAACTTTGGAGCAATATAACAACAAGCTACAGCCGGCTATAATTGCAACCAAGGGCATGAATGGATAGATCAAGACATGTATAACAAAACATCCTTAGTGAACATCTCCAGAATAATGCATGAAATGACTTGTAGCAGCAGGTTTACATAGCAACAAAATATAATAGAATCAATTAGGAAAACAGCAACAGCAAGTACCCTACTTAACAAGCTCGATGCACTCAGTACACAAATCATAAAAATACATGGATGGCACCACTGGAAATATGACATAGCATAGATCAAAACACATGTAGACATCAACCTCATAGGATGCACACATCAAACATGGCAAAAATGACAAATGAGCATGTTATAACAGTTTCAGCAGATTAACATCAACATGCACTCTTCCAACAGCATTTCGGGCATCAATACGAGCTCAAATGATAATGATGCAATGAAATGAAATGAAGTACTCGTCGAGGCGAACAATTTGACATATTACACGCACGAAACGGAGCTACGGATGCAGGGATACGATGCGATGAACATGGCATGATTATGCAAAATAACTTCGGGACTTGGTGGATTTCGGGGGAGAAGAAGTCAACCTTCTCAGATCTGGATCCGGCTCGGCGCGCGGATCGAGGCGGCGCCGGAGCCTTGCCGGAGATGCTGGAGATGGGCTCGGGGAGGCGCTCGGGGAAGTTCGGCGGGGCGAGGCCGGCCGGAGGTCGGCGCGGCGACGGCGGAGGCGGGGCTGTGGCACGGCGGCGCAATCCATGGCGGCGGGCGGCGGACGGCGAGGCGGAGGAGCGCGACGGGCGGGCGCGCCGGGCGCGGGCGGAGGAGCGGGCATGGGGGCGCGCGGCCCGCGGGCGGGCGCAGGGCGGCGGACGCGCCACATGGCGGCTGCCGGTTCGTCCGAGGCGACGGGCGGACATGTCCGGCCCGAATCAGACACGTCCGGCGGCGGGGAGAGGAGCGGGGCTAGGGTTAGGGGTGAATTGATCCAGAATTTCGGAGGGGGAGGTGTTTATATAGGTAGAGGGAGCTTGGAGAGTCCAAATGAGGTGCGGTTTTCGGCCACGCGATCGTGATCGAATGACCGAGAGCATGGAGGGGAGTTTGCTGGGTTTTGGGCCACTTTGGAAGGGGTGTTGGGCTGCAACAAAAGAGGGATTTTGCGGTTACCCGGTTAACCATTGGAGTATCAAACGACCTCCAAATGGCACGAAACTTGACAGGCGGTCTACCGGTGCTATACCAAGGCCGCTTGTCAAACCTCGGGCCATTCCGAGAAAGTTTAACACCCGCACAGGAAAAGAGGTAAAAGAGGGCGCCGGGGAACATAGGAGTGCCGGATTGCAAAACGGACAACGGGGAAAATGCTCGGATGCATAAGACGAACATGTATGCAAAATGAAATGCACATGATGACATGGAAAAATGCAACACGCAAGCAAATAACATGGCAACAACGGCGAACAACTGGAAGACACCTGGCGCATCGAATCCGGGGCGTTACATCATATGCTTCATGATGCTCCCGTTATGTTTCAATTCTTATTTTTTATGTGAGCATCATTGTCATCATCATGCCTAGCTAGAAAGGCATTAAAGAAAAGCGCTTGTTGGGAGACAACCCAATATTTATCCTTACTATTTTTGTGTGTCCACATGATTATGCTACTGCAGTAATCATGTTTTATAGCTTTTGTTTCAATAAAGTGCCAAGTAAGACCTGTAGGATAGCTTACGGTGATAGTTGTGTTGGTCCTGCTGAAAATCAGAAACTTTTGCACCCAGTAAATTAGTTTTGTTAATTTACAGAAACGTGCTTCTTATCTGATTCATTTTGATCTGAATTGGTACACAAATTTCTAAGGACTTCCAACATTTTTAGGAGTTTTGGAGTTCGAAAAATATACGTTTGATACAGATTACTAAAGACTGTTCTGTTTTTGACAGATTCTGTTTTCCATGTGTTGTTTGCTTATTTTGATGAATCTATGAGTAGTATCGGAGGGTATGAACCATAGATAAGTCGGAGTACAGTAGATATTACACCAATATGAATTTAGAATGAGTTCATTACAGTACCTAAGTGGTGGTTTTATTTTCTTATACTAACAGAGCTTACGAGTTTTCTGTTGAGTTTTGTGTTGTGAAGTTTTCAAGTTTTGGGTAAGGATTCGATGGACTATGGAATAAGGAGTGGCAAGAGCCTAAGCTTGGGGATTACCAAGGCACCCCAAGGTAATATTCAAGGACAACCAAGAGCCTAATCTTGGGGATGCCCCGGATGGCATCCCCTCTTTCGTCTTCGTTCATCGGTAACTTTACTTGGAGCTAATATTTTTATTCACCACATGATTTGTGTTTTTCTTGGAGCGTCATTTTATCTTGTTAGTATTTGCTTGCTGTTATTTAGAATAATGTTTTGCATCTTTAGTTTCAATAAAAAAAGTCAAGGATAGCCTTTGCCATGCTTATTTTGCTAGTATGCATGTTGCTGTTTGAAAACAGAAAGTTTACCGCTGTTGCAAAAATTCCCTAGAAAAGTCAGGGCATGATATAATGTTGAAACCTTTTGCATGATGAGCTCTGATAAATTTATTACAGTGGGAATTTTAGTTCATAATTTTTGGAGTAAGGGAAGTATTCTTACTCTTGCATTATTTATAGACTGTACTGTTTTGACAGATTGCTGTTATGTTTGCATTGTTTGCATATGTTTGCTTGTTCAATTATTCTATTTGAGGATAGGAGTATTAAATATGCAGAGACATTTAGTATGCAATGTTGAATAATAATTTTAGTGATTTGTTACAGTAGAAAATGATAAGGTTTTGCATTGGTTTATACTAACCTATCTCACGAGTTCTTGTTGAGTTTGTTGTGAATGAAGCTTTTGATAAAAAGAGAAACCATGATATGAGAGGAATTAAGGAGACACAAAAGTTCAAGCTTGGGGATTCCCAAGGCACCCCAAGATAATATTTCAAGAAGCCTCAAGCATCTAAGCTTGGGGATGCCCCGGTAGGCATCCCACCTTTATTCTTCAACAACTATCGGTTAGTATCGATTGAGCCTAAGTTTTTGCTTCTTCACATGAGTTGTGCTATCCTTGCATTGTAGTTTTCTTTAGCTTTGCTTGCTGTTTGAATAAAGTATCAAGATCTGAAATTATTAAATGGGAGAGTCTTCACATAGTTGCATAATTATTCGACCACTCATTGATCTTCACTTATATCTTTCGGAGTAGTTTTTGTTATTGCTCTAGTACTTCACTTAGATCTTTTAGAGCACGGTGGTGGATTTGTTTTAAAGAAACTATTGATCTCTCATGCTTCACTTAGATTATTTTGAGAGTCGTTAATAGCATGGTAATTTGCTTAATATTAATATACTTGGTATTCAAGATACGTGAAACTTTCTTTTGAGTGAGTTGAATACTAAGATAAGTTTGATGCTTGATAATTGTTTTGAGATATGGAGGTGACAATATCAAAGTCGTGCTAGTTGAGTAATTGTGAATTTGAGAAATGCTTGTGTTGAAGTTTGCAAGTCCCGTAGCATGCACGTATGGTTAAAGTTGTGTAACAAATTTGAAACATGAAGTGTACCTGGCTTGCGCATCCTTATGAGTGGCGGTCGAGGACGAGCGATGGTCTTTTCCAGCCAATCTATCCCCCTAGGAGCATGCGCGTAGTACTTTGTTTTTGATGAATTCTAAATTTTTGCAATAATTATATGAGTTCCTTTGACTAATGTTGAGTCCATGGATTATACGCACTTTTAGCCTTCCACGTTTGCTATCCTCTTCGGCATCGTGCATTGCCCTTTCTCACCTTGAGAGTTGGTGCAAATTTCGCCGGTGCATCCAAACCCCGTGATACGATACGCTCTATCACACATAAGCCTCCTTATATCTTCCTCAAAACAGCCACCATACCTACCTATCATGGCATTTCCATAGCCATTCCGAGATATATTGCCATGCAACTTCCATCATCATCATCATGACATACATTAATTTTGTCATATTGCCATTGCATGATCATGTAGTTGAAATCGTATTTGTGGCAAAGCCACCATGCATTATTTTTCATACAAGTCACTCTTGATTCATTGCACCATCCCGGTACACCGCCAAAGGCATTCATATAGAGTCATATCTTGTTCTAAGTTTCGAGTTGTAATCCTTATGTTGTAATCAATAGAAGTGTGATGATCATCATTATTAGAGCATTGCCCAAAAAAAGGCCCAAAAAAGGGGAAAATAAATAAAAAGGGCAAATGCTACTATCTCTTTTTCCACACTTGTGCTTCAAAGTAGCACCTTTTTCTTCATGTAGTGAGTCTCATATATTGTGCTTCAAAGTAGCACCTTGTTCTTCATGTAGTGAGTCTCATAAGTCGTCTTTTTATACTAGTGGGAATTTTTCATTATAGAACTTGGCTTGTATATTCCTACGATGGGCTTACTCAAATGCCCTAGGTCTTATGAGCAAGCGAGTTTGATGCACACCCACTAGTTTTCTTTTGTTGAGCATTCATTTATAGCTCTAGTGCATCCGTTGCATGGCAATCCCTACTCCTCATGTTGACATCCATTAATGGGCATCTCCATAGCCCGTTGATTATCCTCGTCAATGTGAGACTTTCTCCTTTTTTTGTCTTCTCCACACAATCCCCATCATCATATTCTATTCCACCCATAGTGCTATATCCATGGCTCACGCTCATATATTGCTTGAAGGTTGAAAAAGTTTGAGATTATTTAAGTATGAAACAATTGCTTGGCTTGTCATTGGGGGTATAGAAGTTGGGAACATCTTTGTGTGAGGAAAATGAAGCATAGCCTAACTATATGATTTTGTAGGGATGAACTTTCTTTTGCCATGCTATTTTGAGAAGACATGATTGCTTTGATTAGTATGCTTGAAGTATTATTATTTTTTATATCAATATGAACTTTTGTCTTGAATCTTTTGGATCTGAATATTCATGCCACAATTAAGAAGATTTACATTGAAATTATGCCTATCACTCCGCATCAAAAATTCTTTTTTTATCATTTACCTACTCGAGGACGAGCAGGAATTAAGCTTGGGGATGCTTGATATGTCTCCAACGTATCTATAATTTTTGATTGCTCCATGCTATATTATCTACTGTTTTAGGCAATATTGGGCTTTATTATCCACTTTTATATTATTTTTGGGACTAACCTATTAACCGGAGGCCCAGCCCAGATTTGCTGTTTTATGCCTATTTCAGTGTTTCGAGAAAAAGGAATATCAGACGGAGTCAAAACGGAACGAAATCAATTGGAGAAGTTATTTTTGGAAGGAAAGCCACCTGATGGACTTGGAGTGCACGTCAAGAAAGAAGGGAGGTGCTCACGAGGGTGGAGGCGCGCCCCCTGCCTCGTGGCCCCCCCTTCGGTCCACTGACGTACTTCTTTCACCCATATATACCTACGTACCCTAAAACTTCTAGGACAGAAGATAGGTCAGGAGTTCTGCCGCCGCAAGCCTCTGTAGCCACCAAAAACCTCTCGGGAGCCCTTCCCGGCACCCTGCCGGAGGGGGGGATCCTTCACCGGTGGCCATCTTCATCATCCCGGCGCTATCCAAGACGAGGAGGGAGTAGTTCACCCTCGGGGCTGAGGGTATGTACCAGTAGCTATGTGTTTGATCTCTCTCTCTCGTGTTCTCTCTCGTGTTCCCTCTATGGCACGATCTTGATGTATCCTGAGCTTTTCTATTGTAGTTGGATGTTATGATGTTTCTCCCCCTCTACTCTCTTGTGATGAATTGAGTTTCCCCTTTGAAGTTATCTTATCGGATTGAGTCTTTTATGAGAACACTTGATGTATGTCTTGCCGTGTTTATCTATGGTGACAATGGGATATCATGTGCCACTTGATGTATGTTTTGGTGACCAACTTGCGGGTTCCGCCCATGAACCTATGCATAGGGGTTGGCACACGTTCTTGACTCTCCGGTAGAAACTTTGGGGCACTCTTTGAAGTACTTTGTGTTGGTTGGATGAATTTGAGATTGTGTGACGCGTATCGTATAATCATGACCACGGATACTTGATGTGACATTGGAGTATCTAGGGGACATTACGGTTTTGGTTGATTTGTCTCTTAAGGTGTTATTCTAGTACAAACTCTTTTATAGATTGATCCGAAAGAATAACTTTGAGGTGGTTTTGTACCCTACCATAATCTCTACGTTTGTTCTCCGCTATTAGTGGCTTCGGAGTGACTCTTTGTTGCATGTTGAGGGCTTGTTATATTATCTATCTATGTTATTATTGTTGAGAGAACTTGCACTAGTGAAAGTATGAACCCTAGGCCTTGTTTCCTATCATTGCAATACCGTTTACGCTCACTTTTATCCTTAGTTACCTTGCTGTTTTTATATTTTCATATTACAAAAACCTTTATCTACTATCCATATTGCACTTGCATCACCATCTCTTCGCCGAACTAGTGCACCTATACAATTTACCATTGTATTGGGTGTGTTGGGGACACAAGAGACTCTTTGTTATTTGGTTGCATGGTTGTTTGAGATAGACCATCTTCATCCTACGCCTCCTACGGATTGATAAACCTTAGGTCATCCACTTGAGGGAAATTTGCTACTGTTCTACAAACCTGTGCACTTGCAGGCCCAACAACGTCTACAAGAAGAAGGTTGTGTAGTAGATATCACCCATTTCACTTTCGGCCCATGTATGGCCCACAACATCTTTCGGCCCATATGAGGCCTTCGTATCTTTAGGCCCTTTAGCGGCCCACGGTGACTCTAGCCCATAATGAACAGTAATTTTCTTTGTACCCGTTAACGGCTCGTGAATCACATGGGCCATTTCCAGCCCGTGTTAGCTTTCGGCCTATTGACGGCCCATACGTTCTTGGGCTCCTTTCCGGCCCTCGATTACTTCCGGCCCGTTACTGGCCAGTTGCCCTAATGGGCCAAATTCGGCCCATGGAAAGAGTCGGCCCGTTTCTGGCCTGTTAACCCGTTGCGTCGTTTCCAGCCCGTCCTATATTCTGGCCCGTTAAGGACCCGTTATGCTTGTGACAGAATTAAGCATTTGCTCTCCTCCAGCCTGTTAACGGCCCATTACCGTGCTAGGCCGATACCAATTATGCCCGTTTACGGCCCATGTAGACCCATTTATCCGACAGCCTGAGGCCCACCGATTCTACAACCCTGTTGGAGGCCCATTTATCGACGGCCCGTAGGAGACCCATGGATCCTACGGCCCGTATATGGCCCATGGTTGTTGTGGCCACTAGAAAACCAGGGAAAAAGAAGACTAGGAAATAAATAAGGCCGAAACTAACGCTAGGCTATTAAGGCGATTGCACAGATTACATCCACTCGGCATCAAAGATCGCCACCAGTGCAAATATAGGGAACGCCCTACCTATACAAAAATGGCTTGCTGTTTTCTTCAGCCGGTGGTTGCATGTTAAGAATAAATTTTGTATCGCACCAAACAAATTACAAATATATAACAAAAGTAAGGTTGGCATAAAACTTAATAGTCTAGCAGATAAATGCACCACCAGAAGCTCAGAAGCTCAGTTCATTTGACCTGACTGTTATGTTTTCATGTTGTATTGTTCGATGGAGCACCATAACCCTCACCTTCATTTCTCCTAGGCTCCTGAACAACATAACAAATGTCTGATAGTCTGGTTTCAAAACCATGCATATCTTGACAACATTGAACAATGTCTCTCGTTGTTTCACAAAGGGTCTCTGTTAGGGAATGGACTTGTGTCCGGAGCGCAGATACAACATGGCTTTGAGCTTGCATATCTTGATCATGAGGCAGTATGGACGAGATTGCCTTAACAACCAACCCAGTATTACGTAGGAACGTGCTTTTGGCACTGCTAGTGGACAGGTACTGACCCACTGCAGCAAGAGCTGACATTGCGGTTATAGTTGCCTCGCCACCTTCAGAAGGTGGAGGTTCCATCATTTTTTCCATAGCTCGCTGAAAAGTTGAGTTTTTACATTAGTAGTACCAGAACAGAAGATATTAAGGAGGCAGCAAAACCAAAGAAAATAGCTTTGGTCTATATACAGAACTTATTGTGGTGAACCCATGTAAAATATTAGTTGTATTTTACTGCAAAGTACATAATAAAACCAGGTTCCAAACATATGGCCATGTACCATCGCTAATGTATTGTCTATTTCTTCACATTGTATTAAGGGCTAAGGATAAAGAGACGAAGTTTATAATACGGTAAGCATAGTATGACATCATTCATATCACAAAACAACTGAGAACAGACAAACAGGCAATTGTAACATTGTGTGGGCAAGTCCAGCACGGAACTAGATTATGGTCAAGATCAAAGGAACATCACTCCTCTCTTTTAAACCTTGTAAGGTGCAATGATACGCTAAGACAATTGTGTATCAGATTGAAAAGAGTAATAGACATTGGCTGCAAACCATGCAGTTCAAGGCACAAGTCAGAGTAAGTAGTAGTTAAAAGGCATGAGGATTAAAGACTTACAACAGCGGCTTTGACTGGTGTAGTCATGCCCTTCTTCTTGCTGGTGTGACCGTCCTTGAAGATTTCCACAACATTTGGTTCAGGTACTTTTTGGTCCTTACGGGCTTTCCTCTGCATTTGGAACAAGTCAATATAGATCTGATAATATGGTAAAGCGAAAAGAGTGAAACAACAGCTAATTACAAGAGCCTCGTAGTGTGCAATATAGCTACGAGATCCTGTCGTCTGTTGGAATTTCACTTTCGTACGGTTGGCCTTGTTCTTTGAATAGTTCACCTACAAGAATATATATTTGTGTGGCACATGCATAAATAGGACTTCAACACGTGATCTGATCACACACATATATATATATATATATAATGTACCTGATACTTCGGATCAAACCAGTGTTTAACGAGGCCCCTCCAGTCTTCATCCGATATATTTTCCACTGGAGATGTTTGGGAAAGTTCACTGTTAGCCTTGCCTTCAAAGTGAGTTTTCCTCAAGTTATACCGACATCTTGTCGCAGAGCGCATCGGAAAACATGGGTGCAAGCTTGTCTGGTTGCATCATCTTGGCTATCCAACTTGAACCTCATCTGTTGAATATTATGGGAGTCTCATTATTAGCAACCTAGAAAGTATGGGACAGAGCAAGACGATATTACTAGTTTTCATACATAACCATACTTACAGATAAATGGTCGAGGAAGGTGTTGAACTGGGTTTCATCTTTGTCATTCCTATACTGAATCCATGTTGGGAGGATACATACATGACACCTAACGGCAACCGCTGCCTCTAATACTAACTTGGCTGACTCTGTAGCATCATGTGGCCTTTTTAAACCTACCTCAAAACGGATCTCCATTCTTCCTCCTCTAGATTTAGTTAACCTATCAAGCATTATCCCTGATGTTTGTTTCCTCTTGAGCCTAGGTGCTAGTTCAACCACGAACATAGAAAGTGTTAGTGTACATCAAACTGTGAGACTACATATAAAGAAGCATGCAACTGTAACTTGACTCCAGCAACTACCTTCTTGTTGTTGAAGCTCACAAGGTTCATCTGATATTGCCAACTCGTCTTGTGTCAAGAGTGCTTGGGAAGTAGTGTCAGGTGGCAAGGGAGCTTGGGAACGTGCTGCTAGCTCATTTGACGCACGAGTAACTCGTGCAGCTGGTAGTACTATGGTAGGTGTTGCAAGAACTAGGGCTGTCTCTGCTTGTTTGGTGGCAGCTATTTGTTTCTGTTTGGCTTTTTTTGCAGCTCATGTAGCATGGGATGCCCCGTTTGTAGGATTTCCCACTGGACTTTGACCTTCTATTGCACCATCAGTACTAGCAGAATCTGCAGGATTCATCCGCTTCTCATTCCCTCCATTCTGTGTTTCTTCCTCTTTCTCTGTGCCATGTTAAGTCAAGCCGACAAGAAAAACGAATAACAATTTAGTTCTTTCAAACAAATTGATGCGTGATGTAGACGAATTGAACTTTGATGTTACACAACCACATGATAGGAGGATGTAATATGTATGAAAAACAGGGCGGGAGAGATAACCAGAACTATGATGTGTAAACTAAGCAGAAGACATTTCACCAAATTAGAAGCAATGCAATGGAAGGTAGACACCATATGAAAGATGCTACAAATATCGCTCTGCCAAGTTAACAACGTCTCATCATAAATGGCGTTTAAACAAATGTGAAGCAGTACAAGAAATAAATCATATGCAAGATGCAAACAACATCACACTACCATGTTAGAGGTCTCTCATCATTAGTGCCATTGCATATTCACAGCATTGCATATTCACAGCTTATGATGTGTAAACTAAGGCCCTGTACAATGCAAGGTGCTTAAGAGAGGTGCTTGAGGAAATAAACCAAGTTTTTCTTAAGCACCGGTGCTTATTTCTATCGGGTAGACGCTTAATTAGGCGTCTCTCCTGTAGAAATAGGCATTGGTGCTTCAGAAAAATCCGGTTTATTTTTCTAAGCACCTCCCCAAGCACCTAGCATTTTATAAGGCCTAAGGAGAAGGCATTTCAACAAATTAGAAGCAATGAAAGCTAGACACCGTATGAAAGATGCAACGAATATCACTCTACCAAGTTAAAACTGTCTTGTCATAAGTGTCATTTCAACAAATTAGTAGTACAAGCTAGAAAAGAATGCGAGATGTAACCTATATCACACTCCGAAGCCAAACATGTCTTATGATAAGTGATTGTTGCAGGTTACACAACAGTAGTAATTTGATGTAAGAACATGGTGTGATAGACAGATATTGTATGTTCTAGAAACAGGAACACGTGTCTTAATCAAGTACAATGTGTAAAGTAAGCAGATGAAATTCAACAAAATTAGAAGCAATACAAGCTAGACATCACACATAACATGCAACCAGATATAACAGTGCCAAGTTAGAGGGATCACCGGTGATGGTGCACTAGGGGAGATGTGCTCATCATAAACACAACTTTGTTGAGTGTCTATGCATGTGTTGTCTTGGAAATCATCTTGGGCGTGTGGAGGAGTAGAAACTGTAGAGGCCCTCCGTTCGGAAGGAGCACCTTTATCCGCTGCCTTGCTAACTTCCTTCCACTTTATTGATTTTGAATTGTCAAGTAAAACCGACAAGAAAAAGCAATAAAATTCTCTCTTTAGAACTCATTCATGCATGATACTTACAATCACTACTTTGATGTAAGGCAAACACATGATACCAAGATGGAATATGTACGAAAAATAGGACGGCATGGCATGTTCACAACTATTTGTGTAAACTAAGCAGAAACCATTCCAACAAATAAGAAGCAATGCAAGCTAGACACCACATGAAAGATGCAACCAATATGACTCTGCCAAGTTAAAAGCGTTCCATCATAAATGGAATTTCAACAAATTAGAAGCAGCACATGCTATAAATCATATGAAAGATGCAACTAATACCTCACTGCATATACTAAAGGTGTCTCGTCATATTGATTGATGCCGGATACAAACAAAATAGTTTTATGTAAGGACATGCTTAATAGATAGATGTACTATGTACTAAATACAGGAAGGCATGTCACATTAACAGGTATAATGTATAAGCTAAGCAGACTAGCACATGCAGTTTAACCAGATTCGAAGAATTACAATCTAGACACCATATGCAACATGCAACCACATATCACCCTGCCAAGTTAGAGCAAGCACCTGCGATGCTAGTATAGGGGAATGATGTAATCAACTACAGAGCTACGTTCACTATCTTCATCTAGCCTTGTTGTTTCTTGATAATCTTGTCGGGAAGCTGACGTTGCATTCTTTAAATGAGGAGTAGTCCACTTGCCTGCCAGCCTCATCATAAGTGATTGATGAGGGATACACAAGAACATTAGTTTGATGTAAGAACATGGTTAATACGCAGATGTACTAGTATGTACCAAAAACAGAAAGGCATGTCATATTCAAAGATATAATGTGTAAGCTAAGCAGATGCAATTTAACCAAATTGGAAGCAATACAAGCTAGACATCCGGCTGGAGTTGTGAGCATGATCATCTAGGACCTGAGAGCCTGGTGGGAGGCAGGCTGCTTCGCCACCATTACGGCTTTTTAGTTGGCTTCCAGGTGATGCCTGTCTTTGCTGGCCTTGTCACTGGCTCGGCCAGTGCCCTGACTAGCTATTTGTCTTTTGGTGCTCACGAGATGGTGGTTCATGTAAAAAAATCTTTCCTTATCTTAATAAAGACCGATTTCGGCCTTTCGAATACAAGCTAGACACCATATGGAACATGCAACCACATATGACACCGCGAAGTTAAAACAAGCACCTGGGATGGTGGTTCATTGTGAGCGAGGTCATCAACTCCAGAGCTATGTTTACCGCCTCCATCTACTTACACTGCACCCTTTATAGCGCTGTAAAGTGCCGTGAAAGCTAGCACAACTTGTCTCTTTTCTTTGCTGCGTCTCTTGAGGCAGACTCTGAAATACCCTTGCATAAAAACACAATATTGAGAGTATGGGTGAAGTGTGTGCATAACTAGTGCACTGTAAAAGTAGCAGATAGCAGGTGGCTGAAAAATAAATGACACGAGACATATGATAGCTCTACAACATTGCATGGCAAACAAAATTAGATTCTACTCCATATGATTTTGTAATATATAAGCACAGGAAATGCAGGTACTCCTCCAGCACACCACCACGTGTTGTCATATCTAAGATAACAGTCGACTAAAAATAAATAGGTCAGTCGATTTTTTTAATGAACCGCCCGATCTATAAGGAACGGGCAGATGGCCTTTGTCTACCTCCCGCCAGTCACTGTTGACGATCTTTCTCGAACCGCCAGCGACCACCGGCCCAGACTGCCTCCTCCGCCCGCCTCCTCGACCTCACACCACCGCCGTGCTTGGCAGCGCCCCCAGGCCATCCCTTTAATCCAGGCCGACCTCCAGATCGGGCGCCAGAAGCTCTAGGCCCCACACGCCCCTAATATAAACACCAAGGCGATGCTTCCCCATCGTAGTAGGCGTACTAGCGCCTGTTACGCCGGGGAATGCTTCCGTTAATTGGGAATCAACTGACCAGAAATTGAAATTCAGGGGGGCGACGGACCTCTAGCTAAGGTGAAATAGTATATGAGGAGAAACCTTGTGCATCGCGAGTTACTAGGAACATCTAGTATGAAGAAGAAGCGGTCAACTAGTGTCTTCTGTGGGATAAATACCATGCAAGCAGACACGTAAGATTTGCATGAATAAGGGAAGAGGAGCTCCCCTATCGGTTGCCAGTGTGGTGTCGATATGTCGCGGCGATCTTCTTGTCTTTCTCGGGGGAACCGATGTTTTGGAGAGCCGTGGATCCTTGGACAAACCCATGGCCAAATTGTTGATTGTGTTGCCGTGGCTGTATATCGGCGGAGGGGAAGCAGATCCGAGGCAGCGAAGGACGGCGTAGCAGGAACAGCTCCGGTGCGGTGGACGGTGGCGAAGTTGGAGCGGCAGCGGTGACGCGCAGGACGACGTGGTTGAACTGGCTCGGGTATGGACGGCTCGGCCTCGGCTTCAACTACTAGCCATGGAGGGCGTTGCGATTGAGATTGTGGTGGATGACGACATCGAGGTATCGGCTCCGGCGTGATGGAGGAGGGAGGTGGTTGATGGGTGGGATGGGGTGGCGGACGGAGGACGCCGGGGTCTCGCGGCTGGTGGAGAGGTAGTTTTTGCGTCCACGGAGTACGAATGGGGAATCGTATGGGTGGGCGGGGGGAACCATGTTTCGGTCTGGGAGGCGCTTGTTTTTGGCTTTTTTGAACAGAAGATGGGACGCGCTTGTTTGAAATTTGGGGAATGTAGAAACTTTGCCCCCCTCTTAAATTTTGGACCTACTGCGGGTCGGGGGTAGGATGGTAATCCCAGGTGTCCCAAATAGTGGGCGGGAGCGATTTCGGCCGCATGCATGTGTGCTTCGGCGGCCATTGTGTATGAATGTTTTTCGGAGGCGGTTGCGTGGCGTCTAGATGAAGCTACAAACCTACCCGGGTTTAGACCTTTGGACGTCGGAGTTATTAGAAAAGTAATTTCCTTGTACTACCAAAGATTGGTCTCACGCGGTTTCGGGCGAATAGAGGCTCTTTTGGCTATTCGTTCGAAATTTTGAAACACAAGCATTCACATTTAGAGTACTCTTGAACTATGAGGATTGACCTAAATAGACGACGTTATATTTGACCTTGTATGTTTGAAAACCTCATTAAATTATCCGCTTCTTTTTGAAATTTTGACACTTGAAAATCTTATAACTATGATTATTTTGGAATGGAGGAGCTAAATTTGAATCTATTTTGTACACGACTACATATGCTATTATGTACAAAATCAGAGCAAAGATTGGTGCCCCCATAATTTAGGTATGATTTACAAATGCCATGATATCAAATTCAAATAATTGAATGGACTTCATGTTGAATTCGATTTTTTAAACCAACTTAAGTTGAATTCAAATGTATGCTAGTTCATAGGTAGCTATTTATAATGTTCATTGTGTAACCTTCGTATGTATAATGTGCTTTACACACACAACATGAACTATACTCGCGTTTATATTCTATTGCTAAAGCGATGCATTGTCTGGAGTTCAAAATACTAACTATGTGGATCAATCATGTCGAATTATAACATAGACATGCTCAAATTTGATAGAATCTAGATGTCTGATGGATCAATGACCGTTCCTTACGCGAATTGAAAATATCATGATCCCATCCTAATATTTGGATACAATTTATATCTTTAATCAATGTGTACAACAGTCTTTTACATGTAGTTTCACTCTCCATCGGTGGTCTCTCACACATGCTCACACACTCTCTCCCGAGGTGTCTTTCTCGCACACATGCTCTAGATATAACCCTCCCTCACTCTCGTAGCCATTTACAACTGTTTTCACTAACCTTTATCACAAGCACTCTTCCTCTCGCAAGCATACACACGCACGATCCCCATCGACCCTTTCTATATACATGGACCTGCCTACGTGTCTCCTGTACGCACATTATCTTTAGGCATGTCTCTCACGCATTGTCTCACACCTCTCTTCCTAATCGACGAGTATGATTCTAGCAGAGCATTCTGTAGGATGCCCCTTAAAGTTAGGTTGGATGAATAGTAATATAAGAGATAAAGGGGTTACCTTAGTCGGAGAACCTAGGGTTACAAATCCTTGCCGGCTTTGTTAGTGGACACAGAGTCCTTCACAATTCTGCTATCTTTGTCTTGTACGACTAGTCATCCATGGGTCTTCCTAAATGTGTCACGGGCCGACCAATGTGGCGCAGGACGGAATCGAACGAAGGGCCTCACCTCGACCCACCGAACCTCACGCGGTGACACACCCTCTGCCCCCACGTCTCGTTATCTTCTCACACCCACACATACCAACACAAACACCACACACACAAAATTCTCCTGGTGCCTCTATCCCCTCCCCCCTTGCATATACACACTCAAGGGAATCTCCCGTCGTGGCATCATATTCGTGTCTCTCTCTAGGCCACTCTCATTTCTCGTTCTATCTCTCCCACGCCCCCCGCCGGCCCCTCTATCCATGCCTCTCTCAAATAAGTAATACACACACATACCTCTCTAGGCCCCGCCAAATGCATCAACTACACATTCACACATGTTACATCACGTACCCCATTGATCTAAAAAGCCCTCTCTTCACGTTTATTTCGCATACAACGTTCCTTTTGAATAAAGTGTGGCCAAAAAATTATTTTAGAATTTCTACATATATACAACATTACAAAGTTATATGGAGGAGTACGAACGCTAATTTGCATTGCATGATGCCCACAATGATATTTATTCTGCACTGTGAATTTGTATATTTTTATACTATATACAAAGTTAGTCATAATTAAGAGAAACGAAGAGCATCTCTCTCTCCATCGTGTACCCCCCTCTACGCCCCTTTCACGTATGCACACAAACTATCTCCAGGTCCTCTAAAAGTAAGCCCCAGCACATTCACGCATGTTTCATCTTTCTCTCGCGATATATATAATGACAATCATTGTATTTGCAGAGAAAGCACGATACGTAATTGGACTTCAGAATCCACTCATTACGGTCACCATTTACATTTAGTGGTTATTATACAGTCACGGGCTCACCGTACAACTCTGTATTTGCTCAAGACATGACTAATTAACCAGTTAAACGCTCCACATGGCACCTCTAGTGTTGCATCACATTATCTCACTACCATCGTGCCCACCTGTCGGCTTGTATCTACTCTACATCTACACTCTTATAAAATACACTCTTATAAAAAACAGAGTTGGTGATGATGGTGTGCCTGCCATCCTGCAATATAGGCCGTCCAATTTATATTTGGCAGATAGGAAAGACACTATGACAATTTGCAAAAAGGTACCCACACACCTCTCCACATTCGCAAATAAGGCCTTCCCTCGTTCATCCTTTCTCTCACAAGATAAACTAGTCATACAAATACATCTTGATGTTACATGCAACGCACGGGCATCTTGCTAGTAAGAATGAAAACAAACGACAAAAAATATATTTGGACGGTGGTTCGAAGTCATGACCACGGGCACAGCGGACATGGTGGCCTTGTATTGGTATGCTGAGCCGTCTGTTTTAACACACAGGAGCTGGTGTGGTGATTATGCACACACACACGCATGCACACGAACTGCATGCACACAACACTCACACAAACACATGCACCCACACACGCACGCAACACTCACACATACCCACGTAGCCACGTACGCATGCAACACTCACACGCACACATGCACGCATGCATGCACACACCAGTACACCACACGACCAACACACACTCTCACGCTCAAGTGCTCAACCTACACGTGCATGCGCACACATCAGCCCCCGATGCATACATACACAACCAGGTGATTCCAGCAAGACGGGTTGGAGTCTTGTCGCTACCACAGAATTTGTGTTTATCTGACCTTTTCCCTATGCGAACTGACAGGTGGGACTCATACGTCTCCAACGTATCTATAATTTTTGATTGTTCCATGCTATTATATTACCCCTTTTGGATGTTTATGGGCTTTATTTTACTAATTTATATCATTTTGGGACTAACCTACTAACCGGAGGCCCAGCCCATATTCCTGTTTTTTCGCCTATTTCAGCATTTCGAAGAAAAGGAATATCAAACGGAGTCCAAACGGAATGGAACCTTCGGGAGCGTGATTTTTGGAACGAACGTGATCTAGAGAGCTTGGAGTGCAAGTCAAGAAGCACCCGAGGCCCCCACGAGATAGGAGGCCGCGCCCCCCCTGTAGGACGCCCCCTATCTC
This sequence comes from Aegilops speltoides, assembly GCA_021437245.1. Lineage (NCBI taxonomy): Eukaryota > Viridiplantae > Streptophyta > Magnoliopsida > Poales > Poaceae > Aegilops > Aegilops speltoides. The sequence goes on from CM038141.1 coordinate 128,994,326, forward strand.
ATGGGCCCCTCGGGCGGCCACCGACGTACTTCTGCCTCCTATATATACCTACGTATCCCGAAAACATCCGAGGGCACCACGAAACACAATTTCCACCGCCGTAACCTTCTGTATCCGCGAGATCTCATCTTGGAGCCTTCACCGACACTCCGCCGGATGGGGAATCGACCATGGAGGGCCTATACATCAACATCCTAGCCCCTCCGATGAGTTGTGAGTAGTTTACCACAGACCTACGGGTCCATAGTTATTAGCTAGATGGTTCTTCTCTCTTTTTGGATCTCAATACAATGTTCTCCCCCTCTCTTGTGGAGATCTATTTGATGTAAACTCTTTTTGCGGTGTGTTTGTCGAGATCCGATGAATTGTGGGTTTATGATCAAGTTTATCTATGAATAATATTTGAATCTTCTCTGAGTTCTTTTATGTATGATTGAGTTATCTTTGCAAGTCTCTTTGAATTATCAGTTTGGTTTGGCCTACTAGATTGATCTTTCTTGCCATGGGAGAAGTGCTTAGCTTTGGGTTCAATCTTGCGTGTCCTTACCCAAAGAGAGAAAGGGTTGCAAGGCACGATTGTATTGTTGCCATCGAGGATAACAAGATGGGGTTTATATCATATTGCTTGAGTTTATCCTCTACATCATGTCATCTTGCTTAATGCGTTACTCTGTTCTTATGAACTTAATACTCTAGATGCAGGCAGAGTCGGTCGATGTGTGGAGTAATAGTAGTAGATGCGCATGGCGAGTCGGTCTACTTGTTATGGACGTGATGCCTATATACATGATCATGCCTAGATAATCTCATAACTATGCGCTTTTCTATCAATTGCTCGACAGTAATTTGTTCACCCACCGTAATACTTATGCTATCTTGAGAGAAGCCACTAGTGAAACCTATGGCCCCCGGGTCTATCTCTTATCATATTTGCTTTCAATCTACTTTTTGCATCTTTACTTTTTGCAATCTATATTATAAAATACCAAAAATATATCTATCTTATCATACTATCTTTATTAGATCTCACTTTCGCAAGTGGTCGTGAAGGGATTGACAACCCCTTTATTGTGTTGGTTGCGAGTTCTCAGTTTGTCTGTGTCGGTGCGTGGGACTTTTGAGGAGCCTCCTACTGGATTGATACCTTGGTTCTCAAAATTGAGGGAAATACTTACGCTACACTTGCTGCATCACCCTCTCCTCTTCGAGGAAAACCAACGCAAGCTCAAGACGTAGCAAGAAGGATTTCTGGTGCCGTTGCCGGGGAGGTCTTTGCTCAAGTCAAGACATACCAAGTACCCATCACAAACCCATCTCCCTCGCATTTACATTATTTGCCATTTGCCTCTCGTTTTCCTCTCCCCAACTTCACCCTTGCCGTTTTATTCACCCTCTCTTTCCCAATCTCCTCCTCTCTTTTTCGCTTGCCGTCTTTTTGTTTGCTTGTGTGTTGGATTACTTGTTACCATGGCGCAAGATAATACCAAATTGTGTGATTTCTCTAATACCAATAATAATTATTTCCTTAGTACTCCGATTGCTCCTCTTAATGATGTTGAGTATTGTGAAATCAATACCGCTTTGCTGAATCTTGTTATGAAAGATCAATTTGCCGGCCTTCCTAGTGAAGATACCGCTACTCATCTAAACAATTTGGTTGATTTGTGTGATATGCAAAAGAAGAAAGATACGATAACAATATTGTCAAATTGAAGTTATTTCCGTTTTCACTTAGAGATCGTGCTAAAGTTCGGTTTTCATCTTTGCCTAAAAATAGTATTGATTCTTGGAACAAGTGCAAAGATGCTTTTATCTCTAAGTATTTTCCTCCAGCTAAGATCATCACTCTTAGGAACGATATTATGAATTTTAAACAACTTGATCATGAGCAAGTTGCCCAATCTTGGGAAAGAATGAAATTGATGCTTCGCAATTGCCCTACTCATGGTTTGAATTTATGGATGATCATACAAAATTTTTATGCCGGTTTGAACTTTACTTCTAGAAATCTCTTAGATTCGGCCACGGGAGGCACGTTTGTGGAAATTACGTTAGGAGATGCTACAAAATTACTTGATAATATTATGGCTAATTATTCTCAATGGCACACCAAAAGATCTTCTGGTAAAAAAGTGCATGCTATAGAAGAAATCAATGTTTTGAGTGGAAAGATGGATGAACTTATGAAGATGTTTGCTACTAAAAGTACTCCTCTTGATCCCAATGATATGCCTTTGTCTTCTTTGATTGAGAATAATAATGAATCTATGGATGTGAATTTTGTTGGTAGGAATAGTTTTGGAAACAATGCTTATAGAGGAAACTTTAATGCTAGACCGTTCCCTAGTAATTCCTCTAATAATTATGGAAATTCCTACAATAATTCTTATGGTAATTTTAATAAGATTCCCTTTGATTTTGAGAATAGTGTGAAAGAACTTATGATTTCTCAAAAGAATTTTAATGCTTTGCTTGAAGAAAAATTGCTCAAAGTTGATGATTTGGCTAGGAACATTGATAGACTTTCGCTTGATGTTGATTCTCTTAAACTTAGATCTTATCCTCCTAAGCATGATATCAATGAGTCTCTCAAAGTAATGAGAATTTCCATTGATGAGTGTAAGGAAAGAACCGCTAGATTGCGTGCTAAAAGAGATAGCTTTATAAAAGTGTGTTCTACTAGTTTCTGTGAAAATAATGATGAGGGTCTTAAAGTTATTGATGCGTCTCCTATTAGATCTATGTTTTGCAAATGAATTTTGATGATTATGGGACTGATGATGAATCAACTTTGCCTAGAAGGCGTCCCAATAATTAGGAATCTTTAGATCTTGATGCTAAATTTGGTAAAAGTGAGATTGGAGAATCCTCAACTTCTAATAATATTGAACCTTCTATCTCGGACTTCAAGGAATTTGATTATGATAATTGCTCTTTAAAAAGTTGTATTTCCTTGTTGCAATCCGTTGTTAATTCTCCTCATGCTTATAGTCAAAATAAAGCTTTTACCAAACATATTGTTGATGCCTTGATGCAATCTTATGATGAAAAACTTAATTTGGAAGTTTCTATACCTAGAAAACTTAATGATGAGTGGGAACCTACTATAAAGATTAGAATTAAAGATTATGAGTGTTTTGCTTTGTGTGATTTGGGTGCTAGTGTTTCCATGATTCCGAAAACTTTATGTGATATTCTAGGTTTCCATGATCATGATGATTGCTCTTTAAATTTGCACCTCACGGATTCCACCATTAAAATGCCAATGGGAAGGATCAATGATGTTCTTATTGTTGCAAATACAAATTTGGTGCCCGTAGATTTTATCGTTCTTGATATAGATTGCAATCTTTCTTGCCCTATTATTCTTGGTAGACCTTTCCTTAGAACGATTGGTGCGATTATTGATATGAAGGAAGGGAATATTAGATTCAATTTCCCTTAAAGAAAGGCATGGAGCACTTTCCAAGGAAGAAAGTCAAATTACCTTATGAATCTATCATGCATGCTACTTATGAATTTAGTGCCAAAGATGGCACTCGTTAGATCTATCTTTGCTTTTATGCCTAGCTAGGGGTGTTAAATGATAGCGCTAGTTGGGAGGCAACCCAATTTTCTTTATGTATTTTGTTTTTGCTCATGATTAGTAATAAATCTTGCATATACCTTCTGTTTAGATGTGTTTTTATCTTTTAATTAGTGTTTGTGCCAAGTAGAACCTATAGGATAACCTACGATGATAGTTGATTTGATTCTGCTGAAAAACAGAAACTTTGCATGCACGAATATAATTTTGTTAAATCACACGAACGTGATTTTGCGTTGACTCTTTTTTCTGATGTTCAATAAACAAATTTTCCAGGACTTCCTATTTTGGTAGGATTTTTAGAGTTCCATAAGTTTGCGTTAGTTACAGATTGCTACAGACTGTTCTGTTTTTGACAGATTCTGTTTTCCGTGTGTTGTTTGCTTATTTCAATGCATCTATGGCTAGTAAATTAGTTTATAAACCATAAGAAAGTTGGAATACAGTAGGTTTAACACCAAATTAAATAAAGAATGAGTTCATTTCAGTACCTTATGTGGTGGTTTTGTTTTCTTTCACTAACGGAGCTTATAAGATTTCCTGTTGAGTTTTGTGTTGTGAAGTTTTCAAGTTTTGGGTAAAAGCTTTTATGGACTATGGAATAAAGGGTGGCAAGAGCCTAAGCTTGGGGATGCCCAAGTCACCCCAAGATATTCAAGAATAGCCAAAATCCTAAGCTTGGGGATGCCCCAGGAAGGCATCCCCTCTTTCGTCTTCGTTCATTGGTAACTTTACTTGGAGCTATATTTTTATTCGCCACATGATATGTGTTTTGCTTGGAGCGTCGTGTATTATAGTAGTCTTCGATTTTTCTAGTTTACCACAATCATCCTTGATGTACACACCTTTTGGAAGAATCCTATTTGATTAGAATTTGCTAGAATACACTTTGTGCTTCACTTATATCTTTTGAGCTTGATAGTTTTTGCTCTAGTGCTTCACTTATATCTTTTAGAGCACGGTGGTGTCTTAATTTTGAAGAAATTTCTAGTATCTCATGCTCCACTTATATTATTTTGAGAGTCTTTTAGAACAGCATGGTATTTTCTGTGGTCATAAATTTGGTGCTAGAATGATGAGCATCCAAGTTGGGTATAATAAAAACTATCATAGGAAGTGAATTGGATGCTATGATCAATTTGATACTTGATAATTGTTTAGAGATATGGAGGTAGTGATATTAAAGTCATACTAGTTGGGTGATTATGAATTTAAAGAATGCTTGTGTTGAAGTTAGCAAGTCCCATAGCATGCACGTATGGTTAAAGTTGTGTACCAAATTTGAAACATGAAGTGTACCTGGCTTATGCATCCTTATGAGTGGCGGTCGGGGACGAGCGATGGTCTTTTCCTACCAATCTATCCCCCTAGGAGCATGCGCATAGTACTTGGTTTTTGATGACTTCTAAATTTTTGCAATAAGTATATGAGTTCTTTTGACTAATGTTGAGTCCATGGATTATACACACTTTTACCTTTCCACCTTTGCTAGCCTCTTCGGTACCGTGCATTGCCCTTTCTCACCTTGAGAGTTGGTGCAAACTTCGCCGGTGCATCCAAACCCCGTGATACGATACACTCTATCACACATAAACCTCCTTATATTTTCCTCAAAACAGCCACCATACCTACCTATTATGGCATTTCCATAGCCATTCCGAGATATATTGCCATGCAACTTTCCACTGTTCCGTTCATCATCATCATGACATACTTTACTTTTGTCATATCGCCATTGCATGATCATGTAGTTGACATCGTATTTGTGGCAAAGCCACCATGCATTATTTTTCATACATGTCACTCTTGATTCATTGCACCATCCCGGTACACCATCGGAGGCATTCATATAGAGTCATATCTTGTTCTAGTTTCAAGTTGTAATCCTTATGTTGTAATCAATAGAAGTGTGATGATCATCATTATTAGAGCATTGCCCAAAGAAGAAGAAAAAAGAAGAAAGGCCAAAAGAAAAAAAGAAAGGCCCAAAAAAGAAGAAAAAGAAAAAAAGAAAAAAAAAGGAAGAAGAAAATTAAAAAAAATAAAAAAAATAAAAAGGGCAATGTCACTATCTCTTTTTCCACACTTGTGCTTCAAAGTAGCACCTTGTTCTTCATGTAGTTAGTCTCATATATTGTGCTTCAAAGTAGCACCACGTTTTTCATATAATGAGTCTCATAAGTTGTCTTTTTCATACTAGTGGAATTTTTCATTATAGAACTTGGCTTGTATATTCCTACGATGGGCTTCCTCAAATGCCCTAGGTCTTCGTGAGCAAGCAAGTTGGATGCATACCCACTAGTTTTCTTTTGTTGAGCATTCATTTATAGCTCTAGTGCATCCCTTGCATTGCAATCCCTCCTCCTCATGTTGACATCAATTGATGGGCATCTCCATAGCCCGTTGATTATCCTCGTCAATGTGAGACTTTCTCCTTTTTTGTCTTCTCCACACAATCACCATCAACATATTATATTCCACCCATAGTGCTATATCCATGGCTCACGCTCATGTATTGCGTGAAGGTTGAAAAAGTTTGAGAATATTTAAGTCTGAAACAATTGCTTGGCTTGTCATCGGGGGTATAGAAGTTGGGAACATCTTTGTATGACGAAATTGAAGCTAAGCCTAACTATATGATTTTGTAGGGATGAACTTTCTTTTGCCATGCTATTTTGAGAAGACATGATTACTTTGATTAGTATGCTTGAAGTGTTACTATTTCTTTTATCAATATGAACTTTTATTTTGAATCGTTTGGATCTGAACATTCATGCCACAATAAAGAAAATTACATTATGAATTATGCTAGGTAGCATTCCACATCAAAAATTCTCTTTTTATCATTTACCTACTTGAGGACGAGCAGGACTTAAGCTTGGGGATGCTTGATACGTCTCCAATGTATCTATAATTTTTGATTGTTCCATGCTATTATATTACCCATTTTGGATGTTTATGGGCTTTACTTTACACATTTATATCATTTTTGGGACTAACCTACTAACCGGAGGCCCGGTCCATATTGCTGTTTTTTGCCTATTTCAGTATTTCGAAGAAAAGGAATATCAAACGGAGTCCAAATGGAATGAAACCTTCGGGAGCGTGATTTTTGGAACGAACGTGATCCGGAGAGCTTGGAGTGCAAGTCAAGAAGCACCCGAGGCCCCCACAAGATAGGAGGCCATCCCCCTGTAGGGCGCGCCCCCTGTCTCGTGGGCCCCTCGGGCGGCCACCGACGTACTTCTTCCTCCTATATATACCTACGTACCCCGAAAACATCCGGGGGCACCACGAAACACAATTTCCACCGCTGTAACCTTCTGTATCCGCGAGATCTCATCTTGGAGCCTTCGCCGGCACTCTGCCGGAGGGGGAATCGACCATGGAGGGCCTCTACATCAACATCCTTTCCCCTCCGATGAGTTGTGAGTAGTTTACGACAGACCTACGGGTCCATAGTTATTAGCTAGATGGCTTCTTCTCTCTTTTTGGATCTCAATACAATGTTCTCCCCCTCTCTTGTGGAGATCTATTCGATGTAAACTCTTTTTGCGGTGTGTTTGTGGAGATCCGATGAATTGTGGGTTTATGATCAAGTTTATCTATGAATAATATTTGAATCTTCTCTGAATTCTTTTATGTATGATTGAGTTATCTTTGCAAGTCTCTTCGAATTATCAGTTTGGTTTGGCCTACTAGATTGATCTTTCTTGCCATGGGAGAAGTGCTTAGCTTTGGGTTCAATCTTGCGGTGTCCTTAACCAGTGACAAAAAGGGTTGCAAGGCATGTATTGTATTGTTGCCATCAAGGATAACAAGATGGGGTTTATATCATATTGCTTGAGTTTATCCCTCTACATCATGTCATCTTGCTTAATGCGTTACTCTGTTCTTATGAACTTAATACTCTAGATGCAGGCAGGAGTCGGTCGATGTGTGGAGTAATAGTAGTAGATGCAGACAGGAGTCGGTATACTTGTTATGGACGTGATGCATATATACATGATCATGCCTAGATAATCTCATAACTATGCACTTTTCTATCAATTGCTCGACAGTAATTTGGTCACCCACCGTAATACTTATTCTATCTTGAGAGAAGCCACTAGTGAAACCTATGGCCCCCGGGTCTATCTCTTATCATATTTACTTTCAATCTACTTTTTGCATCTATATTATAAAATACCAAAAATATATCTATCTTATCATACTATCTTTATTAGATCTCACTTTCGCAAGTGGCCGTGAAGGGATTGACAACCCCTTTATTGCGTTGGTTGCGAGTTCTCAGTTTGTTTGTTTAGGTGCGTGGGACTTTTGAGGAGCCTCCTACTGGATTGATACCTTGGTTCTCAAAACTGAGGGAAATACTTACGCTACACTTGCTGCATCACCCTCTCCTCTTCGAGGAAAACCAACACAAGCTCAAGACGTAGCAGGGACCCACAAGGAACGTGGTCAATTTAACTAGTCAACATGGCGCCACGCAGACTATTTGGCCGGTCAACAGAGTGCAATCCGATGCTGAACCGTGAGCAAGTGACCGTATAATCACCGCAAAACGTATATAGTGACCGTAATAAGATTATTCTGAAGTTTGGTGACCGTATTACGCTTTTCTCTCTATAGGCCCTCCAAAACTACATCTCTACATGTTCTCGCATGTTACATCTAACAACTATGCAATACGCCACTACTACTACACTCTAACACAATAAATCATATGTGTTTTTAGTTTTACTAGATATCATATTGTGCCTTAATTATTCAGTTTGCATACATAAAATTACCTTTGAAATGTATGTCCAGTATCATCTACCGCGCGGGAAAAATCCCTCCCTTTCCTGTTTAATCGGATTTGTATCGATGGATCGTGCGAAACAGTAAAACTATAGTACTATACAGTACAAGTGACAGTTCACTGGGCCGTCATGTCGTGTACTCCTCCGTCGTAAGAGTGGATCGCTCGCTTTCATAAATCTTCTAGTCCCATTCACCGACATGTGGGACATCAAGCTACTGGGTCCACGTGCCATACCAGAATACAATGCAGAGCAGCCGGGGTGAAGCACCCCAGACATGTCACCGGCATAGTAATGAGCAATGAGGTGTCAAATCACAAAGCTGCACCTTCCCGCAGTTAAGTTGGAGGGACGAAGTAATAATGCTAAAAAAAGAAGTTGGAGGGATGAAGAAACCATCATTTCACTTGTTGCTGAATCCGCTTCTCCCTCATCTTCTTCAACTTAACCACATGTTGCTTTTGTCGTTGTTCTGCCTCATGTGGGACGCGGATCGGCTTGGTAAAGCACTAAAACGTGAGACCGCATGTTAGCAAACTGTCAGGACAACGTCCTCTAAAAATAAGAAACCTTCCCCGCCATCCGCGCGGCAAAATCACCTCCTTTTACTAATCTTGATTCTATAATTTTTTGATCAATATAATTGAGATTTGTATAGATAGCACACAGGAGCAAAACCAAGTGGTATGGTTAAGGGCATCCACGATGTGTAGCCAAATGTGAGAATAGCTTTTGGCATCGTGGGAACCATTGTGGACAGTGTTGCCAAAGTAAAAAAGATGGAACCGAAGCTCCCTGATTGATTGATTGAAGGAATAGAAAAATGCAACGTCTCTCCTCTTTCTCCCATGCTTGGACGCATTTAGTACAATATAGAGCACAAAGTCTACTCCCCTGTCCCTTCTATCACAAATCACAAAGCAGTGAGGCGTCAAATCACAAAAGCACGGACGAAGCAACCATCATTTCACTCTTCGCTGACTCCGCTTCTCCATTGTCCTCTTCGAGAAACCATCTCACCGCACTAAGCTGGACGGACGACGATATTGTGTACTAGTAGTACTAGTACATTTACGCGTCCTTTGGTTCAACGGACTTCCTGGATGCAAATAAGGCAGTTGTCTCGGCTTGCAGGCGGCACTTGCGAATGACTTACCGTGGTCTCCCTCAATGGTGTTCTCCGTCGAATGCACTTCACCAAACCACAACGTTCGAGATATCGTCGACGTCCACCGCAATGGGGAAGGAAGTCAAATATGGTTACTATCTCAATTTTTTTGTACACAAGGCCAGTATTATCAAAATTACAATTTTCAAAAGGCCACTAACACTAATCGAGGCAAAATTGATGGGGTTTGCCTCGTACTAGCAACCAAGGACATTAATATCCCCTACATGCATGCGGAAGTAAGAAGGTTGGTTTGCATGGCGCTGCATTAATCAAGCGATGAGCAGTGAGATGGTTAGCTCTTTGGTCTTTGGAGAAAAAATACGCATTAATTGACACATGAAATGAGGATTTGTATCGATTAAATCCCGCGAAGGAAACCCCCGCCTTTCTTCTCTAACACTAGTACTCCTAGTACATACGTACTTATCCTGTTTGGGTCTAGGCTTGCATTGCCATACTTCGCCACACATTTTTGCCAAGCTTGCCTAAAGTTTTCAAAATGAGAAGGAGGTACACTTGTGCACGGCTGTCACGGTCACACCGCACCCTCACACAGTCGCTCCTGCATGCCATGGTCGCACTGCACCCTCACACAGTCGCTCCTGCACGCCGCAAACCCAACCAAGGGAACGCACCCTCACTGACACGTGCTGTCGCAAGTGAACAAACCAAACTCAGCCATCCTACTGCTGACACATAATTTTCGTTCATAGAGTATGTTTATCCAACCGCAAGTTGGAGAGTATCCGTACAGCCCGTGCGGTGGTCTGTTGGGGAAGAAGAAGAGGTGAGGAAGAAGGGTTAGGAGACGTAGGATATTCATCCAACCGCCTGAAATGGTAGACTGACCCAAGTCAGGCGACTTGCATAACAATATATGTTTTTACACAACAAAAGATCCATAAAAACAACAACATAAGAAAAACTATCACTGCTCGCGGAACGAGACGACCTCGTCGTCTTTGGCTGCCGGCGCGAACCAGCCTTAGCTGCCGATGTGTGTCTCTGCACCGTAGTTGTCCTCGGCCTCCAACTACTCGTTCACGTGGGGCGTGCGGGTGCTCTGCACAAATGAGAGCACAGCCCGGTTCAAGTCGAGGACGTCTGGTTCTGCCTGCAGGAGGCCCTCGATAGCAGCGGCATCCGCACGCTCCGCGTCAAGTCGAGCCTCCGCGGCCCGGTCAAAGTCCAGGACGTCCGGTTCTGCCTGCAGGAGGGCGTCGATGAGAGCGGCATCTGCGTGCCCCTCGTCGAGTCGGGCCTCTACTGTCTGGTTCAAGTCCAGGACGGCCGCTTCAGTTCAGCCTCTGCTGCCCAGTTCACATCCATGACATCCGGTTCCACCTGCAGGAGAGCCTCGATGGCAGCGGCATGTGCGCGCTCCGCGTCGAGTTGAGCCTTTGCCTCCCGGTCCTCCTTAAGTATCACCATGTTGAACCGCTGGTCCGCCTGCACCATGGGAGACTCGGACGCCGGCATGAAGTTGACTTCCATCGTATCATACCCATCGGGGGCCTTCTGCACCACGACCTCCGCCATGAACATTGGATCGGCTTCCTCCTCCTCGTAGCTTGGCTCCAGAGAACTCGAGGATTGGCCCGCTGCAAAGCGAGCTTGGGAATGGAGATCTGTGGCGCCGACCGCCGACGCGATTTCTGCGCGGTGCTTCGGCGTCAGCATCTTGTAGTAAGTGATCTTGCGGCGCACCATGGCTTTCCGGTGACCTAGGGGATGCTTGATGCGGGCTAGGGGATCGAAAGGTGGAGGAATGGGCTGGAGATTAGGTGTGGTTTTAGGGCAGTGGCTGGCGTAGGCCGAGCAACAAAGGTTCTGGTGTGAATAGTGGTTCCGGTGATGACCGGTCAATCAGTGTTGACTGTACATCGCTCTTGTCGCGTTCGCGTTGCAGCTCGGCACGCTGGACCCTCCACATTGCTCACTAAATGGATTGCGCTTCGTCTTGCGTTTTCGCTCGCTTGTGGGACCGCAGTTGAGAGCAAACCAACGTCCCTCCCCCTCCCCCGCCCGCGTCATTTATTGTACTACCACTCCCTCCATTTTATGTAGAGTAAATAAAAACAGAGGGAGTATACTACGGATGAGGATCTCCTGATGTGGCCGAACCCATTGAGTAACTGACATGCGGGGCCTAGCAAGCATGGGGTCGTCCAGTAAGTAACCGAAAGGGAGGGTAAGGCAGGGATACCTACGTCAGAGGATCCACTTCCACTACTACTCCCTCCTTCCATTTACTATACAGGGCCTAATGCATTTTTCGAGGCTAACTTTGACCAAATGTTAGAGTAATAATATATGACATGCAACTTACACGAAGCATACGGTCAAATTCGTATGTGAAAGGAGTTTCCAATGATATAATTTTCACATTATACATGTCATGTACTATTAATATTGTCAATAGTCAAACGCGGTTTTAAAAACACATTAGAACATGGTTAATAATATAGCCAGTCGATGGCTATGAGGGACTGCCATGTCATCTGTAGCCATCTTCTATTATATGCACTCGTACAGTAGTGTGGGCTATAAGGTTGGCTATTTCCCACAAAAAAATATAAGGTTGGCTATTGTATTAGTTCCTTTTTCCATCTCTTCTCTATCTCTTTCTTCATATTTATTGTATTTAACTAGGAGTGCGTATATAGCTAGGCTCTTGCATGAGAGCTCACTCCCATTACTTTTTCACATCTCTCTCCTCCACATAGGCCCTATATAGATGGAAGGAGGGAGTACTACTATGAGCATTGCATACTGTAGTACAAATGTTGTCAGTACTCCACTAGTACTATTGGACAGGGAGCTTAAAAAAGTTACTATTGGACTGGCTATACATGGTGAAATCCTAGTAGGAAGAGCATGCGCAAGAACAAGCACATTCACGTGGTTAAAAAAATTTGGAAACCATCTCGAGTACAAATCTATGAGTACGTACGAATCTAACAATATTGATTGGGCGTTGTTGAATGTTGATACTTTTTTTATCAAAGTAGAGGTACTTTGACTACACATAAAACTTATATGTAAACTAGAAAGGATAGGAGGGAGTATATTGTACGTTCAAAAACGAAACGAACATTGAATACCCTTTATATATGATTTGTGGATGCTATGATCACCGGTTCAAAATTTTGAATCCGCCTTAGGTATCACGTGCCCCCACTCGTTCTCTCTCGATTTCATCTCTGGGTCCAGAGATCGATTGAAAGAGGACTAGCGTGGGTACATGTGAATGATACTCGACGGGATGTTCGAATGAGGCATGCGGGAGGATGGACTCGACCGGAGGGCGACATGATCGATGGAGAAGAGGGTTGGAGAGGAATGAGAAATAAGCAAATGCCACATGATTAGACTTGAACGTCTCAAATAGACAATAAGTTTTCTCGCTTGGCCTACATAGTGAAAGGCCTAATGCGCAACGCGGAGCACTAATGCTCAAATATGGCCGGGAAAACAGGGAAACCGACATGTGGGGCACATCCGTCGGGACGACGTAGCACAGACTAGTCCAATGGAGGATCTGGCCCACGACCTCCTCGCCACCGACAACCGTTCATGTAGGTCGTTGGGGCCAACAACGTGGCGCAGCTCCTGCACCGCCTTTGGACACGACGACTGTGGTGAGCAACACACTCATCGTCTCTAGACACGGTCGGTTTCAGTGTGCCGAGGGTGGCGTTAGTGCTATGGAACGACCAACAGTATGTTTGGTTTGTGCCCAAGGTTGCCCCATCAAAGCATTGGGTAGGCAAAATTTTGGTTGAGGTATTGGTTGCCCATGATTTGGCCGACAATGGCAAGAAAAATGAACTAGAGTTGGCTAGAGTTCATTGGCATGCCAAAACAATGGCAGCCATCCAAACAAAGACCAATCTTTGGGTCATGACCAAAATTTTGGTAAGGTGCACTTTGGCCACAATCCAAACACATCCCAACACCCAGCTCGTTGAGGATGCACGGGACGCCGCGACGCATCCGCGGAGTGGTGTAGCTCGTCCAACTGCATCCTCAGGACCTGAGACCATGTCGGGTCGTCTTCCTTTTTCAATGACATGCGGGGATCGCATGTGAGCAAAGGGCATCTCCAAAATTGCCATGACTGCAGTTGACTACCCTGGCACACCAAAACCCTTGTCCCTCGTGCCGTCGTGTGGTGCGTTCCCAGCCGGCGCAGCTGCGTGCATTCATGTCGTCCATTCGTATGCCATCGTTAAGAGGCTCGGTGCCAGAGGAACCAACTCCGGTGACTTAATGACGCACCCGGACGCTTGGCCTCACCGGAATGTGCTACTTAAAGCGGCAACGCCCAGCTAACCTCCAACTCATAGTGCATCGTCCTCCTACCTGGCACCACATCCGCCATGACCACAAGCACGCACGCTCTGCGGGAGAGCTTGTCTTTGCAGATGAAGCTCGAGGTCGCCACCCTCGCTCAAGTTGCCTCTCGCAACGCAATAGCAGTGTAGCCGGACGCGGACGCCACCGCACAAGCGCTGGCCACGCTGGTGGCCGACGATGGGAGCACCATCAGCCAAGCGTCCTACTTGCCGCCTGATCCGCACAAGAGGTGGCCACACAGGCGGCCGACGACGTGAGAACCATCAGCCACGTGTCCTACTTGTCGTCGTCCAACGTCCGGCACCACCGAGGTCGGGGACTCCTCCGAGGATGAGTAGGGCATGGGAGGCGGCAAGGCATGGTGTGCCAACCGCCGGCTCAGATCCGTGTTCTACTCTTCCTCGCCGAGACCGCACCTTCACTTCACAGCTTGAACCCCGCCTGCATATAGAGATCACAGATGGAGGACGTCGGTCGCCGCCGTAGAATAGGTTTAGGGTCCGGTTTCTTTTATTTTTCTGTCCTATAAAAGTTCGAAATGTGATGAAAATCTGCCTGTTTGCATTAATCTCGGCTGGTGTATATGAACTTTCACAATAATATAGTATATTGTAGGAGTACTAGCAAGATGCATGTGCGTTGCACGGAAGATCAAGATCTTGTGGGGGAAAAGGATGAACGAGGGAAAGCCTTATCTACAAATTTGGAGAGGAGTGCAGGTAAATTGTCATAGTTTCCTTCCTATCCGTTAGATATAGGTCGGACGGCCTGTATTGCAGGATGACAGGGACACCATCATCACCAACTCTGCTTTTTATTGAACTAAGACAAATCTAACATGTGAAGTAAAGTAAACACATAGGGTCTATACATACACAATTTATCTTAGGCACTCCAATAGTACGTCCACTACACATTCACGCATTTCACATCTTTCTACATCTACGGGAACCTACGAAAGGGTTAATGTAAATTGCCTCTCTCTCTCTCCTCCCCTGATTTTCATGGTGGTGGGCCCCTCCCTCCCCCCAATCTACAATCAACAGCTCAAACGTTTCACATTACATTAATTACGTAACTAGGATTACGTAGGTGTAGCATTACTCGTCCTAAAAAAACCAACTAAGCCAACCTCCCAGCATATCACATGGGAAAAGACCCGGCCGCGCTGTTTTAGTCGGGATTACCGGATACTAGTAGTAGTATCGATGGATCGAGCGAAGCAACAAGTTTTTTCAGGGGGCGAAGCACCTAGTCTAAAAGGAAAAAAGGTGGTACACTCACAACACTCCTGTCGCAGTCGCATTGCACCCTACACATGTTCAGTCCTACACACGACTCACGCAAATGGAATGCGCTTCGGCTTGCCTCTTCAATGACACATGGGACTGCACTTGGAGAAACCGACCACGCCAAACTCCCCCCGCCCACCGCACGAAAATCCTCCCCCCACCCAAAAATTCCCCCCAAATCCGATTCAACTGCTCTTCAGCCAAATAGCCAATAATATTCCCCAAACCCCCTCCCCCCGTCCTCCTCCACTTCATTCACTCCGCCAAAGCCGCCCTCCCTACCGCGCCGATACGTCGGCGCCGCGGTTCGTCAAGGGGACGCACGGCGATCCTCTCGCTCCCACAGTACGCTCTCGTAGACTGTCGTCCTCTAGCCGCGCCGCCACTGCTGGCTACGTTCTTGTGGAGGTGAACGGCTGTCAGCGCCACCACCGCTAGCAACGTTTGTGTGGAGACGGACGGCGGTCAGCTTCTCCCACGGTACACTCATTCTAGACTGAGGCCCCGTTCATGTCGGTGTATCGCTGAATGTTAGCTCATAGACGCTGTTAATCTCACTGTTTGCCGAAGTAGTTTACAGTCAATATGCTCTGCTTAAGAAGCTTCCTTGCCCTGTTCTGCACTCAATCTTCTTAGCTGAGATGGTACGCCAAGGCCGATTAGTTTCTAAAATATCCTGCCATATATTTCTTGTGACGTAGATTGCCATGGTCTAGTAGCCAATCTGTTAGGCGAAATAGCTCTACACCATTTTATACTCGATCTATGTTGCTGCTTCGATAGTTTGATGGCTGTGTGCTCGGCCCCACTGACTGCTGAAACAGCCTGCCATAATTTAGCACTCAAATCTGTTTGCTGAATTAGCATTACATATATTTTGTTACTTAGATCTGCTCGTCCAAATATCTTGCCATAGCTTTAGACATCGACCTAGGTTTTTTTTTCTGGACTTCATAAAAAAGCATATGTGTTTTTCCTGTAATATCTAGTAGAAGAACTAATTTGTATTTCTAACAGATGGACATGACTTGGATAACTTCTGCTTGAAGATTCTCTGCTGCATATGTCGAGGGGGTAGAAGACTTCATGAACTTTATCAGAGCTGAGTATGGTGGTCCAAAATCAGATGTGCTCTGCCCGTGTAGCAGTTGTATGAATTCAGTTACAAGACCCCAATCAACTGTGCAAAATCATCTACACTTGTATGGGATATCGGTCACATATACTAGGTGGGTTCATCATGGTGAAACTTTGAACGTCAATTTATTGACTACGTGGAAGCAGCAGATCACCATCTTGATCTGCCTGATGCTCAGGTGGAAGAGGAGGAGGAGGTGGTGGTGGCGGAGCCAGTGAGTTTGACCAACATTGAAAGGAACTGACACGTGTTCCAACGGTCAGATTTCAAACACACGCGGCAACTTTACTTGGGCTACAAGCAAAGCTGACTCATCCAGCTCTGGATAAGATTTGCTCTCATTGTCTTCGCTCGAAGACATAGGATTTGAGTTGAGCATCACTTCAGTCACTCTGACTTTGTTCACTTGGACCCCACTTAACAGTACGGTGGTTCCTATGACTCAACAAAGAAGAAAAGGAAACTACGAAACCACACAGTCTTCGCGCTCCATAGTCTTCACGCAATGTCTTCTCATGTCACAGTCTTCAATATGAATATCTTCTCATACCACCATTGTCTTCAATGTCTTCATACATTTTTAGGGGCCATCTCCGGTAGGTAAACCGAATCAATGAGGGACACTACCTGCGTTATCCTGCAATTCTCACAAACGCATTTGTCCCTCAACCAACTTTGTCGTCAATACTCCAAAACCAACTAGGGGTGGTGAGGGAGTCCTGGACTAGGGGGTGTCCGGATAGCCAGACTATCATCGTCCGCCGGACTCCAAGACTACGAAGATACAAGATTGAGGACTCCGTCCCGTGTCCGGATGGGACTTTGCTTGGCGTGGAAGGCAAGCTTGGCGATACGGATATGTGGATCTCCTACCATTGTAACCGACTCTGTGTAACCCTAGCCCTCTCCGGTGTCTATATAAACTGGAAGGCTTTAGTCCGTAGGACCAAGGTTGTCAGAATCGTGATTCTGAATCGGATCGGAGCTCTGATGGTAGGATCGCAAATCGTAGAATCTTCACTATCAGGATCGTAAAAACGTACATTCTATGAACCAAAATCGTAGAATCATAGAGGTTAGTTTGGATCGTAAAGTCGTAGAATCGTACAATAGAATCGCGATTCTGACAACCTTGCGTAGGACACAATAACCATTACAACAACCATTACAACAATCATACCATAGGCTAGCTTCTAGGGTTTAGCCTCCTTGATCTCGTGGTAGATCCACTCTTGTACTACCCATATCATCAATATCAATCAAGCAGAGTAGGGTTTTACCTCCATCGAGAGGGCCCAACTGGGTAAAACATCGTGTCCCTTGTCTCCTGTTACCATCCGCCTACACGCACAGCTCGGGACCCCCGACCGAGATCCGCCGGTTTTGACACCGACATTGGTGCTTTCATTGAGAGTTCCTCTCTGTCGTCACCGATAGGCTCGATGGCTTCTTCAAACAACAACAACGCCGTCCAGGGTGAGACTTTTCTCCCCGGACAGATCTTCATATTCGGCGGCTTCGCACTGCGGGCCAATTCACTTGGCAATCTAGAGCAGATCGAAAGCTACGCCCCTGGCCGTCAGGTCAGATTTGGAAGCCTAAACTTCACGGCGGACATCCGTGGAGACTTGATCTTCGATGGATCCGATCCACAGCCGAGCGCGCCACACTGTCGTGATGGGCACGATCTAGCTCCGCCGCTGGACAGCGCCTTGGAGGCCGCACGTAAATCCGCTCTGACCTGTAGTTCGGAGCCGATCGCGCAGATCAAGGACGAGTGGCTGGACACCTCCTCGGGAGCTGCAACTTCCACGGCGATGGAGCCGAACACTGGCCCTGTCCCCTATAAAGCTCGTGACTCTAAGGTGTTGGACTCCCTGCCGGACTCCAAACCTCCTGCGCCCCCGCCAATCGAATCCGATTGGGCGCCGATTATGGAGTTCACCACTGCGGACATCTTTTAGCACTCACCCTTTGGCGACATCCTAAATTCGCTAAAGCATCTCTCGCTATCTCGAGAGCCCTGGCCGGACTATGGCCAGGATGGTTGGGATGCAGACGACGAAGAAATTCAAACCCCACCCACTACCCACTTTGTAGCCACTGTCGACGATCTAACAGACATGCTAGACTATGAATCCGAAGACATCGACGGTATGGACGACGATGCCGGAGACGAACAAGAACTAGTGCCTACGGGGCACTGGAAGACCACCTCATCATATGACATATACATGGTGGACACCCCAAAAGATGGGGACGGAGAAGAAGCAGCGGAGGCAGATTCCTTAAAGAAACAGCCCAAGCGCCGACGCCAGCGGCGCCGCTCTAAATCCCGCCACAGCAAGAATGGAGATTCCGGCACAGGGGATAATAACACCCCAGAGAGTGCCGAAGACAATCCCCTCCTGCAAGATTCAGCGCAGGAGGATGCAGAAGCAAGCCCTCACGAGAGAGCGGCAGATGAAGAGGTCGAGGATGATAATTACATACCTCCCTCCAGAGACGAGGCAAGCCTCAACGATGACGAATTCGTCATGCCCGAGGATCCCGTCGAACAGGAGCGTTTCAAACACAAGCTAATGGCCACAGCAAATAGCCTAAAGAAAAAGCAGCAGCAGCTTCAAGCTGATCAAGACCTGCTGGCGACAGATGGACTGAGGTCCTCACGGGCGAAGAGTATGAACTCGAACGCCCCTCCAAGAGCTACCCAAAACGCAAGTTGCTCCCCCGATTAGAAGAGGAAGCATACATACCTTCATCACCAGCGCACAATACGGCCGACCGACCACCCCGTGGTCGCGACAGAGAGGCATCCAGGCCTTCCACCAAGACCGCACCCGCATCGCCGAAAAGTACGGCCACGGGAACGCGCGACTTCGCGGGATATATTGGAGGATAAGGCAAGACAATCCAAATCTATTTATGGATCACGTGGGTGCCCCACGACCCACGCATTTAATACCGCCGAGCCGGATACAATAAATCGCCGGGCCGAACACGCAGCATAATGCCCCCGGAGCTACGCCATGATATTGCTCAATATAGAGGCGCCGACACCCGCTTATGCTTCATCGACGAAGTAATGGATCATCAAATCCTCAAGGGTTTAAACCCGTAAACATTGAATCCTACGATGGCACGACAGCACCCGCAGTTTGGATCAAGATTATCTCCTTCACATCCATATGGCCCGCGCGACGCATCTCCACGCCATCAAATATCTCCCGCAAGCTTAAAGGACCAGCTCGGCATTGGCTTAACAGCCTGCCCGCAGAGTCAATTGGGTGTTGGGAGGACCCGAAGCCGCATTCTCGACAACTTCCGGGCACATACGCGCGACCACCGACGCCGATGACCTAAGCCACATAATCCAGCAGCCAGACGAATCGCCGCATAATTCGACACGGTTCTTAACAAAGAAAAATCAAATCGCCGACCGTCCGGATGCAGAGGCCCTCGCAGCCTTCAAACATAACATCCGCGATGAGTGGCTAGCCCGCACCTAGGACAGAAAAAGCCAAATCCATGGCAGCCCTCACATCATTAATGACCAGCTTCGTGCGGGAGAGGATAGCTGGCTAGCTCAAGCAGCAACAACCTCAAAGAAAATGCTGGTAGTCCGGACACTAAGGACCACAATGGCAGGTCGCGTCGAAGCAAAAATAAACGCCGCGTTAACGGCGATTTACAAGGAGGATACGGCGATTAACGCCGGATTCGAGGCTCTAAACCCGTCGCGGAAGAATCCATTCAAAAGAACCACTCCGGTCCGTCCCAATTTGGACCGAATACTCGACCGCCATGCCGATATATGGCACTTCAAAAGCCAGCTAACCACACCAACAGAGATTGTTGGGTATTTAAGCAGCAGCAAGTTAATTGTCAAAACAACGACAAGGGGCTGCACAATGACAACGAGGAAGAGACCCGACCGCTGAACAAGAGAGGATGTAGGTTTCCCCCACAAGTGCGGACGGTGAACATGATATACGCAACCCATATACCCAAGAGGGAGCGAAGCGCACTAAGGGACGATATGCGATGGAGCCATCGCCCTAAGTTCAATCCATGGTCCTCTTGCCCGATCACTTTCGATCGAAGAGACCATCCGACCAGTATCCGCCACGGCGGATTCGCCGCATTGGTTTTAGACCCAATCATCGATGGATTTCACCTCACGAGAGTCCTGATGGACGGCGGAGTATCCTGAACCTCGCTTATCGATATACGGGCGCAAGATGGGCATAGACCCCTCAAGGATTAAACCTACAAAGACAACCTTCAAAGGCGTCATACCAGGTGTTGAGGCCAATTGTACAGGCTCAGTCACGCTTGAAGTGGTCTTCGGATCCCCGGACAATTTCCGGAGCGAAGAATTAATCTTCGACATAGTCCCGTTCCGCAGCGGCTATCATGCTCTGCTCGGACGAACCGCGTTCGCAAAGTTCAACGTGATGCCGCATTATGCATACCTCAAGCTCAAGATGCCAGGCCCTCGTGGAGTCAGCACGGTCAACGGAAATACGGAACGCTCCCTCCGAACAGAGGAACATAAAGCGGCTCTCGCGGCAGAAGTACAGAGCAGCCTTCTAAGGCAATTTTCGAGTCCGCAGCTTAAACGGCCGACACGCCAAACGCTACCGAGCAACATCAACCAAGACCACCGCACGCTCGAGCATCGCCAGAGCAATGCGGCCCCAACCCCAGCCCTTGCCTAATTGTAAGACCAACCCTCCGCGACATCATTACGCCTGAGATACCATGGGCCTAGGGGAGGGGCACGACCACAACAGACCCAGAGTGCGGCTCGACCACACCAGGCTCACAAGTGTGTCGCTTTTTTATTATTATTTTCCTTCTTTGTATACACAGACTCCGCTCACCGAGGCTCTCGTCCGACGGCGAACCCGCCGAACTCACGATGCAACAGCCAGGGAGGGAAAAAGGCTGCGATGAACACTCAGGTGGTCTCCATTACAAGCATTAAATTTGATTATATACACCAGTCCGCAGCCCACCCCTGGAGGGGGACATGTTTAATTAGTCCAATCCCTTGCTTACCACACTATTTGTATCATTCCGCACTGATAGCAGAATTCCTTGAATACATAATGCAGCACTTTTTGCCTGTCATTGCATTACTTTACATATATGTTTACTAATGACATCTTGCACCCGTATATTTTGGTACGGCCGAATACACCAGGGGCTTATGTTCCCCGCATTATGGTGTGATAAGTCCGAACACTTTCACAAGTGCGGCACCCCGAACTTATAGCATTATATGAATCGGCTCCGAATCATGTCTCGGGTCAATAGTTGGGTTTGCCTGCCCCACATTTTGGTACCTTACGCCCGCTCACGGCTAAGGTGGCACTAGGAGAACCACTGCGATTGTGCCCCGGTTGAGCTGGGCGAGCGCCTCAGTGGAGAAAGCTAAAACTGACTGTCATGATACGGCGAGAGACTGGTCGCTGTTCGAGAGGTCTTTTCGAGTCCTTAAAGACTTATGCCGCGTCAAGCGAAGAACCGGATAATGTCCGGCCAAGGCGTGGATAGCGCCCCCAACTTGGTCTTCTGAATACTAGGGGCTTCGCCGAAATTTAAAATTATAGAATTCTATGGCTAAGTGAGAGTGTTCAAGCATTATAAGTCCGGTTGCCTTGTTCGTTGTGTTGAGCGCCTCCCTAGATGGACCCAAGAATGGGAACAACAAAGTGCTCAAGTTTATCCCAAACACCCCAAAGACTGTGGCTTGGGGGCTGGGTTTAGCCGACGACTTGCCATCTCTCGATTTTATAAACGGCCGCACGTAAGGTAATATTTTAAATCAAACAAGCGTTGCTTGCGCATATGAACAAAGTTTTCAGCGCGCAGGATAATACATAGCGAGTCTACTCAATAATTACATCTCTGGGGAACTCATCCGCAATCTTGCGGGCACCCTTCAGGACAGTCTTATAGTACATCTCGGACGTACGATACTCCTTGCCCGCTGGTGGTGCATCAGTGATAAGCTTCTCCGCATTCAGCCTGCCCCAGTGCACCTTTGCGCGGGCAAGGGCCCGACGAGCACCTTCAATACAAAGCGGAGCGCTTGACGACCTCCAACAAGGGCACGATCCACCAGCCGCCAAGACGAGGCCGGCGAGCTCCTGTGCATGGCCTCTCCAGCCACATCCGGACTATGAGGCCCTTCATGGCCTGCTCGGCTACCTTAGGAGCTCGACCACTGCTTCACCGGTCGCTAGGGGCACCGGAAGGCCGGCCTCAAGATACCGAGATCAAGACCTTCTCCGCTGAGCTCCCTCCTCGCCACGGTAGAATGCGGCGGCATCGGATACATCGCGAGGCAGATCTGCAAACACCCCGAGAGCTCCGAATTCGGGTAAGTGTCGTAGTTTACATTAACATGCTTGCTTTGCATGAAAAATGCCTTACCCGCCGCTATTTTCTTCACATCCTCAACCTCCTCAAGGGCCTTATGGGCCTCGGCCTTGGCGGCTTTGGCACTTTCGAGAGCCGAGGCAAGCTCGACTCGAGTCTTTGAGTCGCGCTCCAAACTCTCATGCTTTTCCATGAGAGCCTCGGAGCTCTTGCCACACTTCCGCCACCCGCCTCCTCGCTTCTCTCGCTCGCCTGCTCATGTCAGATTATGTTCGACGCGGACACAGCCTCCTTCAGGGTTGCCACCTCGTTAGTGGCCCCTGCAGTACCCACGTTATCCTTGTTATTTTTGGCAACCGAAATCCTTTTCTTTAAGGTAAATATTCAAAATGGTGTTACTCACCTTCTTTGTCCTCGAGCTGCTTCTTGGCACGGCCGAGCTCTTGCTCGGACCGCTCGAGATCCTGCTTCAATGCACCGACCTCCACAACAAGGCGGCAGAGGTCAAGAAGCAGCCTGCAAACCCATATTGACATAATTTTTAGCAACCTCACAGATATCTTCTTTAGATCCTCAACCGCTTTTCTTTCCGAACACCGCACCGAGCATCAGGGGCTACTGTCTATGCGGTATTACATTACATAGTTTTAACTTCTTACCTCAAAGCCTGTTAGAAGGCTGCTGCAGGCTTCGGTCAGCCCGCTCTTGGCGAGCTAAACCTTCTGAATCACCACACTCATGATAGTGCGGTGTTCTTCCTCAATGGAAGCGCCTTTGAGCGCCTCCAACAAGTTGTCCGGCACCTCCGGTTGGACGGGGGCCGCCGGTGTCACGGTCTTGCCCTTCTTGCGAAGGGCCGCTGCGGACTCGGGACCATCATGGGGTTCCGTGTGGAGTCCGCACAAAGTCCGGGAGGCTGCCTTGCGGCGCCTCCCGAGCCTCCTCCCGATGGGTCCTCTCGATCCCACCTCGGCGTCCTCAAGCAGCGCGAGGTGGAGGCAATCGAATGGAATCCACATCCGACGGAGCCAACGACCCGCCGACGGCGTGGGAGATCATCGTCGCCGGACTGCAGCAGCGAGATGCGACATTAGAAGGACACTATGTGACATGAAAAGAAATTATAAATCACTCAGAATCCGGATACTTACGATCTCGCCGAGGCCCGGCCCTTGAGGGCCACTCTTCTTCGCCAACGCTGGTGTTGGCGGAGCTGTCCGGGGAATAGTTCTTCCCTCTGATTCTTCGGCCTCCCCTGTTGGGAGGCCTTCCTTCCTCTCTCCTCCTCCGAGAGAGTCCTCTGCTTCTCCTCGTCTTGGGAGGATTCCGCCTCAGTCATTGGACACCTGAAAACGGAACTCTTTTCGAGTACCCGTGGCCACCTTCTTGGTTTTCTCTCCGCACCACGTGTGGTGCCGAACCAGCAGCCCCGCTAGACGGGCGCCCACCGGGTTTTCGGCATGGGAGCCGGGCAGATGAGCTGCTCGGCCTTCTTCATCCATCTGTCAAAGGAAAAGGGAGATTGAAACCCGCTTAGGGTCGAACTATTAACAACAAGTGTCCCGTAAAGGGGTAGAATCACTTACCTCGTCGCCTAGATGTCATGAGTGAAATCGCGATCTTCCGTCATGCGGATGCGGGGCTTTGGCACCTTAAACAGCACCCTCCAGCGCCTTTCAGACGTCGTGTAGAAGAGCCCGCCAGCGCTGGTGCAGGCCGGATCAAACTCCCACAAAGTTAAATGCCCGTTCTTGGCATGGGAGAATCCGCGGACGAGCATGACTTGGACCACATTAACAAGCTGAGCTTCTTGTTCACCACCTTCGGATACAGCTTGGAGTCCCGCTCGGCTCCTTCGAACTACCCCATAACAAACCCTTCTTTTCCAAGAGGTGAGCTGCACAGGATACCAGATCTGAACTCGGGGCCGCCCCACGAGGGTCCTTGGCTCGGTGATGTAGAACCACCCCGATCGCCACCCCTTGACGGACTCCATGAAGGCCCCTCGAACTGTGAGGACGTTGGGCATCTTGCCCAACATGGCGCCTCCGTACTCCCAAGCGTTCCCTTCACTACCTTCGCTTGACATTGAAGGTCTTGAGCCACAAGTCAAGTGGGGCTGGATGCAGAGGAAGGCTCTCGCACACCACGATAAACGCCAAGATGTTGAGGATGAAGTTTGGCGCCAGATCATGGAAATCTAGGCCGTAGTAGAACATGAGCCCCCGGACAAAAGGGTGAAGTGGAAAGCCCAGTCCGCGGAGGAAGTGGGGAAGGAAAACAACCCTCTCATGGGGCCTGGGGGTGGGGATGAGCTGCCCTTGTCGGGCAGCCGGTGCAAATGTCGCCGAAAGGTATCCGCGCTGCTTGATTTGGCGATATGCTCCTCCTTAACGGTGGAGGCCAACCATTTTCCTCCCGCTCCGGACATGGTCGGAGAAGGTTGAGACGAGATGCACGGACTTGGGCGCTGGAGCTCGAGAGTGCACAAAGATGGATAAGCAAAGGAGGAAGAAGGCGTAGGTGAAAAGGTGGATCCTTATCCCCTTATATATAGGCGGACGAAGACTATGTGTCCCCACTGGCCTAGTAAAACTCGCTTATCTCCCAAGCGCCACCATCAATGGCGTGGTTGGGTTACCCACATCCGTATTGATGAGAATCCCGGAATAAGGGGAACACGATCTCTGCTTCGACAAGACATGCCAAGGAAACCGCTTCGCTAAACGCGCTGAGGTGGTATAATAAAAAACAATTCAAGTAAGGACTTGGTAGTGGCGTGACGTCACACTACAAGATACGTCAGCAGATTGAACCTGTGTGCATATTATTCCCTCTACGGTGGAATGTGGAATTTATTTTGCAGAGCCGGACACTATCCTGGTGTTCACGATCTTCTATGGATTATTCGGAGGAGGAACCCGCCTTGCAATGCCGAACATTATGCGCGCCGACTCATCATCATTGAAGCCGTGTTCAGGGGCTACCGAGGAGTCCTGGACTAGGGGTGTCCGGACAGCGGACTATCATCGTCCGCCGACTCCAAGACTACGAAGATACAAGATTGAAGACTCGTCCCGTGTCCGGATGGGACTTTCCTTGGCATGGAAGGCAAGCTTGGTGATACGGATATGTAGATCTCCTACCATTGTAACCGACTGTAACCCTAGCCCTCTCCGTGTCTATATAAACCGGAAGGCTTTAGTCGTGGGACACAACAACCATTACAACAATCATACCATAGGCTAGCTTCTAGGTTTAGCCTCCTTGATCTCGTGGTAGATCCACTCTTGTACTACCCATATCATCAATATCAATCAAGCAAGAGTAGGGTTTTACCTCCATCGAGAGGGCCCAACTGGTAAAACATCGTGTCCCTTGTCTCCTGTTACCATCCGCCTAGACGCACAGTTCGGGACCCCCTACCCGAGATCCGCCGGTTTTGACACCGACAGGTGGCACTAGATGCACTTACAATCTCCCCCTTTTTGGTGATTGATGACAAACTGGTTGAAGTTTTCAACGGGGATAAATATGTGAAATTGTAAGGATAGGGAATTGTCTTTATAAGTTGCAAGGGCTCCCCCTGAAGATGTGCATGTAAGTAATTTGCTTTTGGAATGCAAATGCACATGGCAGGTTGTACTTGTGGAGATCCACTTCAACTTATGAAGATAATTCATCTTGCATGAAATGATATAGCAAGTAGAATGACATGCATAATGAAAAATGGACGTCTGCAGAATGATCTAAGTGCGGAAGTTATCGTCGCACATGCGGAATTTATCATCGCATCACAGTAAAGCAAATAAGTAGTAGATGACCATCAAGTTTAGGTGTTACAACTCAAAGAACCAAAAGTTTCAAAAGGCAAGAGTTGTAAGCACGAAGGAAAATATAACGCAACCGCCCATATGAACCCGCTTGAAGACTATCAACTCATACGCTTCTCCCCCTTTTGTCAGTAAGGACCAAAAAGGTTTGAAGACATAGAGCATCTACTCGTCAGCATGAGTAGGTGAAGCAGCAGGGTTGTCGGCGTTGGTTGGCGGTGCAGATGAACTTGGTGCAGTGTCGATGCACGCAGTAGCAGGAGGTGGTGAAGTAGCATCATCTTCATCATCGATCACTCTGGCATTTACCGTTGCATGCGAGGAAGAATATTCAGAGTCTTCAAGAGATGGAGGCGACGTCGTAAAGCAGTCCGTGGAGGAGTGGAGTCAAACCGAATCTTTCATTGAAGCCATCGCCTTGAAGATCACCAAAGACCGAGTAGGGTCAAACTCTTCCATGATCGCCGCAAGTTTCATGAGCAACAAAGGCACTCTTGGTGGCAAGGTTGCGAATGCGATTGACATCCACCAAGAGGCTTTGCATCCGCTCTCTAAGCCGAAATGATGCTTATCCTGCTTCGATGAAGAGCCACAAGAAGTTCTCGGTCGTTGAGAACGCGAGAACGCTTCCGAGGCCTTTGTGCAATGGTGCTTTCAGTGGCTTCAGTGGGTGCTCGATGAGGCAGACGAGTGTTGCCAGCCAATGGATAGATTCGTGTCGCTGCTTGAACACCTTCAATAGGCTGAGTGAAGCTTTGGTGCTCGACATTCTGAAGACAAAGAGGCATCTTGGCAGGGTCAGAGTATATAGCATCAACTGACATATCAACCTCTGGCAGAAAGATCATATGATTGCGAGTAGAGGGCTGATAATTGACGTAAGAGTGTCGCTGATGAGGCGATGACCCAGGGGAGCATAAAACTTCGCACCAAATAGGTCGAGCCGAAGCGAAAGTTGCTCGATGAAGAATTCTTGAGTGTTGAAGCTGATGCCATTGAGAATATAGAAGACCAAAGTCTTCATAGCTCCTTCAAGCTTGGCCACTGATGAATGTCCTTTGACAGGCCATAGAGTTCGCCTAATGATATGATATATGGTGCGAGGCAGAAACTCAAGGTCTTCAACAAAGAAATCTGTTGGATATTCAGCGTCAGATGGCAAGGGCTTCATCATGCTCAACATCTGGCTCAATTGGATTCTGGCTTATGGAAGATACTCTCTCAAGATTATGTGTGTAGCCGACAACAGTTCATATAGTTCTCCGGGAGTGGCTAGCCCTGTAAGCTCGATGATATCCATAGCTTTGGCTTCATGATGAACATTTCACCATCCACTCGAGAACCCATGTCTTGATGTCTCTCAGTAGTAGCCGCTAATGTGTAGAGTAGCATAGAATTGAAGCAATAGCTCTTCATTCCAGTGTTCTTTGTCCGTCACAAAGTGGAGCAGACAAGATCACGAAGCAATCAAGTGCTTCTTCTAAGCACGGCAGTCCAAGAAATAACCAGATATCAAAGCGCATATGAGGGAAAATGCGCCCTTGATCATATAGAACGCAGCAGTAATAGCTTCCCTGCTGATAGCTCCAGAACCGATCTGATGATATCCTTGGCTTGGAGTAGGGGTTCTTGGCGCTGTCAAAGAAGGTATTGTGGCTTTTGAAGGCATTTGCATTGAAGGACCCCGGTGAGTTGGCAGTACCTGGAAACCTTGGCAACCTAGGCTTTGGCTTCTGGACCTGAGGCCTATGCTCAACATGATAGTCAAATTGAGGTCTTGAGGCAGTAGGCGGAGGCACTAGAATGGGCCATCGGACAGTGGTAAGCTGACCATGACTGTATGCTTGCTCAATTGTGTGAGGCCTTGGTAGCGGAACAGGAGCAGGGGCAACATCTGAGGCGTCAGGCTGCACAACAGGTGCTTCGGGAGCGGTTATCACATTAGCTTCAGTTGCAGCAGCCTCATTGGTTTCAGGTTCAGTGGCCACATTGGCTTCAGGCACACTAGTTGGTGCAGGCTCCACATTAGCGTCAGCCATGACTATGTCATTGGCTTCATTGGCAGTGGCGGTGGCAGCCTCAACATTGTCAACCTCCTCTTGACGAATAGGAGGGTCGGGCACCGGCACGTTCACATTAGGAACTGCTTCTTCTTCAATCACTGGGGGAGTAGGTACACGTACTTCTTCTTGATTTTCCTCGGCTGATGCAGCCGGAATGTCTTCAACAGCATGTGCTTCAGACTCGAAGACATTCACAGTTGGAGCAGGTTCAGAAAATACTTGACGTGCAATAGGTGAA
The DNA here is from genome assembly GCA_021437245.1 of Aegilops speltoides. Taxonomy (NCBI): domain Eukaryota; kingdom Viridiplantae; phylum Streptophyta; class Magnoliopsida; order Poales; family Poaceae; genus Aegilops; species Aegilops speltoides. The sequence goes on from CM038141.1 coordinate 129,023,201, forward strand.
CGCTGCACTTCTCCGTCTGGAATGCTTGACAGAGGGACTTGAGGCCTTTGTCCTTTGCGAAGCCTGCGAATGTTGGCTTCTCCTTAGGAGATGGAGTTGGCTGGGCCTCATAGTCTTCATCCTCTTCTTGCACGGGGGGTGTAGCTTGGTGTTGTGGTTGGGGAGTACTGGGGGAATCTTGTAGTTGTGGGTGATCAGCCCACGATGCATCCTGAGCAATTGGCGTCAGAGGACGACCAATGCTGATGAGTTCGTTGTTCGTATGAACAGGCGATGATACCATGTTATGTCTGAGGAAGAACTTCATCATCAGCTACATTGTCATCATGACCAATGTCTTCAGCAGCGGTGGGTTCAGCTGCTGGAATATCTTGAGCTTCATGAGCCTCTGTGGGAGCAGGCTCATGGACTATCAGCCTTCGTTCTTGATGTTCTGACGCTGGGCGAACCACAGAAATGGGTTCAACGACTAAGGGCTTTGTGGAAGCAGCCCTAGTCTTCTTGGTCTTGCGCTTCTTCTTGGAGGGAGCGGCATCAGAGGCTTTAGTGTTCTTTCTCTTTCTGGCTTCAGCCTCGGCAGCCCTTGTCTTCTTCTGTTCTGAAGCGGTTGTGGTGACCTTTGGCTTCGAGCCAGTCATGCTGCTTGGGAACATAATGCGAGGGGCTTCTTGGCTTGAGGGTTCAGGCTGTTCAGCAGGAAGCTTCTTCTTCTTCTTTGCAGCCATCCTTGGGTCAATACCAGGACGTCCAAGTGACTTGCGCTTCTCAGCCTCATTGTAGGCAAGCACACACTTATCAGCCAAAATCTTCATGCACTCTCGAGAACCCTGAGCTTCTTCAGCTTCTTCAGAAAAGCTTCTTTAAGCTCATGTAGCATGACTTTGAAGTTTCTGACGTCTTGAACACTTAGCTTCGTCACATGCTTCTTGAATTGAGCCTTCTCATAATCAATCTTGTTCTTGAGCTCAACGATGCGCTGAGCGAGAGCTAGCTCAGAAGCAATGGCGCCATTGAAGGCGACACTGAGGCCAATGGGAAGCTGCAAATCTTCAAAGCTGACATTGGGGGTGTCGAACCACTCATCAATGAAATTGTGGATGATGGCCACATCAAAGAGTGGCAAGTTTGAAGATTTCTGCTTCTTCCTTGCTCTTTATCAGCTGCTCAAGGGCATCATCAGCAAGATCTTCATCACTTGACAGATCAATGGGTTCTTCACGCAGAATGGCAGCAGGAGTCAAGGCTCTTTGATCAGATGGTTTGACAAGTTGCTTTTCTTCTCCGTTCTCTTGGAGACACGGGATTGATCTTCGATCGCACACCGCTTCGGGAGGTGCAAGGGCGATGGCTTCGCACGAGATGTCTTCGGAGGTGCAGCTGATCTTGAAGCCTTTGGCTTCTTTGGCTTCTGTGACTTTGGAGGAGGAGCAGGGGCTTCATCGGAGTCAGCATCATCTTCAGAATGATCTACTCTGGCGCCTTGGACCAGGATGTAGGTGATGAGGCCGTCAAGGTTGGAGAAGGGGCCGATCACATTGGGATCAGCATCACGGGAGCCGTCAGCACGGGGAGCAGAGGGACCTGGGTTGAAGTCCAAACCCAAGGACTTCTTGTTCTTCTTGGCCGAAGCCACAGCAAACTGGTAGTTGCGCTTGAAGAGAGAATCGTCACGACACCAGATTAGTGAGGTGGGATCTGCTTTCTCAGGCTGTGGTCCACGGACCATGCAAGGATAGAAGCCTTGGTCAATGGCTTCAACTCTGCTCTTGGGTTGAAGGCCTCGATAGAGGATATCACCCCAAGGTCTCTTGATGGCATTCTTCTCTGCATATTCCTTCGTCACAAACTTGTACTTGAACCATTCCTCAGCCCAATAGCGTCGAATCCATTGGACTCGCGTCTTTCTCTGATGATAATTCTCCTCGGGATCTGTCATGTAGAGTTTTGCTAAGTCGTCAGGCAGATCTTTGGATGTTCCTTCTCTGCGCTGTCTGCCACCCTTCCTTGCTGATTTTTCTGCTGCCATGAACTTCAAACTGATGGCTTCAATACGTTCAAAGGCTTCAGAGACTTACGCTTGCTGGTCAAGGTGAACTGGCTTCAGGAGAATTGATATGATGTTGTAAGTATTCGCAAACGAATGCGCACTATGAGAACCAAGGATTCTCCCACGGACATGTACCGTGACAACATTAGAGATGCGAGGAAGGGAAGAGGTCATATGCATTCTCAGAAGATTTTGAAGATAAATCAGTTTGAAGACATTGACCTCATGATGCGAAGACATTCACTTATATAGGTGAGTTGGTTCCAGATTTGTACCAATCCGTGAATAAGTACAAGTGAGGAATCAAACTAGACAGGAAATCTAAGTGAATTGACTAGGCAGTATGAGATGCAGACAAAATAGATCTAACTTGAATAGGCAGAAACCACTTTCGGTAAACAGGATGAATCTTGAAGATCAAAAAGGTGGTAAAAATAGAGTTATAATTACCGCACTAAGAACTGCTAGATGGGATGAATAGGAGACCTAGCAGTTCAGCCCACCGTGCCATAACTTGGCAACGGAGGACACCTACGGCGACGGCGGAGAGGACGATGTCCGTGGCCGGCGTGAGGACGGCGTCGGAGAAGTCGCAGCAGCTAAGCGCTTCATCGCCGGTGTCGTCGCGAGCTAGCGGTGGCGCTAGGGTTTTGACGGAGATAGAGAGGTGGAAGAAGGATTTCTTTACCGCAGGGGACAAGTATTTATAAGTAGGTGAGAGACACAGCGCAATTACGCTGGTGCCCCTGGCGGTTCACATCTAAGGGGCACGTGGCAAGCATGCAACATACTCAGAGTTGTCCCACGTTCCCACGCCCACCAGGCATGTCGGAGAGTTGTTTCGGCATCTCCAGATTTCAACAATAAAGATAAGTCATTTAAAACAGATTTAATGTTTATCTCTTTGCCTTCTGCTGACTAGGACGCAGAGAAGACATTCGACAGTTTCAATAGAATGCATATGGTTTGGTCAGATAGAGTTTGAGATAGGAAGCATAGAGAGGTTAGGGTCCGATCACATTCACTTAGTTCAAAAGATCCAATCTTGAAGACATAGCTATAAGTGAATGCTGTAGAGGACAGAACACTAATATATATATCAGAATGCAATCAAATCATCATAGTGTAGAAGGTCATGAAGATAAATTAAAACTGAAGACAAACCAAATACGAAGTCATTGCAATATAACGCCATGAGTGAAACACTTCAAATAGAGAAAGTTGGTGGTGGCGTTACCCACCGTATAGGAAGTATTAGACCCAGACACGGCGCACAATTATCGTGGCGCTCCGAAGTCATATTCCATGTTAATGTATTCACACTCAGAGTGTAAATCTTCATTGATTGAAGATATACATTACTTTGTGTGTTGCACATCTAAGTCATCAACATGCATAAGTGTTAGGATGTGTGCCTGATCACAGGACATTTGAGGATTCCAAGATATTTAGCTCACACCGTAACTTGCAAAACCTTTTCTCATCCAAGGGCTTCGTGAAGGTATCTGCCAGTTGCTCTTCAGTGTTGACGTGAATGATATTGATATCTTTCTTCATAACATGATCTCTGAGAAAGTGATGACGAATTTCAATGTGATTTCGAGTGTTGGACTGGATTGTTGGCTATTTTGATGGCACTTTCGTTTTCGCAGAAGAGAGGTACTTGTTTCAGGTTGATGCCATAATACTTGAGAGTTTGCTTCATCCATAGATGCTGAGCACAACAGGATCCAGCAACAATATATTCAGATTCAACAGTTGAGAGTGATACGCAGTTCTGCTTCTTTGAAGACCAACAGACAAGTGATCGACCAAGAAAATGACATGTGCCTGATGTAGACTTGCGATCCACCTTGTCACCAAAGATAATCAGATCCGAGAATCCAACCAAATCAAATTTTGAGCCCTTGGGATACCATAATCCGAGTGTTGGGGTGTAAGCCAAATATCAAAGAATTCGCTTCACGCTAAGTGATGCGATTCCTTTGGTGCCGCTTGGAATCGAGCACACATGCAAACACTAAGCATAATATCCGCCTAGATGCACATAAGTAAAGCAAAGAACCAATAATGGAGCAGTATACCTTTTGATCGAACTCTTTACCATTGTCGTCGGGACCAAGATGGTGTTTGGTGGCATTGGCGTCGTGTAGCCTTTGCGCCTTCCATTCCAAACTTCTTCGACAATCTTTGAGGTATTTTGTTGAGATATGAAGATGCCATTTCTTTCGATTTAATTTGTAGACCAAGGAAGAACTTCAGCTCACCCATCATGGACATTAGATATTGCTCTTGCATCATGTACCCAAACTCATCATCTGTACTTCGGTTGGTGCAGCCAAGATTATGTCATCCACATATATTTGGCACACAAACAGTTCACCATCATATGTCTTCGTGAAGAGTGTGGGATCGAGGATCCGGTTTGAAGCCTTTGCTCTTGAGAAGTCTTTGATTGTATCATACCGAGCACGAGGAGCTTGTTTGAGGCCATACAGATTGCCTTGTTTAGCTTGTACACCATATCGGGATGTTTTGGATCTTCAAAGCCGTGGTTGTGCGACATATACTTCTTCTTCAATCTTGCCATTGAGAAATTCACTCTTTACATCCATTTGATATAGCAAGATGTTGTGATGATTAGCGAGGCTAGCAAGATGCTAATAGCTTCAAGCCTAGCAACAGAGCAAATGTTTCATCAAGTCAATTCCTTCAACTTGAGTATATCCTTGAGCCACAAGACGTGCTTTGTTTCTAATGACTTGACCATGCTCATCTTGCTTGTTTCGATATATCCACTTTGTTCCAATAATGTTATGCTTGCGAGGGTCAGGTCGCTTGACGAGTTCCCAAACATTATTCAGCTTGAACTGTTGAAGTTCTTCTTGCATGGCTTGAATCCATTCAGGTTCCATAAAAGCTTCAGCAACTTTCTTTGGTTCTGATATTGACACAAATGAAAAGTGCCCACAGAAGTTTGCTAGTTGTGTTGCTCTTGATCGAGTGAGCGGACCAGGTGCATTGATGTTGTCAATTATCTTCTCTATTTGAACTTCATTTGCAACACGGGATGAACAGACGAAGATTTTGCTCGCTGATCATTGTCATCATTGGGAGGATTGTCTTGATCCGTGCATTGTCTTCTCGTTGATTTGGTGCAGAGATGATAAGTTCCTCTTCAGGTTGTGCTTCAGAGGGCATGATTTCACCAGTTCCCATCAGCTTGATAGATTCGCTTGGAGAAGCTTCATCCAGTGTATTTGGCAGAATCTCTCTCTCTCTCTGTGAACCATTGGTTTCATCAAATTTCACATCCACAGTTTCAACGATTTTGTAGAGATAAAGGTTGAAGACTCTGTAGGATTGTGAATCCTTTCCATAGCCAAGCATGAAGCCTTCGTGAGCCTTAGGTGCAAATTTTGACTTGTGATGGGGATCCTTTATCCAGCATCTAGCTCCAAATACTATGAAGTAACTGACGTTTGGCTTCTTTGTTGGGGAACGTAGTAATTTCAAAAAAATTCCTACGCACACGCAAGATCATGGTGATGGCATAGCAACGAGAGGGGAGAGTGTTCATCCACGCACCCTCGTGAACCGTGAAGCGTAAGCGCTTAGCACAACGCGTTGATGTAGTCGATATCTTCACGATCCGACCGATCCAAGCACCGAACGTCACGGGCCTCCGAGTTCAGCACACGCTCAGCTCGATGATGATCTCCGCCTCCGATCCAAAGAAGCTTCGAGATGAGTTCCACAAGACGACGGCGTGGTGACGATGATGATGTTCTACCAGCGCAGGGCTTCACCTGAACTCCGCGACGATATGACCGAGGTGGAATATGGTGGAAGGGAGCACCGCACACGGCTAAGGAACAATCCGTAGATCAACTTGTGTGTCTATGGGTGCCCCCGCCCGTATATAAAGGAGCCAGGGGGAGGAGGCGGCCGGCCAACGAGGGCACGCCAAGGGGGGAGTCCTACTCCCACCGGGAGTAGGACTCCCTTCTTTCCAAGTAGGAGTAGGAGAAGGGGGGGAAGAGGAGGAAGAGAGGAAGGAAAGGGGGGGTGCCGCCCCCCTTCCCTTGTCCTATTCGGACTAGGAAGGGTAGGGCGCGCCCCCCTCTGCTCCTTCCCTCTTCTCCCTCGAGGCCCATGTAGGCCCAATAACCCCCCGGAGGGTTCCGGTAACCTCCCGGTACTCCGGTAAAATGCCGATTTCACCCGGAACCATTCCGATGTCCAAACATAGGCTTCCAATATATCAATCTTTATGTCTCGACCATTTCGAGACTCCTCGTCATGTCCGTGATCACATCCGGGACTCCAAACAAACTTCGGTACATCAAAACTTATAAACTCATAATAAAACTATCATCGTAACGTTAAGCGTGTGGACCCTACGGGTTGGAGAACTATGTAGACATCACCTAGAACCATTCTCGGTCAATAACCAATAGCGGGACCTGGATGCCCATATTGGTTCCTACATATTCTACGAAGATCTTTATCGGTCAAACCGCATAACAATATATGTTGTTCCCTTTGTCATCGGTATGTTACTTGCCCGAGATTTGATCGTCGGTATCTAATACCTAGTTCAATCTCGTTACCGGCAAGTCTCTTTACTCGTTCCGTAATACATCATCTCATAACTAACTCATTAGTTACAATGCTTGCAAGGCTTAGGTGATGAGTATTACCGAGAGGGCCCAGAGATACCTCTCCGACAATCGGAGTGACAAAACCTAATCTCAATTATGCCAACCCAACATGTACCTTTGGAGACACCAGAGAGCACCTTTATAATCACCCAGCTTACGCTGTGACGCTTTGGTAGCACACAAAGTGTTCCTCCGTAAACGGAGTTGCATAATCTCATAGTTGCGTGAACTTTGTATAAGTCATGAAGAAAGCAAGAGAAGTATACTAAATGATCAAGTGCTAGGCTAACGGAATGGGTCATGTCAATCATATCATTCTCCTAATGATGTGATCCCATTAATCAAATGACAACACATGTCTATGGTTAGGAAACATAACCATCTTTGATTAATGAGCTAGTCAAGTAGAGGCATACTAGTGACTATATGTTTGTCTATGTATTCACACATGTATCATGTTTCCGGTTAATACAATTCTAGCATGAATAATAGACATTCATCATGATATAAGGAAATAAATAATAACTTTATTATTTCCTCTAGGGCATATTTCCTTCAGTCTCCCACTTGCACTAGAGTCAATAATCTAGTTCACATCGCCATGTGATTTAACACCAATATTCATATCTGTATATGATCAACACCCATAGTTCACATCATCATGTGACCAACACCCAAAGGGTTTACTAGAGTCAATAATCTAGTTCACATCGCTGTGTGATTAATACCCAAAGAGTACTAAGGTGTGATCATGTTTTGCTTGTGAGAGAAGCTTAGTCAATGGGTCTGTCATATCCAGAGCCGTATGTGTTTTGCAAATATTCTATGTCTACAATGCTCTGCACGGAGCTACTCTAGCTAATTGCTCCCACTTTCAATATGAATCCAGATTGAGACTTAGAGTCATCTGGATCGGTGTGAAAACTTGCATCGAGGTAACTTTCTACGACGGGCTCTTTTATCACCTCCATAATCGAGAAATATTTCCTTAGTCCTCACTAAGGATATTCTTGACCAATGTCTAGTGATCTATTCCTAGATCACTATTGTACTCCCTTGCCAAATACAGAGCAAGGTATACAATAGGTCTGGTACATAGCATAGCATACTTTATAGAACCTATGACTGAGGCATAGGAATGACTTTTCATTCTCTTTCTATTTTCTGTTGTGGTTGGGATTTGAGTCTTACTCAATTTCATACCTTTGTAACACAGGCAAGAACTCTTTCTTTGACTGTTCCATTTTGAACTACTTCAAAATCTTGTCAAGGTATGTACTCATTGAAAATCTTATCAAGCGTCTTGATCTATCTCAATAGATCTTGATGCTCAACATGTAAGTAGCTTTACTGAAGTCTTTCTTTTAAAGAACTTCTTTCAAACACTCCTTTATGCTTTGCAGAATAATTCTACATTATTTCCGATCAACAATATGTCATTCACATATACTTATCAGAAAGGTTGTAGTGCTCCCACTCACTTTCTTGTAAATACAGGCCTTTCCAAAAGTCTGTATAAAACCATATGCTTTGATCCACTCATCAAAGTGTATATTCCAACTCCGAGATGCTTGCACCAGTCCATTGATGGATTGCTGGAGCTTGCACACTTTGTTAGCACCTTTAGGATTGACAAAACCTTCTGATTGCATCATATACAACTCTTCTTTAATAAATCCATTAAGGAATGCAGTTTTGACATCCATTTGCCAGATTTCATAAATTGTGGCAATTGCTAACATGATTCGAACAGACTTAAGCATCGATACGAGTGAGAAAATCTCATCGTATTCAACCCCTTGAACTTGTTGAAAACCTTTTGCAACAAGTCGAGCTTAGTGGATAGTAACACTACTATCAGTGTCCGTCTTCCTCTTGAAGATCCATTTATTTAACATGGCTTGCTGATCATCGAGCAAGTCAATCAAAGTCCATACTTTGTTCTCATACATGGATCATATCTTAGATTTTATGGCCTCAAGCCATTTCGCGGAATCTGGGCTCATGATCGCTTCCTCATAGTTCATAGGTTCATCATGGTCTAGTAACATGACTTCCAGAACAGTATTACCGTACTACTCTGGTGCGGTCTGTACTTTGGAAGACCTACGAGGTTTTCTAGTAACTTGATCTGAAGTTTCATGATCATCATCATTAGCTTCCTCACTAATTGGTGTAAGAATCACTGGAACTGATTTCCGTGATGAACTACTTTCCAATTCGGGAGAAGGTACAAATTATCTTATCAAGCTCTACTTTCCTCCCACTCACTTCTTTCGAGAGAAACTCCTTCTCTAGAAAGGATCCATTTTTAGCAACGAATATCTTGCCTTCGGATCTGTGGTAGAAGGTGTACCTAACAATTTCCTTTGGGTATTCTATGAAGATGCACTTCTCCGATTTGGGCTTGAGCTTATCAGGATGAAACTTTTTCACATAAGCATCGCAGCCCCAAACTTTAAGAAACGACAACTTGGGGTTTTTTAAAACCACAGTTCATATGTTGTCGTCTCAACGGATTTAGATGGTGCCCTTTTAATGTGAATGCAGCTATCTCTAATGCATAACCCCAAAACAATATTGGTAAATCAGTAAGAGACATCATAGATCGCACCATATCCAATAAAGTGCGGTTACGACGTTCGGACACACCATAACGTTGTGGTGTTCCAGGTGGCGTGAGCTGTGAAACTATTCCACATTGTTTTAATTGAAGACCAAACTCGTAACTCAAATATTCGTCTCCGCAATCAGATTGCAGAAAGTTTATTTTCTTGTTACGATGATTTTTCTACTTCACTCTGAAATTCTTTGAACCTTTCAACTATTTCAGACTTATATTTCATCAAGTAGATATACCCAGATCTGCTCAAATCATCTTGTGAAGGTCAGAAAATAACGATACTTGCCACGAGCCTTCATACTCATTGGTCTCGCATACATCAAGATGTATTATTTCCAATAAGTCAAGAGCTTCGTTCCGCTCTTCCAAGAACGGAGTTTTAGTCATCTTGCCCAAAAGGCACGGTTCGCAAGCATCAAATGATTCATAACCAAGTGATTCCAAAAATCCATCTTTATGGAGTTTCTTCATGCGCTTTACACCGATATGACCCAAACGGCAGTGCCACAAATAAGTTGCACTATCATTATTAACTTTGCAGCTTTTGGCCTCAATATTATGAATATGTGTATCACTACGATCGAGATCCAACAAACTATTTTCATTGGGTGTATGACCATTGAAGGTTTTATTCATGTAAACAGAACAATAATTATTCTCTGATTTTAAATGAATAACCGTATTGCAATAAACACGATCAAATCATATTCATGCTCAATGCAAACACCAAATAACATTTATTTAGGTTTAACACTAATCCCGAAAGTATAGGGAGTGTGCAATGATGATCATATCAATCTTGGAACTACTTCCAACACTCATCGTCACTTTCCCTTCAACTAGTCTCTCTTTATTCTGTAACTCCTGTTTCGAGTTACTAATCTTAGCAACCGAACAAGTATCAAATACTCAGGGGCTACTATAAACACTAGTAAGGCACACATCAATAATCAGATATCAAATATACCCTTGTTCACTTTGCCATCCTTCTTATCCACCAAATATTCGTGGCATTTCCGCTCAAAGGACCATTCCTTTGCAGCGTAAACACTCGGTTTGGGCTATGGTCCAGCTTTGGGCTTCTTCGCAGGAGTGACAACTTGCTTGTCTTTCCACTTGAAGTTCCCTTTCTTTCCCTTTGCCCTTCTCTTGAAACTAGTGGTCTTGTCAATCATCAACACTTGATGCTCTTTCTTGATTTCTACCTTCGTCGATTTCAACATCACGAAGAGCTCGTAAATCGCTTCCGCCATCCCTTGCATACTATAGTTCATCACGAAGTTCTAGTAACTTAGTGATGGTGACTAGAGAATTCATCAATCACTATCTTATCTGGAAGATTAACTCCCACTTGATTCAAGCAATTGAAGTACCTGCATACCTGAGCACATGCTCACTAGTTGAGCGATTCTCCTCCATCTTTTAGCTATAGAACTTGTTGGAGACTTCATATTTCACAACTCAGGTATTTGCTGGAAATATTAAATTCAACTCCTGGAACATCTCATATGGTCCATGACGTTCAAAACGTCTTTGAAGTCCCGATTCTAAGTCGTTAAGCATGGTGCACTAAACTATCAAGTAGTCATCATTTTGAGCTAGCCAGACGCTCATAACTTCTCGTGATCATGCTCCTCTGCAATAGGTATGTCACCTAGCGGTGCATTACGGACATAATTCTTACAGGCAGCAATGAGGATAAACCTCGGATCATGGATCGAATCCGCATCATTGCTACTAACATTTTTCAACACAATTTTCTCTAGGAACATATCAAAATAAACATATGAAAGCAACAACGCAAGCTATTGATCTACAACATAATTTGCAAAATACTACCAGGACTAAGTTCATGATAAATTTAAGTTCAATTAATCGTATTACTTAAGAACTCCCACTTAGATAGACATCTCTCTAGTCATCTAAGTGATCACGTGATCCAAATCAACTAAACCATAACCGATCATCACGTGAGATGGAGTAGTTTTCGATGGCGAACATCACTATGTTGATCATATCTACTATATGATTCACGCTCGACCTTTCGGTCTCCGTGTTCCGAGGCCATATCTGCATATGCTAGGCTCGTCAAGTTTAACCTGAGTATCCCGCGGTGCAAAACTGGCTTGCACCCGTTGTAGATGGACGAGAGCTTATCACACCCGATCATCATGTGGTGTCCGGGCACGATTAACTTTGGCAACGGTGCATACTCGTGGAGAACACTTCTTGATAATTTTAGTGAGAGATCATCTTAAAATGCTACCATTAATCAAAGCAAGATAAGATGCATAAAGGATAAACATCACATGCAATCAATATAAGTGATATGATATGGCCATCATCATCTTGTGCTTGTGATCTCCATCTCCGAAGCACCGTCGTGATCACCATCATCACCGGCGCGACACCTTGATCTCCATCGTAGCATCGTTGCTGTTTATGCCATCTATTGCTTCTACGACTATCGCTACCGCTTAGTGATAAAGTAAAGCAATTACAGGGTGTTTGCATTTCATACAATAAAGCGACAACCATATGGCTCCTGCCAGTTGCCGATAACTTCGGTTATAAAACATGATCATCTCATACAATAAAATATAGCATCACGTCTTGGCCATATCACATCACAACATGCCCTGCAAAAACAAGTTAGACGCCCTCTACTTTGTTGTTGCAAGTTTTACGTGGCTGCTACGGGCTGAGCAAGAACCGTTCTTACCTACGCATCAAAAACCACAACGATAGTTCGTCAAGTTGGTGCTGTTTTAACCTTCGCAAGGACCGGGCGTAGCCACACTCGGTTCAACTAAAGTTGGAGAAACCGACACCGCCAGCCACCGTGTGCAAAGCACGCCGGTAGAACCAGTCTCGCGTAGCATACGCGTAATGTCGGTCCGGGCCGCTTCATCCAACAATACCGCCGAACCAAAGTATGACATGCTGGTAAGCAGTATGACTTGCATCGCCCACAACTCATTTGTGTTCTACTCGTGCATATAACATCAATGCATAAAACCTAGGCTCTGATGCCACTGTTGGGGAACGTAGTAATTTCAAAAAAAATCCTACGCACACGCAAGATCATGGTGATGGCAAAGCAACGAGAGGGGAGAGTGTTCATCCACGTACCCTCGTAGACCATAAGTGGAAGCGTTAGCACAACGCGGTTGATGTAGTCGTATGTCTTCACGATCCGACCGATCCAAGCACCGAACGTACGGGACCTCCGAGTTTAGCACACGTTCAGCTCGATGACGATCTCCGGCCTCCGATCCAGCGAAGCTCCGGAGATGAGTTTCGTCAGCATGACGGCGTGGTGACGATGATGATGTTCTACCGGCGCAGGGCTTCGCCTAAACTCCGCGACGATATGACCGAGGTGGAATATGGTGGAAGGGGGCACCGCACACGGCTAAGGAACAATCCGTAGATCAACTTGTGTGTCTATGGTTAGGGTGTGCATTCGGTTTTTTCGGTTTGATTCGGTTCGGTTTATACGGGTTTTGGTTTATACGGTTTTTATACTTCGGTTTATACGGTTTTATACGTAGATACGGTTCGGTTTCGGTAATAACATTTATTTTCGGTTCGGTTTCGGTAATAACCAAAATAACCAAAGTTGACGCGAATTTTTGAACAACTGTACACATACGACTTACGCTTGTCCACTTAATACTCTAAAACAAACTACTTGCTCATGGTCAAGTGTTGATGTATGAAGAAATAAAAAGAAAGGAGCTTGTTGCTTTGTTTCTTCTGTCGAGCATCATACTAGCTATGCCAGAGACATGCAAATCCTAGTACGACAGTAGCAAATCCCGGTTGATCTCTCTTTTTTTAGACAAGGATGAGCTCACGTAGTCTCGTGTCATGTGGAGATTTAGGATGACCTCATCACATCCCAAACAAACAACTCTCATCTTTTTGGACACAAGGATGAGCGCTGGTGCCTGGCACGAGCATCATATTTTTTGGACACAAGGATGAGCGTTGGTGCCTGGCATGAGCATCAGTTTTTTTGGACACAAGGATGAGGGCTGGTGCCTGGCACGAGCATCATTTTTTTGAGACAAGGATGTAGCAAATCTCGTGTCATATATATGTACAAAGTGCAAAATTCTGTCATTCAACACCGTCTGGCCTAACAAATTTGAGGCCCAAACAGACTTATGGCTGGGCTGAACGTTTTGAGGCCCAAAAACCAAGCACCGCATGCGCCAGCCACCAGCACCAAGTGCACAGGAGCAACACAATTTAGTACCACATCGCTAACGGAGCAGCAGGGTGGTGCGCAGAAGGGTATAAAAGGAGGGGTCGATGAAGGATCAACTCGTATCATTGCACAGCGAACATACTTCGGTTATTTCGGTTTAACCGAGCGGTTTTCGGTTTATAACCGAAAAAACCGAATGCTTAATGGTTTTCATATTTGCAAACTGAAACTGAAACCAAAACCTGAAAAAACCAAAATTCGGTTTGGTTTATTTTTTTCGGTTCGGTTTTTGGTTTTCTGTTCGGTTTTGCACACCCTGAGTCTATGGGGTGCCCCCGCCTCGTATATAAAGGAGCTGGGGAGGAGGCGGCCGCCAAGGAGGGCGCGCCAGGGGGAGTCCTACTCCCACCGAGTAGGACTCCTTCTTTCCAAGTAGGAGTAGGAGAAGGGGGGAAAGAGGAGGAAGAGAGGAAGGAAAGGGGGGCGCCGCCCCCCTTCCCTTGTCCTATTCGGACTAGAAAGGGGAGGGGCGCGCGGCCCCCTCCTGGCTCCTTCCCTCTTCTCCCTCGAGGCCCATGTAGGCCCAATAACCCCCCGGGGGGTTCCGGTAACCTCCCGGTACTCCGGTAAAATGCCGATTTCACCCGGAACCATTCCGATGTCCAAACATAGGCTTCCAATATATCAATCTTTATGTCTCGACCATTTCGAGACTCCTCATCATGTCCGTGATCACATCCGGGACTCCGAACAAACTTCGGTACATCAAAACTTATAAACTCATAATAAAACTCTCATCGTAACGTTAAGCGTGCGGACCCTACGGGTTCGAGAACTATGTAGACATGAGCTAGAACCATTCTCGGTCAATAACCAATAGCGGGACCTGGATGCCCATATTGGTTCCTACATATTCTACGAAGATCTTTATCGGTCAAACCGCATAACAACATACGTTGTTCCCTTTGTCATTGGTATGTTACTTGCCCGAGATTTGATCGTCGGTATCTAATACCTAGTTCAATCTCGTTACCAGCAAGTCTCTTTACTCATTCCGTAATACATCATCTCATAACTAACTCATTAGTTACAATGCTTGCAAGGCTTAGGTGATGAGTATTACCGAGAGGGCCCAGAGATACCTCTCCGACAATCGGAGTGACAAAACCTAATCTCGAATTATGACAACCCAACATGTACCTTCGGAGACACCAGAGAGCACCTTTATAATCACCCGATTCGCTGTGACGCTTTGGTAGCACACAAAGTGTTCCTCCGGTAAACAGGAGTTGCATAATCTCATAGTTGCAGGAACTTTGTATAAGTCATGAAGAAAGCAATAGCAGTATACTAAATGATCAAGTGCTAGGCTAACGGAATGGGTCATGTCAATCATATCATTCTCCTAATGATGTGATCCCATTAATCAAATGACAACACATGTCTATGGTTAGGAAACATAACCATCTTTGATTAATGAGCTAGTCAAGTAGAGGCATACTAGTGACTATATGTTTGTCTATGTATTCACACATGTATCATGTTTCCGGTTAATACAATTCTAGCATGAATAATAGACATTCATCATGATATAAGGAAATAAATAATAACTTTATTATTGCCTCTAGGGCATATTTCCTTCATTCTTGCCAGTAAGGAGCTCATAAGATGTTTTGTTCAGAAGCTTATGGATGTACACACGGCTGATGATGTGACATGTTGTATCAATAGCTTCAGGCCAGAACTTTCTTGGTGTCTTGTACTCATCTAGCATTGTTCGAGCCATCTCAATGAGGGTTCTGTTTTTGCGCTCAACAATGCCATTTTGCTGAGGTGTGTATGGAGCAGAGAACTCATGAGTGATTCCCATTGTATCCAGATACAGATCAAGTCCAGTGTTCTTGAATTCAGTGCCATTGTCACTCCTGATGTGCTTGATCTTCACGCCATAATTGTTCATTGCTTGATTTGCGAAGCGTCTGAATACATCTTGCACTTCAGTCTTGTAAAGAATTATATGAACCCATGTGTATCTTGAGTAGTCATCAACAATGACGAAGCCATAGAGACAGGCAGTTGTTGTGAGGGTGGAGTAGTGCGTAGGTCCAAATAGGTCCATGTGTAACAGCTCGAAGGGTTGTGATGTTGTCATGATTGTCTTCGAGGGGTGCTTGGCCCTTGTCATCTTTCCAGATTCATAGGCACCACACAGATGATCCTTTTTTAACTTGACATCCTCGATGCCAATGACATGCTTCTTCTTGACGAGTGAGTGTAAGTTCCTCATGCCAGCATGTCCTAGCCTTCGATGCCAGAGCTAGCATTCTGAAGCTTTTGTTAGAAGATATACGGCAAGCTGTGGACCTGCTGAGAAATCTACCATGTATAGATCATCTTTTCGATACCCTTCAAAGACTAGAGATTTGTCAGATTCCATTAGTACAAGGCAACGATATTTGCCAAATATCACAATCATGTTTAAGTCACAAAGCATTGAGATGTACATTGTTGAAACCAAGGGATTCAACAAGCATCACTTTATCCATGTGTTGATCCTTTGAGATTGCAACTCTACCTAGACCCAATACCTTGCTTTTACCAGTGTCAACAAATGTAATGTGACTCTTGTCGGATGGACGTAAGGTTGAGTCCATGAGAAGACTTCGATCACCAGTCATATGATTTGTGCATCCACTGTCCATAATCCATTCTGAAGCTTTTGGTGATGTACCCTACAGTGCAGTTAGGAGGATAGGCTTCACAAGAGTATTGTGAAGCATAAGCATTTGACACATATAGGGATAGTCACAGCTTATATCAAAGTTAGAACATAGTATGACTGATAAGAGATTCAGATGTGAAGTATATAGAATGATATTTTAACGAGCATCCTAAATGAGTTTTAGGTCCCCAACAATAGTATCGGACGCCATTGATTGCTGGCTGGAGACCGTTTTCTGCAAAAGAAAGTTAGTTCTTCTTTGCCACCCACATCTTTAGTGGTGGCTTAGAAGCAATGAGTCTAAGTGCAGCATCTGAGAATTTTGGCTTTGAAGCCCTAGCAAATAGCCTTGCAGGAGATGAGTGATACTCATATGAATAAGCTGAAAAGTTCTTAGTCCTATGAAGATAGCGGTTCGAAGATACACGCTCATATTCATAAGTCTGAGCATGATTTCCCTGCAAAACATTGGCGTTAGGGTGACTCATGTGAGTCATGTATCTGTATGAAGCCTTTGGGCCACATGAAGCTATAGGTCTGGGGTTGGTCTTCTTCCTGGTGGTGTCATGACGACATTCACAGGAAGATTCTCAATGTACTGCTAAGGTACCCAGATCTTCTTCATACGTGGTCCATTCCTGCAGTTAGTACCAATGTACCTGGCAAACACTTCACCATTCTGATTTTTGAACAACTTATAGTTTGCATCAAAGGATTCATCAATGATAATAGGATTAGCACAGTAAAGCAGATAAGGTAGATGGATCTCTCAAGGTTCCTTTGCAAAGAACCCATGTGGTTTTGGGGTACTGCTTCAGGCTTCCAAAGACGAGCCATCAACATTCATTTTCCTTTCAAACCCAACACCCTCTTTCCTAGGGTTTTGGTTCAGAATCTGCTTTTTGAGGACATCGCAGAGAGTCTGATGTCCCTTCAGGCTTTTGTACATCCCTATTTCAAGCAACGTCTTCAACATAGCATTTTCATCAACGACAAGGTGGGTATCCTCCGCAGAGGGGTTAGTAACCATATCAAGAGGTGAAGACAATGAAACAGCAGCAGCGATGGAACATTCAAGAACAGATGTAGCATTATCACGCCAATGCATTTTAGACATGGTGGTTCAAATCCATCCCGAAAGGAACTGATCTGTTGGGCGCGAAGTGACTCATTCACCTATTGAAGATCTTCATGAGCCGCTCTCAATTTCTCAAGCTCTTGTTTCCTTTGAAGATAATCGTAGGAGAGCCTTTCATAAGTAGTTGAGAGCGATTCATGACGTCCTTCAAGTTCCTGGTACTTAGCATGAAGATTTTTTATGTCATCAACTAAGGACTGTGAACGTGTCATCTCAGCGTCCAACAGGTCATCGCTTTTGTCTAACAGTTTTTGTGTATGTTCCATAGCCTTTTGTTGTTCAGTTCCAATTTTAGCAAGTGTTTTGTAGCTGGGTTTGGATTCACAATCAGAGTCATCTTCACTTGAAGTTTGAAAGTAAGCATCGTGTGATTTTACCTTGGCACCACATGCCATGAAGCAGTAGGTGGGAGTAGGATCATCTTCGTCATTAGCGTCAGCGTTGGTGTGGAAGTCATTGTCTTCAGTGTTGAAGATGGACTTGGCGACATAGGCTGTGGCTAAAGCCAGACTTGCAACGCCAGGGTCAGACTCCACCTCCGCCTCCTCAGAAGCAGATTCCTCCTCTGAATCCATTTCCTTGCCAACAAAAGCATGAGCCTTGCCAGGTGAGCTCTTCTTGTATGATGAAGACTTGGAAGAAGACTTAGAAGACTTTGAGGATTTCTTCTTCTTCTTGTCATCATAATCATATTCCTTGCTTTTCTTCTTCTTCTTCTCATTGTCCCACTTTGGACACTCAGATATGTAGTGACCAGGTTTCTTGCACTTGTGGCAGGTTCACTTCTTGTGATCATGGGTGGAAGCTTCATCATTCCTTGAGCTAGATCGTGAAGACTTTCTGAAGCCTTTCTTCTTAGTGAATTTCTGGAACTTCTTCACAAGCATAGCAAGTTCCTTCCAATGTCTTCGGATCTTCTAAATCGCAATGATTCTTCTTCGATGAGGAAACAACTTTTGCCTTCAAAGCACGAGTTCGGCCATAGTTTGGGCCATAGATATCTCTTTTCTCAGTAGCTGGAACTCATGTGTGTTGACCCTCTCAAGTATATTAGACGGATCGAGTGTCTTGAAGTCAGGACATTCTTGTATCATGAGGGCAAGGGTGTCAAAGGATCTATCAAGTGATCTCAGCAGTGTCTTGACGATTTCATGCTTGGTAATCTTAGTTGCGCCAAGAGCTTGAAGTTCATTTGTGATGTCAGTGAGGCGATCAAACGTGAGCTGGACATTTTCATTGTCGTTTCTCTTGAAGCGGTTGAAGAGGTTGCGAAGAACACTGATTCTTTGACCTCTCTGGGTTGAGACGCCTTCGTTGACCTTGGATAGCCAGTCCCAGACTAGCTTCGACATTTCCAGAGCACTCACACGGCCATACTGCCCTTTGGTCATATGACCACAGATGATGTTCTTTGCAGTAGAGTCCAGTTGAATGAACTTCTTGACATCAGTGGGGGTGACACCTTCACCAGTTTTGGGAACGCCGTTCTTAACGACATACCAGAGGTCGACATCAATGGCTTCAAGATGCATATGCATCTTATTCTTCCAGTAGGGATATTCAGTTCCATCGAACACGGGGCAAGCAGCGGAGACTTTGATTATCCTTGCAGTCGACATAGCTGAAACTCCAGGTGGTTAAACCGAATCACACAGAACAAGGGAGTACCTTGCTCTGGTACCAATTGAAAGTGCTACTATCGACTAGAGGGGGGGTGAATAGGCAATTTTTATGAAAGTCTTCAAAACTTGGAAGATTCGAAGACAAACAACAGAAATGACCTAATTGATATGCAGCGGAAGATAAACTACCCGAATCAAGCCATAGTCAGGTATGCAATGATGTAAAAGTACAGGACTAATAGCAGCTAGGTAGTAGGATCAAGATGGAAGATAATATGAAGCCAATCAACAATAGTAGTCAAGCAATGAAGTCAGACAGATACACAGATAGGCAATGACTTCACGAAGACAAACTTAAGTAAGGTGAAGGGATAGAACCAGTCGTTTGTTGAAGACACATGATTTGTTGGACCAATTCCATTCTTTGTGACACAACTGCGACGCCCGTTAGGGAGGCTGAGATTTAACTCAAGACCGTGTCTTCACCTTATTCCCTTGAGCTAAGGACACCCAGTCCTCACCCAATCACTCGTAAGTCTTCAAGGAGACTTCCAAACCTTCACAGACTTCGCTCACCAAAGAATCCACAATGACTCTTGGATGCTCGTAACGCAACACCTAACCGGCCGGAGGATTCACAGTCCTCAAGTGTAATAAGTCTTCAGTCACACGCATGTAAAGACTTCATGATGCCTAACACTCCTTGGCTCGGGTGTTTGGGCTTTGTCCTCGCAAGGATTTCTCTCTCAAATGCTTCGAGGTGGGTTGCTCTCAAACGACAAAAGCCGTGCACAAACTCCTGAGCAGCCACCAATTTATGGTGTAGGGGTGGGCTATTTATAGCCACAAGGCAACCCGACCTGATTTGTCCAAATGACCCCGGGTCACTAAGGAACTTACACATGTTCCAACGGTCGATTTCAAACACATGCGGCAACTTTACTTGGGCTACAAGCAAAGCTGACTCATCCACTCGGATAAGATTTGCTCTCATTGTCTTCGCTCAAGACATAGGATTTGAGTTGAGCATCACTTGACCACTCGACTTAGTTCACTTGGACCCCACTTAACAAAGACGGTGGTTCCTATGACTCAACAAAGAAGAAAAGGAAACTACGAAACCACACGGTCTTCAAGGCCCATAGTCTTCACGCAATGTCTTCTCATGTCATAGTCTTCAATATGAATATCTTCTCATACCACCATTGTCTTCAATGTCTTCATATATTTTAGGGTCATCTCCGTAGGTAAACCGAATCAATGAGGGACACTACCTGCATTATCCTGCAATTCTCACAAACGCATTAGTCCCTCAACCAACTTTGTCGTCAATACTCCAAAACCAACTAGGGGTGGCACTAGATGCACTTACACGGAGCTTGATCCTCCATGACCTTCTTGATCCTATCCTCCTTGTTGATCCCCCCGGGTTCTTCTCTCTTCAGCTCCATCTTCATCAGCCAAGCATCATTGCCTTCATTGTTGGAGGAGGGTGACGACATGATGCCTGGCCTTGACAAATCTGACAGAAAATAGCTCAAAACAAAGACAGAGGATATTTGCGTGATACGGTGGTCAAAACCTTTGAGAGATTATATAATGAGTTTTTACCGACCAAAAGAAGTATCGTGCAAGAAAACGGAGTCCGGAGAGCACACGAGGTGCCCACGAGGCAGGGGGGCGCGGCCTCCATCCTCGTGGACGCCTCGTGTCCTTCCCGGACTACTTCTTGTTTTCCTATTTTCTTAAATATTCCAAAATGGAGAAAAATTGCTATTAGAACTGTTTTGGAGTCGGTTTACTTACCGTACCACATACCTATTCCTTTTTGGAGTCTGAAACATTCTGGAAAGTGTCCCTTATGTATTCCTCCAGGGTTATGGTTTCAATAACATTAGTTTCAACATTTATGGGATTACTTGAGATATAATGTTTGATTCTTTGACCGTTCACCACCTTTGGACTTGTTCCTTCGAAGTTGTTGAATTTTATGGCACCGGAATGATAGACCTCCTCGATAACGTAAGGACCTTTCCCACTTAGAGATGAGTTTTCCTGCAAAAAAATCTTAAACGAGAGTTGTATAGCAAAACATAATCACCTACATTAAACTCACGCTTTTGTATCCTTTTGTCATGCCATCTTTTAACTTTTTCTTTAAACAGTTTGGCATTCTCATAGGCTTGAGTTCTCCATTCATCAAGTGAGCTAATGTCAAATAACTTCTTCTCACTGGCAAGTTTGAAATCATAATTGAGCTCTTTAATGGCCCAATATGCCTTATGTTCTAGTTCGAGAGGTAAGTGACATGCTTTTCCATAAACCATTTTATATGGAGACATACCCATAGGATTTTTATATGCAGTTCTATAAGCCCATAATGCATCATCAAGTTTCTTGGACCAATTCTTTCTAGATCTATTAACAGTCTTTTGCAAAATTAATTTGAGCTCTCTGTTACTCAGTTCTACTTGGCCACTAGACTGTGGGTGATATGGAGATGCAATTCTATGGTTAACATCATACTTAGCAAGCATTTTACGAAAAGCACCATGATAAAATGTGAACCACCATCAGTCATTAGGTATCTAGGGACTCCAACCTTGGAAAATTAACTTCTTTAAGCATCTTAATAGAAGTGTTATGATCAACACTACTAGTTGGAATAGCTTCTACCCACTTAGTAACGTAATCAACAGCAACTAAAATATGTGTATGTCCATTAGAGGAAGGAAACGGTCCCATAATCAAAGCCCCAAATATCAAATGGTTCAATAACAAGAGAATAATTCATAGGCATTTCTTGACGTCTACTAATATTACCAATTCTTTGACATTCATTAGAAGACAAGACAAAATTACGTGCATCCTTGAAGAGAGTAGGCCAATAAAAACCGGATTGCAATACCTTATGCGCAGTTCTATCTCCAGCGTGGTGTCCTCCATATGCCTTGGAGTGACACTTGCGTAGGATTTCCTGTTCATGCTCAGGTATAGAGCGTCTAATAACACCATCTACTCCTTCTTTATAAAGGTGTGGGTCATCCCAGAAGTAATGTCTTAAATCATAAAAGAACTTTTTCTTTTGCTGGTATGTGAAACTAGGTGGTAGAAATTTAGCAACAATTTAATTAGCATAATCAGCATGCCATGGAGTAGTATGAGAAGCATTTGTGACAGGTATCTTTTCATCAGGAAAGCTATCATCAATAGGTAGTGGGTCATCAAGAACATTCTCTAGCCTAGACAAGTTGTGTGCAACGGGGTTCTCAGCTCCCTTTCTATCAATAATATGCAAATCAAATTCTTGTAGTAGGAGAACCCATCTAATAAGTCTAGGTTTAGCATCTTTCTTTTCCATAAGATATTTAATAGCAGCATGATCAGTGTGAACAGTTACTTTAGAATCAACAATATAAGGTCTGAACTAATCACAAGCAAATACAACTGCTAAAAATTCTTTTTCAGTAGTAGCATAATTTCTCTGGGCACTGTCTAGAGTTTTAGTAGCATATTGAATAACGTCGAGTTTCTTATCAACTCTTTGTCCTAGAACAGCACCAACAGCATAATCACTAGCATCACACATAATTTCAAAGGGTAAATTCCAATCAGGTGGTTGAACAATAGGTGCAGAAATCAAAGCTTTCTTAAGTATTTCAAATGCTTCTACACAATCATCATCGAAGACAAAAGGAATATCTTTTTGTAAGGAGACTAGTCAAAGGCCTAGAAATTTAGAGAAGTCCTTAATGAACCTCCTATAAAAACCGGCATGACCAAGGAAACTTCTTATACCTTTAATGTCCTCGGGACATGGCATCTTTTCAATAGCATCAACTTTAGCTTTATCAACTTCAATACCTCTTTCAGAAATTTTATGCCCCAAGACAATGCCTTCATTAACCATAAAGTGGCACTTCTCCAAATTCAAGACAAGACTAGTATCTTTGCATCTCTGCAAAACTCGGTCAAGGTTGCTCAAGCAATCATCAAAAGAAGATCCATAAATGGAGGAATCATCCATGAAAACCTCAACAATATTTTCACAAAAGTCAGAGAATATAGCCATCATGCATCTTTGAAAGGTAGCAGGTGCATTACATAAACCAAAAGGCATACGTCTATAAGCAAAAGTATCGAAAGGGCAAGTAAAAGTGGTCTTTTATTGGTCCTCCGCTGACACAAGTATTTGAGAGAAACCAGAGTAACCATCTAGAAAGCAAAAATGTGTATGTTTGGATAATCTTTCTAGCATTTGATCAATAAAATGTAAAGGGCAATGATCCTTTTTAGTAGCTTTATTTAATTTTGGAAATCAATTACCATCCTATAACCTGTAACAATTCTTTGTGGGATCAATTCATCTTTATCATTATGAACGATAGTAATACCTCCCTTCTTAGGGACACAATGGACAGGACTTACCCACTGACTATCAGCAGCGAGACAAATTATACCTGCCTCTAGGAGCTTTAGTATTTCTTGTCTTACCACTTCTTTCATCTTAGGATTTAACCGATGTTGGTGATCAATAATGGGTTTGGCGTCTTTCACCAATTTTATTTTGTGTTGGCATAGAGTGGGACTAATGCCTTTAAGATCATCAAGAGTATATCCAATAGCAGCATGGTGCTTCTTCAGAGTTTTCAATAATCTCTCCTCTTCCTGCTCTGAAAGGTTAGCACTAATAATATCTTATTTTCATCAAGATAAGCATATTTAAGAGTATCAGGTAATGGTTTAAGCTCAAACACGGGATCACCCTTGGGTGGTGGAGGATCCCCTAGAATTTCAACAGGCAAGTTGTGTTTCAAAATAGGTCCCTGTTTAACGAATACTTCATCTATCTCCCTTCTTTAATTCATAAACATATCATTTTCATGGTCTAGCAAATATTGTTCTAAAGGATCATTCGGAGGCACGGCAATAGAAGCGAGACCAATAATTTCATCCTTACTAGGCAATTCTTTATCATGGGGTTGTCTATGAAACTTAGCAAAATTAAACTCATGAGACATATCCCCCAAACCAATAGTAACAACATCCTTTTGGCAATCTATCTTAACATTAATAGTATTCAAGAAGGGTCTACCAAATATAATGGGACAAAAGCTATCTTGTGGGGAACCAAGAACAAGAAAATCTGTAGGATATTTAACTTTCCCACATAAGACTTCAACATCTCTAACAAACCCAACTGGTGAAATAGTGTCTCTATTGGCAAGCTTAATTGTAACATCAATTTCTTCTATCTCAGCAGGTGCAATCATGCATAATTTCTTTGTATTGGGAATGAGGTATTGCACTTGCACTAGCACCCATATTACATAAGCCATGATAGCAATGATCTCCTATTTTAACATAAATAACAGGCATGCCTACAACTGGTCTATGTTTATTTTTAGTATCAGGTCTAGCAATTCTAGCAGCTTCATCACAGAAGTAAATAACATGCCCATCAATATTATCAGCCAAGAGATCTTTAACCATAGCAATACTAGGTTCAACTTTAAATTGCTCAGGTGGTGTAGGTGTTTTAGTATTACTCTTATGAACCATAGTTGAAGCTTTAGCATGATCCTTTATCCTAATAGGGAAAGGTGGTTTCTCAATATAAGTAGTAGGAACAACAGGATCATTATAAGTGATAGTCTTTTCTTCAACTTTAATAGGTGCAACTACTTTTACTTCAGTGGGAGGATTATATTTAAACCACTTCTCCTTAGGGAGTTCAACATGAGTAGCAAATGATTCACATAAAGAAGCTACTATCTCAGAGTCAAGTCCATATTTAGTGCTAAATTCACGAAAAGCATCGGTATCCATAAAAGATTTAACACAATCAAACTTAGGTGTCATACCTGACTCCTTACCTTCGTCAAGATCCCAATCTTCAGAGTTGCATTTAATTCTTTCCAAAAAATCCCATCTGAATTCAATAGTCTTCATCATAAAAGAACCAGTACAAGAAGTATCGAGCATGGAGCGATTGTTGAGAGAAAGCCGATCATAAAATTTTTGAATAATCATTTCTCTTGAGAGCTCATGATTGGGGCATGAATATAACATTGAATTAAGCCTCCCCCAAGCTTCAGCGATGCTTTCTCCTTCGCGAGGCCAAAAATTATATATATAATTACGATCACGATGAACAAGATGCATAGGATAAAACTTCTGATGAAATTCCAATTTCAATCGTTTGTAGTTCCATGATCCCATATCATCACATAGCCTAAACCATGTCAATGCCTCTCCCTTCAAAGATAAAGGGAAGACCTTCTTCTTGACAACATCATCGAGCATACCTGCAAGCTTAAATAATCCACAAACTTCATCTACATAGATTAGGTGCAAATCGGGATGCAATGTTCCATCTCCTGTAAAACGATTAGCTAGCAGTTTCTCTATCATACCCAAAGGAATTTCAACGTAAACATTTTCAGTAGGTTCAGTAGGTTGAGGAGCAACCCTTTTCTCTACTGATCGGGGTGAAGATACCTCGAACAAGCCCCTCAAAGGATTACGTTCCATAGTAACAAGTGACAGTAAATTTCAGCACACTATATAAATTTTTCCTTACCAAGTTCCACTTACCAAAGGTGCTTCACTCCCCGGCAATGGCGCCAGAAAAGAGACTTGATGACCCACAAGTGTAGGGAATCTATCGTAGTCCTTTTGATAAGTAAGAGTGTCGAACCCAACGAGGAGCAGAAGGAAATGACAAGCGGTTTTCAGTAAGGTATTCTCTGCAAGCACTGAAATTATCGGTAACAGATAGTTTTGTGATAAGGTAATTTGTAATGGGTAACAAGCAATGAAAGAAAATAAGGTGCAGCAAGGTGGCCTAATCCTTTTTGTAGCAAAGGACAAGCCTGGACAAATTCTTATATAGAGAAAAGCGCTCCCGAGGACACATGGAAATTATCATCAAGCTAGTTTTCATCACGCTCATATGATTCGTGTTCGTTACTTTGATAATTTGATATGTGGGTGGACCGGTGGTTGGGTACTGCCCTTTCTTGGACAAGCATCCCACTTATGATTAACCCCTATTGCAATCATCTACAACTACAAAAGAAGCATTAAGGTAAACCTAACCATAGCATGAAACATATGGATCCAAATCAGGCCCTTACGAAGCAACGCATAAACTAGGGTTTAAGCTTCTGTCACTCTAGCAACCCATCATCTACTTATTACTTCCCAATGCCTTCCTCTAGGCCCAAACAATGGTGAAGTGTCATGTAGTCGACGTTCACATAACACCACTAGAGGAAAGACAACATACATCTCATCAAAATATCGAACGAATACCAAATTTACATGACTACTTATAGCAAGACTTCACCTATGTCCTCAGGAACAAACATAACTACTCACAAATCATGTTCATGTTCATAATCAGAGGGGTATTAATATGCATTAAGGATCTGAACATATGATCTTCCACCGAATAAACCAACTAGCATCAACTACAAGGAGTAATCAACACTACTAGCAACCCACAGGTACCAATCTGAGGTTTTGGTACAAAGATTGGATACAAGAGATGAGCTAGGGTTTGAGAGGAGATGGTGCTGGTGAAGATTTTGATGGAGATTGACCCCCTCCCTATGAGAGGATCGATGGTGATGACGACGGTGATGATTTCCCCCTCCTAGAGGGATGTTTCCCCGGCAGAACAGCTCCGCCGGAGCCCTAGATTGGTTTCGCCAAGGTTCCGCCTCGTGGCGGCGGTGTTTCATCCCGAAAGCTTGCTTATCATTTTTTCCAGGGTAAAAGACTTCATATAGAAGAAGATGGTCACCGGAGGCCTGCCAGGGGGCCCACGAGGCAGGGGGCGCACCCAGGGGGTAGGGCGTGCCCCCCACCCTCGTGGATGGTGGGTGGCCCCCCCTCTAGCATTTCTTCTGCTCAGTATTTTTTATTAATTCCATAAATGACTTTCGTGGAGTTTCAAGACTTTTGGAGTTGTGCAGAATAGGTCTCTAATATTTGCTCCTTTTCCAGCCCAGAATTCCAACTATCGGCATTCTCCCTCTTCATGTAAACCTTGTAGAATAAGAGAGAATAGGCATAAGTATTGTGACATAACGTGTAATAACATCCTATAATGCAATAAATATCGATATAAAAGCATGATGCAAAATGGATGTATCAATCTTCTGCTCTAGTGTATATGTTCTATATGTCGTGCAATGTGGTGTTCAGTTAACTGTTTGGTTCAATTCTGCAAATGTGATGTTCAATTCTTTAGGGTGTAATTTTCCAAGTTGTCAAGCATGCTTGGTTTGGTTAACTATCTGATCTTCTATTACGAGTATGTTATATTGTGCAATATGGTGCTCAGTGACGTTTGGTTCATTTGTTGTGGTGTTTAGTTAGCTATTTGGTTCAATTCTGCAATGCGATGTTCAATTGTTGTGCGTGCATTCTGTTATTGTATACCATGTGAGAAATAAATCGAATTTGGCTGTACTAAATACATGAGAAACAAACACAATTGCCATATTTCCAAGTTGTTAAGCATGCTTGCTTTGGTTAACTATATGGTCTACTATTAGGAGTATGTTATATTGTGCAATGTGTTACTCAGTTAAGGTTTGGTTCATTTGTTGTGGTGTTTAGTTAACTGCTTGGTTCAATTCTGCAATGCGATGTTCAATTGTTGTGGCTGCATTATGTTATTGTACCATGTGAGGAACAAATCGAATTTGGCTGCACTTAATACATGAGAAACATATACAAGTGCTATATTTCCTAGTTCTTAATCATGCTTGGTCTGGATAAATGCGTTTTCCATGTGGCTTGAATTAATCTGATGAATCTGCAATGTGCTTATTTTTCATCAACATTTTTTCTATACCACTATATAGTTCACTGATATTACCTCTCAAACCATTGATGTTTATGCACATCCTTATTTTCAGGCCTTTCCAAAGCAGTTCACTGATGATTATCTCTCAAACCACCTCTATGGTCAGGAGGCGAGGAAAGTTTTCATACAGCACCCATGGTTCAATATTGAAGTGTTCCTGAAGAGGACGAAGGATGGACGGTCAATCATCCACAGGCACTGGCCTAAAGTTGCAAAGACCTTCAACATGAATGAAGGCTCAATATCCGCCTTCCGCTTCAGCAGTTTTCCAGATGACATGCATCTGTCTATGTACCGTCTATGATGCTAATTTTGAAAGGTTCTAGATGTTGCATGTGAAATTTGGTGCTGGTGCAGTTGTGTAATGGGGTAGCTGAGTGTTGAAGCTATATCATGTTGTACTCTGATGTATTTCAATTATGAAATCCTGCTTCCTTAATATAGGAATGAAATATATTATGTATTTAATATGAATGGCAATTAGATTAATAAATGGATTATTAATAATAGGGCAATTAGCCTGCTATTTGGTTTTTGCTATTGCAAACGGTTATTGAGAAAATACCGTGGGCGATGACCTAAGGGAACGCACACAGTTTCTAGGAATAAACCCTGTTGGATCAATGAGCAATCACACACGACATTCTCTTCAAAACTGTTTGTGTTAGGCCACCTTGCGCAAACGTTTACCACATAAAAGCTGTGTGTGATGGATAGCCTTTGCCACATAGTTTCTTCTACGCATCGTGTGTGATGCATTCAATAACGCAAACGATAAAATTATTAATATTGTGTGCGATGGGAAGGCCATCACAAACAATTTAACGGGGAAAATTGTGTGTGATGTACCTACAAACGGAAACTGTTTCCTTGCAGCGACTGTGTGAGATGTATATACGAACGGAAACGTTTGACGGGGACTGATTGTGTGGGATGTACTTACAACTGGAAATGATCTCGCCTGTATAATTGTATTTTTTAGCACTACTGTACGTATAACTGTATTTTCTCGCTAGCCGGTCGCACACGACCTCATTTTGCCAAGCGTGTGTGCCAGGAGGGCATATCCCCGACGGTTTCTGGGTTGTGTGGGAAGGACCCCCCTATCGCCCACACTCACTAGGTGACGGTTGCGAATGTCGTCGCGGAAAGGGG
Organism: Aegilops speltoides; assembly: GCA_021437245.1. Lineage (NCBI taxonomy): Eukaryota > Viridiplantae > Streptophyta > Magnoliopsida > Poales > Poaceae > Aegilops > Aegilops speltoides. Next base: position 129,052,269 of record CM038141.1, read on the forward strand.
TTAAAAACCATTTGTATAGCACCCACGCGTACCAGTGGTGGGGGCGCCTCCTACCAACTTGGGGGGCAAGCACCTTACCTTGGTCGCAGCTCCCCACTAGATGCATCTAGGGGGGCTGGGCCCCTCTCCCCTTCACCCTATAAATAGAGGGGGTGGGAGGGCAGCCGCACCCCTTCCCCTGGCGCAGCCCTCCCCCTCCTACACCTCCTCCTCCTCTGTTGAGCTTGGTGAAGCTCTGTCGGAGAACCACGATCTCCACCACCACGCCGTTGTGCTGCCGGAGTTTTCCTTCAACTTCTCCTTCCCCTTTGTTGGATCAAGAATGATGAGACGTCCCCGGGCTGTACGTGTGTTAAACGCGGAGGTGTCGTCCGTTCGACGCTTGGATCGGATCTTCCATGATTTGAATCGCCGCGAGTATGACTCCATCAACCGCGTTCTTGTAACGCTTCCTCTTAGCTATCTTCAAGGGTATGAAGATGCACCCCCTCTCTCTCGTTGCTAGCATCTCCTAGATTGATCTTGGTGACACGTAGGATTTTTTTGAATTATTACTACGTTCCCCAACATAGATTACCCCAATGTCACCTCAGGACGCGAGTTGAGTGCCAAAATATATATCAAGTGAATCGATATAATACCCCATTGTCACCATGGGTATCCATATGCGAGACATGTATCAAGTGCTCTCAAATCCATAAAAGTATTCAATCTGATAAAACGAAATCTCAAAGGGAAAACTCAATTCATCACAACAAGATAGAGAGGGGAAAACACCATATGATCTGACTATATTAACAAAGTCCGTGATACATCAAGATCGTGACATCTCAAGAACACGAGATAGAGAGATTAAACACATAGCTACTGGTACAAACCCTCAGCCTCGAGGGTGGATTACTCCCTCCTCATCATGGTGGCCATCGGGATGGTGAAGATGGCCACCGGTGATGATTTTCCCCTTCGGCGGAGTGCCGGAACAGGGTCTAGATTGGTTTTTTGTGGCTACAAAGTCTTTCAGTGGTGGAACTTCTGATCTATGTTAACCCTAAGGGTTTTCGGAATATTTGAGAATTTATGGGGCGAAGAGGGGGTGTGGGAGGCCACCGATGTGGGCACAACCCACCAGGCCACCCAGGCGCGCCCCAGTGGGTTGTGCCCCCCTTGGGGCACCCCCCAGGTGCTGCTCTGGCCCGTTGGTAGTCTTCTGGTCCATAAAAATCCACAAAAAGTTTCGCGGTGTTTGGAGAACTTTCATTTCTGCACAAAAAACAACACCACGGTAGTTCTGCTGAAAACAGCGTCAGTCCGGGTTAGTTCCAAGCAAATCATACCAAAACCATATAAAATCATTGTAAACATGGCATGAATACTTCATAAATTATAGATACGTTGGAGACGTATCAGCATCCCCAAGCTTAATTCCTACTCGTCCTCGAGTAGGTAAATGATAAAAGAAATAATTTATGAAGTGTGAATGCTAGAAAAGTCCATAAATTTGATCAATGATAATTTCAATCACTTTCCCTAGCATCATAACAGCAACTCTTTCTCATAAAAATCATCATGACAAAGTAGCAACCAATTCACATGTTAAGGTTCAAACAATGAATTCTCTTGAAACTCAACAACCTATGTTCTCAGTCACCAAGAAATTCCAATTCAACTTATTCAACAGAGTCTAAGTAAGAGCTCCACATACTCAACCATCATATAGTCTTCTATGATTACTAACACTCACCGCATAAACATGAGCAAAACGTTTCAACCAGACACATAGAAAGATAGGGGATTATAACTTCGCCTCCCAATGTATTCACCTCAAGGCTGATGTCAACAATAATAACTCATGTTACCCATATCCAACTGGATATATGTGCCTAGATCTTTCCTCGCCACATGATGCTTGCCAAAGGAGAAAAATAAAAAGGAATAGAGAGAAAAACTTTGACTCTTGCATGAGAGTAAATACTGAAAAGTAAAAGATAGGCCCTTCGTAGAGGGAAGCAGAGGTTGTCATGCGCTTTTTGTTTGTATGCTCAACCCCTTAGTGCAAAAGAATGTCACGTTATATTGCCCCTTATGATAGTAACCTTTATTATGCAGTCTATCGTTTTTATTCTTTGCCATCACAAGTTCGTACAACGCTCAATTTTCTCTTACACTCAATGATCTAACACTTTTTAGAAGCAATTGTTATTGCCTTATTGCACTGATGACAACTTACATGAAGGATCTTACTCAATCCTTAGGTAGGTATGGTGGAATCTTGAAAACAAGATTTGGTTTTAAGGGTTTTTTGGATGCACAAGTAGTATCTCTACTTGGTGCGGAATTTTTGGCTAGCAAAGATGGGGGGCAAGCACCACATGTTGAAGGATCTATGACAATATAACTCCTATGTGAATATGAACAAACATAAATCATTATGTTGTCTTCCTTGTCCAACATCAACAATTTTGGCATATAATATTTTGATGGGGGCTCACAATCACAAAAGATTTCCAAGATAGTGTATTTTCATGTGAAAGTTCTCTTCCTTCTACTAATCATTCATGAATTGCTTGTATGACCAATATTGTGATTGCCAAGCCTCAAAAGATTTCACTTTCTAAACCCAATGTGAAGCTACCACTAGGCATGATATGAACATAGAATTTCAACTTCATGATATCCAATTCATTCAACAATTTACTCATAGGATATAAGTGAAGCACAAGAGTAAACGACAAACTACTCCAAAAAGATATAAGTGAAGATCATGCGAGTAGTTAAGTAAATAGGTAGCTAATTGTGGAATCTCTTTTATTTAAAAACTTTCAGACCTAAGTATCTTATTAAAACATCAAGCAAAACAAAATAAAATTACATTCCAAGGATAGCACACATCATGTGAAGAAGCAAAAACTTAGGATCAACCGATACTAACCGATAATTGTTAAAGAAGAAAGGTGGGATGCCTATCGGGGCATACCCAAACTTAGATGCTTGAGACTTATTGGAATATTAACTTGGGATGCCTTGGGAGTACCCAAGATTGAGCTCTTGTGTCTTCTTCATTCCTCTCATATCACGGTTTTCCTAAATCTCAAAAGCTACATCCAAACGAAACTCAACAAGAACTCGTGAGATAAGTTAGTATAAATCAATGGAAAAACCTTATCATTCTATACTGTAGCAAATCACTAAAATTATTATTCAACATTTCCTACTAAAATGTCTCTGCATATTTAATACTCCTATCCTCAAATAGAATCATTAAACAAGCAAACATATGCAGACAATGCAAACATAACAGCAATCTGCCGAAACAGTGCATTGTGTAAAGAATGCAAGATTCATCATACTTCCCTAACTCCAAAAATTATGAAAAATTACCACACTATAGAAAATTTATCAGAGATTATTATGCAAAAAGTTGCAACATTTTATCACATTCTGACTTTTCTTGGGAATTTTTGCAACATCGTTCAACTTTCTATTTTGAAACAGCAACATGTAGACTTGCAAAATAAGCATGGTGAAGGCTATCCTTGCCACTTTTATTGAAATAAAAGATGCAAAACATTATTCTAAATAAAATCAAACAAATACTAACAAAATAAAATGACTCCCCAAGTAAAACTTATATCATGTGACGAATGAAAATATAGCTCCAAGTGAGGTTACCAATGTTGGAGACGAAAGAGGGGATGCCTTCCAGGGCATCTCCAAGCTTACTTGCTTGGATCTTCATTGAATATTACCTTGTGGTGCCTTGGGAATCCAGAAGGTTAGGGTCTTGTCACTCCTTATTCTCCTCATATCAACATCTCACCCAAAACTTGAAAACTTCAAGCACACAAAACTTAACGGAACTTCATGAGATAGGTTAGTATGATAAAGAGGAAACCATTTCACTTTAGTACTATCAAAGACAAGATTCATAATTGTTTCCACACAATTACTACTGTAGCATATCATTTCCAAAATTTATATTGAGCAATATAAGCCATAGAAACTAGGAAACAAGCAAACTATGCATTGAAAACAGAATCTGTCAAAAACAGAACAGTCTGAAGTAATATGTACTCCAACCATACTTATTTAACTCCAAAAATTCTGCAAAATTAGGACAACGTAGAGAATTTGTATATCTATCACCTGTAAAAAATTCCAGTGAATTTTGAAATTTCCTGGAATGAGCACAAAAGTTTCTGTTTTTGCACAGATTCAAGTCAACTATCATCCACGCTACCCCAAAGGCTTTACTTGGCACTTTACTGAAACAAAAGCAATAAAAAATGATTACTACAGTAGAATAATCATGTGAACACACAAAAACAGTAGGTAAAAGTGTTGGGTTGTCTCCCAACAAGTGCTTTTCTTTAATGCCTGTTAGCTAAGGCATGATGAGTTTAATGATGCTCACATAGAAGATAAGAATTGAAACACAAAGAGAGCATCATGAAGCATATGACTAGCACATTTAAGTCTAACCCACTTCCTATGCATAGGGATTTTTGGAGAAAACAATTTATGGGAGCAAGAATCAACTAGCATAGGAAGGCAAAAGAACTGCAACTTCAAAACTTTCAACATAATGAGAGGAAACTTGATATTATTGCAATAACTACCAGCATATGTTCCACTCTCATAATAATTTTCAGTAGCATCATGAATGAATTTAACAATATAGATATCACATAAAGCATTCTTTTCATGATCCACAAGCATAGAAATTTTATTATCCTCCACACAAGCAAATTTATTCTCATTCATAGTATTGGGAGCAAACTCAACAAAATAACTATCATGAGATATTTGATTTGCATAATCCAATTGAAAATAAAAATCATGATGACAAGTTTCATGGTTATCATTATTCTTTATAGCATACATGTCATCACCATAATCATCAAAAATAGTAACCTTGTCCTCATCATAATCAATTGAAACCTCCTCCAAAATAGTGGATTCATCACTAAATAAAGTCATGACCTCTCCACATCCACTTTCATCAATATTGTGAAAAGATTCAATGCCCTCAAAAATAGTGGGATCATTACCTAGAGTTGACACTCTTCCAAACCCACATTCATCATTGTAATCATCATAAATAGGAGGCATGCTACCATTATAACAAATTTGCACATCAAAACTTGGGGGAATAAAAATATCATCTTCATCAAACATAGCATCCCCAAGCTTCTGGCTTTGCATATCACTAGAATCATGGGTATTCAAAGAATTTATACTAGCAACATCGCAATCATGCTCATCATTCAAATATGCTTTGTCAAACATTTTATAGAATTCTTCTGCTATTGAGCACAATTTTCCTTTCCATCATTTTCATGGAAGACATTATAAAGATGAACAATATGATGCAACCTCAATTCCATTTTTTAGTTTTCTTTTATAAACCAAACTAGTGATAAAACAAGAAACTAAAAGATTCTATTGCAAGATCTAAAGATATGCCTTCAATAACTCACCTCCCCGGCAACGGCGCCAGAAAAGAGCTTGATGTCTACTACACAACTTTATTCTTATAGACTCGTGTTGGGCCTCCAAGCGCAGAGTTTTGTAGGACAGTAGCAATTTTCCCTCAAGTGGATGACCTAAGGTTTATCGATCCGTGGGAGGTGTAGGATGAAGATGGTCTCTCCCGAACAACCCTGCAACCAAATACAAGAAATCTCTTGTGTCCCCAACACACTCAATAAAATGGCAAATTGTATAGGTGCACTAGTTCATCGAAGAGATGGTGATAAAAGTGTAATATTGATGGTAGAAATATATTTTTATAATCTGAATAAATAAAAACAGCAAGGTAGAAAATAGTAAACGGGCACAAAAAGAGTATTGCACTGCTTGAAAATGAGGCATAGGGTCCGTACTTTCGCTAGAGCAATCTCTAAACAATGCTAATATAATTGGATCATATAACCATCCCTCAACGTGCAACGAAGAATCACTCCAAAGTTCCTATCTAGCGGAGAACATAAGAAAAAAATCGTTTGTAAGGTACGAAACCACATCGAAGCTATTCTTTCTGATCGATCTATCCAAGAGTTAGTACTAAAATAACACCAAATAATTTCAGATTCATAATACTCAATCCAACACAAAGAACCTCAAAGAGTGGCACAAGATTACTACCGGAGAAACAAAAACAAGAACGTGCATCAACCCCTATGCATATATTACCCCAATGTCACCTCGGGAATCCACGAGTTGAGTGCCAAAACATATATCAAGTGAATCAATATAATACCCCATTTTCACCACGGGTATCCATATGCAAGACATATATCAAGTTCTCTCAAATCCATAAAAGTATTCAATCTGATAAAACGAAATCTCAAAGGAAAAACTCAATTCACCACAACAAGATAGAGAGGGGAAAACACCATATGATCCAACTATATTAACAAAGCCCGCGATACATATACATCAAGATCGTGACATCTCAAGAACACGAGAGGGAGAGATTAAACACATAGCTACTGGTACAAACCCTCATCCCCGAGGGTGGACTACTCCCTCCTCATCATGGTGGCCGCCGGGATGATGAAGATGGCAGCTGGTGATGATTTTCCCCTCTGGCGGAGTGCCGGAACGGGGTATAGATTAGTTTTTCATGGCTACAGATGCTTTCGGCGGTGGAACTTCTGATCTAGGTTAACCCCGAGGGTTTTTGGAATATTTGAGAATTTATAGGGCAAAGAGGGGGTGCGGGAGGCCACCAAGGTGGGCACAACCCACCGGGGCGCGCCTGGGGGCCCCAGTGGGTTGCACCCCCCGGGCACCCCCCGCCCCTAGGTGCTGCTCCAGCCCATTGGTAGTCTTCTGGTCCATAAAAATTCCACAAGAAGTTTCGCGGTGTTTGGAGAACTTTCATTTCTGCACAAAAAACAACACCACTGTAGTTCTGCTGAAAACAGTGTCAGTCCGGCTTAGTTCCATGCAAATCATACCAAAACCATATAAAATTATTGTAAACATGGCATGAATACTTCATAACTTATAGATACGTTGGGGACGCATAAGGTAGCAATTGATAAAACGGAGCACACACGATATTACAATGCTTCAAAATGAAGCCTAGGGTCCGTACTTTCTCTAGTGCAATCTCTCAGCAATGCTAATATAATTGGATCACATAAACATCCCTCAAAGTGCGATGAAGAATCACTCAAAAGTTTCTATCTAGCGGAGAACATAAGAAGAAATTGTTTGTAGGGTATGAAACCACCTCAAAGCTACTCTTTCGGATCAATCTATTCTAGAGTTCGTAATATAATAACACCAAAGCAAATTCAGATTCATAATACTCAATCCAACACAAAGAACCTCAAAGAGTGCCCCAAGATTTCTACCGGAGAAACAAATACGAGAACATGCATCAACCCCTATGCATAGATTACCCCAATGTCACCTCGGGAATCCGCGAGTTGAGTGCCAAAACACATATCAAGTGAATCAATATGATACCCCATTGTCACCACAAGTCCACGAGTATTCATATGCAAGACATATATCAAGTGCTCTCAAATCCATAAAAATATTCAATCCGATAAAACCAAATCTCAAAGGGAAAACTCAATTCATCACAACAAGATAGAGAGGGGGAAACACCATATGATCCGACTACACTAACAAAGTCCCCGATACATCAAGATCGTGACATCTCAAGAACACGAGAGAGAGTGAGAATGAGAGAGAGAGAGAGAGAGATTAAACACATAGCTACTGGTACAAACCCGCAGCCCCGAGGGTGGACTACTCCCTCCTCATCATGGTGGCCATCGGGATGATGAAGATGGCCACCAGTGATGATCCCCCCTCCGGCGGAGTGCCGGAGAAGGGCTCTAGATTGGATCTCGCGGTTCTGGAACTGGCGGCGGCTGGAACAAAACTTCGTCGACTCCCCCAAGGTTTTTGGAATATTTGGGTATTTATAGAGTGAAGAGGTGGTGCGGGAGGCCACCGAGGTGGGCACAACCCACCTGGGCGCGCCTAGGCCCCCAGGCACGCCCTGGTGGGTTGTGCCCCCCTTGGGACGCCCCCAGGTGCTTTGTGTAACAGCATGGAACAATAAAAAATTATAGATACGTTGGAGACGTATCAACGGTCTTGTTTAATTAATGGTTACTTCATTTGCTTACTAGCTAGCGTCGATTTCTCTCTATATGTAGTAGCTAGCGTCGACCAAGCACGGAGAAAGAGAGGTCACTTCTCTCTAGTAGCTAGCTAACACAATATGAAACCCCAAAACCTCCAAAACCCTAACCCCGCGCCCTCAAAAGAAAAACAAAAACCCTAGTGCCTAGGAGCTACTGACGCGTGGTTATCTTTTAGTCCCGGTCGGTGTTACCAACCGGGACTAAAGGTCCTCCTGCCTGGGTGCCCCACATCGGCCATGTGGAGCTCCTTTAGTCCCGGTCCGTAAGCCAACTGGGACTAAAAGTAATGGGCATTAGTCTCGATCGTTTTGTCCTGGTTGCAGAACCGGGACTAAAGGCCCTCTGGAACCGGGACTAATGCCTTGTTTTCTACTAGCGTAGGCTTGCAGCTGCAAGTCTCGCCCTCAACTGGAACTGCATGTCCCCTAGCGACTACAACTGGCCTTGTGTTTTTGTCAGAGAGGGGATAAATTGTATGTCCTACAATACGCTCACAACTACAAGTGTCGCCCTCAACTACAATTGCATGTCTCACAGTAGGCTCGCAAACGCAAGTGTCGCCCTCGACTGCAATTGCATGCCTACACACCCGACTGCAACTGAATTATTTTGTTTTGTAAGTGAGCAGTAGGATAGGGGATGGGAGGTGCATGCATGGTACTAGGCTTGCAACTACGGGTGTCGCCCTCGAATGCAACAACATGTCCCCTACCGACTGCAACTAGCCTTGTGTTTTTGCGGAGAGGGGGTAAATTGCATGTCCGACAATAGACTTGCAACTACAAGTGTCACCCTCGAATGCAACAACATGTCCCCTACCGACTGCAACTAGCCTTGTGTTTTTGTCGAAGAAGGGGTGAATTGCATGTCCGACAATAGACTTGCAAACAAGTGCCGCCCTCGAATGCAACACCATGTCCCCTACCGACTGCAACTAGCCTTGTGTTTTTGTCGGAGAAGGGGGGAGGGGGGTTGCATGTCCGACAATAGACTTGGAACTACAAGTGTCGCTCTCGACTACAATTGCATGTCTAGCAGTAGGCTTGCAACTTCAACTGTTGCCCTCGATTGCAACTGCATGGCTACACACCCAGTTGCAATTGACCTTTTTTGTACGTGAGCGGCAGGAGAGGAGGGGAGTTGCATGTCTGACAATAGGATTGCAACTACAAGTTTCGCCCTCGACTGCAACTTCATGCCTACACACTCGACTGCTAGTAGCCTTTTTTGTTTTGTAAGGGAGCGATGGGGAGGGGGAATTGCATGTCCGATACTAGGCTTGCAATTGCAAGTGTCGCCCTTGACTGCAACTGTATGCCTACACACCCAATGAAACTGGCATTTTTGTTTCTTAAGTGGGCGTCGGGAGAGGGGGTAGTTGTCTGTCCGACACTAGGCTTTGCAACTGCAAGTGTCGCCACCTAATGCAACTACATGTCCATAGACTGCTACTACAACTAACCTTTGTTTTTCCAAGAGTGGCGGGAGAGGTGGGTGGGGGTGCAGTTGTGTGTCCAATACTAGGCATGCAACTGCAAGTGGCAGCCCCGAATGCAACTACGTGTCTCCCTCCCGACCGCAACTGGTCTTGTGTTTTGTTAGAGGACGATGGGGTACTTTCTTTTTTCTTTTATTTTTTTACTGTTGGGTTTTAAATTTTTAATCTTTTTTTTGATTTGTTAAGAAAAACAACACAACCAACGTCGGATGCACACATTTGCATGCCCTCCATTTGTATGCAATTTAATATATTTTTCTATTGAAAAATAGTGCCACCCTATTTTAGTTTGTCTTGTTTCCAATTTGTTTCTTTGTTACATTAAAGATTGATTTTTGTCCTAATATACAAAATGTTTTCTTGAAAAAAGTTATAAAAATGAAAAATAAAAAGAGAAGCAAGATGGTGTACGTAGAGAAAGACTGAACGATGAGCTACATTGGCGACAGAAAAATGTTTTTTTATTTACTTCTCTTGTTGAACACTTTTTCCGATGCCAAGAAAAAACGAAGACAAAGAAACAAATAGCCTAGCCCAAACAAACAAACAACAGAAAAACGAAAAAGGCCCTTAAGAATAAAACCCAGCAGCTATCGACTAAACAAACGAGTCTAATCTGCCTTAGGTGACATCAGCAGATCAGCTGCCGATTGCAACTTGGCGAAGTCTAAGTCGATTGATATCTAGACAGACCTAGAAAAATGACTATTCAATGTTTTCCTATAAACTGATTCAGCGTATCCATAGTTTGAAGCCCCACTATGCTCGACGCGACTTCCTCGAGACCTCGTCGTTGCCATCCTCATCTCCACCGACCAGCATGATCAGATCATACGTCTCTCTGCCAGGTCAAACACGTTCATACCATCGTTGTTGGTTGCCGCTCGCCAGCTAAGCTACAACACTCTAGTCTGGCCACCATGGGAGCGCTCGCGACAGAGCCAGGAGGCGGTGGCGGAGGGAGCTCACCGGACATGGTTTCTCCTGCAATTGAGGGGTTGGGAAGTTAGCTAGGTCGAATAGATGGTGTGTTGGGACGAACCCGGATAGCTCTCTCTCTCTCTCTCATTCACTCAGACGAAGGTAGAAGGAGCACATTAGTTTTTCCGGCTCACAAACGCCTTGTCGCACGAACATCATCACACCCCACGAACGACACTTTCTTTTCCTTTTGAGCACAAACTCAACGCGGTGGCACATACCACACACGATCATACATGGAAGACTACATGCCCTGAAGACTAACTCCGGCTACCACTCCTCATGATGAACGCACACACGCACCTAGAGACTACATCTCTCCAGAGGCTCCTCTCTTGGTACCGGACCCTTTACATCTCTTAAGTAGTAGGTCGTGCACACACATCGGCCAACCACTATGGCAATGGGTCAGGTTTGGATCGGGTTGGACAATACCAAATCCATATCCGTATCCATGAAGACAGCCTTTGCCTGTCCATGAAAAAATCCACGGGTGAAAATTTGTGTCCATGTCCAAACCCGATGGATATCCATACCCACTGAATATCCAATAATTGGGCCCTCTCAGGACATATAAGTAAGACATAACACAATGTTAACATAAACTCTTCCATTCTGTACCTCGTGGCAGTCTATTCACTTAAGGTAAGCATTAACTGTAAATCAACGTCCACTAACAACCTAATATCATTTAGTATTTTTCGAAAAGATGAGAATGACGAGTCATTTAACAAGGAGGTAAAGAGAAGGGAAGGAGCGCTGGAGTATGTTACAGTGGGGATTGAATTTCAACTAATAATAGTTACAGAGCCATTGTGCAATTTGTTTTGCATGTTTTAGATAACAAAGTGTAAAATTGCGGTGGAACATGTGACTTTGGGGTAGGGATAGTAGATTTTGTCCATTAGGTCATACTACCGGGTCGGGTTTAGGTATACCCACGGGTACAAGATTATATCCCTGCCCTACCCACGAGTAATCGGGTCAGGTTTGGATGCCGCCCATGGGCATAAAAACATATCCAAACCCTATCCATTTGGATCGGATATCCATGGGTATCCATGTCCATAGGTAAAATTGTCATCCTTACCAGCCACAGCGGTCCACACATCGCACGAACTAACGGGACCTCCTATGTGATGCTCTCTGAGTCAAGTCGTCGCCGTTTCGCATGGGGGGACTTCGCTGGGCCGGCCCATGAAGACAGCGACAACAAAAGAAATCAAACGCGCACTGTAGCTAAAAGCGCGTCGGCAGGGATTCAAACACCCATGCTCTGCTGTAGAGCGTGAGTTCTTGCCAATTGAGCTAGCGGTTGTAATTGATCAAATAGCTACCATGAAACCTGAAGAGCAAACAAGCTGCGCAGATCCGAATTAGTTTAGGAATTTCAGAAGCAATATTTCAAAAAAAAAAAAGGAATGTTGTGTGAAACACAAAAACTTACCAAATTTGTGAACAAATTTTGAAAAGCTATAAAATTTTCGAAAAACAAGAACATTTTTTGAAAATCTTGAACAGTTTTTTTGAAACCAAAACATTTTTTCAAAACAAAATTTGGAAAGGTGAACATATTTTGAAATTCCTTACCAAAATTTCCAAACATGATTTTTTAAAAACTTGTGAACAGTTTTTAATACTGGAACATTTTTTGAAACTTCTAAAAAAATGAAAACATGAACAATTTTTTAAAACAGGAACATTTTCTAAAAATTATGAAAAAATTTGAACAAAAACATTCCGAATAAATTTTGTAAATGCAAGATTTTTTTTTTGAAATGCCGAAACAATTTTTGAAAAATGCGAACATTTTTTGAATTTTAAACAATTTTTTTTAACACGAATATTTTCTGAAATTTGGAACTTTTTTAGAAACACAAACAAATTTGGGACCTTCTGAACAATTTTCGTAAGAAAAAAAACGAAACAGAAAAAAACGAAAAAAGCCCAAGAAGAAACAGGAAAAACAGTCAAAAAAGAAAAAAACAGTTTAGGGAACCTTCTAGAGGATTCCCAAAACTGGATGGGTAGCTCTGGTTTAATGGGCCGGCCCATTGCTAACGATGCGGGACATTTTGACGCATTGAGCGGCGCATAGGATTTTGCCGAACTAACCACTAACCCCTAATTGCATGCACGTATGGCCCGGACATCGCAACCGGCCACTAACTCACGGCCGGCTAGATATAAGCACAAATCCTGCACTTTGCATGGCCTTTCCAACATCCACATGACTTGGCCGCAATAGCACGCATGTATAGCCGCACAAACAGTTAGTCCACACGCTCGAGCAATAGACTCAGGGTGATCTCCTTGCATGCCGCTACTGTTGGTTGCCTGCTCCGCGCGACGACTCGGCTTCACGACTGGTCGATCAAGATTAGTGCTAACATGGTGCACACATGAGGACTTTACGAAAGAGCCGCCATGGTGTTCGTGGTGGAGGCGTGGAGCTACTCGCCGGGGTTGGAGGAGAAGACCGGGAAACGGCAAAAATGATGGTGGAAGGATGTCCGTGGTGAAGGCGTGGAGCTACTCGCCAGGGTTGGAAGAGTGGCGACCCTTGTGGGCAAGCGGAGGGGCCATGCACGGTAGGTGCTCGACGCGGTGTGTGGAGGATGGGGGCGAGGGGAGGAAGGGGAGCTCCACAGCGGCGCAACAGCAAAGCAGCAGGCAGGGCAGCGCTGCCGCAGTGGCCATCCGTTAGCATGCTGGGCGCTGGGTACAGCTCCTGTTGCGCGGCTGCCCATGCCTGCCGTTCATGGCTTGTTGGGAGAGAAAAGCATAACAGCAAAGCGGCAGGCAGGGCGGCGCTGCTGCAGTGGCCGTCCGTTAGCATGCTAGGCGCTGGGTGTAGCTCCTGTTACGCGGCTGCCCATGCCGTTCATGGCTTGTTGTGAGAGAAAAGCATGGACGAAGGGAATTCCAAACAAAGAATTTCTTAAACTTCTTTTATCATTTTCTTATCCAATGAAGATTTTTCCATAATCCCTAACTGAATTGTTAGCAAAAGTGGCTTTCCTAAAAAAAATCTCTGAAACATGTTTTATCCAAACTACCACGTAAGGAATCTTCCTGGATCTTTCCGCACATCAAGCCCGCAAACAAGATCGATCTTGCTTGCATGCATCCATCGCAACAAACTAACTACCATACACCTTGACCATGCACTTCCCCGCGATACCGGCATGTATGCGTTACTCGTCCCACCCACACCTAGCTAGCCGGGCGAGGTGAGAAGGACCATCTCGCGCCTCGCGCCTGCCATTATTTTTACCGGCCCCTCACCTTCTTATTTAGCCATCTAGAATCATCTCACATCTTCTTCCATATAAACCCTCCCAGGGGGATATCTCCCAGTCCCATCTATATATAGCACTTGTAGGCTTAGTACTTGGATTTACGACGATGGCGAGGGATAATGGAGACGGGCTGGCGGCGATTGCCGGGCGGATCGGCGTGCTCGGGTCCATCGCGCTGAACATCGCGGCGCTGGCGATCTACCTCCGTGGCCGCGCCGCCGCCGAGAAGCAGGCCAGCAAGAAGGTGAAGAAGGCGGCGGCTGTGGCGCCGTCCTCCGGCAAGCCGCCCGTCGCGTGTGATTCGGTCATCAACTTGGATCAGTATGAATTCCATCTCATTCCATCGATCGTCTCTTGATTTTTCTCAGCTGTAATAATTAATCCTCCGGTGGAACGTCCACGCGTACATATACGTAACGTGATCCATGCATGTACACGTGGTACTTTACGTGACGTGATACATGCATGTCTACCTGATACTTTACGTATCGAGCGTAGGGCTTTGTTGGGTCTGGGTAGCTGATTTTTATATACAGTTACAAGTCACGCATGAGTTTGTTAGGTATAGGTACGTTTCCCCTCTCCTTTCTTTTTGACAAAAGATACTTTTCCTCCAACACTACCAATCCATCTATATATAGAGAGATTTTTCTATATACCAATAAAAAGATGAAAAGGAGCATAATCGAATAATCTTGTCATCAAATCAGGTCAATCCAAATGGTACATATTTAATATGCAATAAGTGTCGCTCACTTGGTACAACCTCCGTCTCATACTACTTGATACTGATGTATCTATGGGGTGTTTGGTTCAGAAGTCTTAGGACTTTTTCTAGTCCCAGGGGCTAATCAAAAAAGACTCTCTAGTAGAGTCTTTTTCTAGTCCCTATAGAAAAAGTCCCTCCCGTTTGGTTCCTAGGGACTTTTTAGGGACTTTTTCTAGTCTCTGGGACTAAAAAGTCCTTGAACCAAACACCCCCTATAAATGTGTCTAGATGCATCCATATCTATTCAAATCTAAGACAAAACAATCAATTGGGAAATTAACAGTAAATCAGTGAAATTTTGGAAACAGTCAATATTTTTGGACTGTATTTCAGCAATATAATATTGGAAACAATCAATATACTCCATATTTCGGCAATGTAATATTCGAAACAATCAGAAGATTTTGGAAACAATAATCAATATACTCCATATTTCAGCACTGAAATATTGGGGTAGATCAATAATTACAGCAATCAGACAAGATTTTGGAGTAGATCAAATTCAGTACTGAAATTCGTTGTAATATTGTTACTCCAGATTTTGGAAGATTTAATGTTCAGACAAGATTTAATGTTACAAAATTCTATAAGTGCTGACTAAGTGGTCCTTGCTATAAGTGTTGACTAAATGGCAGAATCGGGTGTTTGTTTTCAGGGACTTATTGGTTTAGGGACTTAAAAAAGTTTCTATAAGTTCCATCTAAATCAAACAGAAGGGACTTATAGGGACTTAAAGTGGGCATTTGGGACTTAAAGCACATTTATAGGGACTTATAGTTGTAATATGGTCTTATAGGGACTTATAAGTCCCAGGAACCAAACAGGTAGGGACTTTTTAGGAACTTAGGACTTATAAGTTGGGACTAAAAAAAGTCCTAAGACCTATGAACCAAATAGGACCTTACTGTAAAATGAAGGCTGCATATATCCAGAAATGCCTACAATAATTTCTGGAACTACTCATTGATACGGATGTATCTATAAATGTGCCTAAATACATCCGTATCAGTTCATATCTAAGACAAGTAATTTGGTACGGATGGAATACAACATTGTACGGACGGAGTGGGTATTAAATAGTAACATGACTGTTGCAAAAATAATATCCCAGTACCTCATATTTCTATACGATTAACATTCATTTGCATCTAAAAATGTCAGCATTTACTAGTGGAAAGAAAAAAATACAAAGCCATGTGTCATGTATTTACTAAGACGATTTTACCATGACAGAAACATGCATTTGCATCTAAATATGTACGTATTTACTAGTGGAAAGAAAAAAAATACAAGTGGCATATACTCCTTTTATGAACTCAGCATGACAGAAACGTGGCAAATTAGCATTTACTAAGACAATTTTACCATGACAGAAACGTTGCAAATTATCGTGCAAATTTTACCATCTCCCTTTATGAACTCAGCATGTGTTTTAGGCATCTTTGTTCATATAGAAGTATAATCGAACACCAAGTACCCTTATTATTACTGCATGAAAAGCTATGGTTTGTGTTATCTTTGGTCTCGCCCCACTAAACTTTGTACCGTGCACATTTGATTTTTCTACGATAATAATGTTATTGTTTGCAGCGGTGATCCAACGATGTTTGAGACGTTTTGGCGCGGACCGATTGGCGAAAGCGCTACGCTGGTGATTCCAGGGTATCAAACGATGAGTTACTTCTCCGACGTTGGCAACCTCTGCTGGTTCCTCGAGCCAGGCTTCGAGCGTGAGGTGCGCCGCCTCCACCGCCTCGTCGGCAACGCCGCCGTCGAGGGCTACCACGTCCTCGTCGGCACCGGGTCCTCGCAGCTCTTCCAGGCCGCACTCTACGCGCTCGCCTCGCCCACTGCCGACGCGCCCGTCAGCGTCGTATCAACTACCCCCTTCTACTCCGTAAGCATTAATTTATTTCGTGAAGAAAAAAATTGTTCGGTATTTTTGACTGTGAGAGAAGATAGATTGCTATGTGGTATGCTCCATCTTGTGCAGATGTACCCGCCCTTGACAGACTTCCTCAACTCGGGGCTCTACCGATGGGCCGGCGACGCCAACGCATTCGATGGCGACGACTACATTGAGGTCATATGCTCACCGAACAACCCCGACGGCAGCATCCGCGAGGCCGTCCTCAAGTCCAAATCCGGCAAGGACATCCACGACCTGGCTTACTACTGGCCGCAGTACACTCCCATCACCCACATGCTCGCCCACGACATCATGCTCTTCACCGTGTCAAAGTGTACGGGCCACGCCGGCACGAGGATAGGGTAATCACATCACAACTTACAATGAGTGAATCCATGATAACATGTACTTCCTCCGTTCCTAAATATAAGTCTTTGTAGAGATTTCACTATGGACTTCATACGGAGCAAAATGAGTGAATCTACACTCTAAAATACATCTACATACATCCGTATGTGGTTCATAGTGGAATCTCTCCAAAGACTTATATTTAAGAACGGAGGGAGTATTTACTTCATACTAGATGTTAAGCTTAGCTTGATGTTTTTATGGTTGCTTGCATTGTATGCAGGTGGGCGTTGGTGAAGGACAAGGAGGTGGCACAGAAAATGAGCAAGTTCATGGAGCAAAGCACCATAGGCGTGTCCAAGGACGCGCAGCTACGCGCCGCCAAGGTACTCGGGGCGGTCACCGATGGCTATGAGCACCAGCTTGCCGCTGCTGCCGGTGGGGACGCGAACCTCCTCTTCCATTACGCGCGGCGGAAGATGGCGCACCGCTGGTGTGCACTCCGTGCTGCCGTAGCAGCCTCCGGCATCTTTAGCCTCCCCAACGAGGTGGCTGGCTTCTGCACCTTCACCAAGGACACTGTCACCTCTAATCCTGGTACGCACATTACACAGCCTACCTTAACCTTGTAAAGATAGAAAATCCAATCTATGACCGATTTTTTCTTGATTCACTTGCATTTTCTAAGATAATGCTTCTGGATTTGCAGCATTCGCATGGCTGCGCTGTGAGAAGCAAGAAGTGGAAGACCTAGAGAGCTTCTTGCGTGAGAACAAGATCATAACCCGCAGCGGGACTAAGTTCGGAGCTGATCAAAAGGTGGTCAGGATCAGTATGGTCGACACTGATGAAGCATTCGGCATATTCGTCAATCGCCTTGCCACCATAAAATGAGGACACCGGATAAGTGAATAATGTGTTTGTTTCTATGGCCAGTGAAGGATGTGTTGTTTCTCTTAGCTTCTCTCCCTGGTTAGGGATCGATCGATGAGTTTTGTTTCTGAATACCCAGCTTAGTGATCCAGCTAAATAATTTCATTTTTCTAGGTTTCTTTACTTATGAAACAACCTGAGATGCTATTTATTCCGAAAGAGAGGTTGGAAAAAATAACACAGTACAAATACCGAAAACAGAATATGAATTTTGGAGCCAGGCTCGAATACCTTTCCTGGTTCATCTCTTACAACTAGCGAGGTTGTAGAAGTAGGGTATGAAATGCATTTGAACGATTGGATTTTAACTCAAAAGTAAGAGGAATTGAGTGACATAATTGATGGGCTTGAAAGGGCCTTGGTATGTGCACAACAACATACATGACTTCCTTTGGGAGATGGATATGCCACTCATCTTATTTAATGAAAGGCGATCTCATTTGGAATTGGCCCAAATGAAAACCATGAACCCCCCAAGTTTATTTTGGTTCAGACGACGGGCATACGAGCCGACTAGAGAGGTCTATGATATGAACGCAGTTTCCAAAAAATCTCTCAACTGTTAACCCAGTTGACGATTCACTTTCATTTATTGTTTTCGTTGGCACTCTTCAAAACTAGGTCTCTGTTGACATGTCGGCAAATACAAGGTTACAATCACTTTCTCCCTCCATTCACAAATATAAAATGTTTTGGATATTTCAATATAAAGACTATATACGGACTGAAATAAGTGAACAAACACACTAATATGTGTCATATACATCCGATTCAGGAAAAAGTTAGAGCATCTTATATATGTGAAGGGAGGGAGTAATTATCAAGTTATACACAGATAATACCCGCTTTGTTACTAGGTTACAGTAACTTGGTTCAGAAGTCTGTACCAACGTAAGACTTGGCATGATATCACTATATCAGTTTTCTATCGGTCAAAAACGTTCTTATATTATGGGCCGAAGAGAGTAGTTTGGTTTTTCGTAGAATCATAGAACGAACCACCGATGGAGTTCGCTCCTGACATTGCTCCATAATGAACACTGCGAGTTTGGAAATCGGAAAATGGACTAGACTCTAGTCACTAGAGTCCTGAATTTCTAGTATCTCGGATGCTGTAGAAACGAAGAATAGGTCTTGAGGTTCATAGCTACGGAAGGCCTCCAAGAAGATGGAGACATACACTGATACACATACCCCTTTGGGTGCCTTCGCCTGGGATCAGGTCTGTGGCGCTCCCAAGGCAACGGACTCCTTGGAAAAAATGAACAGTATCACCACCCTCCGAGCCACTGGTGATCCCTCGGATGACAGATGAAAGCAACTATCTGAATGCTAGTGCTAAATTACCAAGCAATAAGATACTGTTCTACTTACGGCGAACACTGAACGTCAATTACTAATGCTAGTGCTAAAATTATCTAGCTACAGCACTTGTATTTCGGTGAGTGCCAACTGCCAAGGGAACAGGGAACACCTTGACATGATGTTCCAGGCATATCCTGCCAATTTTAGAACATTTATCTAGCTGCTATGACCTTCTACATATGACTGATGATCAGGAAATCAGTAAGCTGAGTCAAAATAATTCATGATCTCGCCTGTGGCATAGCTTTGGGGTTGAGGTTGCTTGCTCCAGGTCTGCAAGATGAATCAAAGAAGGAAAAATCGGCATCTTCGTTCATACATCATTAGATTCATGTGGGATATCATGTCGGTACCATGAATAGTATCTTCTCAAATGCAGCCAATATGTTGGTAATGATCTTTATCTCATCCTCTCAAGTGGAATTTCCGAGTCTCCTTGGCACTTTTTTATGGTTCTGTATACACAATTTACATAATGGAGGCAGCTCCAAGACCAAGCCGGTGCAGGGAGTCCTGGGACTGAATTAAGGGGGACAAGTAAGCAACAGGAAGACCAGCCAAATCTACAAGATACTAGCACGTATCTAACTAAAAATTTAGTACTCCTAAAACCACAGAGACCCACCTCAGAAGGATGCAAATACTACTGCTATATGACAGACGATTGACAGTTTCATACCCCAAACAGAATGCAGCTAGGTTGTCGTTGTCGCGGGTATCGGGTACCCACAAACCCTCATGCGTGCGGCACACAGTGGCTCCTTGCCGGGAGATCACCTAGGCATCAGCATATCCAAGAATCATCCAAGGCTCCTCCCTGGAGATACAAGCGAAGCACAGACATCCAGGCAGGTCATCGAGAGGTGCTGCCTTCGTGACCCTCGGCTTCCGCACCAACAATAAGGTATAAGGAGATATCAAGACATCCGCATCCTTCCCAGGAACGCCCAAGTCGTGGGCTCCCATGAACAAGTCGCGAACATCCAAGCCGTTACCTTCCCAGAACGAGCAGCCAACAGAAAACAGCAATAGAAAACAATGAGGTGCATGCATATGCTTAAATCATCCAACTTAACCAGTATAACATACCATTGACGAATACAGTGGTCCGTCTAAAAATACATTAGCTAAAATTCTGATAGAAATATGAGATAAGAAATACTCACATTACATTACTGCATAACTCATGTGCCATATATAATTGCAAAAAGGTGAAACTCGTGCGTTGTGTAAAAGTTAGCACACACAAGTACACTGGTTAGACAGCTAAATACAAGAGAACTGTATGAAGCCAGTGATTCAAGTATCAATGTCTGTTTAATCTGGCATTGGCATTCAGCCATTCGAAGTGTGTCAAGAGGCACAAAAATAAAATAAAAAATAGCTGGCACATGACACCATAAACAAGCTCTTTCTATCTATCTATACTTACTTGTACTAATTAGAGACTCCCAAGAAATTCCCATGTTAATTAAAAAATACGAGCCATTTATCTGGTGGGGCCGAATTATTACGGTGCAGATTAACCAGATAATTATCTCGCCTAAAATAAATTGATTAGAGAGCCTAGCCCGAGGAGCAGGCCCACAATACTTTGACGGTTGTACAAATAGAAGGCAAATGAGATAACCCTAGATAGTATTTCCCTCATAAAACTTGCGTAAAAAAAAAACAACCCGAAGCAATCGTAAGCCATAGAATCTCTCCTCTCTCCTTCTCCCCCATGGAAAATAAATCCATCTCTCTCTCAAATTGGAGTGCAAGTTGGGGAATAGATCTGGTGCACGTTTTATTCCTCATCTGTCAGGTTCCTACTCTCACACTAATTTGTTTTGCATTTTCTTTTGCTGGTTTATTAAAATTGAAACAACCCTATCTTTTCCATTGTATTAGGGCTTGATGTTTTTCTATCATGCCCTTTGATACTCCTATCAACAGTGGCAGAGTGTAGGCGGGACAATACCGGGCCTTGGCCCCTCCTTCCTAGAGGAAATTTTACCAAATGTGCTTATATTTCTGCTAATCACTCTACTAATCCTCCGGCGTCTCTGATCATCCTAGCCTTTTTTTATGTCATACACTCATTTTGGCCCCTCCAAATACTATTTGATTCACGCTCCGCAACTGCCTATCAAGGATTCAATCCTAGATATTCTCACATCCAATACCTCATGAGATCGAGACGAAGCACAACTAAGCCCATAAGGCTAACTTAGAAATTAAATTGACAGCCTAACGCCGACAATCTCAACATCAAGAAGGCTCCTGTAGGTTGTCAACACCGTCACTGGTGAAGCTTCTCCTGTTAGGTCCGTTCTATTGCTTTCTCGCCAGTTTTTTGAGAGACTATGTGTTCCGTTTGTCCAATCAAATTGTTAGACTATGCACTTCATACTGCTTACACACTACATGATGACCAAGAGCTATTATTTCTTTCCAACTGAAGCCTTGGATTTGGCAGACTAAAGAAAGTACTAATCTTCAAAACTGTGTTATAAGACAAATTCTTTTCTGTTGCTTTTTCACCCAGTTTTTAGATTCGAGATACTGTGCTTCAAATTGAGTGAGTACACTAACAGAAATTAGGAGTAAGTACAAATTAGCATGGGTGCTGATAGTCATATGTCTCTTGGAATATACAGGTACGGTGATAAGGTTGACCGAATTGATGAACATTCTTTGGGATGTGTTGTCGTAGTAATATCAACAACTGTCAGAAAACCAAACGGTTTGTATATATATTAACAATGGGTAAGTATTGCTCTGTGTGTCTTTATTCTATACATAATTTAATATCAAGTGCACGCAGAGTACTCGCTCTCATCTACAGGTACCTGAAACAACAGAGCTTCGAACGAGGTGAAACAGATCTTCTACAGTAATATGAATAAATCATATTCTACCACGTACATGGATACTTATCTCATGCAAAAACAGGTATCGCTTGCAAGATGATATTGCAGAGGAAATAGAGCTACAGACATATGATCTGAGTACATAAACAACTTGCACCATGTTTAAAGTAGAAGCAAAAAAAAACTGATTAAGCAATCTGCAAAATTCTTGATAGATAGGGATGATTGTGATATCCATGAGCAGACAAAACAAGTCCAGAAAATATGTGAGTGGAGATTGATTTTTCAATTCATATTGAATGGCTATAATTTCAATTACAGTTATCAAGATTAAACTGTTCATAGAATCTTTTCATAAATTCTGAAAAAGATCCATCAGTACATCATCCAAATGTTAATCAGGTATCATCTATTTCTACTACGATGCTCTCTATTATTTTATATATCCATGCCATATTTTAAATTGAATGTTAATGGCAATTTATCAAATTGTCATGTTTTTGTAGAAGCCTGTTACCGAGACACCAAATGCCTTGAATGGGCAGATGGAGGATGATAAACCCATAAACCATTATACCGAAAAAGGCTTCATGCCCCGCTTTATTATAGATAAAGCATCATCGATACAACGAACCGTCTGAACGTAAGTCCACAGACATACAGGGGAGAACAAGAGAAAAGAATCAAGTCTAGGCTGCGGGCACGGCAACACATACGCACGAACAAAAGAAAAGATACATCCTCAAGGAGGGTACGTGATCAACCCATAAACCATTATGAAGGACACTAAAAAGACTAGGACTAGGATGACATGTCATGTTGTACATTCGAATGAAATATCAGAAAATGAGGATAGTTAGGAGAAAGATGAATCCATATTCAAGGAACCAAGACCTAAAAGAAAGCGTACAATAATAACTCGCAGATGTGTCAGCGTTCATATACCAGAAATATTGTTGACGATGGACATTCAGAAAAAGAAGGAACTGAGAATTATTCAAAGACCAACATAAGGCTTACTGATGTTGATAATGAATCTAAGAAAAAGGGAATACCGAAGGATAACCATATAAGTTTTTGGGTGTCTGTGCCTGTTTTTTCATAGTTCTGCACCTCCCTAATTGCTATAAAAAAATTGCAGGAGCAA
Source organism: Aegilops speltoides (assembly GCA_021437245.1). Taxonomy (NCBI): domain Eukaryota; kingdom Viridiplantae; phylum Streptophyta; class Magnoliopsida; order Poales; family Poaceae; genus Aegilops; species Aegilops speltoides. The sequence continues at coordinate 129,075,547 of CM038141.1, forward strand.
GCGAGCAAGTTATCAGTTTTGGAAACTATAAAGCAAGAACCAGAGGATGATGAAATTAACTATTAACCAAAGAAAAAGGGGTAGGGGAAGGAACACAGCTCGTGCTGGACATCTTGATGAAGAATAAAAAACTAAAGGTAGTCAGGAAATAAACAAATCAATATCTATGGAAACAAGCCCAAGCGGAAGCATGCCGTAATTCACTAATGTGCTGGTATTGATAACAAACTAGTACACAATCATCATGCAGAAGAATAAGAAAAGGAAGGCACTCCGGAGCACAATGATTCAAGGCCTAGAACAAGGCATAGTTTGGTGTGACCAGATTAACACTTACATTATGAGTCAAATTCTTGGGGAAGAGGTAACCTTTCTCAGTTCAGATACAACGTGCAAAGCAATGTCTATGGTGGAAGACAAAGATATGTTGTACCCAACTAAATTCTAAATAGTTTAACATTTTCTGGACTACCAGATCATGAATTGAGGCTGAGAGTAGGATTACCAGTAATGCTTATGAAGAACATCAATTAAAGTGCACGACTTCGAAATGGGACACGAATAACAATAACACAACTAGGAAAGCGTTTCACCGAAGGCCAGGTCGCAACACGTCCTAAATTGGTGGCAAAGTTTACACCCCACGAGTTATCATGTCACATTCAAAATGGCCTATCATTCTGAAAAGGAGAAAATACCAATATCAGTGTACTTTGTTCTGACTATAAACAAAAGTCAGGTGCGATCTCTCAAAAAGGTTGGACTCTACTTAGAAAGGCAAGCGTTCACACATCGCCAATTCTATGTTGCAATGGCAAGGGTTAGCAGAAATGGATTGCAGGCACACATATCAGATGAAGAGCGCCCATCCGATCCGACAAGGTTGCAAAGAACGTTGATATTTGTTTTTTAACAGCTATAACTAGAACAAGTAAAACCATTCGCATCTGACTAAATATTTATCTGTTTTAAAATGTTCTCTCTGAAATATTTTATTTGTCACCAAAGGTACTTCTCTGCATTAGGTAAACAAAAGGTCGTTCCCCTCCCGAGTCGCCCCGCGCGCGACCGGGAGGAAACCCTAGCCGCCGCCGTCCGGGTCCCGCCTCCTTCTCCCCCTCTCCCCTCGCCACCGCCAGGGCGCCAGCGGCTTGGTCGTCGCCGGCGGCGGCAGCGTCCCCCCTCCCTCACGCGTCGATCTCCGGGCGGGTCGGGTGCCCGCTAGGCGGCGGTGCCGCGGCGTGGCGGCGTGACGGGCGTCGTGTGGGTGTGTGTCCTTGGGGGCGGGATGCGGTGGCCTCAGCCGGATCTGGCCTCCGGAAGCCACGGGCCGTGGGCGGCGTGGCTGTGGGCGGCCGCCTCTGCGTGTGCCGTCGTGGTGGTGAGGTGGCGGCACAGTGTGGTGGTGCATGGTAGCGCGGTGGTGCGACCGGTCGCCGGCGATCTGGTGGCTGCGTGCGGTGGATTCAACGCTGAGTCCGTGGCGGCGGCGCGATGGGCGATGGCTGGTGTGGCTGCTGCTCGGCCGTGGAGGATCCACGGTAGCAGCATGTAGGCTGCGGCGGCGGCCGACATGTTTGGCGTCGGTTCGTCCGTAGGCAGCGTCGGCGGCGGGCCGATTCCTCACCGCCGCGCGCACCACTTCCATCGAAGGACTGGGCTTTTCTCAGCTGTGGTACATCGTCCGTCTCGCGCCCGGCAGCAGAGACCGCGCTGCTCTCGCGCCCGACAAAGAGACGGGTCGGTCTCGCGCCCGTGGCGAGACGCGCTAGTCTCGCGCGAAGCGGCGGAGACGAGCCGATGGCGGCGATTGAGAACGCTTCGAAGTGCGAAGGCGGGCCTTTCCACCCATCTCTAGCGGCGTGGCGCTGGGTAATCGGTGAGGTGGCGTCGAGGTCTTGGATGCGGGCGGCGGCCTGGTGGTGGTGTCGCGGTGCTCATGGGCAAAGCCCGTGCCTTGTCTTGCCAGTGACCATGGTCGTGTAATGGCGGCATGGTCGCCGGGTGTGGCGTTCGGTGGCGGTAGTATGGGCGGGTGAAAACATGTTCTATCTTCGGACGGACCGCCGCGCGGCTTCGCTTCCCTTCTGAAAGCGTCGTCGCGGCCATCATTGCCCGTCGTGTTGCTCTAGGGGAAACTCTGACTCTCGGGTCGGGCGGTGGCGGCGCTCCGGTGTCGTATCCTTCCTGAAGGCACCGCCTTGAAGCCCACGGTTCATCATATGTGGCTTCATCTTTTCGCGGTGGCGTGTCACGGTCGAGGACCCGGCTGCTCTTGTAGTGCTTAGGGTGGTGTTGCTGCGCTCAGCGCTTATGTATCTTGCCTTGGGTGTGTGCGTGTGTTGTGGTGGCGTGCCTTTGTACCGGGTTGTTGTTGGTCGATGCTTTATATATAAAGCGGGGCGAAAGCCTTTTTCGGTAAGGTTAGGTAAACAAAAAATATTGGAGTAAGGGCTCACAACTGATTTGACAAAATCAATATCAAATGCATTGCGGACGTGGTTCTAAAGTTACAGAACCATAGAGGAAGATCATTTTCGGAATGTGCTAACTTCCACACGTACGGAAGTTAAGCAACAAATCCGCACGATTCCTCCCTAGCTTGCATGCATGCATTAGCTTCATCTTTTTTTCTTTCTTTTTCTGTGCGTGTCCACTGTCCATTAGCAGTTAATTAGCAGCTACTAACCATATACATGGAGAAAAAAATGAAAATTGATGATGTCATCAAAGATTCATTCCAACGCGAAAATTTAAAATATTTTGTGGCTCAAACCGTTGGTCCGATTGAGAAACTGTTTTCACATAAAAGATTCGACCCAACGAGACCTTCGAAACTAGATCCCATGTTGGTATGTTTCTACTATATTTTTTTCGGGTCAAAAGTTACCACGCGTGTGCTACATGAGTTATCATGCGGTTGTATATAAGTTATCATGTTATTTATACAAAAATTACTAGGACATAAAAGATAGTTCTTGTAATTTTCTCTTCACATGCACATGGATGCATGCATTAGAAGGGAAAAAACGGATGCATCCTTAATTCTGCATATTTCAAAACTTTAGAATGTGTTATAGGTCAAAGAGTCGAAAGTTATCGTGACATTTGTACGGAAGTTACCGGGAGGGGTATGTTTTCAAACTACTTTCTCCCCTCCCACCACCCCGGATCAAAGTTGTCGTGGTATTTATGCATAAGTTATCACGTATAAGGTGCGTACAGTACCAAGCAATTTACACGAAATTTTCCGGGGGTGTTTTTAAACACCTTCCCACATCCCACACCCGTCGCCAAAGTTACTAAGACCAGGGTACAAAAGTTGTCAGGTTTGTGGTGTGTGAGTTACCGGGGGGTATCAACAACCCCCCGTCGCCAAAGTTAACATGACTGAGATACATAAGTTATCATGTCTGCAACGTGTGAGTTATCGTGGGTATATTTCATCACCCTTTTCCTCCCCTGCCCCCAAAGCTACCAGGACCAAGGCACATAAGTCATCAGGTCTGCAACGTGTGAGTTATCATGTTATTCACACAAAAGGTTACTGGAATCACACCCCCCCCCCCCGGTCGCCAGAGTTACCAGGATGGGGTCATAAGTTATCATGTCTGCGACGTGTGAGTGCACATAAGTTATCACGTCTGCAACGTGCGAGTTATCATGCTATTCACACAAAAGTTACCGGGAGGATACTCAATCAACCCCCACTCCCCATGCCAAAGTTATCCGGACCGCGATACATAAGTTATTAGGTTTGTGATGTGTGAGTCACCAACTTAATTAACATGATTTTCACACAAAAGTGACCAGGGGATATTTTATCACCCTCCCCCCTCTCCTCCCCCCCCCCCCTCGCGCCAAAGTTATCAGGACCGGGGTACATAAGTTATCAGGTTTCTGATGTGTGAGTTACCATGATATTGACACAAAAGTGACCGGGTAATATTTCACCCCCCCTCCCCTCCGGCTAAAGTTATCAGGACCGGGGTACATAAGTTATCAGGTCTGTGGTGTGTGAGTTACCATGTTGTACACAAAAAAAACGATGATATATTTCATCACCCCCCTCCCCTTCCTCCAAGTCGCCAAAATTACCATGGTGTCATCACTCGAGATGAGTTGGTAAAATAATCTACTTAAGTGCGAAAAAGATCAGACATCACATTAACTTTGTGCAAACCTAGAAGGAAACGTAGGTGAGGCGGTTGGCTAGTAGAGTTACCTCATAAAGTAATAAGAGGTACAAAGGATCGAAACATCTTGTGCATATATAACCATACTAATAGAGTAGATGAGTCATCGGACTAGAAAACAATAAGAAAACAAATGCCAAAATGGTAAGAAAAAAGGCGAGCACTGGGAAACACAAGCTTAGTGTAGGGCATGTAGGTTACCTGCCACAGTTATCTATCAGGAGATAAGGGATCGCACGCGCACCGTGCGATTAAAAATTAATGGCGTCGCCTGCGTTCGGATCTATTGCGAGTTTCCGGTCAACTGGAAGTTAGCTTTCTCGTATTTACATAGAAAATATCGGATTACGTTTCAACATACATTTTTCATCGGGTCAAAACGTAAGTTATCAAGTCTACGATGTGTAAACTACTATGATATTTGCACATAATTTATTGGGATATGCTTGAACAAAAAATATTAGCGGGTAAAAAATTACCACAGTGTTTAGGCGTACGTTATCTAGACTTTTAGCGCGTCTTCTAACTAGAAAAAAGGAAAGAAAATGTTCAGACAAGGGGAATGAAATTTGGTTCACAAAAAAGAAAAGAAATAAAATATTTTTGTCACGTTACCTGCAGCTTTGTAAAAAAAAAACTACCTAACTAATCATATAAAAAGGATGTGGACCTTATTGATAACTACTAATTGGGTGTGAGTTGGCTAGCTCAATGCACTACATTGCACGAGGTCATGGTTTCGATCATCATCCCCACGGACGGCGATGAGATCGTCCGGATCTGTTGCGAAATTCCGGTCGACTGTAATTTAGCTTTATCGTTTCTCAATTATACAATAACCTTTCTTTCTTAGGTAGACCTAGCAAATCAGATCCGATTTCACAAATAATAGAAAATTTCAACAATGTAATTGCTAAATAAATAATTGAAACAAGTAATTTGGTAACCGTGCTATGCATGCCCACCCTACTCAAATCTATTTCCTAGAGAGAGGAGACGGTAAGGCAAGAGAGGATATGCACCTGTTCGTACAAACGCGGGGTAAAAGGAAAAAGAAGCATAGTGAATGGATAAGATACTGCTCATTTCTTTGGTAGATGGATACGAGTCGCCAGCGCTGCTGGATGAGGAAAATCCGCTCAACGACGCGGTCGTCCGAGGAGATTGCAGCTTGAGCGGAGACGGCGTAGCACAACGCAGAGGGGAACGACGGATGGCCGCCGCTCCGACCGGCGCTGCGATGCGGTTCGCGAGGAAGGACTTTGCGACGTTACTGATGCACGCGCTGTCCACGAGAGCCACCGGCGCAGCCGCTCTCATGGCGCCGGTCAGGGGAGCGCACTAGACAGGATGGCAGCGCTGAACGCAGCCGCCGAACCGGCCGACGATACTAGCAAGAATCTGTCACTAATAAAAATGCGGACATATCTGTAGCCACGGTGTCACTGACTACAGAAAATACTTGTTACGAATTTAATTTGGTTTCATATACATTCAAAATTTATCTACTGTAATGAAATTATGTGAGACCAATTTAAATTAACTACAAAAATTATCAAAAAAATAGTAAATGCCACACGTGTGGCACGAAGTAACACCGCCATGACATTTCTTACACTAAAGTTGTCATCGAAAAAATTCCAAAAAAGTTGAAACTTGTCGTCCAAACAAAAAAGTTGCCATACTTCACCACTAAAATTGTATTCCTCTTGTAACTAAACTTGTCATCAAAAACGTCAGGGTGAAATTGTTTCGTGCCATGTGTGTGGCACTTATCAGGATCCTGTTATTTATATTGCTAACAATTTTATTTTAAATCAACCTCATCACTCCCTGTGAATAGACTATTACATAGACAAAAAGAAAACTTCCGATCTCAATAGTACACATGTAATGTATCAGCCCCCGTGTCGTCCTCCCCCTAGGGCGACTCGGGCGGAGCCAGAAACCTAGCCGCCGCCGCCGCAAACTCCCTCCTCCTCTCCCTCCTCCGTCGCCGGATGACGCCGCCGGGCTAAGCACAGGGCCGACGGCGATGGCGAGGATCTCTCTCTCGCGTCTTGAGGTGGGGCGGACCCCAAAGGCGTGTGGTGGCGCGATCAATCTGGGATCTACGCTGACGGCGGATGGTTGCAGCGTGCGGAGGCCGGCCCGTCCTCGGACGGCGACGGCTTGGCGGCGGAGGCTGGCGGCGGCGCTACGGATGGCCCTTCGGGCGGCGGCGGCGGCCGGCTTTGCTGCGGTGGCGTGCATGCTGCCTTCAGATCGGCGACGGCGGCGTGGAGGGCCTGGTGATCTCGTCGGCGGCACCTCCGATCAGATCTGTTTTGACCGGTGCAGCCGGCGGTGGTGGCCATCTCTTCCGTCAGAGGTGGTCAGCCTGAGGCTGGGTGTTCGGATCTCGGGATCCGTCATCTAGCACCAGCTGCGAGTCGGGAGACGTAGTTGCCGGTGAAAACCGAGCTGTCGGCGGGCGATGGCGGCGTTCCACGTCGTTACCTTGATGAAGGCATCGTCATGTCACTACCGTCGACCCACTCGTATTGCTCCGGGGGAAACCCTAGGATCTGGTTTCTAGACCGGACGATGGCGGCACTGCGGTGTCGTTTCTCTCTTGGGAGCATCGTTTTGTGGAGCAACGCTGGAAGTCAGAGGCAGGAGGTGGAGCGGCTTCGTCTTGCACGATGGAGATGTCAAGTCATGTCTGACCGACAGGTGCTACGCTTGGTCATGCCTGGTCGGTAGGTGCTACGCACGACAGATCCACCAAGGGCTTCAAGCTGTGTTGGCTGGTGGTACTTGGCAGCATGGCGCTGAGGTGTATCGATGGCGGCATGGCGTGTTCGATTGTTCTTGCAGGAAGAGGTGCCATTAGGCGCCACAGTGGCGGCGATTTATAATCGGACCGAGCAAGGTTTATGCATCGACAGATTCAAGATGGAGCGGTGACGATTGGCGATGGCGGCCTCTGAGAGCACGCCGGACTAGTGTGTGCCCCAGACCCGGCAAGTGCCTAGGTTGGGGTCTCAGGTCTTAGATGTTAGGCTTGGCTACGATGTCTGTTTGCTATTAGGCCCAGGCTATCTGCGCCCCTTCATTAACTGGATAGGTGTAGCGACGGTTTGTTGCTTAGACGGCGGCTTTAGTCTTACTGTTGTATGACTTTGTAAGGTCTTATGAGAATAATTAATAAAGTGGCTGTATGCATCGCCTACATGCAGAGGACGGGGGTCATCCACCTTTTCTAAAAAAATGTCCTCCTAGGAAACAACTACAAATCATAGCGATATCAAATTGTTGATATGAACAAATATGTGGTTGGATGGTTAGGAGGATCGTAGTATCCCTTGCTCACCAGAGTTCAAGTCTCAGACTTGACATTGATGCGATGTGCTTTTAGTGTACGTGCATTTATAGAGATGAGTGTATGTGCTAGTCTAAGATGCATGATTATGAATATATTTTACCATGTAAGAGGCGGGGAGAATAATGTAGCAAGAGCGAGGAGTGCGGCGGTGATTTGAACTGCGGCTCGGGCGCCATTAAAAGTGGGCATGTTGGGATAAAGATGGGCGGCGGAGGAAGGTCAAAAGGCTCGCCTTCCGGTGAGTCAGCGCAGCGACCTGCTCACATGCGTCTCATCAACTCACATGACTGATCGAACAACACCTGCCTATGAGAAGCGAGACGCGTGGCGGCATGTTGGTCTAACGCCCATTGTTTGAATAGTGAAATCGTTTGCGTCAACGTGACAACTCTTTGTTCCAAAATGCCTACGTTAACTGTTGATGGAGTTGATGTGTGCAACTTTTCATAAGATGCTTGTCTCAAATTGGACAAAAAAATTACCATGGCCTATTTGTGCCATATCATGGGACCGTGCCTAGTTTCATGAATTGTAGACGAGTTTTGGATTTTTTGGAATTTAAAAGGAATCGCCCAATAGCGTACGGCGGCACTACGTAGTACTACTAGGCACGAAATAACGAAGCACCATTCTATACTCATCATTGCAATAAAGACACCCTAGTGTATTAGGCAAGGAGTTGATGGGTGACCTTGGGTAGCGGCGACCGAGGGACTTGAACGTGCTGGGCATGGTAGGTGGGGTGGGGGATTACTAAAGCATCCATCTATTGTTAAGGGGTACTAGTTATTATGGACCGGGGACATAAGGGGAATTTCGCAGGGCTGGAATTCGAGCCGCCAGATATTTCAATTTGAAATGCAAAGGCTCGAGTGGATGCCTGTAGTTTTTTATCGTCGTTCATTTGGTTGGGGTTTGCTAATGTGCGTACCATGCATGTCACCACTGACGGTGTCCTGGATTAGGGGGTGCACACCATGCCGGCCCACCTTCATTGGTCGGGTCAAGGTACCACAAGTAATTGAAGAATGGGCCCCGTAGGGCCCGACCGTCGGCGTGATCAATATGGAGTTCTCCGAAGACTTGGCGTATACTTTAAAGCATATTTGAATGATCGGCATGATTATCATTATGTTGTAACCGACCATGTGTCAACCCTAGATACCCCCGGTGCCAATATAAGCTTAGAACTCATCTGTATGATATCAAGGTAGATCATACTGTACTTTGTACCCATTCACAGTCAAAATAATAAGAGCAGGACGTAGGGTTGTACCTCTTCGGGAGGACCCAAACCTGGGTAAATACGGTGTACCTATTCTTCCTATTACCACCTTGCTCAAATCACCAGTTCGTGACCCCCTGGTGCGTCAACAACGTATCTATAATTTTTTATTGTTCCATACTATTATAGTATAATCTTGGATGTTTTATATACATTTACAAGCAACTTTATATCATTTTTTGGGACTAGCCTATTAACTTAGTGCCCAGTACCGGTTCCCATTTTTTGCATGTTTTTGGCTTTTCAGAAAATCAATATCAAACAAAGTCCAAACGGAGAACTTTGGAATAATTTTTTCTGGACCATAAGAGACCCTAGAAGGTTCGGGAGAAGGCTAGAGGAGCCACGAGGGAGCGACAAGCCCTAGGGGCATGCCCCAGGGGGGCTGGCACGGCCCCCAGGCTCGTGGGCCCCTCATGGCCCATCAAACCCTAATTCCACCTCTATAAAGACTCAAATATTCCTCTGACACCATGGAGTCCATGAAATACTTTTTCCGCCGCCGCAAACCTCTGTTCTCGAGAGATCCCATTTCGGGACCTTTCTAGCACTCGGCCCGAGAGGGAAACGATCATGGAGGGGTTCTTCATCAACCTTGTTGCCCCTCCAATGATGCGTGAGTAGTTTACCATAGACCTACGGGTCCATAGTTAGTAGCTAGATGGCTTCTTCTCTCTTTTTGATCTTCAATACAATGTTCTCCTTGGTGTTCTTCGAGATCTATTTGATGTAATGACTTTTTGCGGTGTGTTTGTTGGGATCCGATGAATGTGAGTTTATGACCAAACCTATCCATGAATATTATTTGGATTTTCTCTGAACTCTTTTATGCATGATTAATATAGCTTCGTATTTCTTCTTTGATTTATTGGTTTGGTTTGGCCAACTAGATTGATTTATCTTTCCATGGGAAGAGGTGCTTGGTAATGGCACTGGTACCGTAACGTGCTATATAAACAGTTTTTAACCCCTTTCCGTGATGGCATTTGATAACCCACAAGTATAGGAGATCGCAACAGTTTTCGAGGGTAGAGTATTTAACCCAAATTTATTGATTTGACACAAAGGAGCCAAAGAATATTCTCAAGTATTAGCAGCTGAGTTGTCAATTCAACCACACCTGAAAGACTTAATATCTGCAACAAAGTATTTAGTAGCAAAGTAGTATGGAAGTAACGGTAACAGTGGCAAAAGTAACAGTAGTAGTTTTGTAGTAATCGTAACAGTGGCTACGGAGAAGTAACTAAGCAAGGATCAATGTGTGAAAAGCTCGTAGGTAATGGATCAATGATGGTTAATTATGCCAGATGCAATTCATCATGCAACAGTTATAACATAGGGTGACACAGAACTAGCTCCAGTTCGTCAATGTAATGTAGGCATGTATTCCGAATATAGTCATACGTGCTTATGGAAAAGAACTTGCATGACATCTTTTGTCCTACCCTCCCGTGGCAGTGGGGTCCTATTGGAAACTAAGGGATATTAAGGCCTCCTTTTAATAGAGTACCAGACCAAAGCATTAGCACTTAGTGAATACATGAACTCCTCAAACTACGATCATCACCGGGAAGTGTCCCGACTATTGTCACTCCGGGGTTTGTTGGATCATAACACATAGTAGGTGATTATAACTTGCAAGATAGGATCAAGAACACTCATATATTCATGAAAACATAATATGTTCAGATCTGAATCATGGCTCGGGCCCTAGTGACAAGCATTAAGGATGGCAAAGTCATAGCAACATCAATATTAGAACATAATGGATACTAGGGATCAAACCCTAAGAAAACTAACTCGATTACATGGTAAATCTCATCCAACCCATCACGGTGAGCATCATGAAATTGGTGATGGAGGATGGTTGATGATGATGATGGCGACGAATTCCCCTCTCCGGAGCCCCGAACGGACTCCAAATGAGCCCCCCCCCCCCGAGGAAGATTACGGCTTGGCGGCAGCTCCATATCGTAAAATGCGATGAATCCTTCTCTCTGATTATTTCTCCCCGAACGTGAATATATAGAGATGGATTTGAGGTCGCTGGAGGTCCAGGGGACCCACGAGGCAGGGGGGCGCGCCCTGCACCCTCGTGGACAGGGTGTGGGTCGCCCTCTGTTGATTCTTTCGCTAATATTTTTTATTAATTTCAAAACGTGACTCCGTGAAGTTTCAGGTCATTCCGAGAACTTTTATTTCTGCACAAAAATAACACCATGACAATTCTGCTGAAAACAGCGTCAGTCCGGGTTAGTTCGATTCAAATCATGCAAGTTAGAGTCCAAAATAAGGCCAGAAGTGTTTGGAAAAATAGATACATTGGAGATGTATCAGCATTTTGAACCGTCGCCAAGTGAGTGACTGCGATAGGGGGGTCATTCCCACACGACCCATAAATCGTCGGGGGTAGGCGAGCGGCTACCGACGATCGCCATAGAATAAACGTATGAGAAGTTGCCTCAGTCCCACATGTTATGTTTCGACGTTACGTTTATGATCCGAGAGACATCCCAAACGATTATGCCGCTATAGTCATGTGAAAAAGGTGAGCATAAACATTTAATCTATTGATATGTTTGCGATAGGTACGTTATCACACACAGTTCAAGAATGTAAAATGTGTGGGTGCCTCTACTAATGCCAACATGTCCATTTTAATAACTGTGTGCGATAGATATTCCTATTACGTACACACGCACACATGTTTGAAACGTTTGACGTATTACCATCAATCGCACACACATATGACACAAAACCGTGTGTGTGTCCGTCGGGCATCGCAAACGTTTAGTCAAAGAACCGTATGTTCTCTATTTTTCATCGCACACGTAGTTTCCTTTCTAACCGTGTGCACATTATTTTATTTTTTTCTGTATAATTTTATTTTTCCTTGTAATTTATTATTTGAATTGGAAATTTTGAATATGAAACGTGGAATTCAAATTCTCAGCACAATGGTTCAACAACGAATCCATCAATAAAATTCTTGGTACAATATGTTCAGTAGTTATAGGATTAGACAGTAATTAGCTATGATGAACCACAATATTTAGAGGCGGTAAAGGTGAAGAGACAAGTGTAAATCATTTTGGCTGCCGATGGTGTTGAAGAAGCGGAATGTCCATAATGTGCCCTCCTGCATGCCATATGCACGAATAACTTTTGCCCAACCCCTTGTGGCGATCGTCCGCTCATCCTTCACTGCCTTCAGGAAAACTTCTAGAGTATTATCATGGTAGCATGAATTATATACTTTAACCTTAGTAGCCTCCACTCTGTTCATGTAGTTTGCAAGGTAATCATCAGTAAATAGCTTCGGAAATCACTGAAAAGAAATATAATTCAGATATCGAGGTCCAAAGTAACTTATTGTGGCCAGGGGGAAAGGGAACACATTACTTACAATCCTAAAGTTCACTGTTGTCTTGGATAAAGTGTAAATAAAGAGCTTAATTCCCATCACCCGTTTCTTTCGCCTAACAATCTTTGTGAGTTTCCTCACTTGACGCTTGTTCATGAGTATCTCATTGCCCCATACGCAAAAGGGATCAAAGTGTGGATCAGTACCACTCATATATGTACCTACAAGCAACTAGTAAATGTTAGAAGCTAAACTGAGATTGCACAAATGATGTAAAATGTAACTACCTACGTTCCTAGGTACAAGTATTTTTAGAGATTCAATATGAACTACATACGAATGTATATAGAATTATAGATATAGTTTAGATTATAATCTGGATTCACTCATTTTGGTCCGTACGTAGTCTATATTGGAATCTCTAAAAATACTTATATTTAGGAACATATGGTGTATAAGACATGTGATGCAGCTAACCTTGACGGCAAACATCCTAAGAGAGTTGAGCAAGATTCTCAAAGAACTAATATTGATGCACCTAGTCCTTCTAAGAAAAAGAAAAGGAAAAATGATAGGACTTTGCATGCTTCTAGTGAACCTGTTATAGACACACCTGAGAATCCCAATGGCATTTCTATTTCTGATGCTGAAACACAATCTGGTGATGATCATGAACCTAGTGATAATGTTAATGATGATGTTCATGTTGATGCTCAACCTAGCAATAACAATGATGTAGAAATTGAACCCGCTGTTGATCTTGATAACCCACAATCAAAGAATCAACGTTATGATAAGAGAGACTTCGTTGCTAGGAAACACGGTAAAGAAACAGAACCATGGGTTCAGAAACCCATGCCTTTTCCTCCTAAGCCATCCAATAAAAAGGATGATGAGGATTTTGAGCGCTTTGCTGAAATGATTAGACCTATCTTTTTGCGTATGCGTTTGACTGATATGCTTAAAATGAATCCTTATGCTAAGTATATGAAAGATATTGTTACAAATAAAAGAAAGATACCGAAAGATGAAATTTCCACCATGTTGCTAATTATACTTTTAAGGGTGGAATACCAAAGAAACTTGGAGATCCAGGAGTACCAACTATACCATGCTCCATTAAAAGAAAATATGTAAAACTGCTTTATGTGATCTTGGAGCCGGTGTTAGTGTTATGCCTCTCTCTTTATATCATAGACTTGATTTGAATAAGTTGACACCTACTGAAATCTCTTTGCAAATGGCCGATAAATCAACCACTATACTCGTCGGTATTTGTGAGGATGTGCCTGTTGCGGTTGCAAATGTTACTATTTTAACGGACTTTGTTATTCTTGATATTCCCGAGGACGACAGTATGTCGATCATCCTTGGTAGACCTTTTCTAAGTACTGCAGGGGCTGTTATTGATTGCAACAAAGGCAATCCCACTTTTCATGTTAATGGTAATGAGCATATGGTACACTTTTCGAGGAAACAATCTCAAGTCCACAATATCAATTCTATTGGAAAATCTCAATGATTACTATCAGAGGTTTTGAATTCCCTCTTCCTACTGTCCAAGAGAAATATGATATTCTTATTGTTGGGGACATGCATATCCCCGTTGAGGTAACCGAGTGTTATTCAAAAAATCTCCGGTTTTCGTGTTATTCACTACAAAAAAATACACTTCCGTGATGATACGTGTTTGTCACAGTAGGTCGCATTTTCTGTCATGCATGTACATCCATGACGATTTTATGACAGAATCAAGATAGTCATACCTGTGTTGTCGTAGAAGTGTTCCATGACATTACCAAAATTATCATCATGGAAGTGTCCACTTCCATGACGATAAATTGCGCGTCATAGAAGTGCTTTCGTCATGGGTGACCGACACGTGGCATCCACCGTAACGGGACACCGTTAATCGCCGTTAACCTATCGGGTCCGGTTTTGGATCCGATAACCCGCTAACAGCCATGACCAATGCCGATTTTCCACGCGTAAAATTCTCATTGGCTGATGGATCCACGCATCAGCTCCGCGTTGGCACAGGTGTCACTCATCCAACGGTCGAGATGGGCCTATGATATGTTGACACGTGGACGGGCCCAAAAGTGGCCCATAAAGTTTAAATGGGCCGGCCTAACTAAAGGCCCATAAGATTTAGCGGACCATAATGGGCCAGCCCAGCTAAAGGCCCACAAGATTTTGCAGACCATAATGGGCCGGCCCAACTAAAGGCCCACAAGATTTAGCGGACCATAATGGGCCGGCCCAGTTAAAGGCCCATAAGATTTTGCAGACCATAATGGGCCGGCCCAGCTAAAGGCCCACAAGATTTAGCAGACCACAACGGGCCGGCCCAGCTAAAGGCCCACAAGATTTTGCAGACCATAATGGGCCGGCCCAGCTAAAGGCCCAACATTCTCTGTCAAATCGGCCTGTCAACGGCCTGTCCTAAACTTGTCATCATCGCGACCCATGGTCACTTCTGGCCCGTTAACAATCCTCTAAGTAATTGGGCCGAATTACGGCCCGATGTCTTTCTGGCCTGTTAAAGGTCCTGCTTCATTTGGGCCCATTTACAGGCCATCAAAACTTTTGGCCCATAAACGACCATGAAGGATTTGGGTCATATTCGGCCATGTCCGACATTCGGCCTGTTAGAGGCCCACTATAGATTTGGGCCACTTTCGACCTGTTGTCATTTTCGGCCTGTTAACGCCTGACGAAAACCATGGGCCATATGTGGCCCAACGTCATACCGGGCCCATTAACGGCCCATATAAAAATGATGATATCTAGCCCGACCGAAGTTTCGGCCTGTTAAAAGCCCGTGTATTAGGTCGGCGCATTTATGGCCCGTCTGAATTTTGGCCTGTCAAAGATCCGCATCGTAAATAGGTCACCATTTCGGCCTGCTAAGACCAGTGTGTTATTTGGCACAATCAGGGCCCAATCTCACTTTCGGTCTATTAAAGGCCCATATTTTTTATGGGCTCGAGATATTTACACCTGTAAACGTTCTATTTTTACTGAGGGCCCAAATTATGTTTAGGCCTGTTAAAGGCCCACTATGGGCACAAGCCTACCAGAAAATATGAAAGCTTATGCTGATTTAGGCCCAGATATTTTTAGTGGGCTACATGCCAATTTCAGCCAGTAATCGTTTTTAGCCCAATTGGAATGGGCCCGATGAATGTTGGCATGTTGGGCTCCTACGAAGCTTTCGGCCGAATACATTACTAAGATAAACCTACACTATACAAAAATAGCGTCGTAATTACTGCAACCTATGGCATCATCATAAATGATGTATCACAACAAAATAAATTCCAACCATACAACAAAAGGCCTGTTGGCATAAAGTTTACAGTCCTTCAAGATAAAAGCACCATCAGATGTATAGAAGCATAGATCATTTGACCTAGGTGCCAATGTTTCAGGCTGTAGAATCTGATGGAGCAGCACGATCTTCACCTTTTTCCGCCATTGCTCTTGAACAACGAAGCGAATGTCTGATAGTCTGGTTTCAAAACCATTCATATCTTGGCGACATTTGTCAACCACTATTCTTGTTTCCGAAACGACGTCCATTAGGGATTGGACTTATGTCTGGAGCACAGATATATCACTCTGTCTAGCAGGAAGATTTTGTTTAGTAGGCGATTTGGACGAGGTTACCTTGACAACCAACCTAGAATTACGCAGGATGGTGCTTTTTGCACTGTTAGTGGAGAGATATTGACGCACTGCAGCAAGAGGTGACATTGTGCTTGTGGCAGCCTCGTCACCTTCAGGTGGTTGTGGCTATTCAATCATTTGTTCCATAGCTTCCTGAAAGTTTGAACTTGTAGATTAGTGTACCAGATAAGTTACTAATGAGAGAAAAACAAACAAAGTAGGTTAAACATTTATACATAACTTATTTTGGTGAACTACTGTAATACATTAGGATGTATTGTAGTGCCAACTACATAATAAAATCACTTTCGGAACATATGTCCATGTAGCATGCCTACTGTATTGTCTATTTCCTCACATTCGTTTACATCTAAGGATAAAGAGACATGGTTTAAAGTAGGATGAACATAGTATGACATCATTCATATCATGGGCAAACAGATATAAAACAAACATGCTATTTTATCATGTGTGCGCACGTGAACATTACAACTAGATTACAGATCAAGACCAAAAGAATATCCTTCATCTCTTTTAAACCATGTAAGGTGAAATGATACGTTAAGACAACTGTGTATAAAAGTGAACAGAGTAACTGACATTGGCCGCAAACCAAGTAGTTAAATGAACACATCACAGTACCAATCAGTTCAAAGGCAGGAGGAGTAAGGACTTACAACAGCGGCTTGAACTGGTGTGCTCATGCCCTTTCATCTTGCTGGTGTGGCAATCCTTGAAGATTTGCACTACGTCCGGTTCAGATTCTTTTTGGTCCGCACGGGCTTTCCTTTGTATTTGGAACAAGTCAATATAGATACGATAATATGGCACAAAAAAAGAAGGAAGTAGCAGCTATTTACAAGAGCCTCGCAGTGTGCAATATAGCTACGAGATCCTGTTGTCTGTTGGAATTTCACTTTAGAACGGTTGGTTTTGTTCTTCAAATAGTTAGCCTAGAAGAAGATACACTTGTAAGGCACATACACAAATACAAGTTCAATATGTGGTCTGATCAAATATATATAGCCTACCTGATACTTTGGATCAGACCAGTGTTTAACGAGGGCTGTCCAGTCTTCATCTGTAATATATTCCACTGGAGATGTTTGGGAGATTTCATTGTTAGCCTTGCCTTCAAAGTGAGATTTTCTAAGGTGGTACCGATACTGTCGCAGAGTAGACTGAAAAACATGAGTGCATGCTTGTTTAGTTGCATCATATTTCGGAGCCAACTTGAACCTCATCTGTTGAGAAAAGAATGTGAGTCTTATTAGGAGGAAGCTAGAAAGTATGGGACAGAGCAAGACAATATTACTAATTGCGATGAATAACATTACTTACGGATAAATGGTCAAGGAAGGTGTTAAACTGGGTATTGTCTTTCTCACTCCTATACTGGATCCACGTTGGGAGGATACGTGCATGACACCTAACGGCAACGGCTGCCTCTGATACTAACTTGGCTGACTCTGTAGCATCACGTGGCCTTTTTAAACCTGCCTCAAAATGGATCTCCATTCTTCCTCCTTTAGATTTTGTTAATCTGTCAAGCATTATCCCTGATGTCTGTTTCCGCTTGCGCCATGGTGCTAGTTCAACAACGAATATGGAAAGTGTTAGTGTACATCAAACTGTGAGAGTACATATAAAATAGCATGCAATTGCAACTTAACTCGGCCAGGTATCGTCTTGGTGTTGATGCTCATGAGGTTCATCTGATCTTGCCAAGTCCTGTTGTGTAAGCAGTGCTTCGGAAGTAGTGTTAGGTGTGAAGGTAGCTTGGGAATTGGCCAATTCCGGAGTAAACGAACGAGTAACTCGTTGAGATGCTGGTATAGTTGAAGCGGATGCTGTAGATGGTGGAGCAGGTGATACTGTGTTTGTAGATTTAGCCGGTGGACTTGGACCTTCTACTGCACTATAAGTACCAGCAGAATCTCGACGGCAGATCCTTTTCCATTTCACCTGATGAGTAACAGCATCCCTACTATATTATTTTCCTTGCTCTGTTTTCACTTTGCCATGTCAAGCCGTACCCACAACACAAAAGAATAAAATCGCTCTTCAGAACTCATTGATGCATGATACCGACAAGCAATACTTTGATGTAAGACAACCGTATGAGGATGGAATATGTAAGAAAAACAGGACGACATGACATATTCACAGCTACAATGTGCAAACTAAGCAGAAAGATTTTTAAGAAAATAGAAGTAATGCAAGCTAGACACCATATGAAAGATGCAACCAATATTACTCTGCCAAGTTAAAAGTGTCTTGTCATAAGTGGCAATTCGAAAAATTAGAAGCAGTACAACGTAGAAATCAATGCAAGATGCAACCACTATCAAACTGCCATGTTAAAAGCGTCCAATCATGAGTGACTGATGCGGGATACAAAACAGCAGTACTTTGATGTAAGAACATGGTATTATAGATAGATGTAGTGTATTCTAGATACAGAAAGCCATGTCATATGCACATGTATAACATATAAACTCAGCAGGTGCAATTTAATCAAAATAGAAGAAATACAGGCTAGACAACATATGCAACATGAAACCAATTATCACATTGTCAACTTAGAGCAAGCACCTGCGATGGTGGAGTACGGAAGATGAACTCATCATGTAGACTTGGGACTTCAACTTCATTAGCAGTAGCAGTGGAAAATCTAGAGAGTCTCTGTTTGCGTCGGTGCGGAGGCCACCAACATCCCCTAACTTACTCTTTTCCTTCCTATTTTCTGATATTGCCTTATGAAGTCAAAACCACAAGAAGATGAATAAAGTTAGCTCTGCATAACCAGTTGATGCATGATACAGACGAACACTACCTTGATGTTAGGCAAGCGCATGATAGGAGGATGGAATATATACAAAAAAAGACAGCGTTTCATATTCACACGTACGATAGGAGGATGGAATATGTATGAAAAACAGTAAGCGGAAGGCATTTCAACAAAATTAGAAGAAATGAAAGCTATGCACCATATGAACATGCAACCAATATCACTCTATCAGGTAAAAAGTGTATCGTCGTAAGTGCCATTTCAAGAAATTAGAAGCAGTACAAGCTAGAAGACAATGCAAGATGCAACCTACATCACAGTCCCAAGTTAAATGTGTCTTATGGGTAAGTGATCGTTGCAGGTATAAGTTGTAAGCTATGCAGATGCAATTCAACATAATCAGAAGCAATACAAACTAGACATCATACGGAAAACGCAACCACATATAACAGTTCGAAGTAAGAGCAAGCACCTGTGATGGTGGAGTAGGGGAGATGTGCTCATCATGTACACGTATGTTCTAGAAACAGGAACATGTGTTATATTCACAGGCATTATGTGTAAAGTAAGCAGATGCAATTCAAGTTAGAAGCAATACAAGCTAGACATCATACGCAACATGCAACCACATATAATAGTGCCAAGTTAGAGCAAGCACCTGTGATGGTGGAGTAGGGGAGATGTGCTCATCATCTACACAGCTACATTGACTGTCTAGCCTTGTGTTGTCTTGCGAATCTTGTTGGGAGGATGGCGGAGTAGAATCAGAGAGACCCCTGTTTGAGTTGCCCAAGGACCACCATCATCCACCTTGGGACTAATTTCCTTCAGCTGTAATGATTTTGCATTGTGAAGTCAAACCGATAAGAAAAAGGAATAAAATTCTCTCTTCAGAACTCATTCATGCATGATACTGACGAACACTACTCGGATGAAAGGCAACACATGATGCAAGGATGGAATATGTATGAAAAACAGGATGGCGTGACATATTCACACCTATGATGTGGTAACTAAGCAGAAGGCATTTCAACAAATTAGAAGCACTGCAAGCTACACACCATATGAAAGATGCAATCAATATCACTCTACCAAGTTTAAACTGTATGGCATTTCAACAAATTAGAAGCAGTACATGCTAGAAATCATATGCAAGACACAACCAATATCACAATGGTGACTTAAAGGTGCCTTATCATAAGTGACTAATGCGGGATATGCAAGAACAGTAGTCTGATGTAGAAACAGGAACACATGTCATATTCATAGGCACTATGTGTAAAGTAAGCAGATGCAATTCAACAAAGGTAGAAGCAATACAAGCTAGACATCATACGCAACATGCAACCACATATAATAGTGCCAAGTTAGAGCAAGCGCCTGTGATGGTGGAGTAGGGGAGATGTGCTCATCATCTACACAGCTACGTTGACTACCTAGCCCTGTGTTGTCTTGCTAATCTTGTTGGGAGGATGGTGGAGTAGAATCCGTAGAGAACCTCCGTTTTAGTTGCTCGAAAGGACCACCATCATCCAATGCCTTGCCAATTTCCTTCAGCTTTATTGATTTTGCATTGTGAGGTCATACCGACAAGTAAAAGGAATATAATTCGCTCTTCAGAACTCATTCATGCATGATACTGACGAACAATACTCTGATGAAAGGCAAAGTCATGATACGAGGATGGAATATGTACGAAAAAATGGACGGCTTGACATATTCACACCTATGATGTGGTAACTAAGCAGAAGACACTTCAACAAATTAGAAGCACTGCAAACTAGACACCATATGGAAGGTGCAATCAATTTCACTCTACCAAGTTAAAACTGTCTCGTCATAGGTGGCGTTCATCAAACTAGAAGCAATACATGCTAGAAATCATATTCAAGACGCAAACCAATATCACACTGCCGACTTAAAGGTGTCCCATCATAAGTGACTGATGCAGGATACACAAGAAGAGTAGTTTCATGTAAGAACATGGTGTGATAGACAGATATAGTATGTACCAAAAACAGGAAAGCGTGTCATATTCACACGTATCATGTGTAAGCTAAGCAGATGTAGTTTACACTAATTAGGAGCAATACAGGCTAGACACCATATGCAACATGCAACCAGATATCACACCGCCAAGTTAGAGCAAGCACCTTGGATGGTGGAGTAGGGGAGCGGAGACTTGGACCTTGTAATGCACTATCACTACAAGGAAAATTGGTACAGATGCTCCGTTTACGTTGCTGCAGAGGACCACCATCATCGCCTTCCTTACTCTTTTCCTTCCTCTTTTTTGATTTTGCCTTGTCAAGTCAAACCCACAAGAAAAAGGAATAAAATTTGCTCTTCAGAACTCATTGATGCATGATAACTTGTAACACTACTTTCATGTAAGGCAGCCGCATGATAGGAGGATGGAATATGTATGAAAAAGCAGACGGCGTGACATATTGACATGTATGATGTATAAAGTGTAAACTAAGCACAAGGTGCTTGAACTTGTTAGAATCAATGCAAGCTAGAAACCATATGAAAGATGAAACCAATATCACTCGCTTAAATTAAAAGGGCGCCTAACAAATGTATTTGACCAAATTAGAAGCAATACATGGCAACAGGCTAGACATAATATGCAATATGCAACGAATAAAGGTGACTCGTCGTAAGTGATTGATGCAGGATATAGAAGAGAGGTAGTTTCATCTAAGAACAAGGTTAACACATAGATGTAGTGTGTACCAAAAATAGGAAGGCATGTCATATTCACAGGTATAGTGTGTAAACTAAGCAGATGCAATTTACCCTAATTAGAAGTATTACAAGCTAGACACTGTATGCAACATGCAACCACATATCACACTGTGAAGTTAGAGCAAGCACCTGTGATGGTGGTGTAGGGGAAGTGCGGTCTTCAAGTACAGAGCTACGTTCAATATCTTCATTTAGGCTTGCTGTTTCTTGAGAATATGTGGAGAGGATAAAATTATTCTTTATAAGAGTAGTGTGTCTCATATTAACCCACACGCGTGACTGTCTCATCATAAGCGATAGATGCAGGATACACAAGAACAGTAGTTTGATGTAAGAACATGGTGTGATAGGCAGATGTAGTATGTACAAAAAACAGGAAGGCATGTCATATTCACATGTATAATGTGTAAGCTAAGGAGATGCAATTTAACAAATTAGGAGCAATACAAGCTAGGCACCATATGCAACATGCAACCAGATATCACACTGCCATGTTAGAGCAAGCATCTTGGGTTGTGGAGTAGGGGAGATGAGATTTGGAACTAGCACTGCAGTACGAGTAATAGGAGAATCTGTAGAGATCATCTGTTTCGGTTTCTCCAGAGGACCACCATCATTCCATGCCTTCGTCCTTTCAGATTTTGCCTTGTCAAGTAAACACACAAGAAAAAGGAATGAAATTCGCACTTCCAAATTCGTTGATGCATGATACTGACGAACACAACTTTTATGTATGGCAACCACATTCTAGGAGGATGGAATATGTATGAAAAACGCTAAGCAGAAGGCATTTCAACAAATTGGAAGCAATGCAATCTAGACACCATATGAAAGATCCAACCAAAATCACTCTACCAAGTAAGATGTGTCTCATTATAAGTGGCGCTTCAACAAATTAGAGGCAACACATGTTTGAAATGATATGCAAGATGCAACCAATATTACACTGTCAACTTGAAGGTGTACCGTCAGAAGTGATTGATGAGGGATACACGAGAAAAGTAGTTTGATGTAAGAACATGGTTAATAGAAAGACGTAGTATGTACCAAAAACAGGAAGGCATGCCATATTCACAGGTATAATGTGTTAACTAAGCAGATGCAATTTACCCTAATTAGAAGCATTACAAGGTAGACACCATATGCAACATGCAACCACATATCACACTACCAAGTAAGAGCAAGCACCTGTGATGGTGGTGTGGGGGAATTGCGGTGATCAACTAGAGAGCTACGTTGACTATCTTCATTTAGCCTTGCTGTTTCTTGAGAATCATGTGGGGAGGATGAAACTGCACTCTTTAAACGAGTAGGGCGTCTCACAGTAACCCACTGGGGTGATTGTCTCATCATAAGTGATTGACGAGGGATACAAAAGAGCATTAGTTTGATGTACGAACATGGTTAATAGTCATATGTAGTATGTATCAAAAACAGGCAGGCATGTCATTATCAAAGGTATAATGTGTAAAGTAAGCGGATGCAATTTAACCAAATTGGAAGCAATATAAGCTAGACACCATATGCAACATGCAACACATTTGACAGTGCAAAGTTAAAGCAAGCACCTGGGATGGTTGTGTGTGGAAATTGAGATCATCAATCGCAGAGCTACGCCATCGTCTCCAATCGCTAGCATCGCACCCTTTAGAGCGCTGAAATGCTTAGTGCTTATCTTCGAATTACACTAGAGCAACTTCTGTCTTTTCTTTTCTGCATTCATCAACACTGCGTTATAGTCTGAAATACCCATGCATAAAAAAACAATAGTGTGGGTATGGGTGAAGTGTGTGCACAATTAGTATAGTGTAAAGGTAGCAGATAGCAGGTTGGTGAGAAATAAATGACGGGAGACATATGATAGCTCTACAACATGCATGGCACACTAAATTACTACAGGATTCTACGAAAATAATAGTCGACTGAAAACAAATAGGTCAGTCCATTTTTTCTGCACCGTCCGATGTACAAAGAACGGGCAGATCGCCTTCATCTACCTCCAGCCAGTCAGTGTTGACGATCTTCCTCGAAACGCCAGCGACCACCGCCCAAGATTCCTCCCCGCTGCGCCTCCCTCAATCTCATCGCACCGCCGTGCTTGCACACCGCCGCCCGCCATCCATTCAAGCCCCGCCGACCTCCAGATCGGCGCAAGCAGCTCCTGCGCCCACACCCCTATGATAGACACCGATCGCCGCTTCCCGGGAACAGGCGACTAGGTGCTCCGCGCGCTAAGCGTGTCTGCTTCTTTAATTGCAGTTCGATCGACCCTAAATTGAAATCCAGCGGGCTATTGACCTCTAGCAAAGGTGAAATAGTAAAGGAGGAAACCTTGTGCATTTAGTATCACGAAGAAGATGCGAAGAAGCGCCAACTAGTTTCTTTCGTGGGATGAATACGGTGTGAGCAGAGACGAAGATTTGCACGAATAAGGGAAGAGGAGTACCTCTTCTCTTTGGCGATGTTGTGTCCTCCTTCTGTTTTTCCAACGATCTTCTTGTGGTTCGCTGGAAACGAGAAGTTGTGGAGGACGGTGGAGCCTTGGACGAACCCATGGCCAAGTTGTTGAGTGTGGTGCGGTGGCCGTCTGTCGGTGACGGGGAACCAGATCCGAGGCGGCGAACAATGGCGTAGCGGGAACAGCTCCGGTGCGGTGGACGGTTGCGACAGTGGAGCGGCAGCACTGAGGCGCAGGATAGTGTGTCAGAGTGGTTCTGGTACGGCGCACGTCAGTGTCGGCGTCGTGGAGGCAGCTCTGCCTCGGCTTCAGCTGCTAAGTCCTTGAGGGCGTTGTTGCGATTGTGTTGGTCGACGACGTCGGGGTACCGGCTCCGGCATGATGGAGGAGGGCGGTGGTGGATTCGCTGCTATGGGGTGGAGGACAGAGAAGGCTGGGGTTTAGCGGCTGGTGGAGAGGGCGTTTTGGCGCCCACAGAGTATGAATGGGGAAACGGAGGGAGGTGGGGAACTAAGGGGGAACAATGTTTCGGTTTGAGACACGCTTGTTTGAAATTTGGGGAAAGTTACAAGCTTTGCCCCCATCTAAAATTTTGGACATATTGCGGGTTGGGGGTAGGACAGTAATCTCAGGTGTCCCAAATGTGGGCAGGATAGATTTCGGCCGAGCGCATGGGTGTTTAGGCACCCACGGCGTATGAATGCTTGTCGGAGGCGGTTGAGACTGGCGTCTTGGTGAAGTTACAAACCTACCCCAGTTTAGACCTTTGGACATCGGGCCGATAGGCTACACGGTCCAGAGTCAGAATAGTAATTTCCTACCACCAAACATTAGTCTCGCGTGGTTTCGGGTGACAACAGGCCTATTTGGCGCTTCGTTCAATATTTGGGAGCAGAAGCATTAACGTTTTCGGTTCTCTTGAATTGAACTTTCAGGATTTGTCAAACTTCACAAATCTTTACTCTTGAAAATCCTAAAGCTATGATTATTTTGGAATGGAGGGGGTACATTTGAATATACATTGTACACGAGTATATATTAAAAAAATATGCAACTTACCTCAGTGCATGCATGGTTCTAGATATAATCTCCTTGGTTGCAAAAAAAGTTAGATATGCGTATGAATATATATAGCATGTTCAAACTCATAACAAAGATTGATACCCTTTTTACATCTGATTTACAAATGCCATTATCTCGGGTTCAAATAGATGAATGCACTTCCTATGAATTGGAATCTTCGAAACCCCCTTTATGTTGAATTCAACATGTATTCTATTTCATAGCTAGCAATTTGGAACGTATCCATGCAAGTGACAAATGTATAAAGTGCTTCACACTAACAACATGGAGTGCACTAATTAATGTTTATATATGAATTGTAAAAGCATCCATTGCCTGTATTTCAAACCGCTCTCATCTATGGATCGATAATATGAAATAAACACATGCACATGCTAGAATTCAATAGAGTATGGCTGTCTGATAGACCGATTTTCGTCCATACGCAATTTGCAAAATTCATGATCTCATCCAAAAATAATAATGCCATTTATATTTTAATTTAATGCGTAGAACCGCCTTTTACACGTAGATGCACTATGCCTCGGCCCGTTCTCACAAACGTTTTATATCTAACGCATAAGTGCACACACTTTATATGCATCCGCATTTCTCTTTCACACATGCTCGCAATCTCTCTCAGGGTGTTGGGGTGTCTCACGCACATGCTCTCTCTGTTTCTGACTACGATGTACCACTCTTTTCACTAATCTCAGTTGGAAAACACTATTTCTCTCACATGCATATATACACACACACGGTCTCTACTAGCCCTCTATACGCACATATATGTGCCTACGTGTCTCCCGCACACACATTATCTTTAGGCCTCTCTCTCACACATTGCACCCCATACACACCTCTCTCTTAGTAGTTGGCAGATATGATTTCGTCATATCATTCGGTAGGATATCCCTGACTGTTAGGCTGGATGGTAATACGAGGCAAAGTTTTACCCTAGTTCGGACCCTTGTAGTTGAAGAAAGAGCCTACTCCTGGTACTGTATATTAGTGATAGGGGTGTGTACAAAGTACACGTGAATACCAGGCATTGTGTGTGTGTGTGTGTATACTATCGACGAATTAGCCCCCAAGCTTCTATAACATACTGGGGGCCTAGGGTTACAAATCATATATAGTCGGCTTATCACCAATGGGGATAGAGTCCTCCGCGACCCTGGTAGCTTCGTGTTGTACGCCAAGTCCTCCACATGGGTCTTCGTATAACGCGTCTCGGTCCAACCTATATGTGGTGCAGGATGGAACCGACCCATGAGTCTTCATGTTGACCCACCACAACTAGAAATGATGTTCCCACCACACCACACACGCAATCGGCCACTAAGAAAATAAGCATATACAATAGTACAACGGTATCTAGATCACGATATGTTTCCATATTTTGTTGATGACACTGACGGACTTTGCATTTGATGCGCGCTCCATATTTTGTTGACGACACTTACGGTCATTGTATTTGAAGCGAAAGCATGATATGGTCACTGAACTTCAGAATAATCTCATCACAGTCACCACATACATTTTGTCGTGCTAACCAACATGTGGTTGGATGGTCAGGAGGACAGTGGTTTCTCGAGCCCACCAAGGTTAAATTCCCGGTTCTTGCATTTATGTTGTGTTAATTTCAGTATTTTCCGGCGATGTGCGTTCAGTGGGATGAGACGTTCCACTCGACTATGAGGCACCTATGGTGACTTCGTAAAATCTCAAGATCATATGCTGGCCCACTCTCTCGAAGGTGCTCATAGGGGTAGGGTCCACGTGTGTGCGCTTATAGCGGTGAGTGCATGCGCGTATATATGAGCCCTTGCATCTGTATCGTGTTAAACAAATACATGTCATGATTATACGGTCACTGGCTCACCCGTACAAGTCCGTATTTTGTTGATGACACAATCAATTGACTAGTCAAACGTTCCACGTGGCGCAACTAGTGTTGCACCATCGGATGGGGCGCGTAACCGTGGGGCCCACCTGTCAGCCCATATATGAAAGAAAGAAATGGTAGTTTGAGTCTGTACTATGTTAATAAAATAGGAGTACATTTTAGGGTGATCATACGGTCACTGGCTCGCCATACAGCTCCGTAATTTGTTGATAACATGATCAATTGACCAGTCAAATGGTCCACATTCAGCAGCGCACATTACCATAGGGCCCACCCGTCATCACGTATATGAAGGACATAAATGGTAATAAATTAGTGGTCGGTGGGTATTCGAAGTCGTGAGACCTCTGGTTGGCAGTCGCCGGCGATGGGGGGGGGGCGTTGAATGGGCGGTGGGGTGGGGATCACCGGAGAAAAGCTCGGCTGGGGGGCCAGAGAGGATGGCGGTCTTGCGCGCTGCACCGGCGGTGGGGAGTGGTTTTGGGGAGGGCGGGGCGGCGTGGCTGAGGGAGTCCTAAATTAGGGGGTCCTCGGACAGCCGGACTATATACTTTGGCCGGACTGTTGGACTATGAAGATACAAGATTGAAGACTTCGTCCCGTGTCTGGATGGGACTTTCCTTTGCTTGGAAGGCAAGCTTGGATATTCAGATGTGTAGATTTCCTTCTCTGTAACCGACTCTGTGTAACCCTAGCCCCCTCCGGTGTGTATATAAACCGGAGGGTTTGGTCCGTAGGACAACAACAATCATAATCATAGGCTAGCTTCTAGGGTTTAGCCTCTACGATCTCGTGGTAGATCAACTCTTGTAATACTTATATCATCAAGATCAATCAAGTAGGAAGTAGGGTATTACCTCCATCGAGAGGGCCCGAACCTGGGTAAAACATCGTGTCCCCTGCCTCCTGTTACCATTAGCCTTAGACGCACAGTTCGAGACCCCCTACCTGAGATCCGCCGGTTTTGACACCGACATTGGTGCTTTCATTGAGAGTTCCACTGTGCCGTCCTGACAAGGCTTGATGGCTCGCCTTATTGTCAAGGATAACATCACCTCCGGAGGATCCCTGGCTGTAGGCCAAACTCTCCGGCTGTGCGGTTTCGTCATGGCCTCCCGTTCGGTCGTCGTGCCGACGATGACATCGCAGGTCATCAAAAACAACCTCCGCGTCAACCCGAAATTCACCGAGCAGATGGATCCAATGGAGCTCTCCTCCTTAAACGAGCTCTTGGACGCATCACCGCCCTGGGAGTCATTACGGATTATGATCGGATCGGGCTTTAACCCGACCTAAGGGAGATTAACGCTCCACCGGTCACCAATCAGATAGCGGTGGTGGAGGAACAAAACGACAATTCTTCCTCTATTTTGAGGACGAACTATGTCCGAATTCCCGAGCTCTCTGAGCCGGATACCCGTCTACGGGAGGACGTGGCCCAGGCTCCGAACTTAGAATCGGGCTGCGGGCCGGAAAATATTGGGCAATATCCTGGAGCCCGAGCTGCCAAGCTCAGGAGCTCCTTCGCCCCTGGGTTCCAGATTGGGTCAAGACATGGACTTTTCACCCACCCACCCAGACGCAAGCGATCTTTCCCACATCAGATAAGAGCCCCAAGAGACAGTACACCACTTTTGGGCCAGATTCCTCCTTGTAATGAGCAAGGTTAAGGACTGTCGCGAGGAAGAGGCAATCTCATTCTTTTGCAAAAATTGCACGGACAAGGGAATTCTTAATTCCATAAGTCGTCGTGACATAGCAGACTTTACCGACCTGGCGGCCATAGTACAGAAGTACTGCACGATGGAAAGCGCCTGGAAGACCCAAATAAAATTCTAGGATCCCCGGGCCCTAACTAAATCCCTCGTCCCAACTAAAAGGGTGCGCTCTCGCAAGTCAACCAACCCAATTTCAAAGAAGTCAAAACCCTCTACATGGCGTGGAACCGTACTGGAGGGATGGCTCAATAGGCCATGCAAAATTCACAGCACACCAGACACCATACCAACACACAACCATAGGGCATGTTGGATTCTCCGGCAGGTGGCCAAGAGCGGCGAGGACCTTCTCATTGACAATGCCGCAGAGCACCATCCCACGGAAAATAACAATATAGTACTGTCCGTCTTCGAGACTTTCTCCTCAAACAACAGGCGCAAGCGAGCATTCCGCAGCCTCGCCGAAGTCTGCCACGTCCTAGCAATAAACCCGTGGAACAATACGGCCATAACCTTCAACACCAGCGACGAACCTCAATTCCAAACAGTCCGAGCACCAGCCGCTTTGGTCCTTAGTCCAATAGTGGAAGGATTCCGGTTTACTAAAGTGCTGATGGACGGCGGCAGCGGATTAAACCTCATCTATGAGGAAACTCTTAACAAGATGGAAATAGATAAGAGACGCATTGAGTAAAGCAGCACGACCTTCAGGGGAATCTTCCCTAGTCGGGAGGCACGATGCGAAGGGAAAATCACATTGGATGTGGTATTCGGCACACCGGAGAATTATAGGTCCGAAGAAATCACATCCCAGGTGGCCCCGTTTAGCAGTGGATACCACGCCCTCTTGGGGTGAGATGCATTCACAAGCTTCCAAGCTATACCCCATTACGGGTACATGAAACTCAAGATGCCGGGGCCCAATGGGATCATCACTCTAGCCAGTGATCCGGACATAGCACTCCGTGCCGAAAATAAAACTGCCGCACTAGCCCTGGAGGCATTATCCGAAGCCCTTACGGCCAAAGAGTTAACTGCGCTACATTCCGCAGTGGACAGGGACGACGTGATACTCGATAAACGACCCAAGTCCACCTCTTTCAAACCAGCAGACGAAATAGTCAAATTCCAGGTCCACCCAACGGACCCTACAAAAACAACATCAATTGGGGTGCAGCTGAACCCCACCATAGACGCCGCACTACGAGAGTTCTTGCGTGAGAATTGGGACATTTTCGCCTGGCATCCTTCAGACATGCCAGGTATCCCACGTAGGCTGGCCGAACATAGCCTAAACATACTAAAGGGATACAAGCCGGTCAAACAGACTCTTCGGCATTTTTCAGAACCTAAGCGACAAGCCATGGGAGAAGAGCTAGCCAAGCTACTCGAAGCTGGATTCATCAGAGAGATAAAACAACCGGACTGGCTAGCAAACCTGGTGATGGTACCAAAGAAGGACAAATCCTGGTGCCTGCGTCGATTTCAAAGACCTTAATAAGGCTTGCCCTAAGGATCCCTTCCCCCTCCCTTGCATCGATCAAATTATCGACGCTACCGCGGGACACGACTCATTGTGTTTCCTCCACGCATACTCTGGATACCACCAAATCAAGATGGCGGAGTCCGATCAAGCCGCAACGGCATTTATCACTCCATATGGTCCCTTCTGTTTTAACACCATGCCTTTCGGGCTTAAAAACACCGGTGCAACCTATCAACGCATGATTCAGACATGCCTGGAAACACAAATCAGCAAAACAGTGGAGGCTTACATAGACGACGTGGTTATCAAAACCATACACGTTGAAACATTAATATACGACTTGAGGCTTACGTTCGACAATCTCCGAACATATGACATCAAGCTCAACCCGTAAAAATTCGTTTTCGCCGTTCCAGCTGGAAAACCCTTGGGCTTTATTGTCTCCAATAGAGGAATCGAAGCAAATCCGGCTAAGATTCGAGCTCTGTCACAGTTGGCTACCCTAACAGACCTCAAGCAAATCCAGAAACTAACCGGATGCGTGGCCGCCCTAAGCCGCCTTATTTCCCGATTAGGAGAAAAGGCACTACCTCTATATCGCCTTCTTCGACGCGCCAAACACTTTGAGTGGATGGATGCGGCTACGGCTGGGATGGAGGAAATAAAAGCCCTCTTGGCCACAAATCCAATTCTGGCAGCGCTAAATGTCGGCGAACCCATGTTGCTATACATAGCTGCAACGCACCAGGTTGTAAGCGCAGTGCTTGTCATCGAATGAGAGACAGATAGACATAAATCCCCATTACAAAAGTCGGTATACTACGTATCCACTGTCCTCACTCCATGCAAGTCACGGTAGCGGTCTTCATGGCATCCCAAAAACTACGACACTACTTTCAAGAGTGTTCAATCACGGTGGCCTCTAAAGTACCACTCAACGACATAATAAATAACCGCGATGCCACGGGCCGGATTGCAAAAATGGGATATCAAGCTCCTCTCGTTCGACATAACATACAAACCACGGCGGGACATTAAGTCGCAAGTACTGGCTGACTTCGTCGATGAATGGACAGAACCTGAACTCCCTAAAGAGTACGGTGCATACTCCAATTGGATCATGCACTTTGATGGCTCTAAGATGCTTGCTGGTCTAGGGGCTGGCGTCGTCCTGACGTCCCGCACCGGAGATACAGTCCAATACATACTCCAAATACTTTACACAGATTCCAACAATGCAGCAGAGTATGAGGCTCTGTTGCACGGTCTTCGGATGGTAGTCTCCATGGGCATTCAATGTCTCGAAGTACATGGGGATTCAAATCTTGCAATATCTCAAATAAATGGAGACTTTGACGCCAAGGACCCGAAAATGGCGACTTACCGTAATGCTGTTCTCAACATGTTAGCTCGATTCGAGGGGCTCGAATTCCACCATGTGGTTCGAGAAAACAATCAAGCGGTGGATATCATTGCCCGCATCGGCGCTAAACGTGACCCCGTCCCACCAAACATTTTTTTGGAAAGGCTGTTCAAGCCATTCGTGGTATGGGAAGGGGAGTCCGGCAATACTAATCCGGATCCGCTTACAACCCCAGATCCTGAACAATCTGACGTAATTGGAGGCCCCGCCACCGAAATCACACCTTCGGCCCACGTGATCATGGCGGTCATCGCCCCGTGGATGGAACCCTTTCTAGCTTACTTAAATAGGCAGGAACTCCCAGAGGACCAAAATGAGGCACGCTGCATCGTGCGACGCTCTAAAGGCTACAAAGTCCACGAGGGAGAGCTTTATAAGAAAAGCGCAACTGGAGTGCTCCAAAGGTACAGCTCCGAAGAGGAAGGGCAGCAGCTCTTGGCTGAAATTCATGCGGGACTCAACGGCCACCATGCCGCAGGTCGGGCGCTCGTAAGCAAGGCCTTCCGTACAGGTTTTTACTGGCCGACAGCCCGGGCAGATGCACAAGACCTTGTTCAACACCGTGTCGCTTGCCAGCTTTTTGCGAATCAAAGCCATATGCCGCCCACCACCCTCCAAAAAATCCCCATAACTTGGCCCTTTGCGGTCTGGGGGCTTGATATGGTTGGACCCCTTAAAGGAGGAAGCCATAAAAAGAAATACTTGTTGGTCATGGTCGATAAATTCACCAAATGGATAGAAGCCAAACCAGTCAAAATGGCCGAATCTGGACCAGTGATAGACTTTATATCCGAGGTCGTACACCGCTACGGTGTCCCCCATAGCATAATCATCGATAACGGCTCGAACTTCACAGCCGATGAGGTGAAAACCTGGTGCAGTAAAATGGGCATAAAACTTGATTACGCCTCCGTCTATCACCCCCAAACAAACGGTCAAGTCGAACGAGCGAACGATCTTATCATGAGCGGCATTAAACCTAGACTAGTGTGATCTTTAAAGGAATCAGACACGCACTGGCTCGAGGAGCTTGACTCCGTATTATGGGGGCTGTAGGCCACGCCAAATCTCACAACCAAATACATGATGTCTACTACACAACCTTCTTCTTGTAGACGTTGTTGGGCCTGCAAGTGCACAGGTTTGTAGGACAGTAGCAAATTTCCCTCAAGTGGATGACCTAAGGTTTATCAATCCGTAGGAGGCATAGGATGAAGGTGGTCTCTCTCAAACAACCCTGCAACCAAATAACAAAAATTCTCTTGTGTCCCCAACACACCCAATACAATGGTAAAATGTATAGGTGCACTAGTTCGGCGAAGAGATGGTGATACAAGTGCAATATGGATGGTAGATATAGGTTTTTGTAATCTGAAATAATAAAAACAGCAAGGTAACTAATGATAAAAGTGAGCGTAAACGGTACTGTAATGATAGGAAACAAGGCCTAGGGTTCATACTTTCACTAGTGCAAGTTCTCAAAAATAATTACATAGATAGATAATATAACAAGCCCTCAACATGCAACAAAGAGTCACTCCAAAGCCACTAATAGCGGAGAACAAACGTAGAGATTATGGTAGGGTACGAAACCACCTCAAAGCTATTCTTTCGGATCAATCTATAAAAGAGTTGGTACTAGAATAACACCTTAAGATACAAATCAACCAAAACCCTAATGTCACCTAGATACTCCATTGTCACCTCGAGTATCCGTGGGCATGATTATACGATATGCATCACACAATCTCAGATTCATCCAACCAACATAAAAGTACTTCAAAGAGTGCCCCAAAGTTTCTACCGGAGAGTCAAGAACGTGTGCCAACCCCTATGCATAGGTTCCCAATGTCACGAAACCCGCAAGTTGATCACCAAAACATACATCAAGTGGCACATGATATCCCATTGTCACCACAGATAATCACGACAAGACATACATCAAGTGTTCTCATAAAATACTCAATCCGATAAGATAACTTCAAAGGGGAAACTACAATAGCAAAGCTCGGGATCCATCAAGATCGTGCCATAGAGGAACACGAGAGAGAACACGAGAGAGAGAGAGAGATCAAACACATAGCTACTGGTACATACCCTCAGCCCCAAGGGTGAACTACTCCCTCCTCGTCATGGATAGCTCCGGGATGATGAAGATGGCCACCGGTGATGGGATCCCCCTCCGGCAGGGTGCCGGAATGGGCTCCCGAGAGGTTTTTGGTGGCTACAAAGGCTTGCGGCGGCGGAACTCCCAATCTATCTTCTGTTCTAGAAGTTTTAGGGTATATTGGTATATATAGGAGGAAGAAATATGTCAGGGGAGCCACGAGGGCCACACGAGGGTGGAGGGAGCGCCCAGGGGGGGTGGGCGCGCCCCCCTACCTCGTGCCTTCCTCGTTTCTTTCTTGACGTGGACTCCAAGTCTCCCGGGTTGCTTTCCTTCCAAAAATAACTTCTCTAGTTGATTTCGTTCCGTTTCGACTCCGTCTGATATTCCTTTTCTTCGAAATACTGAAACAGGCATAAAAAAGCAAATCTGGGCTGGGCCTTCGGTTAATAGGTTAGGCCCAAAAATAATATAAAAGTGGATAATAAAGCCCAATATTGCCTAAAACAGTAGATAAAGTAGCATGGAGCAATCAAAAGTTATAGATACATTGGAGACGTATCAAGCATCCCCAAGCTTAATTCCTGCTCGTCCTCGAGTAGGTAAATGATAAAAAAGAATTTTTGATGCGGAGTGCTACTTGGCATAATTTCAATGTAAATCTTCTCAATTGTGGCATGAATATTCAGATCCGAAAGATTCAAGACAAAAGTTCATATTGATAAAAGAAATAGTAATACTTCAAGCATACTAATCAAAGCATTCATGTCTTCTCAAAATAGCATGGCAAAAGAAAGTTCATCCCTACAAAATCATATAGTTAGGCTATGCTTCATTTTCGTCACACAAAGATGTTCCCAACTTCTATACCCCCGATGACAAGCCAAGCAATTGTTTCATACTTAAATAATCTCAAACTTTTTCAACCTTCACGCAATACATGAGCATGAGCCATGGATATAGCACTATGGGTGGAATAGAATATGATGATGGGGATTGTGTGGAGAAGGCAAAAACGGAGAAAGTCTCACATTGACGAGGCTAATCAACGGGCTATGGAGATGCCCATCAATTGATGTCAACATGAGGAGTAGGGATTCCATGCAACGGATGCACTAGAGCTATGAATGCTCAACAAAAGAAAACTAGTGGGTGTGCATCCAACTTGCTTGCTCACGAAGACCTAGGGCATTTGAGGAAGCCCATCGTAGGAATATACAAGCCAAGTTCTACAATGAAAAATTCCCACTAGTATGAAAAAGACAACTTATGAGACTCACTACATGAAGAACAAGGTGCTACTTTGAAGCACAATATATGAGACTCACTACATGAAGAACAAGGTGCTATTTTGAAGCACAAGTGTGGAAAAAGAGATAGTAGCATTTCCCCCCTTTTTTGGGCCTTTCTTTTTTTTCTTTTGGCCTTTCTCATTTTTTTGGGCAATGCTCTAATAATGATGATCATTACACTTCTATTGATTACAACATAAGGATTACAACTCGAAACTTAGAATAAGATATGACTGTATATGAATGCCTCCGGCAGTGTACCGGGATGGTGCAATGAATCAAGAGTGACATGTATGGAAAATAATGCATGGTGGCTTTGCCACAAATACGATGTCAACTATGTGATCATGCAATGGAAATATGACAAAAGTAATGTATGTCATGATGATGATGATGGTGGAAGTTGCATGGCAATATATCTCGGAATGGCTATGGAAATGCCATGATAGGTAGGTATGGTGGCTGTTTTGAGGAAGATATAAGGAGGTTTATGTGTGATAGAGCATATCGTATCACAGGGTTTGGATGCACCGGCGAAGTTTGCACCAGCTCTCAAGGTGAGAAAGGGCAATGCATGGTACCGAAGAGGCTAGCAAAGGCGGAAAGGTGAGAGTGCGTATAATCCATGGACTCAACATTAGTCAAAAGAACTCATATACTTATTGCAAAAATTTATAATTCATCAAAAATCAAGTATTACGCGCATGCTCCTAGGGGGATATATTGGTAGGAAAAGACCATCGCTCTTCCCCGACCGCCACTCATAAGGATGCACAAGTCAGGTACACTTCATGTTTCAAATTTGTTACACAACTTTAACCATACGTGCATGCTACGGGACTTGCAAACTTCAACACAATCATTTCTCAAATTCACAATTACTCAACTAGCACGACTTTGATATTATCACCTCCATATCTCAAAACAATTATCAAGCATCAAACTTATCTTAGTATTCAACGCACTAAAAAGAAAGTTTCACGTATCTTGAATACCAATTATATTAATATTAAGAAAATTACCATGCTATTAAAGACTCTCAAAATAATCTAAGTGAAGCACGAGAGATCAATAGTTTCTTTAAAAAAAATCCACCACCGTGCTCTAAAAGATCTAAGTGAAGCACTAGAGCAAAAATTATCACGCTCAAAAGATATAAGTGAAGCACATAGAGTATTCTAGCAAATTCCAATTCATGTATTCCTCTCTCTCATTAAAGAATTTCAGATCTTGATACTTTATTCAAACATCAAGCAAAAACTAACAAGAGAAAATGACGCTCCAAGCAAAACACATATCATGTGGTGAATAAAAATATAGCTCCAAGTAAAGTTACCGATGAACGAAGACGAAAGAGGGGATGCCTTCCGGGGCATCCCCAAGCTTAGGCTTTTGGCTATTCTTGAATATTAACTTGGGGTGCCTTGGGCATCCCCAAGCTTAGGCTCTTGCCACTCCTTGTTCCATAGTCCATCGAATCCTTACCCAAAACTTGAAAACTTCACAACACAAAACTCAACAGTAAACTCGTAAGCTCCGTTAGTATAAGAAAATAAAACAACCACTTAGGTACTGTAATGAACTCATTCTAAATTCATATTAGTGTAATATCTACTGTACTCCAACTTATCTATGGTTCATACCCTCCGATACTACTCATAGATTCATCAAAATAAGCAAACAACACATAGAAAACAGAATCTGTCAAAAACAGAACAGTCTGTAGTAATCTGTATCAAATGTATACTTATGGAACTCCAAAAATCCTACCAAATTAGGAAGTCCTAAGTACTTCGTTTACCAACCCAGAACAAAAAGAATCAGATTAATAGCATGCTTGTGTGAATTAACAAAACTAAATTACTGGGTGCAAAAGTTTCTGATTTTCAGCAGGATCAACAGAACTATCACCGTAAGCTATCCTAAAGGTCTTACTTGGCACTTTATTGAAACAAAAGCTATAAAACATGATTACTACAGTAGCATAATCATGTGAACACATAAAAACAGTAAGGATAAGTATTGGGTTGTCTCCCAACAAGCGCTTTTCTTTAATGCCTTTCTAGCTAGGCATGATGATGACAATGATGCTCACATAAAAGATAAGAATTGAAACATAACGGGGGCATCATGAAGCATATGACTAGCACTTTTAAGTCTAACCCACTTCCTATGCATAGGGATTTTGTGAGCAAATAACTTATGGGAACAATAATCAACTATCATAGGAAGGTAAAACAAGCATAACTTCAAGAATTTAAGCACATAGAGAGGAAACTTGATATTATTGCAATTCCTACAAGCATATGTTCCTCCCTCATAATAATTTTCAGTAGCATCATGAATAAATTCAACAATATAACCAGCACCTAAAGCATTCTTTTCATGATATACTTGCATAGAAAATTCACTACTCTCCACATAAGCAAAATTCTTCACATGAATAATAGTGGGAGTATCATAAGAGACTTGAACGCTAAAAATTGTTTCCGCATTAAAAGAGTAATGTTCAGAAAAAGGGTAATCATAATCATGACAAGATTTGTAAATATAATCATCACTACTTTTTATAGCATAAGTTTCATCACAATAATCATCATAAGTAGTAACTTCGTTCTCATCATAATCGATTGAAACCTCTCCCAAGATAGTGGAATCACTAAATAAAGTTGACACTCTTCCAAATCCACTTTCGTATTCATCACAATAAAATTCAACATCCTCCAAAATAGTGGGATCACTACTTCCTAAAGTTGACTCTCTTCCGAACCCACTTTCATCAATATAATCATCATAGGTAGGAGGCATGCTATCATCATAACAACTTTGCATATCAAAACTTGGGATGCTAAAAATATCATCTTCATTAAACATAGCATCCCCAAGCTTGGGACAAACATTAATTCCAGCAAATATATTCTCAAATATTTCATCCCATTGAAACATAGCTTCCCCAAGCTTGGGCCCTTTCATATCATAAGCATAATCACTCTCTTCATTAAAAATATTGATAGCACCAATAGTATAGCAATTATCATCATCACAATGAGTAGTAGGAGCAATATCATTTGGGAGGGATACCTTTTTACCTTTGTTGCTCCTTCTTTCCTTTTTCTTCTTCACATTATGTGTAGGTTCAATCTTCCTCTTTGAGCTCCTTATTGATGAGATTGGTTGAATAGAAAGCTCCTCCTCGTTACCTGATTCATCATAAGAAATAATAGGAGGAGATTGGGAAGCCTCTTCCCTTTCATTAGTATTATCATCATCTTCCATTTGCTTTATTTTCTTTAGGTAATTGGCAATATAAGGATTTTCAATGCAATTCTCCGCACAATACATATAAATTTTCTCTAGATCAAAATCAAGAATTTTATCAAGATTAAATTTTGGAATACCCTCAGTTATACGTTTCATTTCTTCATAACCCAAAATAAGGCTAAGCTCTTTATGATGCTCAAGGGTAATCAAATTATCACAATATTTGGACATGACTTGATCATTAAACAAATAGCATTGGAGCTTTAAATGACCATGTTCATTGCAAAGTTCACAAGGAGCGCGAAAAATATTGAATCTTTCAGCACATTCATCTAGCTCTTCTTGCAACAATTTGGTTTCTAAGTACTTATGCCTCTTGCAATAAATATCTTCTCTATTTGGTGTGTTCATGCAAACATGCACTCCACAAAAGTTGACATGCTCATAAGAGATATTTTCATCATAACTAGTGCAATCATCATTAGCATCATGGATATTCAAAGAATTCGTACTAACAATATTGCAATCATGCTCATCATTCAAAGATTTAGTGCCAAACAATTTAAAGATTTCTTCTTCTAGCACTTGAGCACAATTATCCTTTCCATCATACTAACGAAAGATATTAAAAAGGTGAAGCGTATGAGACAAACTTAACTCCTTTTTTTGTAATTTTATTTTATAGACTAACTAGTGCTAAAACAAGAAACAAAAAGATTCGATTGCAAGATCTAAAGATATACCTTCAAGCACTCATCTCCCCGGCAACGACGCCAGAAAAGAGCTTAGTTGACGTGGTGCGAGTGAGTGCCCTTTTACCTAGCCTCCCCGGGAACGGCGCCAGAAAAGAGCTTGATGTCTACTACACAACCTTCTTCTTGTAGACCTTGTTGGGCCTGCAAGTGCACAGGTTTGTAGGACAGTACCAAATTTCCCTCAAGTGGATGACCTAAGGTTTATCAATCCGTGGGAGGCGTAGGATGAAGATGGTCTCTCTCAAACAACCCTGCAACCAAATAATAAAAAGTCTCTTGTGTCCCCAACACACCCAATACAATGGTAAATTGTATAGGTGCACTAGTTCGGCGAAGAGATGGTGATACAAGTGCACTATGGATGGTAGATATAGGTTTTTGTAATCTAAAATAATAAAAACAGCAAGGTAACTAATGATAAAAGTGAGCGTAAACGGTATTGTAATGATAGGAAACAAGGCCTAGGGTTCATACTTTCACTAGTGCAAGTTCTCTCAACAATAATAACATAGATAGATAATATAACAAGCCCTCAACATGCAACAAAGAGTCACTCCAAAGCCACTAATAGCGGAGAACAAACGTAGAGATTATGGTAGGGTATGAAACCACCTCAAAGCTATTCTTTCGGATCAATCTATAAAAGAGTTCGTACTAGAATAACACCTTAAGATACAAATCAACCAAAACCCTAATGTCACCTAGATACTCCATTGTCACCTCAAGTATCCGTGGGCATGATTATACGATATGCATCACACAATCTCAGATTCATCCAACCAACATAAAAGTACTTCAAAGAGTGCCCCAAAGTTTCTACCGGAGAGTCAAGAACGTGTGCCAATGAAACGCCCTCGATGCGGCTATATCTCCCACGTGTCGAAGCACGACTTAGAGGCATAACCGCATTGAAAGCAATGTCGCAAGTGAGGTAATCTTCACACAACCCATGTAATACATAAGGGAAAGAGATACATAGTTGGCTTACAATCACCACTTCACACAATTACATGAATAAAGCATTACATCATCCAGATACAATCAAGGTCCGACTACGGAACCAAAATAAAAGAAGAACCCCAAATGCGACAAAGGTCCCCGATCGACCCCAACTGGGCTCCACTCTCGATCAACTAGAACGAAACAACACAAAGGGCAAGATCTTCATCGAGCTCCTCCTTGAGCTTGGTTGCGCCACCGCTTTCGATAACATAGGCACCGCAAACTGGTTTTGAAGTATCCGTGAGCCACGAGGACTCAAAGAATCCCATTACCATGGGTATCAAGACTAGCAAAGCTTAATGGGAAAGGAAGGGGTAAAGTGGTGAGGTTGCAGCAGCGACTAAGCATGATATGGTGGCTAACATACGCAAATGAGAGTGAGAAGAGAAACAAGCGGAACGGTCATGAAGCTAGCAATGATCAAGAGGTGATCCTGAACACCTACTTACGTCAAACATAACACAGAAACCGTGTTCACTTCCCGGACTCCGCCGAGAAGAGACCATCACGGCTACACATGCGGTTGATGCGTTTTAATTCGGATCAAGTGTCTAGTTATCTACAACCGGACATTAACAAATTCCCATCTGCCACATAACCGCGGGCACGGCTCTTGAAAGTTTAAACCCTGCAGGGGTGTCCCAACTTAGCCCATGACAAGCTCTCGCGATCATCGAAGAATAGACCTTCACCCGAGACACTCCGATCGACTCGGTATCCCGTACATCAAGACATTTCGACAATGGTAAAACAAGACCAGCAAGACCGCCCGATCGCCGACAATCCCGATAGGAGCTGCACATATCTCGCTCTTAGGGCAACACCGGATGAGACAGCTACGAGTAAAACCAGACCTCGAGTTGCCCGAGGGGCCCCAGCAGTGCTCTCGGTTCGGACCAACACTTAGACAAGCACCGCCCGGGGCTAATAAAGATGACCCTTGGGTTAATTACTCCCAAGGAAAAGGCAGGTGGTGGTGAGGCAAATGGTAAAACCAAGGTTGGGCCTTGCTGGACAAGTTTTATTCAAGCGAACCGTCAAGGGGTCCCATAAATCACCCGACCGCGTAAGGAACGCAAAATCCGGGAACATAACACCGTATGACGGAAACTAGGGCGGCAAGAGTGGAACAAAACACTGCATAAGGCCGAGCCTTCCACCCTTTACCAAGTATATAGATGCATTAATAATATAAGAGATATTGTGATATCCCAACCAAAATCCTGTCCACCATAGAGAAATCTTCAACTTCACCTGCAACTAGCAACGCTATAAGAGGGGCTGAGCAAAGCGGTAACATAGCCAAACAACGGTTTGCATAGGAAAGGTGTCAAAGGTTAGAGGTTCATGGCAATATGGGATGGCTTGATAAACAGTAATAGGTAGCGCAAAGATAGCGAAAGAACGAAGCAACTAGCATAGCAATGATAGTAGTGAGATCCAGGGTAGCGGTCATCTTGCCTGAAATCCCGCAAGGAAGAAGAACAAGTCCATGAAGAAGATGAGCGGATGAAGCCGAACCAACCGTAGACGAACGAAACCTCACGATCGCAACGAAACAGGAACTAACAAGAAGAAGCACACAACATAGGTAAACACACCACACATGAACAATACATGATGCACAACAAGCATGATGCATGAAAAGGCTACATGAAGCTACTCATGGCAAGATATGATGCAAACAAGAACAACACATCAAGACAAGTTTAAATGAGGCCGGGAACAACATATAACAATTCCGGTAAGTCCTCATATGCATATTTCGAAATTGGTCCAGAACTGAATAAACATTATGTTCAAGTTGTTAAACAGCAAGTTAAGATGCACCAAGAGGATCTACACGAAATTCTAGTGAAGTTACATATAAAGTTCATTAGATTCGGAGCTACGGCCTAGAAGATATGAGCAAAACAAGTTAAACATGGCATTGATGCAAAATGCACCCAAACATCAAGCAAACACACCAAAACAAGGATGCAACATGATAATATGAAACTATATGCAAAATCAAGCAAGTTTCATATAGAGCACACTCAAAACGGAGCAACGGTTCAACACATGCACACTATACAAGTCATAGCAACAATCATCCATAACAAAGAACTAGGCATCTTACAAGCATCAAAACAACATGCTACAGCACCCCAACATAATAACAAAAGGCATGGGCATGAAGTACAGGTAAATCATAACAAAACATGAACACTGAGCTATCTCCAGAAACAATTAGAACATGCTCAAAAGACATGGAGATATTGCAAATAATAACAGCTTTAGACTTTAGCGTAAATAACATCAAAGTTGCAATGTTTAGAGCTATCAAACAACATGTTACAGGAACTTATCATGGCAAACAAAGGCATGACATGAATCTACTAATTGCATATATCAAAAGACCCTTACTGACCATGAGCCAAAAAGGATCAGAAAATATGATGGCACCCATGTAAACATGGCAATTTATATTACAGATTTATACATGGCAGGAACAACAATAAGTAGGCATGTTCGTGAGCTTGAACCACTCACCACAGAGCAATACATGGCATGGCAAGGCAAACAACATTAAGAAGGCATGTTTATGAAGCTAAGCATGGCAAGAGCAAGTTCATAGGATACATGGATCACTAGGAGAACACATGGGAACAAGTGAACTTAATGTAAATAGGCTGACAAACAACATTTTTAAGCAACTTTAGAGCAAGATTACAACATGTTCCAGCAGGCTATAATTGCAACCAAGGCTAGGAATGGATAGAGAATGACATGTAGTTCAAAACATGTTTATAGAGCATCTCCAGATTATGCATAGAATGATTAGAAGAGGCATGTTAACATAGCAACAAAATATTACAGAATCTGTCAGAAAACAAAGAACAAAGAACTACCCTACTTAGCAAGCTTGATACACTCAGCACACAAGTCACAAAAATACATGGTCAACACCCCTGGAAAGATGGCATGGCATAGTTCAACATTCATGTAGAGCTCATACTCATAGGATGCACACATCAATCATGGCAAAAATGATAAAACAGCAAGTTATAACAGTTTCAGCAGATTAACATCAACATGCACTCTTCCAACAGCATTTCGGGCATCAAGATGATCTCAAATGAAAATGATGCAATGGAATGAAATGAAGTACTCGTCGATATGAACAATTTGACATATTATACACGCAAAACGGAGCTACGGATGAAGAGATGTGATGGCATGAACATGGCATAAAAATTATAAAAACTAGGGACTTAGTGAAACGGGGGCAACCTCCAGTTTTTGCACGGACTTCGATGCGAGGCGGATCTCGCCGGAGGAGCTGCCGGAGATGGAGGGGTCGCCGGAGATGGACGGATCCGGGCCGGATCTCGCCGGATCTCTGCCGGAGGAGGGGCGCGATCGCCGGGACGGAGCCGGGCGGCGCGGGCGGCGGAGGAGCTCGCCGAGCTCGGCGGCTATGGCGGGGTCGCCGGCGAGGAGGCTAAGCTGGCCGGCCGGACGGCAATGGGCGCCGAGGCCGAGGCGCTGGCGGCGGAGCGCCCATGGCGGCGGAGTCCGGCGCCGACGGGCGGTTCGCGCGTCGGGCGGGCGAGGTCCGCCACCGGAAGGCGAACGGCGGCGGCGCCGGCGCGGCCAGGCGGCGCGCGGAGGCGGCGGCGGCGCGCGGCCGCTGCTGGGCTGGCAGGCCATGGCGGCGGCGCGGACGGTGGCGGGAGCGGGACACGCGACGCGTGGGGAGTGGAGGAGAGGGGCGGCGCGGCGACGTGGCATGCTCTGGTTGCTCGGAGTGATGTGGCGGCGGTGAGCGGACATGTGCGGCGCAGCGTGGACGCGTCCGGATGGGCGGTGGAGGAAGAAGACTAGGGTTAGGCCGCGAATTGATCCGAAATTTCGGGGAGGGGTGCTCTTTTATAGGTAGAGGGAGTTAGGAGAGTCCAAATGAGGTGCGGTTTGCGGCCACGCGATCGTGATCGAACGCTCAAGATGATGGA
This sequence comes from Aegilops speltoides, assembly GCA_021437245.1. Classification (NCBI taxonomy): domain Eukaryota; kingdom Viridiplantae; phylum Streptophyta; class Magnoliopsida; order Poales; family Poaceae; genus Aegilops; species Aegilops speltoides. Next base: position 129,119,441 of record CM038141.1, read on the forward strand.
GCAGAGTTAGGTGGGTTTTTGGGCCAAAATGGAAGGGTGTTGGGCTGCAACTCAAAGAGGGCTTTACGGTTACCCGGTTAACCGTTGGAGTATCAAACGGCCTCCAAATGGCACGAAACTTGACAGGCGGTCTACCGGTGGTATACCAAGGCCGCTTGGCAAACCTCGGGCCATTCCGAGAAAGTTTAATACCCGCACACGAAAAGAGGTAAAAGAGGGCGCCGGGGAACATAGGAGTGCCGGATTGCAAAACGGACAACGGAGAAAAAGCTCGGATGCATGAGACGAACATGTATGCAAAATGAAATGCACATGATGACATGATATGAAATGCATATGATGACATGGCAAAGTGCAACACGCAAGCAAATGACATGGCAATGACAGCGAATAACTGACGGACACCTGGCGCATCAGTTCCGGGGCGTTACAACACTCCACCACTACGAGAGGATCTCGTCCCGAGATCTAGGATGGCACCGGAGGGAAAAAGGAAGAGGAAGAGGAGAGGTAAACTAAGTTGCTTCTTTGACGAACGAGGGAAACCATGAACCTTGAGAGGTTGAGCAATTTAAAAGAAATAATACAACAGAGATGAACGAGATTGCAAACAATCCCGTTAGAAAAAAGGAAGAAGGAACATTACGAGAACTTGAAGGTTGAAAGACATGGAAAATAAGAGCTTCACGAACGAAAAGAATATGACCACATCGGTATAATGAGATAGCCAAGGAACAAGAATGGCAGAATTTGGACAGCTCTCCGGTTGAACATGGAAGGAATAGAACATGAGCTTGAGAAGATGGGATGATACTTGATGAAATCAACAACACACTGCCTCCGGAACTATTGAAAGAATGGCACAAGGGGTAAGAAGGATTTCAGACAACACTCCGGTTCAAAAGAGAAGAGAACTTGAAAACACAAGGTGAATCCTTGCAATGATTTATCTGGATCTCCGTGATACTTAGAGCTTGGAACTCTGGGAAAAAGAGAAGATGAAACAAATGAAACCGAGAATATTAAGGACCTCCGGAATAAAGAATTAATCACTTGGATGAACAAGAATAAGAATTATGTTATGCTTATCCTTCACCAATTAAATTGATGACAATCAACGGATTTGGCATACTACTTATTCCCGTAGAAAGGATTAAAAGAGATATATCAAAACTTGAGAAGGTCTTCAACGAACCACCGGTAGGATTAAAAAGAACGAATGAATTGATATGATAACGAAGGAAGTGAAATCTTGAACGAACCACCGTAAGAATTTTAAATGAACGTAGCAAAGGCACAATTCACCGGGAAGAATTTGAAAACGAATGAAGATATTTGAGGGGATTTATATACATGAGAACGAAGAGAACATGAACTGAATAGAGGATATTTGAACGAATCACCGGTAAGATTTGGAGAACGAAAGCTCAAATCTGAGAATGAAGAATTATGACATGATGGCCTTCGAAGGAAAGAAATGGAAACAACTCATGAAATGCTCCGGATGGTAAGAAAAGAATTGTCACAATCCAAAACAATTATGAGGATAGCATGAAGCTAGAACCATGAATATTCAAGAGAATGGACCAAGATTTAAGAGAAATCCTTCTTCTGTCTTCAAATGTTGAGAATGACGAGGAGAAACAACACCAAAATTGCTGAGATACTCCGGTAGAATGGAAAGCAAAGAAGTTGAGACCACCTATGAAAAGAATTTGAAAGATCTTGGAGAAAAGCATTTGGCTGATGATAACTCATTCTTACGTCAAACTTGGAGAAGAATTTGGGATAGCTCCGGAATAATTAGAAGAGTCGGGTAAGATCCTGGGAAAAGAGCTGTGGGTTAGGGCCCACTCAAAAGAACACCGTTGAGAAGATTTAAAAGAGATGTTGCACCGGTTGAATTAAATGGCTTGAATGAGATAACAACCTCAAAATATCTTGAAGGGATTGAGAATGGAAACACAAGTCTTGTGAGATATGTTCAGCACTCCAGAACAAATGAATAGAAAGAAGTGAATGATTAAGAGGTGCATCGGTATGAGAAAGCATAAGAAACGAGGAAAGGAATATGATGAATATCAAAAGCTTGAATTGGATCCACCGGAGAAGAATACGAGAATGAAGAATGATGAACTTGAAGCTCCGTTAGTATCTTCACGAGGGATCATCAGATAAGAACATCGAAAGAAAAGAATGAAGAGGCTTCACATGAATAAATGGATACTTGATTAAGAAATCTGTGTCCTTGAAGAAAAAGGGTGGGAGGGCGGGAAAACAAAGGCAACTTGGGACGGATGAAACAAACACTGTTGAGAAAACTTAGATTTGATCTTGCGGATGGGAAAAATGATGGGATCCACTTGAAGAGAAGCACACCGGTTGGAAAGGAGTTGACATGAGAAAATCAATGATCAAAAGGATTAGTATTCACATAGCAATATGAGAACACCGTTTAGGAAAGGTATGGATTCAACATTTGACTTCGAAGCAACTCGAATACCACAAATAAAACAAAACAAAGGATTTGGCTTGCAGGATAAACCGGAACAAACATATGATAGAGATTTACCCAATCCCATATCATGCATCTATCAAAAAGATATTCTAGGAGCTACTTGAATTCCCACCTATAAAACTCCCGAAACTTTCTGGTTATGCAATCTGGTGTTGGGGATACAGGGGAGCAATATATCTCACCCAAACTAACAATACCTACATCCAAGCTGTATCCATCCGTCAACACATAACCAAGAAACCTTCGGAAATCGTCTACCTCAACCTTCGAAAAGCATCGTTATACAAGTCATGGCAATACTCCCGTACTCACCTCAAGATCGGGTTATCGGGTTATCTCACCAACAACTGCATAAAAGAGATTTTCGATGTCGGCGCATTAAACTCGGTATACCAGAATCTGCAACGATAAAATTATGACGACAACACCTCGAGCTCAACTCCCGGACACCTCCACTAAACCCCGCCGACGGGAGGCACCAAGACAATGTTGTCATCATAAAACCATCGAACGATTCTAAGATACCCGCGTGATCCTAGAAATTTTTTAGTGAAATTTGAGAAGAGAAGAGTCAAAACTCTACGTCAGAGACCTCACCAGAGCGATTTAAGGACCGAGGAGTAAAAAGAATTCCTAACTCTCCGATATATATAATCCTAAATGACTCAAAACATTTTTCTAGACACAACTCGCCGCTAAAAACGATCAAGCAAAGGGGCTCCTAAGGTCGGGAAGGCTCGATTACCAACTTGAACGCCTCGATGCGGCTATATCTCCCACGTGTCGAAGCACGACTTAGAGGCATAACCGCATTGAAAGCAATGTCGCAAGTGAGGTAATCTTCACACAACCCATGTAATACATAAGGAAAGAGATACATAGTTGGCTTACAATCGCCACTTCACACAATTACATGAATAAAGCATTACATCATCCAGATACAATCAAGGTCCGACTACGGAGCCAAAATAAAAGAAGAACCCCAAATGCGACAAAGGTCCCCGATCAACCCCAACTGGGCTCCACTCTCGATCAACTAGAACGAAACAACACAAAGGGCAAGATCTTCATCGAGCTCCTCCTTGAGCTTGGTTGCGCCACCGCCGGTAACATAGGCACCGCAAACTGGTTTTGAAGTATCCGTGAGCCACGAGGACTCAAAGAATCCCATTACCATGGGTATCAAGACTAGCAAAGCTTAATGGGAAAGGAAGGGGTAAAGTGGTGAGGTTGCAGCAGCGACTAAGCATGATATGGTGGCTAACATACGCAAATGAGAGCGAGAAGAGAAACAAGCGGAACGGTCGTGAAGCTAGCAATGATCAAGAGGTGATCCCGAACACCTACTTACGCCAAACATAACACGTAAACCGTGTTCACTTCCGGACTCGCCGAGAAAAGACCATCACGGCTACACACGCGTTGATGCGTTTTAATTCGGATCAAGTGTCAAGTTATCTACAACCGACATTAACAAATTCCCATCTGCCACATAACCGCGGCACGGCTCTCGAAAGTTTAAACCTCGCAGGGTGTCCCAACTTAGCCCATGACAAGCTCTCGCGATCATCGAAGGAATAGACCTTCACCCGAGACACTCCGATCGACTCGGTATCCCGATACATCAAGACATTTCGACAATCGTAAAACAAGACCAGCAAGACCGCCTGATGCGCCGACAATCCCGATAGGAGCTGCACATATCTCGCTCTCGTGGAAACACCGGATGAGACAAAGCTACGAGTAAAACCAGACCTCGAGTTGCCCCGAGGGGCCCCATGAGGCGCTCGGTTCGGACCAACACTTAGACAAGCACCGCCCGAGGGGCTAATAAAGATGACCCTTGGGTTAATTACTCCCAAGGAAAAGGCAGTGGTGGTGAGGCAAATGGTAAAACCAAGGTTGGGCCTTGCTTGGACAAGTTTTATTCAAGCGAACTGTCAAGGGGTCCCATAAATCACCCGACCGCGTAAGGAACGCAAAATCCGGGAACATAACACCGGTATGACGGAAACTAGGGCGGCAAGAGTGGAACAAAACACTGCATAAGGCCGAGCCTTCCACCCTTTACCAAGTATATAGATGCATTAATAATATAAGAGATATTGTGATATCCCAACCAAAATCCTGTCCACCATAGAGAAATCTTCAACTTCACCGCAACTAGCAACGCTATAAGAGGGGCTGAGCAAAGCGGTAACATAGCCAAACAACGGTTTGCATAGGAAAGGTGTCAAAGGTTAGAGGTTCATGGCAATATGGGATGGCTTGATAAACAGGTAATAGGTAGCACAGCATAGCGAAAGAACGAAGCAACTAGCATAGCAATGATAGTAGTGAGATCCAGGGTAGCGGTCATCTTGCCTGAAATCCCGCAAGGAAGAAGAACAAGTCCATGAAGAAGATGAGCGGATGAAGCCGAACCAACCGTAGACGAACGAAACCTCACGATCGCAACGAAACAGGAACTAACAAGAAGAAGCACACAACATAGGTAAACACACCACACATGAACAAGACATGATGCACAACAAGCATGATGCATGAAAAGGCTACATGAAGCTACTCATGGCAAGATATGATGCAAACAAGAACAACACATCAAGGCAAGTTTAAATGAGGCCGGGAACAACATATAACAATTCCGGTAAGTCCTCATATGCATATTTAGAAATTGGTCCAGAACTGAATAAACATTATGTTCAAGTTGTTAAACAGCAAGTTAAGATGCACCAAGAGGATCTACACGAAATTCTAGTGAAGTTACATATAAAGTTCATTAGATTCGGAGCTACGGCCTAGAAGATATGAGCAAAACAAGTTAAACATGGCATTGATGCAAAATGCACCCAAACATCAAGCAAACACACCAAAACAAGGATGCAACATGATAATATGAAACTATATGCAAAATCAAGCAAGTTTCATATAGAGCACACTCAAAACGGAGCAACGGTTCAACACATGCACACTATACAAGTCATAGCAACAATCTGTCCATAACAACAACTAGGCATCTTACAAGCATCAAAACAACATGCTACAGCACCCCAACATAATAACAAAAGGCATGGGCATGAAGTACAGGTAAATCATAACAAAACATGAACACTGAGCTATCTCCAGAAACAACTAGAACATGCTCAAAAAGACATGGAGATATTGCAAATAATAACAGCTTAGACTTTAGCGTAAATAACATCAAAGTTGCAATGTTTAGAGCTATCAAACAACATGTTACAGGAACTTATCATGGCAAACAAAGGCATGACATGAATCTACTAATTGCATATATCAAAAGACTCTTACTGACCATGAGCCAAAAAGGATCAGAAAATATGATGGCACCCATGTAAACATGGCAATTTATATTACAGATTTATACATGGCAGGAACAACAATAAGTAGGCATGTTCGTGAGCTTGAACCACTCACCACAGAGCAATACATGGCATGGCAAGGCAACCAACATTAAGAAGGCATGTTTATGAAGCTAAGCATGGCAAGAGCAAGTTCATAGGATACATGGATCACTAGGAGAACACATGGGAACAAGTGAACTTAATGTAAACAGGCCGACAAACAACATTTTTAAGCAACTTTAGAGCAAGATTACAACATGTTCCAGCAGGCTATAATTGCAACCAAGGCCAGGAATGGATAGAGAATGACATGTAGTTCAAAACATGTTTATAGAGCATCTCCAGATTATGCATAGAATGATTAGAAGAGGCATGTTAACATAGCAACAAAATATTACAGAATCTGTCAGGAAAACAGCAATAGCAACTACCCTACTTAGCAAGCTTGATACACTCAGCACACAAGTCACAAAAATACATGGTCAACACCCCTGGAAAGATGGCATGGCATAGTTCAACATTCATGTAGAGCTCATACTCATAGGATGCACACATCAATCATGGCAAAATGATAAAACAAAGAAGTTATAACAGCCAAAGAGATTAACATCAACATGCACTCTTCCAACAGCATTTCGGGCATCAAGATGATCTCAAATGAAAATGATGCAATGGAATGAAATGAAGTACTCGTCGAGGTGAACAATTTGACATATTATACACGCAAAACGGAGCTACGGATGCAGCGATGTGATGGCATGAACATGGCATGAAAATTATAAAAACTGGGGACTTAGTGAAACGGGGGCAACCTCCAGTTTTTGCACGGACTTCGATGCGAGGCGGATCTCGCCGGAGGAGCTGCCGGAGATGGAGGGGTCGCCGGAGACGGACGGATCCGGGCCGGATCTCGCCGGATCCTGCCGGAGGGAGGGGCGCGGTCGCCGGGGACGGAGCCGGGGCGGCGCGGGGGCGGCGGAGGAGCTCGCCGAGCTCGGCGGCCATGGCGGGGTCGCCGCGAGGAGGCTAAGCTGGCCGAGCGACGGCGCTGGGCGCCGAGGCCGAGGCGCTGGCGGCGGAGCGCCATGCGGGCGGCCGAGTCCGGCGCCGACGGGCGGTTCGGGCGGCCGGGCGGCGAGGTCCGCCACCGGCGGCGAAGCGGCGGCGGCGCGGCGGGAGCGGCGGCGCGGGAGGCGGCGGTGGCGCGCGCGCGCGCGCGTCTGGCTGCGCTCGCGAAGGCGGGCGGCGCGGACGGTGGCGGAGCGGACACGCGCGCGGTGGAGTGGAGGAGAGGGGCGGCGCGGCGACGTGGCATGCTCTGATTGGTCGGAGTGATGTGGCGGCAGTGAGCGGACATGTCCGGCGCGGCGTGGACGCGTCCGGATGCGCGGTGGAGGAAGAAGACTAGGGTTAGGCCGCGAATTGATCCGAAATTTCGGGGAGGGGTGCTCTTTTATAGGTAGAGGGAGTTAGGAGAGTCCAAATGAGGTGCGGTTTGCGGCCACGCGATCGTGATCGAACGCTCAAGATGATGGAGCAGAGTTAGGCGGGTTTTTGGGCCAAAATGGAAGGGTGTTGGGCTGCAAGTCAAAGAGGGCTTTACGGTTACCTGGTTAACCGTTGGAGTATCAAACGGCCTCCAAATGGCACGAAACTTGACAGGCGGTCTACCGGTGGTATACCAAGGCCGCTTGGCAAACCTCGGGCCATTCCGAGAAACTTTAATACCCGCACACGAAAAGAGGTAAAAGTGGGCGCCGGGGAACATAGGAGTGCTAGATTGCAAAACGGACAACAGAGAAAAAGCTCGGATGCATGAGATGAACATGTATGCAAAATGAAATGCACATGATGACATGATATGAAATGCATATGATGACATGGCAAAGTTCAACACGCAAGCAAATGACATGGCAATGACGGCGAATAACTGACGGACACCTGGCGCATCGGATCCGGGGCGTTACAGCCAACCCATATGCATAGGTTCCCAATGTCACGAAACCCGCATGTTGATCACCAAAACATACATCAAGTGGCACATGATATCCCATTGTCACCACAGATAATCACGGCAAGACATACATCAAGTGTTCTCATAAAAGACTCAATCCAATAAGATACCTTCAAAGGGAAAACTCAATTCATCACAAGAGAGTAGAGGGGGAGAAACATCATAAGATCCAACTACAATAGCAAAGCTCGGGATACATCAAGATTGTGCCATAGAGGAACACGAGAGAGAACACGAGAGAGAGAGATCAAACACATAGCTACTGGTACATACCCTCAGCCCCGAGGTTGAACTACTCCCTCCTCGTCATGGATAGCGCCGGGATGATGAAGATGGCCACCGGTGATGGGATCCCCCTTCGGCAGGGTGCCGGAACGGGCTCCCGAGAGGTTTTTGGTGGCTACAAAGGCTTGCGGCGGCGGAACTCCCGATCTATCTTCTGTTTTGAAAGTTTTAGGGTATATTGGTATATATAGGAGGAAGAAATACGTCAGGGGAGCCACGAGGGCCCCACGAGGGTGGAGGGCGCGCCCGGGGGTGGGCACGCCCCTACCTCGTGCCTTCCTCGTTTCTTTTTTGACGTGAACTCCAAGTCTCCCGGGTTGCTTTCCTTCCAAAAATAACTTCTCCAGTTGATTTCGTTGCGTTTCGACTCGGTCTGATATTCCTTTTCTTCGAAATACTGAAACAGGCATAAAACAGTAAATCTTGGCTGGGCCTCCGGTTAATAGGTTAGTCCCAAAAATAATATAAAAGTAGATAATAAAGCCCAATGTTGCCTAAAACAGTAGATAAAGTAGCATGGAGCAATCAAAAATTATAGATACGTTGGAGACGTATCAATACATACCATTTTTTATGGTGTACGGCGCAGAGGTAGTGCTACCCTGCGATATCATCCATGATTCACCTAGAGTGCGCATGTACAAAGAGAGAGTAGCCGAGCTAGATCGGTAGGACAACTTAGATGCCCTGGAGGAGGAGCGTGACATCGCAAAGTCCCGTTCCGTATTATATCAACAGCAGGCTCGAAGGTATCAAAGCAGAGAAGTGCGGGCCAAAACATATAACATTGGCGAACTTGTTCTATGCCTACCAGAGAATAAAAAGGATAATCTCAAGCCCAAGTGGGAGGGCCCCTTCATCATTGACAAAGTTCTCACTGGAGGTGCGTACCGTCTGCGTGATGCATCAGACAATCGACTCGAGCCGAACCCATGGAACGCGACCAGACTCCGAAGATTCTACTCCTAGCGCCGAACTCCGTGTTTGTCCCCTTACCTCCATCTCCCTTTTTAAATCATATCCTCCCTCTCTCTCTCCCTTTTACATTTACAACTTTAAAAGCTTCAAGTACGCTTTAACCGCACACTCTGGTCGCGCTATGCACGCTCAATATACCTGGGGGCTTCTTACACAGAAGCTTAATTGTCTTCTGGGCTTTATGCCCACCACATATGCGTCACTTCTCTGTATGTGCCTTTTTTCACCACTATATGCATCGATATGACTTAAGTTTTGGCCAATCTGGGTTGCCTGGCTCTTGTGTTTATACCCTACGTTCCCGTTAATTAGGCTAGGGCATAAGGGGGGCACCTCTGCGATTGTTACTGCCGGGTCAGACGGATGTGTACCTCAGACTGGGTGAAGCCGAAAGCTAGCGTTCTTAAGGGAATATTCGGTCGGTGAACAAAAGATGTATTTTTCCTATTACAAAACATGCCCCCAGACGCTTATATCCTGCATAAATTTTCACAGTTCAGACATGTACATCTATGCATGCACACCCAGGGAAAGGAACCCTTAGCGGAACTATTCTCCCTGGAAGATGTTTCTTACTACCCATGTAATATAACATAACTAGTTGGGTACTTGTCTGTTCAAGCACTTATGACCCCTACGCCTAGTTTCCACGCGTGCCTCGGTTTTTACATAACCGAACGGGTATTCGGATACACTCCGGACTGTCGGGTCCAGAGGTTGAAGCTAAAAGGTCGGCCAAGACAAATGATTTACAATCCGACTAGGGACAAAATATGTCCTTCGAAGTACAATGTCACTTAGACTGACTAAATACTTCTTCTATACCATCCAACATGGTGTCTAGCCTACAGTCCTGTTGGGAATACTTAGCTGCTAATGCTAGTTGGTCATACACCAGATGTACAGGGATCTCCTTCCCATCTAACCCTACAGGTCCGACCTCGGCCATGTGGTTCGGGTCAGCCTTGGTGTACCGCATCTTCACCATCGCCCAGGCCTCCCTTGCGCCTTGTCGGCATGCCGATATCTTCAATAATCGAAAGTGCTGTCGCGCTCCCTTGAGAAGCTCCATAAGCTCCCCCATGCCACCTGGAAGGGAGGCGGATGGCCACAAGGCTTGGGAAATGTCCCGCATCACCTGTCGAACTTGTTCGTGCAGTTGTGAGAGCTCCGGCAGAAGATCGCCTGCAGATCCAGGCATCTCCTCTTTAGGACGACCTGTCAGCATGCCTATAGACATAATTCTGTTAGCACGCTTCTACGCCGAACTTTATAGTGGTTCGTCAGAACACTTACTGAATATGCCGCGTCGAAGCTTCTTATTCTCCTTCGCAGAGTCAGCAAGCTGGGCCAGAACATACTTTAATTCGATGTCTAGTCGGACGCTCGCATCCTGGAGAGTATTTTTCTCCTTTATAACCTTTGTAAGCACATGCTGGCCAGCCTTCAGCTGTCGCCGAACATGTTGCTCGTCCTCTGGTACGATCTCCGGATTGCCTCTGGGATTGTCTGCAGGTTCTCTTGTTAGAATCACATTCATGCAGAATACTTAACTGGTATATACCATGATATTATTCTCGTTTAAACGCAAACATTACCAGATGGGGCCTTCGTAGACTCCTCCATCATGGCGATTGCAGCCCGTAGTTGGGCCTTGCACTCCTCCAGCTCTTTGGATAGCTGGGTATTCTTCTCTGTCAGAATCTATGCACACGAGGATCCTTAATTAGTTGTGCCAACTGTTTCAAGTCTCAGGGGCTACTGATATACATACTTATCAAATTGTCTTACCCGTATATCCTTTACGTACTGGTCCGTGGTCCTGGCAAGGCCACCTTGAGCAGCCCGGATGTACGCATCCCCTGAGTTGAAGGCATCAAATGCCTCTTCAGAGAAATTAGGGTCGCGTAGTGCGGCCCGTCGGTGCCTATGATTTATGGCACTCTCCACTCGGAGTTTGTAGCAGAAAATCTATCTGCATCCTCTGTAGGAGGATCGTCCGCGTTGACCTCCGCCCTTGAGTCCGGCCTCGGAGTCCGGCTGGTGGAAGCGTGACCGGCAGGCTTTCCAGATATAGTCCGGCGAGCGCTCTTTCTGTCAGAAGGCAGAAGACATCGTCATATTCTATCAACAACAACTTCGTGGCAGGTTTTTAAACATACCTTTGCAACGGCGTCTCGGTCCTGACCGCCTTTCTTTTAAGCCTACCCGACTTTGGTGCCCCTTGTTGGTGAGTCACCGCGGGTTCAGCTTGGCGCCCCGATGGCCTTCCCTGTAAGATGCAATACATGTGCGGTGGGTGAAGTGCAAGGAGGGAATCCTTTTTTGGAAGTTGGGACTCTGGCTTTTACTTACCTGGGATACAAGGAGTAGGCCAGGATAATCGGATATGATGGCCACCATCACACCATTGCAGCTCAACTGGTAAAATGTCCTGTTAACGAGCTCCACAAACGTGTCCGGATCTTCTTCGAGTCCGGGGTCAAGAGCCCAGTTAGGGTCCTCTGGCTATGGAGATGGGCTGTGAACATCCTCGATAGCCCTTCGCAGTTCCTGCTATGAATTGACGAATTAAACATCTGTGCTGTAAATGTGGGAAGATTGGAATAAAAGATAGCGACTCACCCAGCTTGGGGGGTTGTACATGGAGAACCCATCCCGTGGCTTGATGTGGATGAACTCCTCCTCTTCTCCTTTGTACAAATCAGACAGTATCTTCACCAGAGCGGCGGGAGAGTCCGGTCCTTTACGGCCGCAGCGGGTGGCATCGTCTTCTCCATTGAAGTGCCACATGGGTTTTCCCCGATATAGAAGTGGCTGCACTCCCCGCATTATACATATGGACATGACTTCAATAATTGTGAGTCCTGATTTGGCCAACGTATTTATCCTGTTCATCAGGAAAAGGATTTCTCTGTTATCTTCCTCCTGGGGGCTCCTGGGGCGGCAGCTGTGGCGTTTCTTCAGCGGGGCATTTACAAACTCCGGAAGACCTTTTCAAACAGGGTCCGGAAGAGGGGGACGTCCTCCACGTAGAACTATTCCGAGGGCCAATCCTCGGATGTCTTCTTCGGGGTGCCGAATAGATATCCGGTCTCGACGATGCGCCATATTTTGGCTCCGCCCACTTGATATACCGACCCCTCCTGAGTACGGGGTACGAGGCAGAATAGCCTCTTCCACAGCTCGAAATGAGCCAGAGTCCGTAAAAAGCTCGCAAAAGGCAACATAGCTCATGATGTGCGATATGGAGGCTGGGGTAAAGTTGTATAGCTGGAGGCCGTAGAACTCCAGAAGCCCGCGGAGGAAAGGATGGATTGGAAATCTGAGCCCCCTCATCAAGTAGGGGACGAAGCACACACGCTCTCCCTTGGATGGGTTTGGAAAGCTCTCCGCTTGCTCCCCGCCATTATAAGTGGCTAGTCCAGCTCGGACAGGGACCATGTATGCACGTGGGAGAAACCCCTTGGTCTGCAACTGTACTAATCGGCTGTGGGAAACAGAACATCTCTCCCAGTCGCCTGGCCTAGTGCTACGGGAGCGAGAGGAGGAACCGCGACAACCGCTCATGGTGGTGTGGATTTTTTCGGGCGCGCTCTAATGAAAACTCGCTGGGAGGAGATGGTGTGATTTGGACATAAGAATCCTCGTCTCTTTTATAGATGATTTACTCACATGGTTGGGGTGGCAAATGTAAAAATGCCTTGACCTCTCGCATTCACTCGACACATGGAAACAGCCATAATTAAAGCACAGAATCCGAGGAGCGCGACATTGATCAGAAGCCGGACACTGCTCGTTACAACTATGCTCTGGAGGATTTGGATAAGAACCCGCCTTGCAATGCCGAAGACAATCTGCGCGCCGGACTCATCGTCATTGAAGCCTGGTTCAGGGAGTACTGAGGGAGTCCTGGATTATGGGGTCCTCGGACAGCCGGACTATATACTTTGGCCGGACTGTTGGACTATGAAGATACAAGATTGAAGACTTTGTCCCGTGTCCGGCTGGGACTCTCCTTTGCGTGGAAGGCAAGCTTGGATATTCGGATGTGTAGATTTCTTCTCTCAGAATCGACTGTAACCCTAGCCCCCTCCGGTGTCGATATAAACTGGAGGGTTTGGTCCGTAGGACAACAACAATCATAATCATAGGCTAGCTTCTAGGGTTTAGCCTCTACGATCTCGTGGTAGATCAACTCTTGTAATACTCATATCATCAAGATCAATCAAGCAGGAAGTAGGGTATTACCTCCATCGAGAGGGCCCGAACTTGGGTAAAACATCGTGTCCCCTGCCTCCTGTTACCATTAGCCTTAGACGCATAGTTCGGGACCCCCTACCCGACATCCGCCGATTTTGATACTGACAATGGCGGCGTGGGCCGGCGGTTTGGCCGGTGGTGGCTGGCGGCTCAGGGGGGTGGAGTTTGATGATAAACTGGAGGCCCTTGATTTTGTATCCAACGGCTGAAAAATCTAATGACCAGAGATGAAAAAGTCAGTCGACTGATGTGTAGCCTCACCCCACACGTACACATGCATGCATGCAAGACATGCACGCATGCAGGCGTGCAACACTGACACGTACACATAACGTACACACGCACGCATGCAGGCGTGCAACACTGACACGTAGACATGCACTCATGAACACATGCATGTACGCACCCATGCATGCAACACTGAAATGTACCCTTGCACGCACGCAACACTCGCACGCCTGCATGCACACATCACACGATGCAAGACACACGCTCAATCAACCTATATGTGCATGCACCCTTTGTTAAGGACATGGATTGTTACGGGTATTAATCAATCTTATCTGTGATAAGCAGAACATTGATGTTTGCAGTGGTCTTTATTAATCACAACGTATCGAACAGGCTATCAACATAGTAGGCTTATCTACATAAAAAAGATGACGTCACACTCAATGAACAATCATCGGTTTATGAAATGCCCGCTTCGACCGCCTGCCCACCAAAGGTTCCTCTCACAGCGCTGCTCGTTGGTCACTGACATGCGGGCCATGTACCCAAAGATCCCACACGTCAGTGGAAGAACTATATGGTGTCCTAGGTCAGAGTCGAGGGCGCCACTCGCTGCACACCCGGCTGAACACGCCTCCTTGCCACATTCAAATGCCTCCATGAAACCCGCCCGTGTGGAAGCCGAGAAACCCACTCTGGACACATGTCCGTTCATGATCGGGCCAACATTAAATGCAATGCCGGCCGAGCTCCTCCCGTCCATCGTCTATTTAATCTCCTATTTAATCGAGGCCAAACGCTGGCCAAGAATCGCACACCTCCGCCGCTCCCCTATCTCCTCCTTCACCTTTTTGTCCACTCTTACAATGGCTTACGAAGAGTAGTTATTCCGCATCCAGGCCGGCTGGGTAGCCCGCCGGATACGAGCTATGCAGCTCGCTGATCGACCTCCCTTCCCTTGCCCGACGAAGCCAGTTGCCGCCCCAAGATGGTGCGCGGTTCAGCAACTCGCCGCTCCAGGCCAGCTCGACGAGGAGCAGCGCACGGGCGTCATTGCTGCCGTCCACGCCGCCGCCTCGTACCGCGTCTCCGCTTCGGGCTAAGACTCCCATGCCGGGCGTGCCATACAAGCAAGCAAAAAAGAAGCCGGGTGCGCGGAGAGCGACGAGTCGGTAGCCAGCGCCTCCGCGTCCGCCGCCATCATCGAGGAGAAGTAGAACACGGGAGGCCGCCGCCGCCTGGGCCCCATGAAGGCCGCCGCGGAGGCGACACCGGTGTACACATCAGGTGTCTTGCCGGATCCTTTTGTTGCGAGGACCTTCGTCGACCCCGCATGGGCTCCACGAAAGAGGGGAATGTTAGGATGAACTCGAGCCGGTGCCGACCATGGCAAAGTAGTGGCCGGTGATGAACTCAAACCGGTGCCGGCCACTATCATCTTCGGCATCAGCCAATGATATCAGTTGGGTAGTGGGGAAGCGAGCCGTCCTTTGCGCCAAGCATATACCTCCGGGGCTCCCGCAGTCCGGTGATCGTCTTTGCGGACATGAGGATCACAAATCGATCAACAAGCGACCATTTAGGCCAGGTATTATATACCGTGGTTGCCCGTAACCAGCACCGCGTAGTTCATTTGAATGTAATGAAATCCGTCATGTTTGTATGAAAATCCGGTATTTTATATGATTTCCATCGTTGTTTATATGAAATATCAATTTGTCTACGTGTTTCGTGAATTTCATCCAGTTGGTTGAGCTGCTGTCATAATGTGTGCGGCTACGGTTGGATGGCGTAATTTGCGGGTCGCCGGTCGGTCTGCGGGCGGCTCGGGCGGCGTGGTGGGACAAAAAAAAACACAGCTCGAGGAGCTCGTCTCCAACGTGCGCGCTGGAGGATGCATGAGCGCCCGAGCCATTCCTCATTCTTCGGTGGCAAAGGCATCGGTAGACAAAAGGGTCGCCAATATTTTGGCTACCCCGGGCAATATCCAAATAGCCCCTCCCAATAGATTCAAATCCCTCTTTCACCGTGGAATTTTGCCATGTGTTGTTTTCATGGACTAGCAAGATGCCCGTGCATTGCACGGAACATCAAGATGCATTTTTTACAAACTCCCGCATGCATGCAAGGGATAATTAATGTCCTCCTTTGCTAGTACTATGAGGCAAACACCATTGATATTGCATCGATTAGTGTTAGTGGCCTTGTATATCTGCAAATTGTAATTTTGATAGTGGCCCCTTGTATATAAAAATGGAGGGAGAAAGATGAGAGATAAGGTGAGGAGGAGTGGGGCGTGGTGGTGACTGGTGGTCGGACTGGGCGGAGGCATGGGGATGGACGACGCATTATGTCTAGGTTTGTATCTCTCTCACACACACCCACGTAGGTGGGGGACGTGCATGAATAGAAGAGGTGCACGCACGGCGCACGTACTCCCGTCTCTTTCCCAACCACACCCGCACGGGTACACGGTGGAGCTCATTTCTATACGAAAAGGCAGCCCATGTGGTAATTTGACACGTGTACTGGTTGTCCACTTGGTGGAGGGAGGTGAACGAAATATGCCCTAAAGGCAATAATAAAGTTAGTATTTATTTCCTTATATCATGATAAATGTTTATTATTCATGCTAGAATTGTATTAACCGGAAACATAATACATGTGTGAATACATTGACAAACGTAGTGTCACTAGTATGCCTCTACTTGACTAGCTCGTTGATCAAAGATGGTTATGTTTCCTGACCATAGACATGAGTTGTCATTTGATTAACGGGATCACATCATTAGGAGAATGATGTGATTGACTTGACCCATTCCGTTAGCTTAGCACTTGATTGTTTAGTATGTTGCTATTGCTTTCTTCATGACTTATACATGTTCCTACAACTATGAGATTATGCAACTCCCATTTACCGGAGGAACACTTTGTGTGCTACCAAACGTCACAACTTAACTGGGTGATTATAAAGGAGCTCTACAGGTGTCTCCAAAGGTACATGTTGAGTTGGCGTATTTCAAGATTAGGTTTTGTCACTTCGATTGTTGGAGAGGTATCTCTGGGCCCTCTCGGTAATGCACATCACTATAAGCCTTGCAAGCAATGTAGCTAATGATTAGTTACAGAATGATGCATCACGTAACGAGTAAAGAGACTTGCCAGTAACGAGATTGAACTAGGTATTGAGATACCGATGATCGAGTCTCGGGCAAGTAACATACTGATGACAAAGGGAACTACGTATGTTGTTATGCGGTTTGATCGATAAAGATCTTCGTAGAATATGTAGGAGCCAATATGAGCATCCAGGTTCTGCTATTGGTTATTGACCGGAGACGTGTCTCGGTCATCTCTACATAGTTCTCTAACCCGTAGGGTCCACACGCTTAAAGTTAGATGACAATTATATCATGAGTTCATGTGTTTTGATGTACTGAAGATAGTTCGGCCCGGATGTGATCACGGACATGACGAGGAGTCTCGAAATGGTCGAGACATGAAGATTGGTATATTGGACAACTATATTCGGACAACGGAATGGTTCCGGGGGTTATCGGATATATACCGGAGTACCAGGGGGTTACCGGAACTCCCCGGGGGGTTTATGGGCCTCATGGGCCCAAAGTGGAGAAGAGGAGGGGCGGCCAGGGCAGGCCGCGCGCCCCCTCCCCCTCTAGTCCGAATAGGACAAGGAAGGGGGGCAGCGCCCCCCTTTCCTTCCTCCCCTCTCTCCATTCCTTCCCCCTCTCCTACTTGGACAAGGAAAGGAGGGAGTCCTACTCCTGCTGGGAGTAGGACTCCTCCTAGCGCGCCCCCTCCTGGTCGGCCGCCTCCTCCCCCTTGCTCCTTGATATACAGGGGTAGGGGGGCACCTCTAGACACAACAACAATTGATCCTTGAGATCTATTAGCCGTGTGCGGTGCCCCCCTCCACTATATTCCACCTCGATAATATCGTAGCGGTGCTTAGGCGAAGCCCTGCATCGGTAGAACATCATCATCGTCACCACGCCGTCGTGCTGATGGAACTCTCCCTCGACACTCAGCTAGATCGGAGTTCGAGGGACGTCATCGAGGTGAACGTGTGCTACAACTCGGAGATGTCGTGCTTTCGGTGCTTGATCGGTCGGGCCGTGAAGACATACAACTACATCAACCGCGTTGTGCTAATGCTTCCGCTTTCGGTCCACGAGGGTACGTGGACAACACTCTTCCCTCTCGTTTCTATGCATCACCATGATCTTGCGTGTGCATAGGAATTTTTTTGAAATTACTACGTTCCCCAACAGTGGTATCGGAGCCTGGTTTTATGCGTAGATGTTATATGCACGAGTAGAACACAAGTGAGTTGTGGGCGATACAAGTTATACTGCTTACCATCATGTCATACTTTGGTTCGGCGGTATTGTTGGATGAAGTGGCCTGGACCGACATTATGCATACACTTATGCGAGACTGGTTCTACCGACATGCTTTGCACATAGGTGGCTAGCGGGTGTCAGTTTCTCCAACTTTAGTTGAACCGAGTGTGGCTACGCCCGGTCCTTGAGAAGGTTAAAACAACACTAACTTGACGAACTATCGTTGTGGTTTTCATGCGTAGGTAAGAACGGTTCTTGCTCAGCCCATAGCGGCCACGTAAAACTTGCAACGACAAAGTAGAGGACGTCTAACTTGTTTTTGCAGGGCATGTTGTGATGTGATATTGTCAATACGTGATGCTATATTTTATTATATGAGATGATCATGTTTAGTAACTGAGTTATCGGCAACTGGCAGGAGCCATATGGTTGTCACTTTATTGTATGCAATGCAATCGCCCTATAATTGCTTTACTTTATCACTAAGCGGTAGCGATAGTTATAGAAGCAATAGGTGGCGAAACGACAACGATGCTACGATGAAGATCAAGGTGTCACGCCGGTGACGATGGTGATCATGACGGTGCTTCGGAGATGGTGATCACAAGCACAAGATGATGATGGCCATATCATATCACTTATATTGATTGCATGTGATGTTTATCCTTTATGCATCTTGTATTGCTTTGATTGACGGTAGCATTATAAGATGACCTCTCACTAAATTTCAAGGTATAAGTGTTCTCCCTGAGTATGCACCATTGCGAAAGTTCTTCGTGCTGAGACACCACGTGATGATCGGGTGTGATAGGCTCTACGTTCAAATACAACGGGTGCAAAACAGTTGCACGCGCGAAATACTCAGGTTAAACTTGACGAGCCTAGCATATACAGATATGGACTCGGAACACTGAGACCAAAAGGTCGAGTGTGAATCATATAGTAGATATGATCAACATAGTGATGTTTACCATTGAAAACTTATCCATCTCACGTGATGATTGGACATGGTTTAGTTGATTTGGATCACGTTATCACTTAGATGATTAGAGGGATGTCTATCTAAGTGGGAGTTCTTATGTAATATAATTAGTTGAACCTAAATTTATCATGAACTTAGTACCTGATAGTATTTTGCTTGTCTTTGTTTGTTGTAGATAGATGGCTCGTGCTGTTGTTCCGTTGAATTTTAATGTGTTCCTTGAGAAAGCTAAGTTGAAAGATGATGGTAGCAATTACACGGACTGGGTCCGTAACTTGAGGATTATCCTCATTGCTGCACAGAAGAATTACATCCTAGAAGCACCGCTGGGTACCAGGCTTGCTGCAGATGCAACTTACGACGTTAAGAACGTTTGGCAGAGCAAAGCTGATGACTACTCGATAGTTCAGTGTGCCATGCTTTACGGCTTAGAAACGAGACTTCAACGACGTTTTGAACGTCATGGAGCATATGAGATGTTCCAGGAGTTGAAGTTAATATTTCAAGCAAATGCCCGGATTTAGAGATATGAAGTCTACAATAAGTTCTACAGCTGCAAGATGGTAGAGAATAGTTCTGTCAGTGAACATATACTCAAAATGTCTGGGTATAATAATCACTTGATTCAACTGGGAGTTAATATTCCTGATGATAGTGTTATTGACAGAATTCTTCAATCACTACCACCAAGCTACAAGAGCTTCGTGATGAACTATAATATGCAAGGGATGGACAGGACTATTCCCGAGCTCTTCGCAATGCTAAAAGCTGCAGAGGTAGAAATCAAAAAGGAGCATCAAGTGTTGATGTTCAATAAGACCACCAGTTTCAAGAAAAAGGGTAAAGCGAAGAAAAATGGTAACTTCAAGAAGAACGGCAAACAAGTTGCTCCTCAAGAGAAGAAACCCAAATCTGGACCTAAGCCTAAGATTGAGTGCTTCTACTGCAAGCAGACTGGTCACTGGAAGCGGAACTGCCCCAAGTATTTGGCGGATAAGAAGGATGGCAAGGTGAACAAAGGTATATGTGATATACATGTTATTGATGTGTACCTTACTAATGCTCGCAGTAGCACCTGTGTATTTGATATTGGTTCTGTTGCTAATATCTGCAACTCGAAATAGGGACTACCGATTAAGCGAAGATTGGCTAAGGACGAGGTGACGATGCGCGTGGGAAATGGTTCCAAAGTCGATGTGATTGCGGTCGGCACGCTACCTCTACATCTACCTTCGGGATTAGTTTTAGACCTAAATAATTGTTATTTGGTGCCAGTGTTAAGCATGAACATTATATCTGGATCTTGTTTGATGCGAGACGGTTATTTATTTAAGTCAGAGAATAATGGTTGTTCTATTTATATGAGTAATATCTTTTATGGTCATGCACCCTTGAAGAGTGGTCTGTTTTTATTAAATTTCGGTAGTAGTGATGCACATATTCATAATGTTGAAGCCAAAAGATGCACAGTTGATAATGATAGTGCAACTTATTGTGGCACTGCCGTTTGGGTAATATTGGTGTAAAGCGCATGAAGAAACTCCATATTGATGGACTTCTGGAATCACTTGATTATGAATCACTTGGTACTTGCGAACCGTGCCTCATGGGCAAGATGAATAAAACGCCGTTCTTCGGAACTATGGAGCGAGCAACAGATTTGTTGGAAATCATACATACTGATGTATGTGGTCCAATGAACATTGAGGCTCACGGCGGGTATCGTTATTTTCTCACCTTCAAAGATGATTTAAGCAGATATGGGTATATCTACTTAATGAAACATAAGTGTGAAACATTTGAAAAGTTCAAAGAATTTCAGAGTGAAGTGGAAAATCATCGTAACAAGAAAATAAAGTTTCTACGATCTGATCGTGGAGGAGAATATTTGAGTTACGAGTTTGGTTTACATTTGAAACAACGCGGAATATTTTCACAACTCACGCCACCCGGAACACCTCAACGTAATGGTGTGTCTGAATGTCGTAATCGTACTTTACTAGATACGGTGTGATCTATGATGTCTCTTACTGATTTACCGCTATTGTTTTGGGGTTATGCTTTAGAGACGGCCGCATTCACGTTAAATAGGGCACCATCAAAATCTGTTGAGACGACGCCTTGTGAACTGTGGTTTGGCAAGAAACCAAAGTTGTCGTTTCTTAAAGTTTGGGGCTGTGATGCTTATGTGAAGAAACTTCAACCAGATAAGCTCGAACCCAAATTGAAGAAATGTGTCTTCATAGGATACCCAAAGGAGACTATTGGGTACACCTTCTATCACAGATCTGAAGGAAAGACTTTTGTTTCTAAATTCGGATCCTTTCTAGAGAAGTAATTTCTCTCGAAAGAAGTGAGTGGGAGGAAAGTAAAACTTGATGAGGTAACTGTACCTGCTCCCTTATTGGAAAGTAGTTCATCACATAAACCGGTTCCTGTGACAACTACACCAGTTAGTGAGGAAGCTAATGATACTGATCATGAAACTTCAGATCAAGTTACTACCGAACCTTGTAGGTCAACCAGAGTAAGATCCACACCAGAGTGGTACGGTAATCCTATTCTGGAGGTCATGTTACTTGACCATGGCGAACCTACGAACTATGAGGAAGCGATGATGAGCCCAGATTCCGCAAAATGGCTTGAGGGCATGAAATCTGAGATGGGATCCATGTATGAGAACAAAGTATGGACTTTGGTTGACTTGCCCGATGATTGGCAAGCCATCGAGAATAAATGGATCCTCAAGAAGAAGACTGACGCTGATGGTAATGTTACTGTCTAAAAAGCTCGACTTGTTGCGAAAGGTTTTCGACAAGTTCAAGGGGTTGACTACGATGAGACTTTCTCACCCGTAGTGATGCTTAAGTCTGTCCGAATCATGTTAGCAATTGCCGCATTTTATGATTATGAAATATGGCAAATGGATGTCAAAACTGCATTCCTGAATGGATTTCAAGAAGAAGAGTTGTATATGATACAACCTGAAGGTTTTGTCGATCCAAAAGGTGCTAACAAAGTGTGCAAGCTCCAACAATCCATTTATGGACTGGTGCAAGCCTCTCAGAGTTGGAATAAACGCTTTGATAGTGTGATCAAAGCATATGGTTTTATATAAACTTTTGGAGAAGCCTGTATTTACAATAAAGTGAGTGGGAGCTCTGTAGCATTTATGATATTATATGTAGACGACATATTGTTAATTGGAAATGATATAGAATTTCTGGATAGCATAAAAGGATACTTGAATAAAAGTTTTTCAATGAAAGACCTCGGTGAAGCTGCTTATATATTAGGCATGAAGATCTATAGAGATAGATCAAGACGCTTAATTGGACTTTCACAAAGCACATACCATGATAAAGTTTTGAAAAAGTTCAAAATGGATCAAGAAAAGAAAGGGTTCTTGCCTTTGTTACAAGATGTGAAGTTGAGTCAAACTCAATGCCCGACCACAGCAAAAGATAGAGAGAAAAATGAAAGATGTTCCCTATGCTTCAGCCATAGGCTCTATCATGTATGCAATGCTGTGTACCAGACCTGATGTATGCTTAGCAATAAGTTTAGCAGGGAGGTACCAAAGTAATCCAGGAGTGGATCACTGGACAGCGGTCAAGAATATCCTAAAATACCTGAAAAGGACTAAGGATACGTTTCTTGTTTATGGAGGTGACAAAGAGCTAGTTGTAAATGGTTACGTTGATGCAAGCTTTGACACTAATCCCGACGATTCTAAATTGCAAACCGTATACGTGTTTATATTCAAAAGTGGAGCTGTCAGTTGGTGCAGTTCTAAACAAAGCGTCGTGGCGGGATCTACATGCGAAGCAGAGTACATAGCTGCTTCAGAAGTAGCAAATGAAGGAGTCTGGATGAAGGAGTTCATATCCGATCTAGGTGTCATACCTAGTGCATCGGGACCAATGAAGATCTTCTGCGACAATACTGGTGCAATTGCCTTGGCAAAGGAATCCAGATTTCATAAGAGGACCAAGCACATCAAGAGATGCTTCAATTCCATCCGAGACCAAGTCCAGGTGGGAGAAATAGAGATTTGCAAGATACATACGGATCTGAATGTAGCAGACCCGTTGACTAAGCCTCTACCACAAGCAAAACATGATCAGCACCAAGGCTCCATGGGTGTTAGAATCATTACTGTGTAATCTAGATTATTGACTCTAGTGCAAGTGGGAGACTGAAGGAAATATGCCCTAGAGGCAATAATAAAGTTATTATTTATTTCCTTATATCATGATAAATTTTTATTATTCATGCTAGAATTGTATTAACTGGAAACATAATACATGTGTGAATACATAGACAAACATAGTGTCACTAGTATGCCTCTACTTGACTAGCTCGTTGATCAAAGATGGTTATGTTTCCTGACCATAGACGTGAGTTGTCATTTGATTAACGAGATCACATCATTAGGAGAATGATGTGATTGACTTGACCCATTCTGTTAGCTTAGCACTTGATCATTTAGTATGTTGCTATTGCTTTCTTCATGACTTATACATGTTCCTACAACTATGAGATTATGCAACTCCCGTTTACCGGAGGAACACTTTGTGTGCTACCAAACGTCACAACTTAACTGGGTGATTATAAAGGAGCTCTACAGGTGTCTCCAAAGGTACATGTTGAGTTGGCATATTTCGAGATTAGGTTTTGTCACTCCGATTGTCGGAGAGGTATCTCTGGGCCCTCTCGGTAATGCACATCACTATAAGCCTTGCAAGCAATGTAGCTAATGAGTTAGTTACATAATGATGCATTACATAATGAGTAAAGAGACTTGCCGGTAATGAGATTGAACTAGGTATTGAGATACCGACGATCGAATCTCGGGCAAGTAACATACCGGTGACAAAGGGAACAACATATATTGTTATGCGGTTTGACCGATAAAGATCTTCGTCGAATATGTAGGAGCCAATATGAGCATCTAGGTTCCGCTATTGGTTATTGACCGGAGACGTGCCTCGGTCATGTCTACATAGTTCTCGAACCTGTAGGGTCCGCACGCTTAAAGTTAGATGATAGTTATATTATGAGTTCATGTGTTTTGATGGACCAAAGATAGTTCGGAGTCCTGGATGTGATGAATGACATGACGAGGAGTCTCGAAATGGTCGAGACATGAAGATTTATATATTGGACGACTATATTCGGACACCGGAATGGTTCCGGTGGTTATCGGATATATACCAGAGTACCGGGGGGTTACCGGAACCCCCCGGGGGGTTAAGGGCCTCATGGGCCCAATGCGGAGAAGAGGAGGGGCGGCCAGGTCAGGCCGCACGCCCCCTCCTTCTCTAGTACCAATAGGACAAGGAAGCGGGGCAGCGCTGAAAGCACAAGTGCTCCCTAGGTGGTTTTGGTAATTAATGTCAACATATCTCTTGTTGGACTAACACTTTTATCTAGTATGTTTCAGATAAGTTCAACAATGGAGTGGCATGGACTAAAGGTGTGGGAACTCCTTCAAGATGCTAAGGACAAAGGATTGGCTCAAGCTTCAAGCTCAAGACTCTTCATTTTATATTTTAGTGATCCAAGATCACATTGAGTCTATAGGAAAAGCCAATACTATCAAGAAGGGATGAGGTGTTGCTTAATGAGTTTCGTGCTCCACAGTGCTTAGTGATATGCTCCAAAACCCTCAACTACTTTCCCACTTCCACACATATGTCCTAAAACCTCAAGTCAAACTCGGCCCCACTGATTCTTTCTATCCAGTGCCACCGAGTTCAGATGTCATAGCCACTGCCAAAAACCCTAGGCAGATCGGTCTCACCGATAGGGATCTCGGTCTCACCAAGATGGGATTGTAATCTCTCTGTGTATGTCCATTACCAAAACCGGTCTCACCGAGTTTGAGCAATTGGTACTACTGAGATTACAATGTAAACTTCCTGGTTAACTTATTACCAAAATCGGTCTCACCGAATTTGTGTAATCGGTCCAACCAAGTTTGCCTGACCAACTCTCTGGAAAGCTTATTACCAAAATCGGTCTCACCGAGTTTGTGTAATCGGTCTTACCGAGATTACGGTATGCCTAACCCTAACCATATCGGTCTTACCGAGTTGCATTTTGGTCCCACCGAAAATCCTAACGGTCACTAGGTTTACTAAATCGGTCCAACCGAGTTTGTTGATTCGGTCTCACCGAGTTTGGTAAATTGTGTGTAACGGTTAGATTTTGTGTGGAGGCTATATACACCCCTCCACCTCCTCTTCATTCGTGGAGAGAGCCATCAGACTGAACCTACACTTCCAGCATACATTTTCTGAGAGAGAACTACCTACTCATGTGTTGAGGCCAAGATATTCCATTCCTACCATATGAATCTTGATCTCTAGCCTTCCCCAAGTTGCTTTCCACTCAAATCTTCTTTCCACCAGATCCAAATCCTATGAGAGAGAGTTGAGTGTTGGGGAGACTATCATTTGAAGCCCAAGAGCAAGGAGTTCATCATCAACGCACCATTTGTTACTTCTTGGAGAGTGGTGTCTCCTAGATTGGCTAGGTGTTACTTGGGAGCCTCCGACAAGATTGTGGAGTTGAACCAAGGAGTTTGTAAGGGCAAGGAGATCACCTACTTCGTGAAGATCTACCGCTAGTGAGGCAAGTCCTTCGTGGGCGACGGCCATGGTGGGATAGACAAGGTTGCTTCTTCGTGGACCTTCGTGGGTGGAGCCCTCCGTGGACCCTTCGTGGGTGGAGCCCTCCATGGACTCGCGCAACCTTTACCCTTCGTGGGTTGAAGTCTCCATCAACGCGGATGTACGATAGCACCACCTATCGGAACCACGCCAAAAACATCCGTGTCTCCAATTGCGTTTGAATCCTCCAAAACCCTTCCCTTTACATTCTTGCAAGTTGCATGCTTTACTTTCCGTTGCTCATATATTCATTGCATGCTTGCTTGTTATGTATTGTGAATGTTAAACTTGTGCCTAAACTTCGCCTAAACTTAAAAATCTTAAAAATTGCAACTTTGGTACTTAGTGTCTAATCACCCCCCTCTAGACACCTCTTCTCAAGGTCCTACAGCGCCCCCCTTTCCTTCCTCCCGTCTCTCCCTTCCTTCCCCCTCTCCTACTTGGACAAGGAAAGGAGGGAGTCCTACTCCTGGTGGGAGTAGGTCTCCTCCTGGCGCGCCCCCTCCTGGCCGGCCGCCTCCTCCCCCTTGCTCCTTTATATACGGGGGCAGGGGCACCTCTAGACATAACAACAATTGATCCTTGAGATCTATTAGCCGTGTGCGGTGCCCCCCTCCACTATATTCCACCTCGATAATATTGTAGCGGTGCTTAGGCGAAGCCCTACGTCGGTTGAACATCATCATCGTCACCACGCTGTCATGCTGACGGAACTCTCCCTTGACACTAGGCTGGATCGGAGTTCGAGGGACGTCATCGAGCTGAACGTGTGCTAGAACTCGGAGGTGCTGTGCTTTCGGTGCTTGATCGATCAGGCCGTAAAGACGTACGACTACATCAATCGCGTTGTGCTAACGCTTACGCTTTCGGTCTACGAGGTTACCTGGACAACACTCTCCCCTCTCGTTGCTATGCATCACCATGATCTTGCATGTGCGTAGGATTTTTTTTGAAATTACTACGTTCCCCAACAGGAGGATCGTCTACCACGGGTGAACAAACAAATTGCAACTTGAAGTGTTATGTTAAAAAAGAGGAAAACCATGTGGGGCCTACCTTAGAGGCAAGGCTCTATACACGGGAGTACTTTTGATGTGTCCCGTCAACTCGCAGAACAAGGAGAAGCTTGCTTAGTACGCCGTCTCCCCCGACCACGGGCGCGGTGGCTCGCAGGATGAGGTGAAGCTTGCTTACGAGTAGTAGTAGTACTACTCCTATACGCCTTATGCCCGCTCCATCGCCCACGCGCGCGGTGGCTCGCAGTACGAGAAGAAAATTTTACTACTCCCTCTGTTTACTCCTCGTCCCTACTACGTACCTTGGTTAGAGAGATTATCATATTGTTTGGAATATATATGTCCTTTAATACTCCCTCCATTTACTTATACAAGGCCACTATAAAAAAATAGAAGGCCACAAATAGTAATCGAGACAAAAGTTACTACTCCCTCCTTTCTAGTTTATGGCTCAATTTCAAAATCTCTCCAACCAAGGTAGACGGTGAGTGGTCGAATTAATTTCGTAGTTTGCACAAGTAATTAGTTTGCTCATTTTTCTCAAGAAGTTATGTTTACCAAGGCATTAATTAGAATGAATGCATGAATGACCACTAAATTTCCATGAACTTCTACATGCATTGGTGAGTTTCCTCTTGACACTGCTTGCATCGGGTGATCTAACGCACCTCAAAATCCAACATGTAATGGTACTACTACTAGTAGTAGAATTGAGACTTATCAAACGGAAAAACGAATGATTTTTAGATGAGCCCTATAAACCCTAGTGGGTACGTACTCCGTAAAATCAGATTATTCCAAACCTAAGTCGCTTCCTTTCATGAATTCTGTAGTATACTCCTCCATCGACACTCCCTTTCATGATTTCTGTACTTCCTGTCACCGACATGTGGGACATATAGCAACCAGGTCGACGTGTCAAGCACCAAATAACAGTGCAGAATAGCAGGGGGGACACACCCCACTCGTACCGGCTGTTGGGGAACGTAGTAATTTCAAAAAATTTCCTACGCACACGCAAGATCATGGTGATGTATAGCAACGAGAGGGGAGAGTGTTGTCTACGCACTCGTGAGACCAAGCGAAGCGATCACAACGTAGAGGAAGTAGTCGTACGTTCTCCTCACGATCCGACCGATCCCGGCGCCGTTACTCCGGCGCCCCCGAGTTCTTGACACACGTACAGCTCGATGACGTCCCTCATACTCCGATCCAGCCGAGTGTCGAGGGAGAGTTCCGTCAGCACGACGGCGTGGTGACGATCTTGATGTTCTACCGGCGCAGGGCTTCGCCTAAGCTTCGCGACGATATAACCGAGGTGAAATATGGTGGAGGGGGGCACCGCACACCGCTAAGGAACGATCCGTAGATCAAACTTGTGTGTCCTAGGGTGCCCCCCTGCCCCCGTATATAAAGGAGGGAGGGGGGAGGTGCGGCCGGCCCAAGGGAGGCGCGGGAGGAGTCCTACTCCCACCGAGTAGGACTCCCCTTCCTAGTTGGAGTAGGATTGGGGAGGGAAGAAGAGGAAAGGGGGCGCCGCCTCCTTGTCCTATTCGGACTAGGGGAGAGGGGCGCGCCTGCCTGGCCGCCCCTCCTCTTCTCCCTCGAGGCCCACTAAGGCCCATTTAGTTCCGGGGGTTCCGTAACCTCCCTGTACTCAGAAATTCGATTTCACCCGAACCATTCCGACTCCAAATATAGGCTTCCAATATATCAATCTTTATGTCTCGACCATTTCGAGACTCCTCGTCATGTCCGTGATCACATCCGGACTCGAACTTCTTTGGTACATCAAAATACATAAACTCATAATAACCGCCATCGAAACCTTAAGCGTCATGGACCCTACGGTTCGAGAACAATGTAGACATGACCGAGACACGTCTCGGTCAATAACCAACAGCGGGACCTGGATGCCCATATTGGTTCCTACATATTCTATGAAGATCTTTATCGGTCGACCGCATAACAACATACGTTGTTCCTTTGTCATCGGTATGTTACTTGCCCGAGATTCGATCGTCGGTATCCAATACCTAGTTCAATCTCGTTACAC
This sequence comes from Aegilops speltoides, assembly GCA_021437245.1. NCBI lineage: Eukaryota > Viridiplantae > Streptophyta > Magnoliopsida > Poales > Poaceae > Aegilops > Aegilops speltoides. Next base: position 129,148,187 of record CM038141.1, read on the forward strand.
GGCAAGTCTCTTTACTCGTTCCGTAATACATCATCTCACAGCTAACTCATTAGTTGTAATGCTTGCAAGGCTTCATGATGTGTATTACCGAGAGGGCCGAAGATACCTCCCCGACAATCGGAGTGACAAAACCTAATCTCGAAATACGCCAACCCAACATCTGCCTTTGGAGACACCTGTAGTACTCCTTTATAATCACCCGATTCGTTGTGACGCTTGGTAGTACCCAAAGTGTTCCTCCGTAAACGGAGTTGCATAATCTCATAGTTACGGGAACATGTATAAGTCATGGATAAAAGCAGTAGCAACATACTAAACGATCGAAAGTGCTAAGCTAATGGAATGGGTCATGTCAATCGATCATTCTACTAATGATGTGACCTTGTTAATCAAATAACAACTCTTTGTTCATGGTTAGGAAACATAACCATCTTTGATTAACAAGCTAGTCTAGTAGAGGCATACTAGTGACATGTTGTTTGTTTATGCATTCACACATGTATCATGTTTCCGGTTAATACAATTCCAGCATGAATGATAAACATTTATCATGAAATAAGGAAATAAATAATAACTTTATTATTGCCTCTAGGGCATATTTCCTTCAGTGTCCCACTTGCACTAGTGTCAATAATCTAGATTACATAGTAATGATTCTAACACCCATGGTGTCTTGGTGCTGATCATGTCTTGCTCGTGGAAGAGGCTTAGTCAATGGGTCTGCAACATTCAGATCCATATGTATCTTGCAAATCTCTATGTCTCCCACCTGGACTAAGTCCCGGATGGAATTGAAGCGTCTCTTGATGTGCTTGGTCCTCTTGTGAAATCTGGATTCCTTCGCTAAGGCAATTGCTCCAGTATTGTCAGAGAAGATTTTCATTGGACCCGATGCACTAGGTATGACACCTAGATCGGATATGAACTCCTTCATCCAGACTCCTTCATTAGCTGCTTCTGAAGCTGCTATGTACTCCGCTTCACATGTAGATCCCGCTGACGCTTTGTTTAGAACTGCACCAACTTACAGCTCCTCCGCTTAGTGTAAATCGATCCGTCTGCGATTTAGAATCGTCCGGATCGGTGTCAAAGCTTGCATCAACGTAACTGCCATTTATGAGCTCTTTGTCACCTCCATATCGAGAAACATATCCTTAGTCCTTTTCGTATTTCAGATGTTCTTGACCGCTGTCCATGATCCACTCGGATTACTTTGGTACCTCCTGCTAAACTTATAGCAAGGCACACATCAGGTCCGGTACACAAGATTGCATACATGATAGAGCCTATGGCTGAAGCATAGGAACATCTTTCATTTTCTCTATCTTCTGCAGTGGTCGGGCATTGAGTCTTACTCAACTTCACACCTTGTAACACGTGCAAGAACCCTTTCTTTGCTTGATCCATTTTGAACTTCTTCAAAATTTTGTCAAGGTATGTGCTTTGTGAAAGTCCAATTAAGCGCCTTGATCTATCTCTATAGATCTTAATGCCCAATATGTAAGCAGCTTCACCGAGGTCTTTCATTGAAAAACTCTTATTCAAGTATCCTTTATGCTATCCAGAATTCTATATCATTTCCGATCAGCAATATGTCATCTACATATAATATCGTAAATGCTACAGAGCTCCCACTCACTTTCTTGTAAATACAAGCTTCTCCAAAAGTCTCATAAACCCAAATGCTTTGATCACACTATCAAAGCGCTTATTCCAACTCCGAGATTCTTGCACCAGTCCATAGATGGATCGCTGGAGCTTGCATACTTTGTTAGCTCCTTTGGATCGATAAAACCTTCGGTTGCATCATATATAACTCTTCTTCCGTAAATCCATTCAGAATGCAGTCTTTACATCCATTTGCCAAATTTCATAATCATAAAATGCGGCAATTGCTAACATGATTTGGACAGACTTAAGCATCGCTTCTGGTGAGAAGGTCTCATCATAGTCAATCCCTTGAACTTGTCAAAACCCTTTGCATAAGTCGAGCTTTGTAGACGATAACATTACCGTCGGCGTCGGTCTTCTTCTTGACGATCCACTTGTTTTCTATTGCTTGCCTACCCTCGGGCAAGTCAACCAAAGTCCATACTTTGTTTTCATACATGGATCCCATCTCGATTTCATGGCCTCAAGCCATTTTGCGAATCTGGGCTCACCATCGCTTCTTCATAGTTTGTAGGTTCATCATGATCTAGTAGCATGATTTCCGAACAGGATTACCGTACCACTCACTGTGCGGATCTTACTCTGGTTGATCTACGGTTCTCAGAGTAACTTGATCTCAAGTTTCATGATCAAGATCATCAACTTCCTCACTACTTGGTGTAGACGTCTCGAAACCGGTTTCTGCGATTTAACTACTTTCAAGTGAGGGAGAAGGTACAATTACCTCATCAAGTTCTACTTTCCTCCCACTCACTTCTTTCGAGAGAAACTCCTTCTCTAGAAAGGATCCATTCTTAGCAACGAATGTCTTGCCTTCGGATCTGTGATAGAAGGTGTACCCAACTGTCTCCTTTGGGTATCCTATGAAGACACATTCGATTTGGGTTCGAGCTTATCAAGTTGAAGCTTTTTCACATAAGCATCGCATCCCCAAACTTTAAGAAACGACAACTTTGGTTTCTTGCCAAACCACAGTTCATAAGGTGTCGCCTCAACGGATTTCGACGGTGTTCTATTCAGTGTGAATGCGGCCGCCTCTAGAGCATAACCCCAAAACGATAGCGGTAAATCAGAAGAGACATCATAGATCGCACCATATCTAGTAAAGTGCGACACGACGTTCGGACACACCATTACGTTGTGGTGTTCCGGTGGCGGAGTTGCAAACTATTCCGCATTGTTTCAAATGTAGACCAAACTCGTAACTCAAATATTCACCTCCACGATCGGATCGTAGAAATTTAATTTTCTTGTTACGATGATTTTCAACTTCACTCAAATTCTTTGAACTTTTCAAATGTTTCAGACTTATGTTTCATTAAGTAGATATACCCATATCTGCTTAAGTCATCTGTGAAGGTGAGAAAATAACGATATCCGCCACGAGCCTCAACATTCATCGGACCACATACATCTGTATGTATGATTTCCAACAAATCTGTTGCTCTCTCCATAGTACCGGAGAACGGGGTTTTAGTCATCTTGCCCATAAGGCACGGTTCGCAAGTGCCAAGTGATTCATAATCAAGTGACTCCAAAAGTCCATCAGTATGGAGTTTCTTCATGCGCTTTACACGATATGACCTAAACGACAATGCCACAAATAAGTTGCACTATCATTATCAACTCTGCATCTTTTGGTTTCAACATTATGAATATGTGTATCACTACTATCGAGATTCATCAAAATAGACCACTCTTCAAGGGTGCATGACCATAAAAGATATTACTCATATAAATAGAACAACCATTATTCTCTCGATTTAAATGAATAACCGCCTCGCATCAAACAAGATCCAGATATAATGTTCATGCTCAACGCAGCACCAAATAACAATTATTTAGGTCTAAAACTAATCCCAAGGTAGATGTAGAGGTAGCGTGCCGATCGCGATCACATCGACTTTGGAACCATTTCCCACGCGCATCGCCACCTCGCCCTTTGCGGTGTTAAGCTAATCCGTAGTCCTGCTTCGAGTTGCAAATATTAGCAATGTAACCAAGATCAAATACTCAGTGCTATCTGCGAGCTCTAGTAAGGTACACATCAATAACATGTATATCACATATACCTTTGTTCACCTTGCCATCCTTCTTATCCGCCAAATACTTAGTGCAGTTCCGCTTCGGGACCGACCGCTTGCGAGAAGCACTCGATTTGTGGCTTAGGTCCGAGACTTGGGTTTCTTCTCTGAGCAGCAACTTGCTTGCTGTTCTTCTTGAAGTTCCCTTCTTCTTCCCTTTGCCTTTCTTCTTGAAACTAGTGGTCTTATTGACCATCAACACTTGATGCTCCTTCTTGATTTCTACCTCCGCAGCCTTTAGCATTGCGAAGAGCTCGGTATAGTCTTTACTAACCCTTGCATATTATAGTTCATCACGAAGCCTTTGTAGCTTGGTGGCGGTGATTGAAGAATTCATCAATGACACAATCATCCGGAAGATTAACTCCCAATTGCGTCAAGTGATTGTAGTACCCGACATTCGAGTATGTGCTCACTAATGTAACTATTCTCCACAATCTTGCAGCTATATAACTTATTGGAGACTTCATATCTCTCAATCCGGGCATTCTGTTGAATATTAACTTCAACTCTGGAACATCTCATATGCTCCATGACGCTCAAAACGCCGTTGAAGTCCCGGTTCTAAGCCGTAAAGCATGGCACATCGAACTATAGAGTAGTCATCGCTTTGCTCGCCAGACGCTCACAACATCCGTGTTGCTCCAAAGAAGAAGTTCGCACCCAGCGGTGCATCCAGACGTAACTCTTACAGGCAGCAATGAGGATGATCCTCGTTACGGACCCAATCCGTAATTGCTACCATCATCTTTCAACTTTGCTTTCTCAAGGAACGCATTAAAATTCAACGGAACAACAAAGACGAGCCATCTATCTACAAACAAATATAAACAAGCAAGATACTATCGGTACTAAGTTCATGATAAATTTAAGTTCAATTAATCATATTACTTAAGAACTCCCACTTAGATAGACATCCTCTAGTCATCTTAAGTGATCACGTGATCCAAATCAACTAAACCATAACCGATCATCACGTGAAATGGAGTAGTTTTCAATGGTGAACATCTTATGTTGATCATATCTACTATATGATTCACGCCGACCTTTCGGTCTCCGTGTTCGAGGCCATATTTGCATATGCTAGGCTCGTCAAGTATAACCCGAGTATTCTGCGTGTGCAAAACTGGCTTGCACCCGTTGTAGATGGACGAGAGCTTATCACACCGATCATCACGTGGTGTCCGGGCACGATTTAACTTTGGCAACGGTGCATACTGGGAGAACACTTCTTGATAATTTAGTGAGAGATCATCTTATAATGCTACCGTCAATCAAAGCAAGATAAGATGCATAAAGGATAAACATCACATGCAAATCAATATAAGTGATATGATATGGCCATCATCATCTTGTGCTTCGTGATCTTCATCTCCGCAGCACCACCATGATCACCATCGCCACCGGCGCGACACCTTGATCTCCATCGTAGCATCGTTGTCGCCTCGCCAAACTTATGCTTCTCGACTATCGCTACCGCTTAGTGATAAAGTAAAGCATTACAGTAGCGATTGCATTGCATACAATAAAGCGACAACCATATGGCTCCTGCCGATTGCCGATAACTTCGTTACAAAACATGATCATCTCATACAATAAAATATAGCATCACGTCTTGACCATATCACATCACAACATGCCCTGCAAAAACAAGTTAGACGCCCTCTACTTTGTTGTTGCAAATTTTACGTGGCTGCTACGGGCTTAAGCAAGTACCAATCTCACCTCGCATCAAAACCACAACGATACTTCATCAAATAGACTCTGTTTAACCTTCTCAAGGACCGGCGTAGCCACACTCGGTTCAACTAAAGTGAGAGAGACAGACACCCACCACCACCTTTAAGCAATGAGTGCTCGTGGCGGTGAAACCAGTCTCGCGTAAGCGTACGCGTAATGTCGGTCTGGGCCGCTTCATCTCACAATACCGCTGAACCAAAGTATGACATGCTGGTAGGTAGTATGACTTGTATCGCCCACAACTCACTTGTGTTCTACTCGTGCAAAACATCAAACCATAAAAACCTAGGCTCGGATGCCACTGTTGGGGAACGTAGTAATTTCAAAAAATTTCCTACGCACACGCAAGATCATGGTGATGTATAGCAACGAGGGGAGAGTGTTGTCTCGTACCCTCGTGACCCGAAGCGGAAGCGATCACAACGTAGAGGAAGTAGTCGACGTTCTCCTCGCGATCCGACCGATCCGGCGCCGTTACTCGGCGCCCGAAGTTCTTGACACACGTACAGCTCGATGACGTCCCTCGACTCCGATCCAGCCGAGTGTCGAGGAGAGTTCCACGAGACGACGGCAGTGGTGGCGATCTTGATGTTCTATCGTGCAGGGCTTCGCCTAAGCTTCATGACGATATAACCGAGGTGAAATATGGTGGAGGGGGCACCAGACACGGCTAAGGAACGATCCGTAGATCAAACTTGTGTGTCCTAGGGTGCCCCTGCCCCGTATATAAAGGAGGGAGGGGGAGGTGCGGCCGGCCCAAGGGAGGCGCTGAGGAGTCCTACTCCCACCGAGTAGGACTCCCCCTTCCTAGTTGGAGTAGGATTGGGGAGGGGAAGAGGAAAGAGGGCGCCGCCCCTTCTTGTCCTATTCGGACTAGGGGGGAGGGGGCGCGCGGCCTGCCCTGGCCGGCCCCTCCTCTTCTCCCTCGAGGCGCACTAAGGCCCATTTAGTTCCCGGGGGGTTCCGGTAACCTCCCGGTACTCCGGTAAATTCGCGATATCACCCGGAACCATTCCGGACTCCAAATATAGGCTTCCAATATATCAATCTTTATGTCTCGACCATTTCGAGACTCCTCGTCATGTCCGTGATCACATCCGGGACTCCGAACTTCTTCGGTACATCAAAATACATAAACTCATAATAACATCCATCGAAACCTTAAGCGTGCATGGACCCTACGGTTCGAGAACAATGTAGACATGACCGAGACACGTCTCCGGTCAATAACCAACAGCGGGACCTGGATGCCCATATTGGTTCCTACATATTCTACGAAGATCTTTATCGGTCTGACCGCATAACAACATACGTTGTTCCCTTTGTCATCGGTATGTTACTTGCCCGAGATTCGATCGTCGGTATCCAATACCTAGTTCAATCTCGTTACCGGCATGTCTCTTTACTCGTTCCGTAATACATCATCTCACAGCTAACTCATTAGTTGTAATGCTTGCAAGGCTTCATGATGTGTATTACCGAGAGGGCCCAGAGATACCTCCCGACAATCGGAGTGACAAAACCTAATCTCAAATACGCCAACCCAACATCTGCCTTTGGAGACTCTGTAGTACTCCTTTATAATCACCCGATTACGTTGTGACGCTTTGGTAGTACCAAAGTGTTCCTCCGTAAACGGAGTTGCATAATCTCATAGTTACGAGAACATGTATAAGTCATGGATAAAAGCGGTAGCAACATACTAAGCGATCGAGTGCTAAGCTAATGGAATGGGTCATGTCAATCGATCATTCTACTAATGATGTGACCTTGTTAATCAAATAACAACTCTTTGTTCATGGTTAGGAAACATAACCATCTTTGATTAACAAGCTAGTCTAGTAGAGGCATACTAGTGACATGTTGTTTGTTTATGCATTCACACATGTATCATGTTTCCGGTTAATACAATTCCAGCATGAATGATAAACATTTATCATGAAATAAGGAAATAAATAATAACTTTATTATTGCCTCTAGGGCATATTTCCTTCACCGGCCTAGTAGTAGTAATGAGCAATGAGACGTCAAATCACAATGTTGCACCTTCCCAGACGGACGAAGCAACCATTATTTCACACTTCGGTTCGCCATCATCTCAAACCACATAGTATTGCTTCTGCCTCAAGAGGGACACGCGCATCGCCTTGGTACATCATGACACGTGGGACCGCATGACAGGCCATGCTCCCCCGCCGATCGCTCGATAAAATCACCTCATTTTTACTATACTTCCTCCGTATCGATTTACATGGCATGCACGTCGTTATTGGTTGAGAATTTAACTGGCTATATATGTGATGAACAGTACTCTAGCCTTTTAAAAAATGTATACTTTTGTACAGTAGTAGTATCGATGGATTGCGCCATGGAGCAAACATTGAAATTAAAAAAAAGGTGGTACATATAGAGAGCGCTCGTCGCCAAATTATGCATATAGTACTATTAAAAAAGCTAGTACGTGCTTAAATGGGGTGCTAAATTCTATTAAAGAAATACTAGTAGTATGTACATACTGAAGAGTTAAAGTAGCGAGAAGAAACATAACGTAGTTCTGCTGGGGGCTCAGCATAACACACCCCTCAAATTAAAGTAAGCACACCTGAAATTAAACTATGCAACTAATCCGGTAGACACTGCAATAGAACCACCATGAGAAACGACACTTACACCTTACTCACTCGGAGTCCTCGTCCACGTCCTCTACTTCGTCCTTGTCCCTCTTCCTCTTGGACGATACTTCTTTGCTTGAACCGCACACTTGGCTCTTGCTCTTCATCCAACCCTTGTAGATATTGAAACAAAGGTAGCCATCCATTGCAGTGTAGTCGATGTGGTCTATATCTAGTACATTCCGCTGCCATGCATGACGATGAAACATGTATTGAGGTTTCTCTAGTTTACCGTACGAAGGATGAACCATGGCTCCTGCCAGGGTCAGCATTGAAGGCTGGACACTAGAGGGCAGCAGCCGATTCTTCTGGAGGTCGAAGGTGTTGCCTACAACGAGGCCTATCCGACCCAAGACATCCTTGTCGTTCCTAAAGTCTACAGTAACAAATTTGACTAGGTTGCTCTTGAGGAAGTTCTTAAAATCCAGGCATTCAACGTCGGCATGGCATATGTGGTAGACCAAGCATAAGTCATGCATGTAAACTTGGATCACGGCGGGCTTCTTCTTGTAGGACCTTGAAGTATGTCTAGAGGGGGGGGGTGATTAGGCTACTTGACCAATTAAAAACTTAACCTTTTCCAAATTTTAGAGTTTGGCAGATTTTAGCTACATTAGGACAAGTCAAGCAATCATCACACTATTCAAGCAAGCATGCAAAGAGTATATAGGCAGCGGAAATTAAAGCATGCAACTTTCAAGAAAGTAAAGGGAAGTGTTTGGAGGATTCAAACGCAATTGGAGACACGGATGTTTTTGGCGTGGTTCTGATAGGTGGTGCTATCGTACATCCACGTTGATGGAGACTTCAACCCACGAAGGGTAACGGTTGCGCGAGTCCACGGAGGGCTCCACCCACGAAGGGTCCACGAAGAAGCAACCTTGTCTATCCCACCATGGCCGTCGCCCACGAAGGACTTGCCTCACTAGCGGTAGATCTTCACGAAGTAGGCGATCTCCTTGCCCTTACAAACTCCTTGGTTCAACTCCACAATCTTGTCGGAGGCTCCCAAGTGACACCTAGCCAATCTAGGAGACACCACTCTCCAAGAAGTAACAAATGGTCCGTTGATGATGAACTCCTTGCTCTTGTGCTTCAAATGATAGTCTCCTAAACACCCAACTCTCTCTCACAGTTTTTGCATCTGGTGGAAAGAAGATTTGAGTGGAAAGCAACTTGGGGAAGGCTAGAGATCAAGATTCATATGGTAGGAATGGAATATCTTGTCCTCAACACATGAGTAGGTGGTTCTCTCTCAGAAATGGTAACTTGGAAGTGTAGGTTCGTTCTGATGGCTCTCACCACGAATGAAGAGGAGGTGGAGGGGTATATATAGCCTCCACACAAAATCTAACCGTTACACACAATTTACCAAACTCGGTGGGACCGATTCAACAGACTCGGTCAGACCGATTTGATAAACCTAGTGACCGTTAGTGATTTTGATGGATGACATGCATCTCGGTGAGACCGATTGATTAGGGTTAGGGCATAACATAATCTCGGAAGACCGATTACACAAACTCGGTGAGACCGATTTGGTAATAAGCTTTCGAGAGAGTTGGTCGAGTAAACTCGGTGGGACCGATTTGCTCTTTTGGTGAGACCGAAATGTTACAAAAGGAAGCAGAGAGTTTACATTGCAATCTCGGTGGGACCAATCGCTCACTTCGGTTAGACCAAAGCGTTAAGAAGGGAAACAGAGATTACAATCCCATCTCGGTGAGACCGAGATCCCTATCGGTAAGACCGATTTGCTTAGGGTTTGTGGCAGTGGCTATGACTTTTGGAATCGGTGGCGCCGGATAGGAAGAATCGGTGTGACCGATTTTGGCTTTGGGTTTAGGTCATTTGTGGATGCGGGAAAGTAGTTGAGGGTTTTGGAGCATATCACAAAGCACATGAAACAAGAGGCTCATTAAGAAACACCTCATCCCTCCTTGATAGTATTGGCTTTTCCTATAGACTCAATCTGATCTTGGATCACTAAAATATAAAATGAAGAGTCTTGAGCTTTTGAGCTTGAGCCAATCCTTTGTCCTTAGTATTTTGAGGGATCCACTTTCATCATCCATGCCATGCTATTCATTGAGCTTTCCTAAAATAATAGTCTTGGAATAGCATTAGCTCAATGAGCTATATGTTGTTATGAATTACCAAAACCACCTAGGGATAGTTGCACTTTCACTTCCTCTCTTCCTCCTTTAGATCCTTCTATCGTCCCAGGACTGTGGTGTTCTCAACATCTAGCCCAGCGACCCACTCATCATCTGAGTTTTCGAACATGCGTCTAAAGCGAGAAAGGCATCCTTTCACCGTCGCGGAAGAACCGGTGTAGATGACGTTGAACTCATTGCCGGTGATGGTTCTAACCTTGTACTCACCGCCGATCATGGAGATTTGGGACGCCATGGATTTGGGAGGAGGGTTAGGATTAGTGGAACTGCCGTAATGTGAAAGGACGGGATGACTATGAGCGAACCGCCGTAATATTAAAGGACGTGCGGGGACGAGTAGGAGCGAACTGCCAGCGTGCGAACGACAGGGTAGTGGCTTTCCATTCTCCCATGATACGGGCTTCCGAGAGCCTTGGATCTGGGATCGAACGGTTGCATGGCGTGATTCTAGACCTATGGGTGAATATCCTATCCTGGAGGGTTATTCTGCAAATTTTCAGCAACTTAGCATGCGACCGTTTGATCTTAGATCCAATGGCTGCCAGCAGCCCGTATCATGGTCACGCCTACCACCACCGTGGCGTCGCTTGCGTGGTCGCGCCCTTGGAGATTTAACACGGTGCGTTAGGCTATCTGATGTTGGCATGTCATACATAGTCATCACTTAGTCACTCATACTACAACAAGGTTAGCTATAAGGTTGGCTATAAGTGTATTTTTTACTTCTCTCTATCTCTTTCTTCGTACTCCCTCCGTCCCATAATATAAGAACGTTTTTGACACTAGTGTAGTGCTAGAAAAGTTCTTATATTATGGGACAGAGGGAGTAGTATTTATTGCATTTGCCAAGGAGTGACCTCTTCCAATGAAATGGTGCTTAGATGAAGTGCTAAGAGCATTAAATGGCTTAGCAATCAAGTCCCCAATGCATAGGTGCTTATTAGTTTTTTGTTGCTAAGTTTGCTTCATTTAATTAGGTATAGACTCAAAATTGTCTTTTCACCTAGGTACACATGCTTAGCATCGTTTCTTCCTTGGGTCACCAAACTTGCCACATCAGACTTTATGCCTATGTGGCAAGCTTAGCACCTGTAGGAGCAAGTAGGTACTACAATAGTGGGCTATAAGCCCGCTTTACATGGCATTTTTGCATATGTGGAGGAAAGAGGCAAGGAAAAAGTGGAGAAGTGGGCTCTCGTGCAAGAGCCAGCCTCAACTGCATGGTGGAGTATTGAGAGAGGCACCTGTATGGAGGTGGTCAGGAATCATGATACTCACACCGGTCGTAGCGCCGCAATTAAAATGATAATGGCAAGTCAAATCACGGCGCCCCACCTGTCCAGCAGTAACTCGCTGTCAAATAACACAGCCCTACGTTTGCAGTAGCCTACTCCCTCATTTTCTCGCATCTCTGTCGAACCGACTAGGTGGAACTGCCCCGCCTACCGCGTAGGAAAAGCCCTGCCCTTGACTTTTAAATACAACTACATCCGCTTAAGAATCCAATGATATACTTTTTATGACATAGTAACTCATATTTAGTTAGTCAAATGGATGACCTAGAACTATGTGCACGCCCTATAAACCGAGACACCTAAAAATAAAAAACTGAGACAGAGAGGGTAGTTCAACATGTATATTTTTAGATCAATATAGTCGGGATTCACCAAGGAGCAAAACCAAGTGGTAGGCTGCTCTTGTCGTGTTGGCGTAGAAACTCAAGCAGGGTCAGTCCACACACGAAATGGTGACACACTTAACAGGACCCCTTTGGCCGACATGTGGCTCATCCACCGTCTTGTTCCATGTGCGATGCACCAAATTACAGTTCGGAGCAGCGCTTGGAATTCGAGGCACCCCGGTTGTAGTGCCGCAGTAGTAGAAAATGAGCGATGAGGGGTCAAATCACAAAGCCCCACCTTTCCCGCATTAAGCTGGACAGACAAAGCAACCATCATTTCACTCTAGGGTGCAAGAGCATAAAGAAAAGAGAAAACAATGATGTGTGCGACAGCTACCTAGGGCACCCTAGGGTAGCGGTCTCCACTACAAATCCTTTTTTTGAAAGCGCCTCCACTACAAATCGGCTTCTCCCTCGTCCTCTTGAAGAAAACCGATGATGAGTGCGGTGGTAGGGTTTGTAGGAGTACTACGGCGTGCGGGGCCATGTCGTAGTAAACGTGTTCGAGTCGACGCCTTAAATATGTGTGGGCCGCTTGGTTTTACGGGAACGAGGCAGCATTTTGGGTTCGGGGACCAGTGAAGATATAGTACGTACAAAAAATTGTGGATGTAGGTTCGACCGAAAGGCAATGATGCATGGGCCCTGCATTTTGATATACCCGGGGCTATGCGAAATTTGCTACTCTACTCAAAACTAGTAAGGTACTCATGCATTGAACGCATGAGATTTCGAAACCAAACTATGAATAAATACACACTATAGCATGTAAAGCTTTGAGTCATATATGCATGATGCAGATGTTCATTTAGTTCTTATAGTTCATCTCATTCAAAATCAATTAGTTTTATAAAAATGTTAAGATTCATGGGGTTATGCATTGTAAATCATAAAGTAAAAAACAAATAATGGCAATTCATTTAGAAAAAAATCAATTATGATACAGAAGATTCTAGAACAAAGGAGAAGTGCTTGTGTTTTGAGGTTTGTGCATTATGCTTAAGTTCAATCATGGAGTCTTCTAAATTGAGCATGTGGCAGATCTGGTGGAATGTTGATGATATCCAACGACCAGTAGTGCTCGGATTTGCAATCTTTGCACTGTCGAATTAGCTTCATCCAACAACCATCTTTCAAAGTTATTGGCACACTATATAGTTCTTGTGCCATAGTTGCATGTCTTGGAAAAAAGCTACTAGTGGGTTGTACTATCTATTTAGGAATAAAAGATGTATACATGGAAGTTGTAGGGAAAGAGATGACATGGAGTATCTAATTCCTATGAGTAGGGATTGGAAAAGAGATGTCATTTGGTTCACATCATAGGAACTTTTCTATTGAATCTAGAGATGACATGTATCTCAATTCTTATGAGGAGGGATTAGAAAAGAGATGTAATTTGGTTCATATCACAGGAACTTTTCTATTGAATATACGCTAATGTTTATTTTACTTTGAAATTAAGGGAGTATAGGAATCCATTCATATGAACCAAGTGGCTCTAAAGCTACAGAAATGATATCATGTTTATTTCCTTTGAAATGTGGAGTATATGAATCTATTCCTATGAACCAATTGGCTCTAAAGGAAAAAATCCTATAAAAATCATATCATATAGAGTTCCTATGATATTCCTCGACACCAAAGGATGGTTGAAATTGCTGCCGGTGATACGATGGTCTTTCTTTGTAGACTCCTCCCCCATCTTTATAGTTACCTCTCGAAGATGAATGAAATGATATATACAGGGTATTCTACATGTGCAATTTGGTACACGAAAACTCAGTAAAAGTTTGCGAGGTTCGAATTTTCAATAAAGCTATATGCACTGCATTTTGGAACGGAGGGAGCATACGACAGTTGCTAACACTCACATGGAAGATTTGTGTGTAGGAGGAGTGGCTGTTCTATTAAATGACATGGCAAAACTGACGCTACCGGATGCCTATCTAACGGTTCTTACGGCGTTCGTCAGGAAAAGGCTTGTGGCGAACGTTTGTTGGATAATGATTTACGGACACATGCATTGCATTGATACGTGCCCCCCTCTCTCTCACGCACACGCGCCCTCACGAGTCACGACTCTCCCGAGTCCTCTCGCAGACTCGCACGTCGCACCCACTGTCTATCTGCAGGTAGACATCACGCACATATGTGCTCTTCACACCCTACCCTCGGAACTTCTAAAAAACAAAAGACGTCGTGCACATTTTATTTTAGCTCACACGTCACACACTTATACTATTACTCTTGCGGCGAACGTTCTTTGGGCATAGTATATTGCACTCTCACAAAGAGAAGCAATGCACACACGCACTAGTTCTCTCACACCCACTCGCGGGTACATGTAGGAGCGCATTTTTTGAAGCTGGTACAACAAAATCACTCCAGTATATATATAAGCAGGAGCCTTAGCGCTTGCTTTACTCGGGTTCCTCTCGTTCACTCTCTTATGCTCTCCAGATCTAAGCAAGACATAGGTGGCCACACTCTCTCTCAGCTCACAGCTGGTCACAAATCCGGCCGGACAAGCTCGACCGGGGCAGGGGTGTAGGTGCATCGTTCACGCTATCGTCAGTGGCGAGGGAGGAGACCAACGGCTACCCGCGCATCCCGATCGGCGGCCGTGCCATTCTCTCCGAGAGAGTGCCAGCTCAGGAGAGCCTCCGACCCCTTCTTCCTCCCTGTGGTATTGTGGCCAAGATACGGCCTCCTGACGCCGTCTTTGCCACATGCCGACGACCCTCAGGTATATATTCCTTCGAAACCTTCCTTGCTCTACTGCCCCAACTCCCTTTGTGTAGATCTTTTTCTACTTCCGTCCGCTGTTCCAAAGCCACCTAGACTTTTACTATTATTAGAGGTAAAGCTAGTTCATACAGTCGACTCTAAGAGTTGGTTCAAACAGGGAAGAAAGTGGGAAAGCTGTAGCATGAATCTAGGACTTGGTTCTAAGAGGAAACGGGGGAAAGTAGTAGATACTGGCTACCCAACCGGTCTCTTGGTTGAAAAGACGAAGAAAGCATGGTGGATGGCGAAGGGTGGGGGAAGTGGACCTATCTCTTTGTTGAAAAAGGAAAGAAAGTGACGGGTGTTGGGGGACAACACAAATGAGAATGAGCAGGTCTAGATTTCCTGTGCTCACATAGGAAAATGTCGCTGAGGAGATAAAAAATGGGACAAATGCAGACATGCTGCCTGAGTGTTTGCCGCTCTCGGTAGCCACATCTGCCTCACCCATATTGCTGTCCCTACGCCCATATTGCTACCGTTAATGTAAAATCACACGAATCATTAAGGAATGCCACCTAATGTCACTATAAGTAATGGTCTAGTGCCGTCGATAAATTGAAGCAATGTCACCACCATTTTATGAAGTGCTTCCGTCTTGCTTTATTTCCCATGAATTGTGTTTTTGCAGTTACACTTAAATCTCACACCGCTAACATTGCTTCATCCCAGTGGAACTACACAAATTTGATTGCACATTTACTGACCATGTGCTACTCTCATGACAGTAATACTAATGCTATTGTTCTGCATGTTAATCTAATGGCAGTGTTGATGTGATGTGATGCTACTTACTTAAGGACTCTTCATACTGTCAATCTAGTGCCAATTATAACACAGTAGATGCTGCTGTTAATCATACGCCACTGCAAATATCTGTCAATGTTTAAATAACCATATTTCGTCTTTGTGCAAGCAGGGATGTCTGTCTCTGTATCGTTTCTATAAGCGCAATCAAAAGCACACACTTCAGTTTTAGTAGAACTGCGCAAATTGAGATGGCTATCCCTCGTTGCCGTAGTCTAACCTCCAGTGTTCAAGGTATTCCTACATTGGTAGTAACTAAGGTAGAATGACCAACGCAATCTAAAAGAAGCTAATTCGTACGTTTTACTTCCTGATTGCAGTGCAGGGACGAGCAAAAACAACTGCATCCTAGTCCGGAATGCACTTTCTACCAGTTCATCCATGGACCGAGGACTAGCTCGCACGGCCGCACGACGGTTTCTTGGATAGGTGCGCGGACAAGAGGCATCGTGGTCTACTTATTTCTGCAAATAGCGGTGCTTAAACTTAGTGGAATGCACAAGAATTTCACCTAGTCAGTACACTGCATGGTTCAGTTCAGCATTCCAGCTGAGACCACAATTATAACTGGTTATTCTGGAATGAGAGAACCTAACCCTGGATGGTGGCAACAAGAAAAAACCATTGTGAACTCTAGGAAATTTAAGCCTGCCGGGAGGCCCTTTGCTCAGAGAAGCCTTGCTTGTTTTTTCCTGATTTGTAAACCTTCTCACAACTTTGTCTTTTGATGTGAACTAGTATATGTTTGTTATGTTCTATGAATCATTGAGATGTATAAAATTGCTTAACTTATGCTTTTCAAGTTTTTTATGAAGATGAGTTTAATGTGAGTGTTCCCCATGAGCGCTGGACTAGCGTGTGAACGTTTGGAATTTACATTGTGGCCTTAGTTAACTGCATTAACCACTGTAACAAGATACATAGTTGCTTATATGCCAGACACCAGATTGTTGATTGTTAGCTGGTCGATATCCTAGTGTTGAAGCGAGCTGAGCCAATGTGTCGTGTTTTGCACAACTGCTTACAAGTGGGGTAGCACCAACAGTGTTTACAAGTACTTATGTATACGTCGGCGCACAGTTCTCGAACGAGTGCTTTGTTTCATCAAAACATACGCTGCTCGTATGATAAACCATGACAACTTATGTCTTACCATGCCATATTCATGAAAAAACTAGTGAGGACGCATCTGTTTCGGCAACAATTATGATGGTTCTCACATGATTCACGGGCACACAGAAGTAGCAGCAGTTCCCATAGACGGATTCAAACAGAGTACTAGCCCTAGAGAGGTCGATAACAAGCAAGGTTCAGATAATTAGACACAATCCAAACTACTATTAAACACTAGCTGGGGAAACTATTTCATGCCTCGATCTAATTTGGGCTGGACACAAGATGGACCTTGCCATGAACATCATCGAGGACGTCCTGCGGTAGCTCAATCCTGTGAACCTTCATGAAGACAAACTTGTGGCCTTGCCATTGATAAACTTGTTTGTGGAAGCATGCCACGTCATCTTCCTGCATAAGCTTGACACGAACAGTATGCCTCACAAACGAAGGAGTAGCTTTGAACTTCTTGTGCTTCAGTACACCCTGGACAACACGCCTGACAACAGTGAGGCTGGAATACAACTCTTCATTGGTATAACCACAAATAGCTTCCAGGATCCAACAACCTAAGAACTCTGTTTTCCCAGTGCGTACATTCAGGTCATCCGCCTCATAGCGAGTGACATGTACGACCAGACAATCCTTGTCTGCATCAGGGCTCTAATTAAAATAGAAACAAATTCTGAATTACTTTTCAGTATAAGAAACACAAGTTATTTAAACCACTATGTATAGCATGGCATCGAAGCTAACTAAATTTTGCATTATTAATCACCACATACTTAGATGAAAAACACAATCGAGATCGGCAAAGAAGAAAATCACCTTGGGCAGCTCAGTGCGGGGGGGGGGGGGACACGTCCTTGAAGGGGGAAAACTGCTCCTGCAGTGCCACAGGGGATGTAACCTCAAACGGGGCATTGACCATCTCAGTAGTGCCCGTGAGCGTATCTGGGGTCGGCTCGGTGGCTGCCTCCATCTTCTTGGAGCTCTCTGTCTCGTGGGGATCAGCCTCCTGCGTCTGCTCCAATATCGACAGATCTTTGCCTGGTTCTCCTTGGTCCATCATGAAACTGACGAATACTAGGAGACCACTGAAAGGAAAACACAATCGCAATGACAATGAAACAAAAAAGAGAGTGAGGATCGGTTACTGCTTTGCAAAAGTTCTTTTTTTCTCTGAAGAAAATATGCCAACATCACGGATCCTCTTACCTTCCCTTCGTTGGGAGAGAAGAACAGTGATAGATGCGAGTGTTGCCTTTCTTGAAGACGGTGAGGGAGAAGGGGATTCAGCAAAGAGTGAAATGATGGTTGCTTCGTCTGTTAAACTTAGACTGCGGGGAGGTGGGGTTTTGTGATACGACGGCTCGTTACTGTCGCGCTACGATCGGGGTGACTCTCCGCGTGCATACTACCTTCTAATTTGGTGGATGGCATTTGGGCCCGTACGCTGCATGGCCCGCATGTCGGTGAACAAAAGTATAATGGCATTCAGTAGAGTTAGACGTTTCAATGACCTAGGAGGAGCCAAAAGCGGTATTGTATCCACTGTACTAGTAGTAATTGTTTTTCTGGGTAGCTGTAGAGTGTCTCCACTGTACTAGTAGTAATTGTTTCTCTGGGCCCAAGACAAAACAGCCCATCCACACTAGTAAATAGTAAAATCAATTCAAAAGCCCATATATTTACTGAATGAGAGGCGCTAGCCACACCCAAAGACACCGCCCCCCAAAAAAACCTGGGTGCTCTTCTTCCTCCTCGCTCCCACCCACCTCACGTCAGCTCGCTCCACTCGTACCCCCAAATTCCTCACCTCACTCCTACAGAAAACCCCAGCTCCCCTTCTTCCTCACTACTACAAAAAAAACCCAGCTCCCCTTCTTCTTCACTCGCACTACAGCTAGGCTCATCATTCGTTACTCTGCTCAAATCCGCGAGCGCGACGCGACGCCCTCGAGGAAAATGGAGTCGGCTGACCCCCAACGCCAAGAAGATGAGGCTCCCGCCAGCGGTGACGCCTGTTGTAGATCCCACACCCGGCAGCGCGGGGAGAAGCAGCGACCCCGCCCCCACCGGATCCTAGGAACCCATAGAATCTCCGGTGGACCGCATCAGCGATCTCCCGGACGCCGTCCTTGGGGAGATCATCTCGCTTCTCCCCACCAAGGATTGCTGCCGCACCCAAATCCTCTCAATTCGGTGGCGCCCTCTATGGCACGCATTGCCCCTTAATCTCGACTGTCATCAGCTATCTCTCTTCAATGATTTTGAAATCCCCAGAGCCATCATCTCCTCCCACCAGGGCTCCGTTCAAAGCCTCTGCATGCCGTCATGCTACCTGAGCAAGTATACCATGCCCTGCACGGTGGACGCCTGGCTAAAATCCCCTGAATTCACAGAACTACAACTGCTTGAGTTCTACTATTCCCTTGGAAATTACATACCACATACCGAACACCATGAACTTGTGCCCTCAGCACCGATGTCCACCTCGCGGTTTTCCTCCTCTCTCCACACCGCCACCTTTGCGCTGTGCTACCTACCAGACAATCTGGTACTAAACCTTCGACTCCCATTTTTCAAGAAACTTTCACTTGTGCGGGTTCGTATATCGGAGGCCTCATTGCACAACATCATCCACCCAGTTGCCCTGCCCTGGAGTGCTTGGTGCTTGTTTTCATAGTTAGAATCGGTTGTCTCCAAATAAAGTCGCCTAACCTTGTAAGAATTGGAATTTCTTTTGACGGAAGGCAGCTCATCATCCAAGATGCCCCTTCACTTCAAAGGTTGATCCTTGATTCTAGTTATTCACCGTTGCAAATAACCGTCCTCTCTGCGCCTTAAACCGAGACCTTGGGTGTAATACATGATCTCTGTGCTCATTTCAATATGGTGTTTGGCTCCACAGTTCTTCAGGTACTTTATATTATCATCTACACTTGTAACCATAAGCTGCATTTCAAATTTCTGCGCATAAGTTATATATCATCTTGGAGTACACATTTTGTACTCATATTATGTTCTATGCTCAATGAAGAGTTTCTCCATGGATGGCCTATCAATGGTGCTGGATTATGTCAAGATCGTATATATCCAAATGAATAGTTTTGATCTAAACAAGATTATTGGCTTGCTGCAATGCTTTCCATGTCTGGAGAAGTTGTATATAAAGGTGATAGTTTCATGCACATTGGAAGCCCGCATATAGTGTACTAGAATTAACCGTTCAGTTGTTGCTCTTTCGACACTCTTTTTTTAGACCATAACTGTTTTCAATCTTCATGTCTATTTAGGCAACAAGATGGGGTAAGAAAGTTATAACCAATCGGTGGATTCATAAGCATCGGGATTTTCTCACTTCTCATGAGATTCGATTGAAGACAATAGCGCTAGAACGATATGTAGCCAACCGTGCAAACACTAGATTTGTCACATTCTTCCTGCTGAATGCGAGGTTACTATTGTCCATCAGGCTTAAGTTTATCAGCAACATGGTTTTGACGGATGGGTATGTCAAGAGCAAAAAAGGAGTTTTAGGTGGGCAAAAGAGCTTACGAGCGTGTCGGGCTTCTATTTACAACATATTGTGGTCATAATCCGAGAAATTTTACGACCGGGATGTTCATTGTATGGACTGACCGATCCATTTGACTGTGGATGCCAAAACAGTCTTTGGAGTTAGAGGTTGTTGCCCTTTTCAACCTGGGTTTTTTTGTAAACCTGATGAACAATTAACCCTCATGCTTTTGTACAGTTTGTAAGCTGGAGTTAGATGTTCCTGCCCTTTTCAACTCGGCTGTGACTGTCATATTTTCTTTGAAACAAGGCAAATGGCTTGCCATTCGTTTAATTTAGAGTGAAATATTGTAACAAATCCCAACCAAGGGAAATAACATCCCTCTCGCCGGCTGCTTGAGCCCACTGTGCATTACAGAAGCCAAGTGATTAGCCCCCACTAGCACCCACAAACTTATTTCGAACTAGCACATCAAATGGGCTGTAAAATTTCATAGGAAAGGCTGCATGACCGTGACAGATTTGGATTCTGACATTTGGGACATGTGAGGAAATAGCCTATCCAAGGTGGTGTCGACTTACTAGCCAGTCAAAAACAATTTTGCCTACCAGCCGTTGGATTGACATCCAACATCTATCATGTATCTTCTATCTCTTGTCTTCTTCTTCGTCCAACCGCCCAAACCAAACCACCCCGTCGGCTCCGCCTGCTCCCGCCTCCCATGGCTGGTTGCGCCTCCGCCGCCCTACCATACGCAGCCTCCAATGTTGGCCAGTCCCTCCCTCTTTTCCCCAACACGTCATGTTATTCTCCGGCGACGTCAGCCCCAAGACGCACCCAGACCCGAACCAGTCAACCCCTGGTACTCCCCTCCGCTTGTGACTGGACCGGTGCATCTTCCACGGCTCCTGCTTGTTCCGTCCGAGGCCTCGCCGTCGTCCTCCGCCTTGCGGCCTTGGTTCGCTCACCGTGCGTGGTGCGCCGTGATACGTCTCCAACGTATCTATAATTTATGAAGCATTCATGCTATTATATTATCTATTTTGGATGTTTATGGGCTTTACTAAGCACTTTTATATTATTTTTGGGACTAACCTATTAACCGGAGGCCCAGCCCATATTGTTGTTTTCTTGCCTATTTCAGTGTTTCGAAGAAAAGGAATATTAAATGGAGTCCAAACGGAATGAAACCTTCGGGAGCGTGATTTTTGGAACGAACGTGATCCAGGAGACGTGGAGTTGAAGCAGGGAAGCTTCAAGGAGGCCACGAGGCAGGGGGCGCGCCCACCCCTGGGCGCGCCCTCCACCCTCGTGGGCCCCTCGTGGGCCCCTCGTGGCTCCCCCGACCGACTTCTTTCGCCTATATAAGTCCATATACCCTAAAAACTTCGGGAATAACAATAGATCGGGAGTTCCGCCACCGCAAGCCTCTGTAGCCACCAAAAACCTCTTGGGAGCCCGTTCCGGCACCCTGCCAGAGGGGGTATCCCTCACCGGTGGCCATCTTCATCATCCCGACGCTCTCCATGACGAGGAGGGAGTAGTTCATCCTCTGGGCTGAGGGTATGTACCAGTAGCTATGTGTTTGATCTCTCTCTCTCTCTCCCTCTCTCCCTTGTGTTCTTGACTTGGCACGATCTTGATGTATCGCGAGCTTTGCTATTATAGTTGGATCTTATGATGTTTCTCCCCCTCTACTCTCTTGTAATGGATTGAGTTTTCCCTTTGAAGTTATCTTATCGGATTGAGTCTTTAAGGATTTGAGAACACTTGATGTATGTCTTGCCGTGCTTATCTGTGGTGACAATGGGATATTCACGTGATCCAGTTGATGTATGTTTTGGTGATCAAGTTGCGGGTTCAATGAATCTATGCATAGGGGTTGGCACACATTTTCGTCTTGACTCTCCGGTAGAAACTTTGGGGCACTCTTTCAAGTACTTTGTGTTGGTTGAATAGATGAATCTGAGATTGTGTGACGCATATCGTATAATCATGCCCACGGATACTTGTGGTGACAATGGAGTATCTAGGTGACACTAGCGTTTTGGTTGATTCGTGTCTTAAGGTGTTATTCTAGTACGAACTCTATGATAGATTGAATGGAAAGAATTGCTTCGTGTTATTTTACTACAGACTCTTGAATAGATCAAGTAGAAAGGATAACTTTGAGGTGGTTTCGTACCCTACCATAATCTCTTCGTTTGTTCTCCGCTATTAGTGGCTTTGGAGTGACTCTTTGTTGCATGTTGAGGGATAGTTATATGATCCAATTATGTTATTATTGTTGAGAGAACTTGCACTAGTGAAAGTATGAACCCTAGGCCTTGTTTCCTAGCATTGCAATACCGTTTATGCTCACTTTTACCACTTGTTACCTTGCTGCTTTTATATTATCAGATTACAAAAACCTATATCTACTATCCATATTGCACTTGTATCACCATCTCTTCGCCGAACTAGTGCACCTATACAATTTACCATTGTATTGGGTGTGTTGGGGACACAAGAGACTCTTTGTTATTTGGTTGCAGGGTTGTTTGAGAGAGACCATCTTCATCCTACGCCTCCCACGGATTGGTAAACCTTAGGTCATCCACTTGAGGGAAATTTTCTACTGTCCTACAAACCTCTACACTTGGAGGCCCAACAACGTCTACAAGAAGAAGGTTGTGTAGTAGACATCAAGCTCTTTTCTGGCGCCGTTGCCGGGGAGGTGAGTGCTTGAAGGTATATCTTTAGATCTTGCAATTGAATCTTTTTGTTTCTTGCTTTATCACTAGTTTAGTTTATAAAAGAAAACTACAAAAAATGGAATTGAGTTTGCCTCATACGCTTCATCTTTTTAATATCTTTCGTGAGTTTGATGAAAAGGAAAATTGTGCTCAAGTGCTAGAAGAAGAAGTCTATAAAATGTTTGGTTTTACATCTTTGAATGATGAGCATGATTGCAATGTTGTTAGTATGAACTCCTTGAATATCCATAGTACTAATGATGATTGCACTAGTCATGATGAAAATATCTCTTATAAGCATGTCGATTTTTTGTGGAGTGTATTGGGTTTGCAAGTACGCACCAAATAGGGAAGATAGATATTGCAAGAGGCATAAGCATTTGGAAACTAAAGGGTTGCAACAAATGCTAGATAAGAGTGCTGAAAATTTAAGATATCTTTACCATTCTTGGTCATTGCAACTAAGAAAGATTCCAGAATGATTCTGACACCCTTCAAATGACCATCTGTGGCGTGCTCCGCAATCCAGCCACGGGTCAGCTCCCATCCCATCCAGGCCGTACGATCGGACGAGTCTTCTATCAACAATGACCAAGGCAACAGTGCCCCGCCCTTGCCTTTAGTCAGCCTGAGCGTGGCAACAGTGCCCCTCACCTACCCGCTGACCAGGGCCGGCATGGCTACAGTGCCCCCGCCCTCACCGCTGATGACAGCAAGCGGCAACCTGATGGAGAGCCACTGTACACGACTCGACTTGGCCACGCCCTGACGATCGACAAGACGGCGCACAGTCCCCCTAGGCACGCGGGGCCCGCGCCTAGGGGAACCCGGCAAACCACAAGCCCACAGCGGGACCCAGCCCAGGTTCCCGGACACCGACAATGCGAACCCACCGACTTGTAACATTACCATTGTATCCTTGGGGGGTTGGTCCGTAAATCCCCCTAGGAGCCCACGATCATACGGGCAGATGAGATAAGCCTGTAATGAAAGAAAGGCAAGCATAGAACTAGCGACCAAAACAGCGACACCAGAGAGAAGGAGTAGCCCAAGCCTTGGCAAGCTTCCTTCCTCCCCCATACAGCTCCAGGACCAACATTGTACTATCAAACATCCAACTACACTCGGTAGGACTGAAGGAAATATGCCCTAGAGGCAATAATAAAGTTATTATTTATTTCCTTGTTTCATGATAAATGTTTATCATTCATGCTAGAATTGTATTAACCGGAAACATGATACATGTGTGAATGCATAGACAAAACAATATGTCACTAGTATGCCTCTACTAGACTAGCTTGTTAATCAAAGATGGTTATGTTTCCGACCATGAACAAAGAGTTGTTATTTGATTAACAAGGTCACATCATTAGTAGAATGATCGATTGACATGACCCATTCCATTAGCTTAGCACACGATCGTTTAGTATGTTGCTCTGCTTTTATCCATGACTTATACATGTTCCTGTAACTATGAGATTATGCAACTCCGTTTATCGGAGGAACACTTTGGGTGCTACCAAGCGTCACAACGTAATCTGGGTGATTATAAAGGAGTACTACAGTGTCTCCAAAGGCGATGTTGGGTTGGCGTATTTGAGATTAGGTTTTGTCACTCCGATTGTCGGAGAGGTATCTCTGGGCCCTCTCGGTAATACACATCACTGAAGCCTTGCAAGCATTACAACTAATGAGTTAGCTGTGAGATGATGTATTACGAACGAGTAAAGAGACTTGCGATGCGAGATTGAACTAGGTATTGGATACCGACGATCGAATCTCGGGCAAGTAACATACCGATGACAAAGGGAACAACGTATGTTGTTATGCGGTCGACCGATAAAGATCTTCGTAGAATATGTAGGAACCAATATGGGCATCCAGGTCCGCTGTTGGTTATTGACCGAGAATAGTTCTAGGTCATGTCTACATTGTTCTCGAACCGTAGGGTCCGCACGCTTAAGGTTTCGATGGCGGTTATTATGAGTTTGTGTATTTTGATGTACGAAGAAGTTGAGTCCGGATGTGATCACGGACATGACGAGGAGTCTCGAAATGGTCGAGACATAAAGATTGATATATTGGAAGCCTATGTTTGGAGTTGAATGGTTCGGGTGAAAACAGAATTCTGAGAATCTAGGAGGTTACTGGAACCCCGGGAGGTAAATGGGCCATAGTGGGCCTTGGTGGAAAGGAGAAAGGGCCAGCCCTAGGTGGCACAAGGCGCCTCCCCTTCCCCTAGTCCTACTAGGACTAGGAAGGGGCAGCCCCCTCTCTCTTTTCCCCTCCGGTGAATCCTATTCCAACTAGGATTGGAGGGAATCCTACTCCCAGAGGGAGTAGGACTCCTGGCGCGCCTCCTTGGCCGGCCGGCCCCTCCCCTGCTCCTTTATATCACGGGGCAGGGGGCACCCTAGGACACACAAGTTTGATCTACGGATCGTTCCTTAGCCGTGTCGGTGCCCCCTCCACCATATTCCACCTCGATCATACCGTCATGAAGCTTAAGGCGAAGCCTGCGCCGTGAAACATCAAGATCGTCGCCACGCCGTCGTCTTGTGAAACTCTCCCTCGACACTCGGCTGGATCGGATCTGAGGGGCGTCATCGAGCTGTCGTGTGTCAAGAACTGGGGGCGCCGAATGCTTGGCGCCGGGATCGGTCGGATCGCGAGGAGAACGTCGACTACTTCCTCTACGTTGTGATCGCTTCGCTTGGTCTCACGAGGGCGTGGACAACACTCTCCCCTCTCGTTGCTATTCATCACCATGATCTTGCGTGTGCGTAGGAAATTTTTGAAATTACTCGTTCCCCAACATGGTATCGAGCCAGGTTTTTATGGTTTGATGTTTTGCACGAGTAGAACACAAGTGAGTTGTGGGCGATACAAGTCATACTACCTACCAAAGATGTCATACTTTGGTTCAGCGGTATTGTGAGATGAAGCGGCCCAGACCGACATTACGCGTGCGCTTACGCGAGACTGGTTTCACCGCTTCGAGCACTCGTTGCTTAAAGGTGACTGGTGGGTGCTGTCTCTCTCACTTTAGTTGAACCGAGTGTAGCTCGCCCGGTCCTTGAGAAGGTTAAACGGAGTCTATTTGTGAAATATCGTTGTGGTTTTGATGCGTAGGTGAGACTGGTTCTTGCTTAAGCCCGTAGCAGCCACGTAAAATTTGCAACAACAAAGTAGAGGGCGTCTAACTTGTTTTTGCAGGGCATGTTGTGATGTGATATGGTCAAGGCGTGATGCTATATTTTATTGTATGAGATGATCATGTTTTGTAACGAAGTTATCGGCAATGGCTGGAGCCATATGGTTGTCGCTTTATTGTATGCAATGCAATCGCTCAGTAATGCTTTACTTTATCACTAAGCGGTAGCGATAGTCGTAGAAGCATAAGATTGGCGAGGCGACAATGATGCTACGATGGAGATCAAGGTGTCGCGCGGTGGCGATGGTGATCATGGTGGTGCTGCGGAGATGAAGATCACGAAGCACAAGATGATGATGGCCATATCATATCACTTATATTGATTTGCATGTGATGTTTATCCTTTATGCATCTTATCTTGCTTTGATTGACGGTAGCATTATAAGATGATCTCTCACTAAATTATCAAGAAGTGTTCTCCCGAGTATGCACCGTTGCCAAAGTTAAATCGTGCCCGGACACCACGTGATGATCGGGTGTGATAAGCTCTCGTCCATCTACAACGGGTGCAAGCCAGTTTTGCACACGAGAATACTCGGGTTATACTTGGCGAGCCTAGCATATGCAGATATGGCCTTGGAACACGGAGACCGAAGGTCGGCGTGAATCATATAGTAGATATGATCAACATAAGATGTTCACCATTGAAAACTACTCCATTTCACGTGATGATCGGTTATGGTTTAGTTGATTTGGATCACGTGATCACTTAGATAACTAGAGATGTTTTTCTAAGTGGGAGTTCTTAAGTAATATGATTAATTGAACTTAAATTTATCATGAACTTAGTACTGATAGTATCTTGCTTGTTTATGTTTGATTGTAGATAGATGGCTCGTCTTTGTTGTTCCGTTGAATTTTAATGCGTTCCTTGAGAAAGCAAAGTTGAAAGATGATGGTAGCAATTACGGGATCGGGTCCGTAACTTTGAGATTATCCTCATTGCTGCCTGTAAGAGTTACGTCTGGATGCACCGCTGGGTGCGAACTGCTTCTTTGATCTGGCGACGACGTTAAGAGCGTCTGGCGAGCAAAGCTGATGACTACTCTATAGTTCAATGTGCCATGCTTTACGGCTTAGAACCGGGACTTCAACGACATTTTGAGCGTCATGGAGCATATGAGATGTTCCAGGAGTTGAAGTTGATATTTCAACAGAATGCGGGATTGAGAGATATGAAGTCTCCAATAAGTTCTATAGCTGCAAGATGGAGGAGAATAGTTACATTAGTGAGCACATACTCGTAATGTCTGGTACTACAATCACTTGACACAATTGGGAGTTAATCTTCGGATGATTGTGTCATTGACAGAATTCTTCAATCACCGCCTCCAAGCTACAAAGGCTTCGTGATGAACTATAATATGCAAGGGTTAGTAAAGACTATACAGAGCTCTTCGCAATGCTAAAGGCTGCGGAGGTAGAAATCAGAAGGAGCATCAAGTGTTGATGGTCAATAAGACCACTAGTTTCAAGAAGAAAGGCAAAGGGAAGAAGAAGGGAACTTCAAGAAGAACAGCAAGCAAGTTCTTTGCTCGGAGAAGAAACCCAAGTCTGGACCTAAGCCTGAAATCCAGAGTGCTTCTCTGCAAGCGGTAGGTCCTTTGGAGCGGAAATGCCCCAAGTATTTGGCGGATAAGAAGGATGGCAAGGTGAACAAAGGTATATGTGATATACATGTTATTGATGTGTACCTTACTAGAGCTCGCATAGCACACTGGTATTTGATACTTGTTACATTGCTAATATTTGCAACTCGAAGCAGGGACTACGGATTAGCGAACACCGGCAAAGGGCGAGGTGACGATTGCGTGGGAAATGGTTCCAAAGTCGATGTGATCGCGGTCGACACGCTACCTCTACATCTACCTTCGGGATTAGTTTTAGACCTAAATAATTGTTATTTGGTGCTGCGTTGAGCATGAACATTATATCTGGATCTTGTTTGATGCGAGGCGGTTATTCATTTAAATCGAGAATAATGGTTGTTCTATTTATATGAGTAATATCTTTTATGGTCATGCACCCTTGAGGAGTGGTCTATTTTGATGAATCTCGATAGTAGTGATACACATATTCATAATGTTGAAACCAAAAGATGCAGAGTTGATAATGATAGTGCAACTTATTTGTGGCCTTGCCGTTTAGGTCATATCGGTGTAAAGCGCATGAAGAAACTCCATCTTGATGGACTTTTGGAGTCACTTGATTATGAATCACTTGGCACTTGCGAACCGTGCCTCATGGGCAAGATGACTAGAACCCGTTCTCGGTACTATGGAGAGAGCAACAGATTTGTTGGAAATCATACATCTGAGATGTATGTGGTCCGATGAATGTTGAGGCTCGTGGCGGATATCGTTATTTTCTCACCTTCACAGATGACTTAAGCGGATATGGGTATATCTACTTAATGAAACATAAATCTGAAACATTTGAAAAGTTCAAAGAATTTGAGTGAAGTTGAAAATCATCGTAACAAGAAAATTAAATTTCTGATCGATCGTGGAGGTGAATATTTGAGTTACGAGTTTGGTCTACATTTGAAACAATGCGGAATAGTTTAGCAACTCACGCCACCGGAACACCACAGCGTAATGGTGTGTCGAGCGTCATGTCGCACTTTACTAGATATGGTGCAATCTATGATGTCTCTTCTGATTTACGCTATTGTTTTGGGGTTATGCTCTAGAGGCGGCCGCATTCACCTTGAATAGAACACCGTCGAAATCTGTTGAGGCGACACCTTATGAACTATGGTTTGGCAAGAAACCAAAGTTGTCGTTTCTAAAAGTTTGGGGATGCGATGCTTATGTAAAAAAGCTTCAACCCGATAAGCTCGAACCCAAATCGAGATGTGTCTTCATAGGATACCCAAAGGAGACAGTTGGGTACACCTTCTATCACAGATCCGAAGGCAAGACATTCGTTGCTAAGAATGGATCCTTTCTAGAGAAGGAGTTTCTCTCGAAAGAAGTGAGTGGGAGGAAAGTGGAACTTGATGAGGTAATAGTACCTTCTCCCTTACTTGAAAGTAGTTAAATCGCAAAACGGTTTACGAGACATCTACACCAAGTAGTGAGGAAGTTGATGATGTTGATCATGAAACTTGAGATCAAGTTCTTCTGAGAACCTCGTAGATCAACCAGAGTAAGATCCGCACGAGTGAGTGGTACGGTAATCCTGTTCGGAAGTCATGCTACTAG